>OX941086.1:2422500-3065000 GCA_954870635.1 Arctium minus | reverse complement strand
GAAATATGAAGATAACCACCCTCTATATAGTTAGTTATAAGAGGTAAAATCGTTGATTGATATTTTAGAGGGGCCATTTGGTAAATACCATAAACACCGTAAATAATCTAGGACACATTACAGATATATTTCCAACACTTACTGATTAGCATCCCAGAACTTAACGGTAGATCCATCTGCGGTGGTTATATAACGCCCATCCTTACTCACTTCAGCGCTTGTGACGGGTGATTTTGTTTCAAGCGTACGGACAATCTTGCCAGTTCTGACGTCCCATAGCCTGCCATTTTGCAATGCCACATCGATATTTTTCCCAAACATAGAATTCAAAATTAAATTAAAACAATGCGATCTAGTGGAACAGAAATGCATCATATCATATTCTACACAAATTTTTATTACAGATCCTGCTAACCAAAATAAGAGTTTAGTAGAAATGTCAAGTCTGCATATATCTTACCCTCTCTGACCCCCACCACGGGTGGGATATACGGGGTTTGTTTGGTTTGGTTTATTTGACTTTTTTACCAAAAAGAATTGATGTAGGAAGGAAAACGGGACGAGCCCGGATAAAATGGGATGAACCCAAAATTTGAGAGAAACCTCAAAACAATTCTTAATGTCAATTTATAAAATCAGAATATGAATATTAAGGGTTACAAAGGAACCTATTTATAGGTCTAATAAACTATAGAATGCTAAATGGATTCTAACTAGGAAATATAAAATACCAATCCTAGAAAAATAAAATAAAGGATAATTAGGAAACTATATACTACTCCTAAATTAATAAAGCAATCCCAATTGATTATTAACTAAAATCAAATAATAAATAAAAATTATGGCATTTTGTTTTAATTTTGGTTTCTTTAGAAACCCGTTTTCCTTTCTCCCACCAATCAATGAAAAAGTCCGTTAAACCTTGGATTTGCTCTGCATTAATAAAAAACTACATTTACCGTAAGTTTAATTCCAAAGCTAATTATGTTATTTTACGGTCCATAATTCTCTATCGATAGTGATCAGCCATGAAGTTTGTTTAAATACTTGTTTATACAGTGGACTATGAAAATTGACAACCCCATATTCCACATTTTAACGGTGCAAAATTTGGATATGGGATATTGAGAAGGGAATCCAAAAAAACGTTAACGAAATAGACTGAATTTATTTTTCATTCTTGATTGTTGCATACCTTACTCCTCCAGAATCACCGCATGAACTTAATATAGTTTGGTCACTATGGAGCCATGCTACGGTCCTGACAGAACCCGGAGACTTTTCAATTTCCCTTGGAGACACATCTGGTCGATTTAAATCAAATATGCGAAGTATCTTCTCAAAACCTCCAGTCAGAAGAAGATGTGTATCCTGTACAATTAAACAGAAGTTGTTTCTTATCTACTCCCTACGTCCCAAAAAGTGTCCATATTTCTATTTTAGTTTGTCCCAAAATAAGTGTCCAGTCCAAAAGTAAGTGACACTTTCTAATTCTACCCATAATTTGAGATGAAGAAATTCATTACTCTTATTATTAAGGGTCAAATTGTCATTTAGTTGGTTAGAAAGTGTAACAATTACAATTTTCTAAAAGTATGTACCTTTCTCATTGTTGACATTTATTTTTGGGACGGAAGGATTATTTTTCAATGTCTTGAGGTGGATGGTAAGAGGGATTCCAAGGATGCATGCTAATAAGTTCATTACTTTCCAAGGGGCTTAATGGTTGGTTTTCCATTAAGTCCTATATGAATAAAGTTGTGTGTGGATTAATCTGTCTTGTATAGATTGGAAAGGTTTTTTCATAGATGGAAGGAGCTTGTTTTTCAATTCGGAGGGGCAAGTTTAGAAAAAACTTGGCTTTCTGCATAAAGCTCCCCCCCTAAAAGCTTACTGAATAAGCCACTTTCTATATCATTAAACCACTACCAAACAATCATATATAGATGACTGTTATGAACCAGACAAATTGAACAATTGGAATGGAAACCGAATGACAATTACACTGTCAAATGCTTTGATTAACGAGGAAAACAAATAACAAACTAGCATTCGAGAGGCTAGGACTCTCCCAAAAGAACCGACTAATTTTCCGCATACCTTCACTCTACCACCTCCCTCATATTTATTAACAACTATAACATAATCAATACCAAAACTACCCCTTCTAGAACATATCCTATTAATGGGTCTGGGCTTGGGTCAGTACATAACATTACCCCGCCCCCAAAGAACCACCTTGTCCTCAAGGTGGGTAGAAAAAATAGAGGTAGTGTTGCTTCCAAGTTACATCTTCCCAATCAGTTCCTACTGAAGTCAAATACTCCCAATCAATCTCCCTTTCACCTTCATTGAAGGACCAACTTCTGTCATCACCAATCATTGAACAACTTGTAGCTATAATGATCTCGTTCATCCTCCTCTTCACATGCTGAACTTGAATGTTCTTAATTACAGAAAACTCAGTCATCCGCATCCAAACGTTAATTGTCATATTCATGAACTCAATATCCATAGCAGCCCCTTTCATCCAGGATTTCCCCACTTTGACACTCTCTTCTAGCATCATGGGTTGAATATTCACGTTCTGCAGTGGTTGTCCTAAGAAAACATCATATGGACCTCCATATTTTTCTGCTGACAACCCCCTACCCTTTTGCGACCGAAATCCCCAAACATCTTCGCTTATGAAGTCGTTCAACTCACTTTGACGGTCAAAGAAACACATAACTGGATCAATGAGTGTGTACTTATACTCATCTAAGGCTCGTTCCTTCATGAGACAGCCAAAATGGTGTCCAACAGATTCTAGGTCCAAGGGGATTAGTAGTGGAGAGGGTTGGTCTATAATCAACTTAACAATTAACCCAACAGACGGACTTAATTGAACCATTCCCTTAGCAACATCCATTTTTGGTTTAACACCCTTATTTGGGTTCTTTTCGAATTTATAAGTAACCACATGTGACTCCTTTGGTAAACGGTTCATGCCACCAGTGAGCAACACTTCACTTTTCCAAACCCTAGAATCATCACATTCCACAAATCTCATCATCAACGCTTCCTTTGATGCGTTTATTGAATCCTGAATGCTAACTCGCTGACCAAGAGTCGTACAAACATCCTTTGGATTGCCGAGGCTAGAAGTCGACCCCAAAAGAAAGCGATGCTTTGACAAAATTGGATTGGGCATGCCTTGGGCAGTCTCACAGCCCATACAACGACTGGGCCAAACCTGATCACGGTCTGATACTTCTTTTCTGGTGACTGATGAATCATGGATCGTCGTCCAAAACCCCACCCCACTCAAAGTCGAACCGGGTTTAGTAGACGATTCCACCAGCAAATTGACCTTAGGGTTTTGGTGATACACATCCAGCGAACATGAATCTGGATCTGGAGATGAATCAAATTCCTTTGTTTATTGAAGAACTCATTGTCGATTTGTTGTCTCTACTTCCTTTTGCCTTCTCCTTAAGTTCTTCTCCTTCATCCTTGATCGCTGATATGACCACGACATCATCATGGTTGACATCTGGACTTTGTCCATAGACAAACTCCTCATCATTGGAGGTAAAACCTCCAGATTCGATATGTAACTGTGGAGAAGCAGTGCAGAGGACAGTTTTGGAAACAGTGTTACGTGCCTCTCGAACGATGGCGTGAGTTTTGGCATTCTCAATTGCCATCTCGTCCAGCTTCTGATTGAGGAACTGATTGAATATTGCCATCTGATTTTGGAGTTCTTGTTGAAAATCAGAAACTATAAATTTTAACGGAATCATCTTCATCTTCGTTGTAGAGTCAAGCCCCTGGGAACTCACATCCAGAGCCATGGATCGGAACAGCTCTGATACCATTTGTTATGAACCAGACAAATTGAACAATTGGAATGGAAACCGAATGACAATTACACTGTCAAATGCTTTGATTAACGAGGAAAACAAATAACAAACTAGCATTCGAGAGGCTAGGACTCTCCCAAAAGAACCGACTAATTTTCTGCATACCTTCACTCTACCACCTCCCTCCTGTTTATTAACAACAACTATAACATAATCAATACCAAAACTACCCCTTCTAGAACATATCCTATTAATGGGTCTGGGCTTGGGTCAGTACATAACATTAATAAGTTGCGAGTCTCATTAAGCTGCTAACAAACATGCCCTAAAAGTCTATTTTTCTGTTTTCTAGAGCCTGCATATCGCTATCTATGATTACAACATAACTGAGTGCATTAACCATGAAGGGATTCAAAAATCAGTATATGAGAATAACTAAAACTAACTAAAGGAAACACTATCTAGAAAGAAGAGCAAATATAAAAACATTTAATGCAAACCAATTGAATTTGGTAAGCAAATGATTTCAGATCAAAACAATTCTAGACGCTGTAATAGAATTACTTTTGGAAAGAATTACTTGCCGACAGATTTTAGCAAGAGATATTAAAATGTTTGGGTGTATGCACCATTTCTTCTTGCACAACATATCCCACATTCAACTATATTATGTAACAAGATGCAATCCCATATTAAAAGCAGTATCTTAACAAATGCTCTCTTCTTCACTAGACGTTAATCCATTATTACTCGTATTATTTCATCACACTACTGATGCTAACAATTTTAATATATTTGGCATAATAAACTAGAACATAGTAGGAAAGGGGCATAAAAGAGACAATGACTACATTGGATGCACTAGTTTGATTATAAACCAAACCAGTAAATCCCCCCACCCCGCGCCGGGGGGGGGGGGGGGGGGGGGGGGGGGATACTCAGACCATACATGCACACCAAGAGGTAGAGAGGTTGTTTTAAAGAAGACCCACGGTTTGCAAAGAAGATTAGGAAAGCTTAGCTAGAGACTTCAATTTTGAACAACGTTGTTTAAGGAAAATTCAGAAAAAAGATTGCAAGAGGAAACAAGGTGAGAATAAAAATAGAGGTAGCGAGAAAATTGGGTTGAACAAATGGTGGAGACAGGTAGGTCAGCAACTCCTGGCTAAAAAGAACATGGGACAAACCAAAGATACCCTCTGAATAATTTCCCAATATATAATCTGCTACACTAATTTGATTATCCATGCATCAAATAGCTTTTACCCCACATTAAGGGTAAATAAAATAGGTGAAACATGATCATATCAGTTTAAAACAGTGATTTTGAAAGAAGTAATTGCCCGTATTTAAATGAGCAACCTATAAAGAACAACCAAAACATACCTCTGAAAAGGCACATGCACGAACAATATGCTTGTGGTCAAATGAGTGCAGTTCATCCCCAGTTAATGCATCCCACAATTTCCTGAAAATACATGGACGATTTATAGTTTAACGACAGCACATCAAGCATAATTATTAAGCAATGATACAAATCAAATTTGTCACGAAGGCGATTTAAGCGTTCACAATCAATGTCAATGGGTACTGATCAGAAGAAAAACTTGTCATATTAAAAGCGTTAAAAGTAATGTCGATGAAACTAATAACTTCTATACTGAACATAAATAACAAACAAAAAGCTTCACCACATACGCTGAGAAATCAGCAGAAGCCGATGCAGCACGTAGAGCATTGGTATCCAGGCAACAACTCCACACTGCACCTTTATGCCCCTCAAATGTTCCTATCCAGTCTCCAGTCTCTCCATTTCTAAGCATAGGGGTGGAATCTGAATAACAAATTTAAAATTACGTAATGAACCAATTTTTAGAGTTATGCAAACTCATTTTACACGTCGTTTTGAGTATAGAAACAAGTTAGCTTTACCAAGTAAAAAATACAAAAAAAGGGAAAAGCCTGATTTGTAAGACGCTAGCCCTCACGCACAAACAAACTCCATCCTCGGGTTAACAAAAAAGCATAGAATGGGTACCTGGGAAATATCAATAAATTCTTTTTGATAGATATCTAATTGCTAGATTGCATAGGATTTATCAACGCTTTCTCCCTTTTTATAACTTCAATAACATATTTGAAGAGTTATTATTGTTTCAGCACAAGGGGAAGAAATAAAGTTTGACTTGAAGCCAATACTGTATGATGACAGAGATTGTATTATCGCATAGAATCAACAATAAGATTATATTATTTGACAACTATCACGTTGGACGAGTAACAAGAAGAGTGTAATATCATGCTGAAGATACAATCAAACAGATTATTTTTTGTTTATTTTGGTTCTCACTTCTCAATTTCCAAATTAATTTCAGTTTCTCAAACATTATATGTTTGGTTGACTTAACTGACAGAGCTTATGATCCTTGTGGATTGATGTTGTACTTCCTCGTTTTGTTACTAGATCAAAATTGGTTGTTTTCACACAATATCTGTCTTGAACAATTAAGACAAAATCAAGCACCACCACGTATAGATAGTGATGTATACATATGTGTGTATACATAGTCACTTTCTATTAAACTTCTTGTTGTTCAATAGAAAGTCCCTCTAACTATATACCACAAGCAATAGCACCAAATACTAATTCTGCCATAAAAGTACAAGATAAGGTCCGTACAAGGTAAAATGATTAATAGTATAAATAACAAATGCTTAAAACTTAGACTTACGATAATATCCTACCATAGAAGCGCATGCACCGGTAACTTGTCAACTAAACAAACGAGGTGCCTATTGCAACACTAACTGATGACTGATTCAAATCGATCAACCCATACATTTAAAACTTGAAGACAGGTACATTCTTCAAACAATTTGTTCGTATATGGGAATTAATACCACCAACCAGTATCATGCTTCGTTAGACCAATTGACCATATCTTTTCAAACACAATGATCATCAGTACATTGCAGATGCAACAACCAGCTGAAAATGGAAACTTGCACTTACCCTTTAGGCAATTTGCATCGGTTTGAGAAAAATAGAGGATGTCAAAATAACATAGCAAAGATAGTCTTTTCTTCTTCATGGACACTACAAACTCAACATATCAGCTACCTTAACCGTTATCTTATCTTTTTCTTATATGATTCTTAATTACTTCCTCCGTCCCAAAATGTCCATGTTACTATTTTTATTTGTCCCAAGATAAGTGTCCTCTTTCAAAATTAAGTGCACACTTTTCAATTCTACCATTAATTATGAGATAGAAAAGTTCATTACCCTCTCTATTATTAAGGGTAAAATTGCAATTTAGTTAGTTAATAAGTGTAATAATTATGTGCCTTTTGCTTTGTGGAGATTAATTTTGGGACGGAGGGTGTACCTGATTATGATAGGGAATTTACTGAATTTAGGTGATTCGCATACAAGTCTACACCTTTGTTTTACTATTTATCTATTTGCTTATTTCATTTATATGGTTCTCTTTCGGTTTCAATCTAGTTAGCATACATTTTCATTTTAGGGTAATCTATGCTCTATAATCCGCATCCAAGCGGCCAAGCCTAAGAATAGAGTTAACTACTCTCTAGTTAGAGCATAATCCTTTGGTTTCTATCAAGTTTCACCCAACATACATCAGGAGAAGCTCATTTTAACACCCTTCATGCTCATATAATTCACCCTCAAATAGAGGGAGGATCAAGATCAAACGAGAAAGCAGTCAAATTGCACAAAGGCAAGAAGTTCCAAGATCACATGTGAACAAAACAATTAATCAGATGTGATACAAACATGTTGCATTGAGTCGCAACCTTTCGAACATGTTGTATCACATGTGATTTTACTCGTTGTCACAAATTGACCGCCTTCTCATTTGATCTTGCATCTCCTCAAATAAGCACTCAATCACCAGGGATAACCAACAAACTTATGCCAGAACATAGAGACAAATAATATATCCAAAACAATCGTAAACTTTAACAAGTACTAAAAATGATCTTACCCTTCCCTTGATCCAAACCTGCTAACCTAACAGATATCATTCATAAATCCAATCATCAACATCATTCTCCAATATAACAATCAGAATTACCAACCAACAATACACAATTTCAACAACTACAAAGCAATAAAACAATAAGTAAAGTTCGCAAACCAAATAAACCACATACCCTTGCTGGCACTAATAAGAAAAATCCCATCTGGAGTGATCGGACTGTAGAACACATCCACCACCGGACGAGAATGCCCATGACAAACAAGCGGAACCACTACCTTCTTCTTATCCATAAAATCACTCTTACAACAACTCTCAAATTACACGAATAAAAACCCTAAATCGTCTGATCGTTCGAATTCGAAAATTAGATCCCAGCCCCGATCCCAATTCTGATATAATCAAATCAACGACCTAAAAAACCTATCAATCCACAATTCACCTCCAACAAAACACGCGTAATTCCCTCAATTTAAAAAGTTTTGAGTTTTGTGATTGTAACGATAAGAAAAGCTTACAGGATACTGTATGTGTATTAAGAAATTGGCGGCAATCAACACAGGTGTGAAACCTAATTCTTTGAACTTTTGATTCGCTTTCAGAATGATGAATCCACACCTCCTAACCCCATAATCTGCCAAGAACAGATCGGATTATTGATGTGAACTAAAAATTAAACAAAAATGAAAGAAAAAAAAAACTAAGAAAATTAAGATATATAGACTAATTTGGTATATAGGGCTAGGCGCAAAGCTGCCATTGACGAATTGCTTGGTTTTATAGTGTCGAGAGTTTCGGTTTTCTTTTATTGATTTATGGTCCCTAATGTTTTGTAGTATTCTCATTTTGGTCCCTGTTGCTTTTAAATGTTTATATGTGCCCTTTCACTTTGAAAAGTTACAAATAGGACCTTTGAATAAAACTTGCTTCAAAAGTACGTTAATAAACAAGAAGTTTGGAGGCGTTTTTTTTTTGTACGATAACTTGGGCTATGCCCACACACACACGCACCCGCGGTATCCGGGCATTCAATTGGGCAGCACCGACTAATCCGCGGCGACCCGGCCCAGCCAAATCGACTGGACCCGCCCAGGTACGACTAAGCCCGGTCAAGACCGAACCCGCATACCCATAGACTGGTATGCCCGTAAACCTGGATCCGAACCGACCTGAAGGCCGACCTAAGGTATGGGTATCGTCGACCCAAGTTTGGAGGCGTTTTAATCTATATCTATACTATATAATGAAATTTCTAAAACGGTTATACGGTTATTGTACAATCTTTTGTACAGTAACATTTACTACCCTTATAATGTTACATTTACCACCCTTACAATTACTTATTTAATTTATTTTATATCCTTAACTTTTTCATTTTTCATTTTACACCGTTATCATATTAACACAAATAATCGTATATGAACAAAAATGCAATGAAAAAATGCGTTCCTTTTTTTACAAATTATACTATTATAAGCGTCTCGTCAATACCTTCAAAACGAGCCCAATATTGAATATTTTTTAATTTAACCATACTATTAAATATCAGAATATATACGAATTATCTATACTACTAAAACGGTTATTGTACAATAACATTTACCACCCTTACAATGTTACATTTACCACCCTTATAATTACTTATTTAATTTACTTTATATCTCTTATTTTTTCATTTTTCATTTTACACCATTATCATATTAACACAAATAATCGTATATGAACAAAAATGCGATGAAAAATACGTTCATTTTTCTACAAATTATACCATTATAATCGTCTCGTCTGACCTTCAAAACGAGCCCAATATTGAATATTTTTTAATTTAACCGTACTATTAAATATCATGAATATTTGCGAATTAATTTGTTTTCTATCCATACGTTTTATTTATTTTTCCATCATCAGCACATTAAAAATATATAATCGTAAAATACGTTTAATTCTTATTATAAATTATATCATTATAATTTTTTTCATCAATAATTGTAATATAAACTAATTATTGAATATCTATATAGGTTTAGGGTTTTATAAATTGTGATTCTTAGGTTATGATTGATTGTTGATGACATATCTATAAGAAAGTAGTATTAATTGTTCGTTCTTTACTTACATTACGCTGCATTGCGCGGGTATATATCTAGCTATATAATGAAAATTCTAAAACGGTTATACGGTTATTGTACAATCTTTTGTACAATAACATTTACCACCCTTGATATTTTGTACAATAACATTTACTACCCTTGTACAATGTTACATTTACCACTGATAAGTACTCACTTTTGAGTACTTAAGTACATTGTTTTTATCTTTTTAGATTATATTTTACACTTTATAATCCCAACCTTGAGTCATTTTGGTTATTATTTTCCACTTTTTTGATTTGGAGCTTAGGATATGGATTTGTATACAAACATGGGTTGTATAGGCTAAAGTTGATGTATTTTGAAAAATCTTGATGAAACAGGTCAATGTTGCAGCATCCCAACAGCATCAGACCTGCAGGGAGAATTGGAAGCTGATTAAAGTAGAGTGGATTTAGCCATTCTTTGGACCAATGGACAATGGGTTTTGCCAGCAGATTAGCAGATCACAACTGTGTTATTCCTTTTGCATTGTACCTTTTGTGTAAAACTCTAATATTAGTACTCTTAATTATGGCAGATTAACCCTTTTGGCCCCTCTCTATTTCCTATAAATAGAGGGTTTTTGTGGGCATTTAATGTATCCTATCATCACCAATCACCATCCCAATCATCCCCAAGCACTCATCCATGAAGCTTCCTTCATCATCACTAGATCAGATCATCCATCTCCTTTGAAGATACTTTTGTAGCTGATTTTAATCAGCCCCAATTCTCCTTTTATATTTAGTAATCTTTTGGTTTAATCATCTTGTTCTTTATATTTTCTTTAATTTTTTCATCGTGTTCTTTAATTTATTCATGTTGTTTATGTTGTTTGTAATCGCTTACTTAGATTAATCTCTTTATTTTCGTTCATATTGGAACTGGACCGAAAATCAGTTATGAGATTTTCTGGAAATTTCCAGAAAATATGCATATGTTCATATGGTGTTCTTCGTGTTCTTCATATGTTCATCATAAACCCAGGCTATGAATGCTTCCAGCATTGGAACAACATTCACCTGCAGATTTTGTTCATGCATTTTCTTTACTTATCTCGCATCTCTAGCCTTTCCATTTATTTTATGTCTTTAGTTTCGAGCATTTAAATTCCAGCAGATTGTAGTGTTGTACTTACATTCCATTTTACTTTCTTGTCATTTACATTTATTGTCTTTACATTCCAAGTCTTATATATATATATATATATATATATATATATATATATATTTATATAATTTCAAGTCATTTACATTTCCAAGCATTTTACATTATGTCTTCTTTTATAGTTCTTTGTAATGTTCTTTCTTGTAATGAGTAGCTAAACACCTTAGCTTGGGTGTGAGGCAAATGGTGATGGTGTTAACTTAAACAAACTGGACTTTTGTGACTTTAACAAAGTTTTATTATTCCAACTCAAGTTTTATCAAGATAACAAAACTCTTTGACAAATTGATCATTTTGATAGTGTAATAGTGTCATGGACCTAGAGATAGGCCATTGAATAGCACGTCAAATTGAATGACATGGGAGGTAATATCGAAAGAGTTACTTGCAACGAGAGTTGTTACTTGTGTCATTTAAAATGATCCATTTTTGATAAGTTGTCACTTTTTCAAAGGGTTAAAATGGAGTAGACTTAGAGACAAGCTATTTGGAATACACTAACTTGGGAGGTATGGGGGTTATTTCGAAAGAGTAACTTTTAACAAAGATAATTTGTTTTGCCATATATTTTGAGAACTCCACTCTCATCATTCCCTTATCTTGAACATTGCTCAAAGATGAGATTGTTTATAGCTACTGGAATAATGAGATGGTGAGAGTCCGAGAGGAACGTGTCTTGAAATAGATAATAAAATCAGTTTCTGTCACAAGGATGCTGCAGCATTCCTGCAGCATTGGTCCACTGGAATTTGGGTTGACATTTCACCACAAGCCTTACACCCTTGCTTCTCTTTAAATCTTGTTAAAGTAAATATGTGTTCACCAACCAATCAAAATATTGCTTCAAATTCGCCATCTGAAATCATATCTTTCATCATACTTTTATTACACTTTTTAGTTCAATCTCTGTGGGACGATATCTGGTATTTTACCACTTTATTACTTGAAAGGCGACATAGTACCAATTTGTATACTTGCTTTTTGGTATTATCTGTCTCACCCTAAGGTACACAAAAGGGCCTGTCAACCACCCTTACAATTACTTATTTAATTTACTTTATATCCCTTACTTTTTCATTTTTCATTTTTCATTTTACACCGTTATCATATTAACACAAATAATCGTATATGAACAAAAATGCAATGAAAAAATACGTTCCTTTTTTTTACAAATTATGTCATTATAATCGTCTCGTCAATACCTTCAAAACGAGCCAAATATTGAATATTTTTTAATTTAACCGTACTATTAAATATCATAATTCATACTATATAATGAAAAAACTAAAACGGTTATTGTACAAACAGTTATTGTACAAACTTTTGTACATTTACATTTACCACCCTTACAATGTTATATTTATCATCTTTACAATTACTTATTTAATTTACTTTATATTCCTTATTTTTTCATTTTACACCATTATCATATTAACACAAATAATCATATATTAACAAAAATGCAATGAAAAAATACGTTCATTTTTCTACAAATTATATCATTATAAGCGTCTCCTCAATATCTTCAAAACGAGCCCAATACTGAATATTTTTTTTATTTAACCGTACTATTAAATATCATGAATATCTACGAAATAATTTGTTTTTCTATCCATACGTTTTATTTTTTTTCCACCGTTAGCACGTTAAAAATACATAATCGTAAAATACGTTTCATTCTTATTATAAATAATATCATTATAATTTTTTTCGTCAATAATTGTAATATAAACTAATTATTGAATATCTTTATGAGTTTAGGTTTCATAAGTTGTGATTCTTAGGTCATGGTTGATTATTGATGAAATGTATATAAGGAAATAGCATTAATTGTTCGTTCTTTACTTACATTCCGTTGCATCGCGCGGGTATATGCCTAGTCTATATCTATATCTATCTATACTATATTATAAAAACGACATAAAAACTCTTAATTACAACATTTTTAGCACAAGTTACAACTAATTAAAGCCAATTACTTAATTTACAATTTCTTAATGCTTTGGTACAACCTTTCCAAGCACAGTATCTCACATAATCATCTATTTGTGGAATGGATACTCATTTATTAATATAACTATTTGTTTTTTTGGTGGAGAATTTTATAAAATAGATTTTATATTAGCATAATCTATTTTAAATGTAGATTTTACATTAAATCTATATTAATGAGATGTAATATAAAATCTTTTTTTCTGTATTTTTTTATATTACATCTCATAATGATTTTTCCATATTTTATTTTATAAAATCTTTTTACATGATGTAATATAAACTCTTTTTTCTTTCGTATTTTTTTTGGTAATATAAAACCTATTTTATTTTATAAAATCTACACGTATTTTATATTAGCATAATATAAAATCTACACGTATTTTTTTTGATAATATAAAATCTACACGTATTTTTTTTTGATAATATAAAATCTACATGTATTTTTTTTTCACGAGCATTAAAAGAAGAAAAAAGAAGGTTGATATGAATTTTAAATAAAAAATAACGAGATACACTAATAAATTATCGTATTTTTTAAAATAAAAATATTTCGCAATACTTTCCAAATTAACCAAGTGTAAAAAAAATAAAAAGAAACGATGTAGATATAAAAATATTCTTCCATATTTTTAATATATTTACATTTAAATGTAAAATCGAAAATGAAAATAAAAGATTTTAAAATATTCTCTACATTCACTATAAATATATATAGCTTCTCTATGTATCATCCGATTACAAGAAGAAGACGAACGGTCGGGTGTCAATGGCGGAACCTGCAACTGAACAAAAGATATTCCACTATATTTTTGTTTCTTTGAAAAACTATTTTTTTATATTTTATTTTATTTACGGAGGATTTGTTTATATTTTTCAAAACCCACAATCATATTTTGTAGGGGAATAAGATATATATACATATCTTTATTTTTATCGACTAATACTATGAGGTCTTGAAATCAATAGTCAGATAAATATGTTGTGAGACATGTCGTTTGAGTTTTAAATAATATAATATAAAACTATTACCAATATTATTGCACAAACTCATAACAACAAACGATTAAGAATATATGCAAATTAACCACTTATGAAAATACATTCGTTTTCCACATTGTATTTCATTAACTGTTAATAGAGAAATTACGTTTCATTTTAACTCGGTTCAATATTTCAACAAAAAATTTATCCTCCCGTGCAATGCACGGGCCCAACACTAGTACTATATTATAAAACACGAATAAAAAACTCTTAAATACAAATTATTAAGAACAAGGTACCATCATTTTATGCAAAATTTTAAAAATCTCTTAATTTACAAGTATCAAAGCACAAGATACATATTACTACCGCATGCTTCTAACACTCACCAATTTGGTATGTGCAAGACCTTCCTTTTATGCAGACTTTTTCATGTATCACTATTAATTAATATATTATATTACTATAAATTTATTTTAATTATATTATTAAATATGTAATTGGTTATTTTTTCTAGATGTCATTAAAATATATAAGATAATAATAGAATTCTAACAAAATACTTTTTTTTATATAAAAAACATTATATTATTTAGTTTAAATTAAACGAATTTATAAAAAAAACATTATCACTTTCTCAAAACCATCCAAAATCGTACTGTAAATCGACAAAAAAACAAAAAATAAAATGAAACATTAAAATCGTGATATATCTCGTTGCATTGTGCGAATACGCTTCTAGTTAATATATTATATTACTATAAATTTGTTTTAATTATATTATTAAATATGTAATTGGTTATTTTTTTCTAGATGTCATTAAAATATATAAGATAATCATTGAATTCTAACAAAATGTTTAATTTTTTTTATATAAAAAACATTATATTATTAAGCCTAAATTAAACAAGTTTATAAAAAAAACATTATCATTTTCTCAAAGTCATCCAAAATCGTACTGTAAATCGATAAAAAAAACAAAAAATAAAATGAAACATTAAAATTATGATGTATCTCGTTGCATTACGCGAGTACGCTTCTAGTTTATTTTAAGAAACGAGAATGGAATTGGAAAATGTAGGAGAATGGGAATAGGAAAAAAAATTATGTTCCCACTAATTTGGTCAGGTATAAAAGTTGATGGATATGGGATAATGGACTAATTATATTATATCAAACAAAACCACATTTTTTTTCATCATTCTCATTCTTTCACCCCCTCAGTTTATTCACAGTTCACAATGAAGATACGAAACTTCAAAAGGGTAGACTGCAAATAGACTAAAATTGGATAGGTGGTGCAACAACGATGAACAATTAATAATAAAGGGTCGATATTTGTTGGTTGTGATTTAGTTAACCAACTGGGCAAATTTGTGATTCTTGAAACGTTATATGATGTTCATTTGTGTGTTTCTTTCTTTGTATTCGTGATCGTCAAACAGGTACATTGCACACATGTAATCTTAGTCAGTTGAAATATGATTCTTGTTCGTAGTCAACCATCGCTGAAGGATTGAGATGACAACTCTAGCTTGTTATGTTTCAATCAATTTTAGTAGCTAATGTTATTATATCTTCCTATAATCTAAATAAGTCATTTTCATTGTCCCCCTATTCCTTGTGCTTCTCCTAACAAAGAAATTCAATATCAATATTATTGGATTGGAGTTGTGGGCCCTGCAAACGTAAGTGCAAAATCATCCTGAACAAAAAATGTTTGTTCGTATGTATGTATGCTAAACTAACATATTGTATGTTTTTCGTTTAGTAACACACTTGTCTACCATTAAAGCAACAAGTAAAAGAAAATGCTATCCAAGACAAGGACGGATTTACTTAGGTGCATATGGTGGCACGCGCCAACGTATTGTTTCTCCGCCGTAAGGTAGAAAAATTTAGGTTTGTGAAAGGTGCAAACGTATCGTTTTAGAATGTGCAACCATATTATTTTAGAAGTGCAACCGTACCTCGTAATCAGGGGCGGAGCCAGGAATTTTACTAAGGGGGGTCCACTACAAAACAAAGATGATTCATTGACGGATATCCGTCGGTAATCCGCCGTAAAAAGCCATCACTAGCGGATTTTCAATCACAGACGAGAAATTCCGCCGGTGATATGCCAGAACGTCGGTAATTACCGGTGAAAAAATCCGGTGAAGTCTCTTAGTTTTGTAGTGGTACTCTAAATTCTAAAATAAAACAAATATACATATGAAAAGATTGTGTGAAAAGTTGATGTTAACGTGAGAAACGTGAGAAGTGGATCTGAACCGTTGATTTCACTTTTAATCTCAAATGCCCTCTCATGAATTGCGGCTTAGAAAAGAATTGATCTGGTGTATCTCGATGCATCTCATCATAATATGCATCTAACTGTTGGTAACCATTTCTCATGCTTCTAACTTTAACTCAACTTCCCTTGTTTATATATATATATATTTATATATATATATATATACATATATATATTTATATATATATATACATATATATATATATATATTAGTCATATACCCGCACACGATGCAGCGCGAAAAATCATGAAATCGAAGGAACAATTGACAAAGGTATGTATATGCTCGCGAAACATCTCGAAATCAAAATAACAACAACGTTTTATTTTAAGTTTGTATTCTTCGTCCTTATCGATACTTTAGTCTATGAAAACAAGGTGTTTGAGTCGTTTAGTGCACTTATATGTGAATCATGTATTGACTCTGAATTAATTTGTTATGTATTTTCAATCATATTTCATTTTTCTTTTATTTTTGTCCATATTGATGTTAGTTGCATACCTTTATAATTTATCTGATTATAAAATTTTAATTAATTCAATAAAAAACCCTAATATAGATATGTATAGATTTGTATACCTCGTTTTTTTTCTACAATAATCGTTACAAATATTTATCGGTATGTTATCTTCTATATATATAGTTATATACCCGCTCGCGATGCGGCGCAAAACATCTTGATCCCTATTTTCTTATCTCCAACCGTGATAGCCTTAATGCTGCAAATATGAACGGGGTCAATTATCTAGTGAATTCATTAGCTAAGATAACAGAAAAAATATAGAACATATACAAAAAGAGCACAATATATAAATTAAAATTCCAAAAGAAATAAAACGTATAATGATATAATTTGTAAAAAAAAACGTATTTTTTCACTGCGTTATTGTTCATATACGATTCTTTGTGTTAACATGATAAGGGTGAAAAAAAGGAAAAATGAAAAAGCAATGAATATAAAGTAAATTAAAATAACTAATTGTAAGGGTGCTAAATGTAATTTTGAATCTTGAAAATAACTTTACAATTTTAATACAATAGTATAGATATAGATATTATATATAATGCTACACATTTATGCTATTTTAAAATATTATAAAATCAAAAAAAAAATATACAATAATTAGTTTATATTAAAATTATTGACGAAAAAATGATAATGATATAATTTATAATAAGAATGAAACATATTTTTAATATATTTTAGTTGATCTATCTACGATTATATATTTTTAGTATGCTAATGATGGAAAATAAAATAAAACGTATGAATAGAAAACAAATTAATTCGTAGATATTCATGATATTTAATAGTACGGTTAAATTAAAAATTATTCAATATTGGGTTCGTCTTTTAAGGTATTGACGAGACGAGACGATTATAATGGTATAATTTATTTAAAAAAAAACATATTTTGTCATTACATTTTTGTTCATATACGATTATTTGTGTTAACATGATAAGTGTGTAAAATGAAAAATGAAAACACAATGGATATAAAATAAATTAAATAACTAATTGTAAGGGTGTTAAATGTAACCTTCAATCTTGAAAATAACTGTTTTACAATTTTAATATAATAGTATAGATAGATATAGATATAGATAGTATATATAATGCTATACATTTATGCTATTTTAAAATATTATAAAACCCATAAATATATTCAATAATTAGTTTATATTAAAATTATTGACGAAAAAAATATAATGATATAATTTATAAAAGCATTGAAATGTATTTTTAATATATTTTAGTTGATCTACGATTATGTATTTTTAATATGCTAACGGTGAAAAAAATAAAACGTATGGATAGAAAACAAACTAATTCGTATATATTTATGATATTTAATAGTACGGTTAAATTAAAAAATATTAGGTTTTTAAAGGAATTTAATATTAGGTTTCATACAAGATCGTGTTTAAAAACAGTAAAACGTACACAAGCTTTTCCTCTACTCCAAGATGTAATCTTTTACACAACATAAACCTCTAATATTCAATATTAAAGTAATTAAAGAAAAAAGAAAATCCAGTACAAAAAGCTTTCCCTCTTCCAAAAAAACAAGTAATAAACCAGAAACAATTCCTTCAAGAACTTGGTTGAATCAAAACTGTTGTTAACTATCAGTTTTTCTCTTCTTGGCTTCTTGTATATCATGGTTCATCAATCTTTTCACCATTCGATTTCTTTGTCCCCTTCTTCGATTTCCGGTCCTTGCTTCCAACCTTAGTTTTTTTCGGTTTCTCGTGTTCGACCGAGACTAATTCTTCGTCGTCTCCGTCTACATTCCATGATTTTTTGGCCTTCTTCCGTTTTCCAGCTCCATCTACGGCTTGTGATTTGGATTTCTTCTTTTTCCTCGTCTCCATCTACAGCGTGTGATTTCGATGTCTTCTTTTTTCGTTTAACAACAGGTGGCGACTCCTCTTCGTTTCCTTCTACTGCCTCGTCGTCATTTTTTACTTCGCTTGGAGGAAGAGGTGCCACAGAACCCGCAACCTCTGTTCATGTAGATTGACATTCAAAGCTGTAAATAAAAGTGTCCACCTTTCTATTTTAGTTTGTCCAAAAACAAATGTCCATTTTCAAAAGTAACCAACTACTTTACAATTCTACCCTTAATTATGAGATCGATAAATTCACTACTACTGTTATTAAGGGTAAATTTGTCTTTTAGTTAATTAAAAGGTGAAACAATTACATATTTCTAAAACTATGTGTCATTTTTATTGTACCGGGACCAAAAGGGAGTAATAAAATGTGCCAGGGGCGTTGTTTAAGTGTTGTTGTACATCTTTAGAATATTATAAGAATGTCGAAGGGGGACATGGAAATCAATTATAGAGAGAGACTAACCTTCATCGTTAAAATGAGAATCAAAGACATTTGTGAGATGCTGCTTTAAGAAGACCTGCATTTATCCAATGTTGCAATACGGTCAAATTAGTAGCAGCTAAAAACAACCTTGTCCCAATAAAATCTCAAGCAGAATCATAGTTTAATGCAACCCGCATAATTCTAGTCAAAGTTGAAATTAAAACGCAATTCCCACACTCGAATGTCAAATGTAGAATGGAGGGAGTACCACGTAACATGCTACAACTGTTGGATCTAAAAATATATTCAAATGTAATAATCTATATAATTGTGGGGTTAGTTATGGACAAATGTAACCGCCTTATTATTCACAACTGTTATTTTTATATATATGAACATTGCACTGGGGGTTGTTTACTTTTGTCTCCATTAAGCCCAGTTCGGGTTAAGTTGGATAAATTTGTCTACTGAAAGAATGGGTTTGAGGAAGGAAAAGAGGGAGGGTTGGATTATTTCTTAGGGCATTTCTGGTATAAATTTGTTTGAATTGGCTTAATGGGGATAAGTGAGGGTACTGGCTTATTCCTTATAGTCATTTTGGTTTAATGAGATAACAGATTCGAATTTCTCAAATACGCCCAATGAAATACGCATGTGTGAGTATAGCAACATACCGCAGAGAGTAGCTGCCTTGATTGTATATCCCAAATGTGTAAATAGCTGTCGAGTCCTACATTAAAATGTTAGCTTAGTCATATCAACAATTCTAAAGATTAAATAATCATCAGAAAAGCATTGGTTTACCATAAACATAAATGTGATATCCTTAAATATAAGCCAGGACGAAACCAATATATACCACTTGAAAGTAGGCTTTGGGAGGCGTAGGATGTATGCAGACCTTATCTCAACCATTAGAATCGAGAGGCTGTTTCCGTAACCCCCCCCCCCCAAAAAAAAAAAAAATTTAGCAGGTAATATAACGGGTAAACAGGAAATACAAAGGTGCAAATATGAAGCGGTTGAAAGAAGACTCACCACAAGAGGCTATCACTGGGAGATATGGGTGTCTAGCTATCGATCTGATACTTCCAGAGCATTTCCCCAAAAAGCATCCCAGTAGTTTCCCTTAAGCATTTCAACCAACAAAGAAGGTAAAAAATTCATTTCTTGGACTGGACCAAAACATATATGAAGTGAGCCAGAGAAAGGTCATGGCCATGCAACTCGAATAATTATCCATAATCCATTAAGTATGTTTTTGCTTAAATATACAGAAATCATAATGACCGAGAGTCTTACATGGTAACTGAGAGTAATGATGCTTACCCGGTAAGCACTTACTGGGTAAACTATTCCATACGATGCCGTTTTAATGAACTAAAATCTTACCAGATAAGTTAAGCTAAAGTGTTGATTTTACGGGTAAGGTTACCGGGGTAAGTGTTGGGTAAACGGCCCCTAAGACTTTTGTCTAATTGCTTTATATAATATTGATTAAAATTATATATCGATGTACATGAAGCTTGAATCAAGCCATGAAAGTGCTTTGTACCATTGTCTAGTAGTCAATGGGATATGCAAAAAAAACAGAACAAACTATATCATGAACACCAATTTGCTTTCCTAGGTAGCCTTATATGATATTGCAATGATCGATTACCATTGTAGACCCCACTTGCATTGCAATTACAAAATATTTATGCTACCATTTAAAATAAGAAACTTGGTATGCTATCTATTGCAACAGCAAAGCTCTTAATGAAAGCGGCCGATTGACTACCAACACCATTCCCGTAAACCATTGAAACTTTTTGTACCATTTTTAAGCTCATGCTAGTCATCTTCATCAATCATCATCATAACTGCATCCTTGGTACTTTAATAGTATATGTGCATGATCTTTCCAACAGAAAATTGAATTCACTTTTAAATTTGATAAACACAAGCATATTTTAATGCTAGAGAAATCTCATGCACTTAGCTAGAACCAAGTATTCATGATCATTTCGTATTTATCCGCAACATACATTTGCACACTTGAATATCATTCGGGTATATTACTTATATTACTTATTATGTTTCAAAGATTAAAATCAGACATTGAAATTTTCACCATCAATATCAAGTGTGGTCAGACTACCAATAAAACAGGAAAAGATGTAATAGATGAAGTATCATGATCTAAAGCTCAATGTAATCGCCTTTAACATTTTGCTTGACCAGAGGACTATGATACAAGATAAAAGATTGGAATCTACATATACCAAAAGACATATATTGATAAGAAGAATAAGAAACACAAAACCACTAAAGTTTGTTACTTGCATTTTTCTCATTGGAAACTTAAATCAAACACTTTGAGGTCATGGAAAACAAAGATTTTGTAACATACAAATCAACAAATCGAACACAACAGTAATGGAATCAATAAGATTTAACACGAAGTGTACATATTGAAACAAACCAGCAAATAAACTGTGATTTTAAGAAACATGTATGGATGGTTTTATATACAGAATTTGACATTCAATACACAATCTTATGGTTAAAGGGTTTTTACTTTTACAGTCATGTTGATTATTATTATTAGTATAGTTTAGTTTTAGAAATGAGTTGGTTTGTTTTTCAATTTCAATTGTTAGAAAAAGAAGTAAACAAACCTTCTGCACTTGAAATTACCCGAGAGATGATCAGATGAACATTATATACATTATTTGTACCTCACAAAACGTGTAAAATGCTGGAGAATCCCGAGAGATGTCGATTTCTGTTACCAATCCTTCAACACAGATTCTTTGCTTTTCTTTGGAGCCCTTGTCTCTTCACCATCAAATGAAACAAAAATCAGTAAAAAAAGAAGAAAACCAAGAATTCATTAAAAAAAATTAACAAAGGCATTTCATCGAACAGTTGGCCTACATAATTGTTAGGCCTCTCATAATTGTTACCCAGAGAGAAGCCTTCGAAGTAGAACTTTAACTCCGCTGAAGCGCGTAACATCTGTTAAATAATCAGAATACCGTTTAGATATGGGTTGTTAGAAACTACTTTATCAGAAGGTTTCATTCTTCGGCACTGATGATGACAGAGACTCATGTTAACCGGATATTATACAATTTTCTTGTTCTCATTATACCAATCTGCATATACTTTCTATTAGTAATTTCTAAGAGATTGGAGTAAATCCATACCGTTGGTTTTCTGAATGCAAGAAGTCAAGAAGTCCAAATTTGAAGAATAATTAAAAGTTTTATCCAACTCCACTTCCCTGTTAACAACATAAAAAGCCCAAATTAGAAGAATAATTAAATGCTCAATAGCACTTGTTTTCCATGTTAACAACAAAGAATTTTGGATAATTGAATTAAATTCATCTTAAAACACAAGAAATTTTGACAATCATGAATTTGACTTTTCAATTGAAATAGATCATTGAATGAAGCTCTACTCTAACTTCTAAATTCAAAATTGGTATTTTTCAAATTTCAAAATCGAGTGGCAATTTTTTGCAAATCAAATACCAACATCACTTTGTTTGTTATATACTTTGTGAATGAAGTTTGACATGGTTTCCCATTTCCCAAAAATCAAGCAAACATTTCCCCTAAAAAAATTTAAAAAAATTGCATCTCTCATAAAAATCAGAAGAACTCTGATCCGATTAAAAACCACCAACTCTAAATTTCTAGCATTATGCTACAGATTCTATAGAAATAAACAAAACTTGCTTACCGATCCTTGACGCAGAAGAAGGATTGTTCGCCAACGTCGCTATCAAGAATCGTGGAAGTGAGATTTGGAAGACTGCTATATTACTCTCAGAGTAATGAACGGGAGGAACGCAATATCGTTGATCTGACCGGCGAATTCGTCGCCGACAACTTGGCACCGTACGAATTCTGGCGGGTGAGATCAGCTAAAGAGGCTTCATGTGAGATCCATTTTCGTTTGCGCGGCCTTACAGGGTTGTGGGGATGGGGGAGTAGGAGAAGGGGGAGAGAATCGAGGGAGATGGAAGTTAGGGTTTAGAGTTTTGTGCTTGAGTTAGCAGGAAAAGTAGGAGAAAACGTGGGCCGGGAGACATGGCTTTCCAAAAACCGTCTATGGCTTTCCAAAAACCGCTCAACGTATTAGAATTTTAATAGATTAGTTGAGACTAGGCATATACCCGCGCGCGATGCAGCGCCAGACATATTGAATCTAAAATTGAAAACTCGAAAGTGATTGTAAGGTGTATACATAATTTAGGTAATCCATTACTTGCTTTGACGGAGGATTCACGATGGGATCTTGATGAAGCTGCAAACTTGATCCAAAGATTCAGTCGCATATCATCGTGAAACGACAATAATGTTTCATTTTTTGTTCTATTTTCTTCCTTCTCGATTTAAAATATTTACAAGAAAACATAGAAGGTTTCACATTAGTTTTTTTATTAAGTTAAACTTTATCCAAGTTGTGACTAATCAAGTTCATGGAAAGAAGAATGCCCAAAAACCTTTCTAATTTATTACAAATCACATTCAAAGTGTTTTACAGAGGACATATCTCAACTTTTCACACCATAAGTACTTAAAAGAAAATAAGTACTTAAAAGAAACAACTTATTCTCAACAACAAAATGGAAATCTCCTACCAATATATAAAATGTATATAATTGCACATAATTGCATATTCACAATATCTCTATACATGTTGAGGTCTCAATGCAAAAACCTAAAACTGTGTGCCTTTTTCATAGTGGACGTTTATAAAAATCTCGTAAAAGGAACAAATTACCAATACACTCACCATACAAGATGCAGAGAGCTTTCGAACATCAACAAGAGTGACTGAAAGTTCGCCAACAAGATCTTTATTACCTTCTTACACTTCTGCTGAATTGAAATCATTTTTTACTGGACCAACTGCTTTCCCCTTCTGGAAATCCAAGACAATCTTATTGGTACGCACAAATAATCGAGACAAATCCTCGGTCAGAAGCTTTTTCAGAAACCTAAGAAATTCCAAAAAAAACATAAAAATAGACATTAAATCACCAACGCAATTGAATCAATCCCGGTTAGTGAACGAAAAGACATTATACAAGAGAAAATCGTAGAGCGTTGGAATAAAGTCATAACGAGTTTGAAGGCTATACCGGTCATAAACTACAATTTTTGTTCCTTCATAACTTTGTGTCATGTGTTTAAAGCAAACACTGCAAAACATAACACTTGCTGAGACTGGAACAAGACGGTAATGTTGAAGAACTCTGTTTGCCGGCAGAAATCCTCTTGGCACATTTTCAACATATATTATGGCTTCAAAAACATGTCCTGCAAATTATAATTAAACAAAGGAACTATATACATCAAAAGCCTTGGTGATTACCAAAGCAAAAGTAGAAAATGTAAAAGCCCTTTTAACCATTTTCATGCACCATTAGCTCCCTCCCAAGCCGTAGACATGCAAATGCACACTTCATGCACTATCTACTAAAAGAGTTATATGAACACCTAAACGCAAATAAGTGCTTGCATTTTATTGAAACAAACTATGAAACAAAAATATAATGCAAGCAACCAATTAATCTGATATAGGAATCTATGCTTGATCAAGAAAAAAGGGGGGGCTGATCTCCATTTGCAACACAAAATTGTTGCTCTCCAAGATCTTGACCAACAATCATCTCAGTCACAAGATGCCCAACCTGAAGAAGAATTGAGTATGTCATTAACTACCACCTATCCTCCACTTGTGAATATTAAGAGTTAGCTCAAGCAAGTACCTAAAGACTGTGTTCATATCCACAAAATAAAAATCCCTAGAAAGAGTATCAACAATGAGCTCAACTGTGCCAGCATTGCGATAACCAATCGCCTTCAATAATAATACAGAAATTGCCAAATCAGTAAAACCATTGAAAATATCTTACATTCCATTGATTACAACCAAGATATAAAGCATTTTAATTAGATACGATTCATAATTTGATAGTTGACATAAAAAGATGTCTCACAAAATTTTATGGTTTATATCAATTCATAAACGGCAGATAAATCCATTGTCCATTTCTTTTCATAAAACATATTAAACCTTACTTGGACATAAATAGCAGACCTCAGTACTTGCAAAGCATATAAACTACAAACTTTTTGGCAAAATCTAGATATCCATCTTACCCAGGAACATAACTTAATGAATACCCTATTTGTGTAACTCGATAGATACTTGTATAGCAATAATAATGAAGCTTAGTGCAAAATTTTATTGACTAAATCTCCATCTAAGCTAATACTATAAATATCATCACATGCTACCTTCCCGCAAGACATCAATCATGTCATATATCTTCTTATCTGCTTTTGATTGGATCTACGTTTGAAAAAATAATTTCACAAGATTAGACTATTCGCCCATTAAACATTTAGCTTGGTGGTATTTGGGACAGTCCCTTAAAAGAAATGATTTGGATGATTCCTTCAACAGTTGCTCTATAGTTTGTCATAAACAGAGAAGTAAAAGTTAAAATCTCCTAAAAGAATTACATCTAACTCGAATAGTTTCTCCTTTTAAAGATTCTAACATTTATTATATTATTAAATTATTCAAATTTCTCGAATATTTTGGGGATTCGGTTGGATCAACTTTTATAAATAAAAATCTCCAAAATCTCTATTATCTTTATTTGGTTGGATATGCTCTTATATTGAAAAGGGGCGGTGTTTTTGCTATGAACTTTATGTTATTGTTTTTATTTAGCAGAGAAGAGAAGTAGGTAGCACCTTCTTAGCAAGAAAAATTGCAGCATCAAAACATGAGATGAAAGCCTTTTTTGTTCCAGATGTGTCCAACTGCTAGATTGATGAGATTCCAGCACCTGATAGTTTCCAAAAACACAACATCACTAATCACTATGAGGAACAACTAAAAACAGAGATGCAAAGCAAAATTTCCAGTGGAATAATTTTTTTGAAGTAATGGAGAAATTCATAACCGATAACACCCTAATGCCGACAAAGAAACCAAATATACCACTGATTCACTTGCACTTTTTGGATTTTCACAAAAATGGTTTTTCTACTGGTATAATAAAAGGTAAACACTCCTCTTATTTTAGGTCTTATCTTATCTCTTGATGGGTTCATGCTCCCTCAAAATCGATCCATATATCATTCTCACCTCTCTCTCTCTCTCTCTCTCTCAATGATCCAGATATCAAACGCTACTCTTATTTGATTTTGGTTTCTAATCTATACTATATTATAAAGATGGTATAAAAAAACTCTTAATTACAACTCACTAAGCTTTATGTACTATCATTTAAAGCTATCTACTTAAAATCTCTTAAAAATAACTACTAAAGTCTAATGTACTACCTGTAAAGCTTTTAACCCTAATAAATATATTTCATCCTTATCCCCCAAAATTCTTACCTCTAATCCCCAAACCCTAAAATTATGAAATTTGAATTCTGATAAACATAATCAAAACAGGATAAACATCTCAATTTAAATATAAAAAATTTAAAATATATAAGATAATTAATGAACTTTAACAAACTACTTAATTTTTTTTATATAAAAAACATTATATTGTTAAGTCTAAATTAAACAAATTTATATATAAAAAACCATTATCACTCAATAAAAACCATCCAAAATCGTACTGTAAATCAATAAAAAACAAAAAATAAAAATAAACATTAAAATCGTGATGTATTAAACATTATGTACTATTATTTAATGTTAATCTACTTAAAATCTCTTAAAAAATAATTAATGAAGCAATATGTATTACTTTTAAATGATTTTAACCCTAATTAATAAATTTCATTCTTATCCCCCAAAATCCTTATCTCTAATCCCCAAATCCTAAAATTATGAAATTTGAATTATGATAAACATAATCAAAACAGGATAAACATCTCAATTTAAATATAAAAAATTTAAAATATATAAGATAATTAATGAATTTTAACAAACTACTTAATTTTTTTTATATAAAAAACATTATATTGTTAAGCCTAAATTAAACAAATTTATATATAAAAAAACCATTATCACTCAAAAAAAACCATCCAAAATCGTACTGTAAATCAATAAAAAACAAAAAATAAAAATAAACATTAAAATCGTGATGTATCTCGCTGCATTGTGCGAGTACGCTTCTAGTAGATTTATAAGTTGAAATAGCATATGGATGAATTAGTATTGGTGACACTCAAAGTAAAAAAAAGCATGTTTATTTGCTAAGATGCAACAACAAATAGCCATTCCTCTGTCTTCTATTATGCCTCTTCTAATATAGAGATCCACATGAATAACCAATCTACATTCATTCAATTTTCACAATTTTTTCCTCAATTGATATATCTCATATTCTTTGAATTACATTCATTTTTGTGTGGACAGTAACCAAGCTATCCTAACTACAAACCTCATTCATTTTCGAACTGGATTCAATAAGGTTAGCACAACAATTGTTAACAAATCAATTCAACTTACAATTTTAGCAAAACAATCACATAAAAACCAATCCAAAAAAAATCCCAAAACAAAAAACCATAACTGCACAGAATCGCTCATATCCCACATGCAATTCCTACAAAAAGAACTCCTGAAACGGAAGAACTCAAATCAAAACAACTTCAAAATGGAAGTATTAAATCGTTGAGTTCAATTAACAAATAGTTCAAGGTGGATTAGATGAAGAAATGTGACGAGAGAGATTACCTTCTTGAAGAGGATTCCAAAGTCGAAGTAAAGGGGAAGATTGAAGAACCCTAGTTAAGGAACTGAAAGCCCTTTCTTACGCTTTTGGTTGGTTTAAATACCATAAAATGTTTTCATTTGTGAGAGAAAAGAAAAATGTATGAGCAAACTCTGAATTTGATAAATCATCATAAACAATTGAAACCTTCTTGCCCGTTCAAAAAAAAAAATGAAACCTTCATGAAGTTGAACATAACCTACCATCAAACAAAACATATTGTTATTACTTAACAATAACAAAATAGTTACGATCTGTTACCTTTCTCCTTAAACCTCACCTCGATTTTCATGGAGTTCAACACCTTTCGGCACCGTAACAACAAGCTCTCCGTCACTAAACATCGGCGTCGGAGTAAAACGGGAGCTCGAGGACTTTAGCGAAGATGTGAGGTAGTCGTCGGAGCTTTTTTTGGCGGCAGGTGGCGAACCGGATTCGTAACGGATTGTGATGTTTTGTTTAGTTGGATTGGGATGAACCTTCATTGTTGGTTGTCAATTTGAGGAAATTGAAACCGTAGCAATGTGTGAAATTGGGGGATTTGTGGTTCTAGGATTCAGAGTTTGATTCAGGGATGATATAATTGCTTTGATTCAGTGGGTTTCTTGATCATATAGCGGGAGGAAGCGATGAAGATTGCAGGAACGTGGGGAGGGAGAAAAGGAAGCGTCGTGGGGAGAAGAATTAGGGTTTTCAAAAAACCGTTTTTCAAGAACGGTATTTTCAAGTTTAATATAATAGTATAGATAGAGATATACACAAGTGCATACCGTTCAGATGAAGAGCTACCAGGGTGTTCCTCAGTTTTTCGTTTTTTTGAGGTTTTTTCTTGAACCGGACCCTATATATACATATATTAATGAATTCAAAGGTGTAATTTTTTTTGTTTTTTTTTGAAAAGTGAGGGGTGCAAGTGAGGGCCCTGGTCCTTAGCTGGCTCCGCCCATGCTCATAATCCTAAAAAAAACTCTTGAAATCAACCAAAAATACCGAAAAAAATCTCTTGAAAATAAACAAAATACCGAAAAAGTCTTTCGAAATCGATAAAAATCCCTCGAAATCAAGCAAAAAACTTTAAAAATCCCTCGAAACGGCGGAATTAGGCTAAAAACACATTGGACGATATTGAACGTTGGTAAAAAAATGAACACATCGATAAAACCGTATGAAAAAATTTATGGATTTGTCCCTGATCCAAGACCCCTTATTGAAGAGAATTAGGTCATAAATTGAACCTGAGGTTTTTTTTTTTTTTTTTTTTGGGGGGGGGGGGGGGGGATATGATGTATATATTTCATATGGTGTTTACATGTAATATTCTATTTTGTATGTTCTATGAAACTTAACACCAACTTGTATATGGACGATTCCAACCATCAAATGCACGTTTTTACTTTTTACCTACGTGGATGTCTAAAAACATGTAACGAACCCTACAAGTTGATGCTTGTCAGGATTAATAGAGTTGATGTTAACAAATGATGAAGAAAGAATAAGCGTACTCATGACAAGACCTACATCGTCCACCGAGTAAGTATATACATACCTTGCATATGTGTCTCTGTGTGTGTATAAGTGCATCTCCAATAGCTTCTCTAAAATAGATAAATAAAATGTCAAAATCTCAAAAAAAAGAATCACTTTCATCTCCAACAGATTCTTTATTTTGGAGATTATACAATTAATTATATTATTAAAATATTCAATACAACTCATCAAATATTATTTCTCTTTCCTAAACATCGTTTGGTTCATTTTAAGGAATATGAATGAAAATGAAAATGAAGTAGAATGGGAATAGGAATGAGCATTGCATTGATGTTTTTTGGTTAAACTAATATAATCAATAAAAACTTATTTTATATAATATTTTTTAATACAAATATGTGTTGTCCAACATGAAAATAAAAAATATGTTTCATTAAACATCGAAAGATGAAGGGCGTATGAGAAAATGTGACTGAGCGGGAATAAAATTTTAATTCCCCCCAATTTGGTCAAAAATGAAAATTAATGGGTTTGGGGTAATGGGCTCATTATATTATGTCAAACCAAACAACATTTTTCATTCTCATTCTCATTCCAAACTCTCAATACCTCCAACCAAACACTCCCTTAATTTAAAGCAATTTCATTGGTAGAAGAAACAAAAAAACTATTTATCTCTCATAAGTAATCATTTTTAGAGATATCTTCAAATTTGGAGATTTTCATCATCTCTCTTACTTTCTCCATTTTTTAGAAAGTTTTGGGGAATCTGTTGGAGCAAAAAATCCTCATTTTAGAGAAGTTGTTGGAGATGCTCTAAATATATATATATATATATATATATATATATAATATTGTTGTATAAGAAATAAAAATTACATTTTTCATACTATAAAACTGCATCTAAATGCAATCTTGTTTTTACGGGCTAAAATTAGATGTTGCCATTTGAATAAGTCCCAATAGACTAGACCAGTAGACTATAATCAAATTAAAGTTACCGGTTTGTGGCCAATTCTATCAAAGTGCCGCTTACTAGATGTCACATATATGGGTAAGCATGACAAAAATCGAGAATATTACACGATAAGTAAGAGAGAAAAATCTTACCCAGTTAGTGTTTACCAACAATTCATTTTGTTGGACAACAATGTTATCCAATACAATAACTAAAATATGTTACATTCCTGATAACACTAAGGGGATGTTTGGTTCATGGAATTTGACCATGCATTTGGTTGGTAGAAATTTAATTCTTTCACTTAGCAGGGAATAATAATTCCTTAAACTGTGGAATTAAATGGAATTGGAAGAATTCCATTGTTTTCATTATGTGAACCAAACATGAGCTTGAAATTTGGTCAATAGAATTGGTATGGAGTTGAAATGACCAATCCTATTGACCAAATTCCAAGCTCATGTTTGGTTCATGGAATGAAAGCAATGAAATTCTTTCAATTCCATTGAATTCCACAATTTAAGGAATTATCATTCTCTGCTAAGTGAAGGAATTAAATTTCTACTAACCAAATGTATGGTCAAATTCCATTTCAATTCTTTTAAAGTCAAATTACTTTGATGATTCAAACCATCAAATTCTGTTATGTAAACCAAACCAAACGCCCCCTTAAGTCAACAAATAAGATTTTTTTTTTGTGACAAAAAGATCTGGCTCCTTTTTTCTATACATACTAGGCATATACCTGCGCGATGCAGCGGAATGTAAGTAAAGAACGAACAATTAATGCTATTTCTTTATATACATTTCATCAATAATCAACCATGACCTAAGAATCACAACTTATGAAACCTAAACCCATAAAGATATTCAATAATTAGTTTATATTACAATTATTGACGAAAAAAATTATAATTATATTATTTATAATAAGAATGAAACGTATTTTACGATTATGTATTTTTAACGTGCTAATGGTGGAAAAAAATAAAACGTATGGATAGAAAAATAAATTATTTCGTAGATATTCATGATATTTAATAGTACGGTTAAATTAAAAAATATTCAATATTGGGCTCGTTTTGAAGATATTGAGGAGACGCTTATAATGATATAATTTGTAGAAAAATGAACGTATTTTTTCATTGCATTTTTGTTAATATATGATTATTTGTGTTAATATGATAATGGTGTAAAATGAAAAATGAAAAATGAAAAAATAAGGGATATAAAGTAAATTAAATAAGTAATTGTAAGAGTGATAAATGTAACATTGTAAGGGTGGTAAATGTAATTGTACAAAAGTTTGTACAATAACCTTTTTAGTTTTTTCATTATATAATATAGATTGTGATATTTAATAGTACGGTTAAATTAAAAAATATTTAATATTGGACTCGTTTTGAAGGTATTGACGAGACGATTATAATGGTATAATTTGTAAAAAAAGAACGTATTTTTTCATTGCATTTTTGTTCATATACGATTATTTGTGTTAATATAATAACGGTGTAAAATAAAAATGAAAAAAGTAAGAAATATAAAGTAAATTAAATAAGTAATTGTAAGGATGATAAATGTAACATTGTAGGGGTAGTAAATGTTATTGTACAAAAGATTAAGGGTGGTAAATGTTATTGTACAAAAGATTGTACAATAACCGTATAACCGTTTTAGAATTTTCATTATATAGCTAGGCATATACCCGCGCAATGCAGCGAAATGTAAGTAAAGAACGAACAATTAATGCTACTTTCTTATAGATATGTCATCAACAATCAATCATAACCTAAGAATCACAATTTATAAAACCCTAAACCTATAAAGATATTCAATAATTAGTTTATATTACAATTATTGACGAAAAAAATTATAATGATATAATGTATAATAAGAATGAAACGTATTTTACGATTATGTATTTTAATGTGCTATTGGTGGAAAAATAAATAAAACGTATGTATATATAACAAATTAATTCGTAGATATTCATGATATTTAATAGTAAATTAAAAAATATTCAATATTGGGCTCGTTTTGAAGGTCAGACGAGACGATTATAATGGTATAATTTGTAGAAAAATGGACGTATTTTTCATCACATTTTTGTTCATATACGATTATTTGTGTTAATATGATAATGATGTAAAATGAAAAATGAAAAAGTAAGGGATATAAAGTAAATTAAATAAGTAACTGTAAGGGTGGTAAATGTAACATTGTAAGGGTGGTAAATGTAATTGTACAAAAGTTTGTACAATAACCGTTTTAGTAGTATAGATAATTCGTATATATTCTGATATTTAATAGTATGATTAAATTAAAAAATATTCAATATTGGGCTCGTTTTGAAGGTATTGACGAGACGATTATAATGGTATAATTTGTAAAAAAAGGAACGTATTTTTTCATTGCATTTTTTTTCATATAAGATTATTTGTGTTAATATGATAACGGTGTAAAATGAAAAATAAAAAAGTAAGGGATATAAAATAAATTAAATAAGTAATTGTAAGGGTGATAAATGTAACATTATAAGGGTAGTAAATGTTATTGTACAAAAGATTAAGGATGTTAAATGTTATTGTACAAAAGATTGTACAATAACGTATAACCGTTTTAGAATTTTTGTTACATAGTATAGATAAAACGCAACACGCCTCTCCACCTACTCTCGTGGATAAACTTTTCCGATCCAACTCCGGCGAACGGAAAAGGTGAATCGGCAACAGAATTCATTCAATATATTGGCGGGAAAAATGTCAGGAAAAGGAGCAAAAGGTTTGATAACAGGGAAGACATCTAACTCTGCTTTAAACAACGGATCTAACAACAAAGACAAGAAGAAGCCAGTCACTCGTTCTTCTCGCGCCGGTCTCCAGGTTTTCTCTCCCTTCTATACATACACATATCTGTATCTATACAATTTTATGCACTTGCTGCAAATTCACACGCTTTCAACTGATGCTTAGGGTTTATACTAACCTCATGAAGGTTTTATTTTCGTTTATGAAATTCGTGGAGATCGTTGTGAGATTCAAATTTTACTTTCGTAACATCGAATTGATCTCATTCACGTAAATTGGAGCAGCTTTGAAATAATTTTTTTGGTGGAATGAATTGTTAAGACTCTGTTGAGGTTAGTCCGATCGTGCAAAGGTTTTAGTTTAAGATCTCATCAATGAAGTTCATTAGGTATCTGTATCTATGTGATTTTATGCACTTGCTGCGATTCACAAGTTTTCAACTGATGCTTAGGGTTTATACTACCCTGATGAAGGTTTTATTTGCGTTTATGAAATTCATTGAGATCGTTGTGAGATTCAAATTTTAGTGTCTTAACATCATCGAAGTGATCTCATTCACGTAAATTGGAGCAGCTTTGAAATAACTTTTTGGTGGAATGAATTGCTAAAACTCTGTTGAGGTTAGTCCGATCATGCAAAGGTTTTAGTTTAAGATCTCATCAATGAAGTTCATTAGGAATTTATTTCTATGCGATTTTATGCACTTGCTGCAATTCACACATTTTCAACTGATGCTTAGGGTTTATACTAACCTCATGAAGGTTTTATTTGCGTTTATGAAATTCGTGGAGATCGTTGTGATATTCAAATTTTACTTTCGTAACATTGAATTGATCTCATTCACGTAAATTGGAGCAGCTTTCAAATAACTTTTTGGTGGAATGAATTGTTAGGACTGTTGAGGTTAGTCGATCGTGCAAAGGTTTTAGTTTAAGATCTCATCAATGAAGTTCAATTAGGTATTTGTTTCTGGAGTTGAGGATTCGATTCCTGCAAAATTAAGTTACATTTGGATTTTTTAATGTCAGACATGATACAAATTTGATATAAAACCTTTCAAGTTAAGATCATTCTAACACTTGCTGCAAAATTTGGATTCTCAAATAACTTTAATCTCTAAAGCTTTGAAAATCGTGTTGTGTTTGAAGCTGAAAAGTAGGATCAAATTACAATAATATGTGTGCTCATTCTTACACCTTCCTAGCTTAGTTATGAGTGAAGCTCGTACACAATGAGCTTAGTTACTATTGAAGCTCGTACACAATGAGCTTAGTTATGATTCAAGCTCGTACACAATGAGCCTCTTCACACTTCACAGAGATTGTAGCTAAGACGTTTGTTGGTTTTCCATTAAATTATGTATGAATAAAGTTGTATGTGGGTTAATTTGTCTATATAGATACGTAAGGTTTTTATTTGGGAGGACTTTTCAATAGATGGAAGTGGCGTGTTTTTTAACTGGGAGGGACATGTCATAAAGAAATTTGGTTTTCCGCATAAAGCTTCCTCTTAAAAGCTTACTGAAAATGTCAATTTGTATATCATTAAGCAAATACCATACAATCATGCAAAGCTGACCTAATAAGTTGCGAGTGTCGTTAAACTTATTAAACTGCTAACAAACAAGCCCCTTAGGGCGCGTTTGGTTTGCGGGATTGGAATGGAATGGATTGGATTTCAAGGAGGGATTTGGATTTGGGGGGATTTGAAATCCCTTCATGTGTTTGGTTTGTAGGATTTGGAATGGATTTCCATTCCTTTACAAGTCTTGTTTAAGATTTGGATTTGGATTGAGTTTTTTTTTAATTTGTTTGTTTTATAAAGAATTTATTTTTATTGGTAAATTACTTTTTTTTTATCGATTTTCCTAAAATTGTATATTTTTATTGGATTTAGAAGGAAGCGACTTAAAATCCATCCGGATTGGATTTGAAATCCTGGCCCAACCCAAAGGATTTCCAAATCCATTAAACATTGAATTTTAAAATAGTCAAAGGATTTTAAATTCGGTCAAAACTTTTCATTCCCACAATCCAAACGCAAGATTGGAATGGATTTAGAATCCAAATCCTTCCAAATCCATTCCATTCCCGCAAACCAAACGGGACATTAGTCCTTCTCAAAATGGTGACCGCTGAGAGAGGTCTAATTACAAAATCCTGGAAAAAAAGGAGTTTGACGATGTGTACTCCATACCGAATTCTAAGCTTTCAGTTGTGTGTGCATACCTTTAAATGTTATTTCAGTACATTCTCCTGAGGTCTTCTATATGTTTCTTTCTCATTTGTATTATCCCGTTATGCTCATCGATTCTACGTTTTCAAGGACATGAATTATTTGTCGAAAACAACTCTCACCTATTTTTACCGGGTATCATTCTCAACCATCAAAAGTGATTGTTGGTAAGCGTTTCTTACCCGGTAAATGCTAACCGGGTAAGATTCTCGATCTTTGTCATGCTCATAGTCAAGGTAAATGACACCCAATAAGCGTTTGGTAAACTAACCCTCTTAGTCATGTTGTTGAGATTAATTTGATAAAATAAAGCTCATCAAGTTATTTAACTAACTGTCGATTTGAAGTCAGAAGAACATCAACATTCATCCCTCCGTCCCAAAATAAGAGTTCACGTTTCTATTTTAGTTTGTCTCGAAATAAACGTACACTTTTCAAAGTAATTGCCTACTTTCCAATTTCTTCCATTAATTCTGAGATGGAAAAATCATTACACTTTCTGTTATTAAGAGTAAAATCACCACTTCTGTAAATCATAAAAGTGTAATAATTATACATTCCCTAAAACGATGTGAATTATTCATTTTGGGGAAGAAGAAGTACAGTAAGTCACAGGGTGTTGTAATATCTGTGCAGTTTCCTGTGGGTCGAGTTCATCGTCTCCTGAAGACGAGAGTTGCCGCCAATGGAAGGGTTGGAGCAACAGCCGCCGTGTACACAGCGGCAATCCTAGAGTATCTGACTGCAGAGGTGCTCGAATTGGCGGGTAACGCAAGCAAAGATCTGAAAGTGAAGCGTATATCGCCAAGGCATTTACAGCTTGCGATACGAGGGGATGAAGAACTTGACACCCTCATAAAAGGAACAATTGCTGGTGGCGGAGTCATCCCTCACATTCACAAATCACTCATAAACAAATCTTCCAAAGAGTAAAAACACCCACACACTTGTCTATTCTACGTGGTTTTGTTACCATCAACTCTTTTAAGTGTCGTTTGGTTTGACTGAAATGTTTTGAAGATTTGGATTCGAAAAGGTTTGGAGTTTTTGGTGTCATAGATTTGAAATGGAATTGAATTTTTAATGGATAATTTATAAAAAACTTATTAAATTAGTTTTTAGAATAAACTACAAATTTGGTCCCTGTGGTTTGTCAAAATAACATTTTTTGTCCCTATAGTTTTGAAAAGATGGCCGTCATGATTAGCAAAAACGTCCGGATTAGATCCCCACCAACGATTATTTAGAAAAATATTGTCACACAAGAAATATTTTCGTCTTTTTATCAGTTTTGTGTTATTTAGCCAATCAAAAACAAGGATCAAATGATAAAATCAATTTTGATTGGTTAAAAGACAAAAAAAAATGATAGAAGAACATAAATGCCCTTCATTTAACGGATTTTTTTAATGATCGTTAGAGGAAAAGACTAAACTGGACATTTTTGCAAACCACAATGGTCATCTTGTAATTTTGAAACCGCAGGAACAAAAAGTGTTATTTTTGACAAACCACAGGGACCAAATTTATAGTTTACTCTATCTTTTATTAATTAATTATTGCAAAACAAACATTATTCACTTACCTATGAAATACCAACCAACCACATAGAATTTCAAACTCCAATGTTTGTGCTCGTTATTTCAGTTCCAAACTTCCATTTAAACCAAACGCAGGATTAAAATGAAATCAGATTCCAATCCTACAAATCAAACGGGAACTTAAACTTGGGGGGTGTTTGGTTCATAGATTTTGAAGGAACTGGAATGGATAATTCATTTGACCAAATTTCAATTCCTTTGTTTGGTTCACATATTGTTCATGATGGAATCATTTGAATTCCACAAACCAATGAATTCATCATTCCTTAGCTAAAGTGAAAGAATTGAATTACATCCAATTCCTACCAACCAAACGCATGATCAAATTCCTTCGATGGATTTCAATTCTATCAAATTCCATGCGAACCAAATGCCCCATTAGTCTATTGTTCATATTATAGTTGAGTTGAGTTCTATATTACACATACAATGGACCAGAAGCTTTGTTAGAACATAACAATTAGCAAACACATATTTTATAAGATGGAAATATGTACATCAGTGTACCAACTTTTGTCAAAAAATCATGTTGGACAAAAAATATAGGGCCTTGATTTCAATTCACTTCCAAGTAAAGGAAAAGGGGAACCCTCTTATATAAACCTAAATTTCTGGGTTTATGTACATCTTCAGCTGAGTTTATGGGCCTTGAGGTGAGTTTTAAGGCTAGCAATTTCTTTTGCTTGTTGCTGAAACAATTACACAAAAGACACGAGCTCACATGCATATTAATATATAAGTAAAAAATATGGCGTAAGACGTTTCTCTGCCATTACGGTAAGCCCTATAACGTTTGTGTAAGACGTGGCTCACGGCGTGACACACGTTTTTACAAGGCGTGACTTTTTTTTATAGTTTTTTAAATTAATTTATTTTGTTTTTTAGCGTGTGTTTTTTACACCTTTAACTTTATATTTTATACTTTTACCTGATCACTGTTTCATAGATTCACACACGTCAATGACTTACAGTTAAAAAAAGGTTATAAAACCCTTCCAAGCTATATTTCAAATATTTGATCAGATACTCTTTATATAATACTAATATATATGATTTTTATTTTATAATCTGAATGTAAATGTTTTAATATCATTATCCAATTAAATTAAAAAAATTTGTATTAAATGGGATAATGACAATATATTTATATATAGAGGCATAATTATGTGAGAACCATAATGTGATAAATGTAAGAACTATTATAGAAAGGTAATGTTTCACATGATTTTCTCCATCTAAGGCTAGAATTTAATATATTGATTAACATATATTTGTTTCACATATATTCGATTCACTATGTGAAACTTTTTAGTTGTATTTTTTGTTTCACAAACCCATAAAAATGTTCACATTATGAAACAAATATATGTTAATCAATACACTAAATCCAAAACGTAGATGGAAAAAGAATCATGTGAAATAGCACGTGATGCAACCATTCTCAAGGTTATCACAATTTTATGGGTTCTCAAGTGAAACCCCCGAGTGTGTGTGTAATATATATGACAAAAAAATGTCATCCTATGTCACGCCTTGAAAAACGTCATGTCCTCACCATGGCATGTAAGACTTGAGGCTTGACCTCGTCACCACGCCTCATGCCATTTAGAACATTGGTTGTAATCATGAAATGTGATGGGTTTTGAAGTTACCTGGTATAATGCATCCCAACATAGTTTGAACCTCATGTCCAGTGCACACCATTCCATTGCCATCTCAAATGCAATAGTATTGGGTTGTGAATAGTGAGATGTTGAAACTGCATTTCTCTACAGGTAGACAACAACATCTTATTTATATAAATAACAATTACCAGTGGTAAATAAGAAATACTAAAATTAAGAATTATTAATAAATAAATAAATAAATAAGGTTACCATCTCTGCCTGCTGCATTTGTTTCAAATTGTTGATAGTGATATGACCAAAGTACTTGGATGGGTGACCAGGGTCCTTCAATAATGGTCGACTACCAACAACAGGTCTGAACCACAACACCATTTTCAATATTAATACTCCTATATTTTTGTGCTCCAAAGTATGTAAGTAATTACGCCCTCAATTCCAAAATAAATGTCCACAATGAAAAAAAAGTATACAATTTTAAGATTGTGTAATTTACAATTTTTAATTAACAAAAGGACAATTTTATCTTTAATTATAGAGACATAAATTTTCTCCACCTCATAACTAAGGGAAGAATGATAAAGTAAACATTTACTTATGAAAGTCTACTATCATTTTGGGACAAACTAAAATAATAATGTAGACACTTTTTTGGGACAGAGGGAATAAGAATAAGGCTTAAACAGATATGAAGGATTGGTCGAGTAAAACTTCGTCTCTCCAACAGCTTCTCCAAAATAAAGAAAAACAAGGTCTCCTGAGCAATTGTGAATTGTTCGAGATGCTCTTAGTGTTAGGAGATTTTGATTTTTTTTTCCATTTTAAATCGTTCGAGCTGCTCTTAATTCTAAATGGTTTAAGACGTGGTGTGGCGGCGAGGTCAAACCTCAAGCCTTAGAAGCCACGGCGTTTTTCAAGGTGTGACTTATGACGGCAAATCTTTATAGATAAATAGGCGAAGGATCGTGTGAGAAGTTGAGTTAACGTGAGAAGCGTGGGAACTGGGAAGTGAATATGAACTCCTGATCACTTATAATCTCAAATCCACCCATGAATTGCGCTTCATAAGAGAATTGATATGGTGCATCTCAGTGCATCTTATCTCGGTATATCTCATCCTAATGTGCATCCAACTGTTGATAATCAACCCACCCATGAATTGCGCTTCATAAGGGAATTGATCTGGTGCATCTCATCCTAATGTGCATCCGACGGTTGATAACCACTTCTCACGCTAACCTCAAATTCTAACTGGAACCCGACCCTATATATATACAAGCATACGTTTTCTACTATTATCAACGATTCGTGATATTAAAAATTTTAAATTAGGTCAAAAATAAAAAAACTTCCAAGTAAGATATTATGAAAGGCAAGAAAAATCAAATATCACGTTACAAAAACCGCACATTAGACCATGGCGTGCCACAGGCTTAATGTAGCGTCAGTCACAAGCCTCGAGCCCTATGGGCGAGCCATTTGGAACACTGGTGTTTACCCATTGATTTATGGAACTGTTGTGTGACCTACGGACCTCTTATAACTTCCCGATAACCACCGGTAACTGCCTGTTGGAAAATCTTGCTATGATGAACAAATCACAGGTAATAATATGAGTACACTTGTTAATTGATTGAAACTTGTAATTTTTGTTAATACACTTTACAATACATTGACCCTATTTATAAACACTGAAAAGGTGCCTCCGAACCGATGCGACTGTTCATCGATGATGGTTACCGGCGGTTGCAACTATTCACGGCAGCCCCAAACGACACCTTTCTTCCTAATAGACATATCCTTTCATATTTTTACTTTTGATACTTAAACTATTCTATCTACATAATACATACATACATACTTTCTGATTTGATTATATTTAACCCACAAGTTTAGGTTAACTATCAACACTCCCCCTTAAACTAAACTTTGGTTTAAGGTAGGTCTTCAACTTGCTTTTATCTTGCTCTTCACATCAGCGTAGGTCCTTCGTCATCATTAATGAGACAAGACTCTTCTTGCTTGTCTTTATCGTGTTTCCACTTCGAAGATTCCCTCGCAAAGTGACCGAAGTCACCACATTCATAACACCTGAAAGTGCTCTTGTCTTTAGTTCCTTGAATCGTACTTCTTCCACATGTATTTGGACTATTCTTCCATTTTATGCTTTCCTTGGCTTCGTTGTTGAAATTTTTACCTCGCCTTTTACCACGGCTTTGGTTGTTTGAACTTGCCATCAGAAGTTTGTCTTCATCATTTGCCTCTGGCATGTCTTGACTTTTGATTCATTCTTCAAAGGCTGTTAATCTTCCAACGGCTTCTTCAAACGACATTTTGTCCAAATCTTGATATTGTTCAATAGTTGCCACGATCGGTAAAAACTTCTTTGGAACCGAATTGAGTAGTTTCCTCACAATTATCTTGCTTTCGAGTGTAGTTCAAGATTTGTAAATATTGCCCTCATGTTGCTCAATTTGCTTGCAAAACTACTTACAGTTTCATTTTCTTTCATCTTTAAAGACTCTAGTTCACTCCTCAAAGTTTGCGAGTGTGCCTTTTGAACTAAGTCTACTCCAATGAAACGAACTTTGATCGAGTCCCAAACTTCCTTTGTAGTCGAGCACTGTGCTACCTGCATTAGGACATCTTCGGGAAAAGTTTGAAAGATCATTGTCTTTGATGTATGTGCTTTCTTCTCATCCACCGCATTTTTAATATCAATTGTTTCCCACAGACCATGGGCCTTCAATATTGTTTCCATCAACAATGCCCACGTAGTGTAGTTTGTTTCAATCAATTTTGGACATTGTAGTAAAACGTTTCCTTGCTCTCGAACTGATGTACTGCTTGATGCGTTATCATGTTTATCACCTGCTTTTCCTGTCATGCTTGCTTGCTTTTAACTTGCTTACTTCTTACAAATCAGAACCGAGATGGTTTCTGGTTTTCTTGCTCTTGTGTTTGAAAAATAAAAAATCTTGCTTGCTACTGGCCAACTTGCTAACCAGGTTTTCTTGCTAAACTTGCTTAATATTGACCAACTTACTAATCAATATTGTATTTCCAGACCCTTGCTACTGGCCAACTTGCTAACCAGGTTTTCTTGTTAAACTTGTTTAATATTGACCAACTTACTAATCAATATTGTATTTCCAGACCCACTTGCTAATCTGGCTCTTACTGCACGTATCTGACCTACTTGCTAATCAGTTTGTGCCTCCTGACCCACACTTGCTAATCAGGTTCTTACTTGCTTTGATCAAAATAATTGATCCTTTCTTGCTATTTTTCAATTAATTTTGGGATTATAACCTTTTAATTTTTCAAAATCCCAGTACTTCTTCTTTCCCTTTATTTTTCCTTCCCCTTCAATCTGCGATTCTAATCGACCGCCCCTTGCACTCGTTCTTCTCTAAATCGATTAACGTGCTCGTATAATTTGTTGCCTTCGAAACGGGACATTGAAATTGGGAAAGGTATTAACCTCCTTTTTGAAAAAAAAAATTAACCAACAAGAACACACAGATGTGTTCTTCCCTTTTGTCCCTGATTTGTTTGTCCAAAGAACTCCCTGTTCTTCTTTGTTTCTGTCCGAACCAGAAATCAACACTGGAGTTGTGTTTTGGTTCTAAATCTATATACAGAAATCGCCCCTAACTTCCTTGATTTTATTCCGGTCCTGGAGTGCCAAAATCGAAGCCTATGCTCTGATACCAATTGTTGGAAAATCTTGCTATGATAAACAAATCACAGGTAATAATATGAATACACTTGTTAATTGATTGATACTTGTAATTTTTGTTCATACACTTTACAATACATTGACCCTATTTATAAACACTGAAAAGGTGTCTCCGAACCGATGCGACTGTTCATCGGTGATGGTTACCGGCGGTTGCAACTATTCACGACAGCCCCAAACGACACCTTTTTCCTAATAGACATATCCTTTCATATTTTTACTTTTGATACTTAAACTATTCTATCTACATAATACATACATACATACTTTCTGATTTGATTATATTTAACCCACAAGTTTAGGTTAACTATCAACACTGCCTACCTTTAAAAGATATTTTCATTCTCGTTTTTACACACGAAACATAAGAACATATGTGTTTGGCGTAGAGGTCAGGTCCGCATGCAACCCCCCCGGGGACACCCTACTACAGTGAAATTTATTGGATCCGTTTGGTTTGGTTTGGTTTGGTTTTCAAAACCTCATACTTGAATTCATGAAGAAAACAGAGTAATGCTTGTGAAACGTAACTAGGTTACCTTACATCTCCGATCATTAGGCATCTGGTTTTTAACATGGAAATAGCCAAGTCTGCCTCGCCTTTTGATTTGAAAATGACAAGAGCTTGTCCTACAAATAGAGCACAAGTTTAGATATCAAATTGACTTGCATATAACATGAAAGAGAAAGTATCAAATGGCATACCATTGTGCAGACTTGAAAACGCACTGCATTGTATCCTCTTCGCACTGGCCTTTTTATTGAAAGCATCCAAAACAATATCCTGAGCAAAACATGAAATTTTTTATTGCTCCTCAAAATTCAATATGGACATAGACAGTCTCTACTTGCACCAAAGCTACACTACACTTTCCAACATACTTGTTTAATAGTCATGTTCAGACTAAAATTTCAAATAAAAAAAGAAAGACATCCTACCTATACCACCATAGTGATTCTTATGAACATGTAGTTATTCGTTCCAAGACCACAAACAGCTTCAAAGTAAAGCTAGCAAACAATTCATGAGTTGTTCATTATAAATATATCACAATAGATTTTCATGATGAATATCATGAACAATGAAAATCATGATATTCATCATTCATGAATAATATTCGTGAAAATTTAGGGGTATTCATCATGAATAACTCTAAAATAGTTGGTTCCCTGGTTCTCAAAATATTTACGGTTCTCATGTGAACTTTCCGGTATATGCCAATATCCAATTATCCATATTTTTGTTTGTTTATAAAAGGCTTGTAAAGACTTAAAAATTGTCTCCATACATGCAATGCAGATGCAAATGGCAACCAGATTTTTAGTATCCATTTTCATGCCTAACCCACGTATGACGATCCATTTGAGTATGATGTTTTACCATATGAGCTGAGTACTCCCTTTCCGTAGATATGTAGTAGCATGTGATGTCATGGGAATAGAACATGACTGCTGTTGTACAAAGACACCAAACATATTGCTTATGAATAATAAATCAACCAAGGATACCACAAACATACCTCTACTTCTAGAGATGTAAGGGACGGATCCAAATTCTCTAGCAATACAAGGGAGCCTGTTTCTTGAGCTTTCTGCATCTTTTTGTCCCAAGGCTGGTAAAAATAAAGGAGACACCACAAAGAGAGTAATTATATAACCCAATCAAAAAGAAATATTTAGAGTAATTATGAAAGTGAAAGTTACATTATTTATTGCTTCAATTAGTGCTAAATTGAAAATTTTCACTCCAACTTCGGCTAGATTGGGTAAGGCTTAGCTGAGTGTACATCAATATGTATACTAAACAACATAATCTTCTTTTATTTTTCCACATATATGTATATATGTATGCATGTAACTATGTATCTAAAATTTCTTGAACAAAAAGTGCCTAGTAAAAACTCTTATAACACCAGGACCTGTAAAGGTAGAGTTATATACATATAGAAAGATCTTTCATCCATAATATAGTCCCCAACCCTAAATGGCTTTAGATTTCCTTTCCATTATTACCTTCTGAATACACGTAATACTAATTTATGCATTTTCCTTTTGTAACTGTTCCCATTACCTACACAAATTCTATCATGAAAAATGGATGATTGAAGGTCCTCCAGTCACCTAAATTAGCCCATCATCTTCATGTTAAGATTATGTGCTTTTGAACTGGTAAGTGAAGGAACCAGAACAAAATCCATGATACTACATGAGTGTACATATAAATTGTGAATAACTCACTTGTTTCTTGAACCATTCGCTTGAATCCTGCATGCACAAAGAGATGTTCAACAATAATAATAATAATCATGAATTGAAACAAGATTGCTTCATGCCAAAGTCAGAAAACCAATGAACTAAGGTATTTAACATGTTACCAGTTTTGGTCCTTTCTTGGGCTTTATAGATTGGCTATCAGCTTCGATGCTCTTCCCTTCATCGACTTCTAAGTCTTGAAGCTTCCTTTTCTTCAAGGGGTAAGAATCAGATGCACTGGAGGAGGAGCATGTCGGCCTACTGACAGTTGCACCAGGAAACCTCAAACCTGCAGACAACAGGCCAAGTGAAAGCCATTAAACAATTCGCAGACTAAGGGGGTGTTTGGTTAGAGGTATCAAGCAGTGATCGATGGGAATGAAAATAGTAATAAAACATATTGTAATTTTTTATTCCCGTCCGCCGGGAGGGGGGGGGGTTCATTCTCTGTCGTTTTCATTCCCTAGCATGAACCAAACAACCCCTTTGAAAAAAATCAACTTTGGCATGCTTATTAATACTACCTTTCTTGTTTGTAAAGTTGTCTCTCTCAAAGTGTTCATCTTTTGCTACAGCAGAATCGTTATCTATTTCAAACTTGGAAGATGAATATGATATTCCTGTGACTTTGGAGTTCACCTTGGGTTTGGGAGGAGTACCAGTTTCCAAATATTTTCTCTCATTAAAAAAGTGTCCAACTGCATCCACATTGGAGCAAAAATCAAGGCAGTTAGAAAGTATTAAATTATGGCATGATTCAAGGGAATGAATCTAAAGTTGCAATCATCACCATATGCAATAACACATTTAACAGCTTCATAACTAAAATTGACCCTACAATTAAGCAAATTCAGACACCAAAATTAATATATCAAAAGCCTTTCGGAACAATCTAAGAAACTGCAAAGATCAAAAAATACGCATGTAACCACAATACATATCAACAGGTGAAGCACAAACCTTCAACTCCAGCTATCTTATCCGGAAATCTTTCCGATAATCTGCAGTTTCCAACATCAAATGTGCGATAAAATATATAATCGGACATTTTTAATTCTTCGGTAGATGCTTGAGGATTCCTCTTGTCCTTCGATTTGCAGACAACATTGCATTTCCCCGAAATTGTTTCCTAAAAAGCGACAGTTGCAAGTTAGTAAAAAAGATAAATCTACACTTCCGATTTTACCATTTTCAACTCATTCTTCCATTTCCATTGCATTCGTACAAGTATGAAAAGCCATTGCTCTCCCAAAGCACATGATGTAAAAAAGAACATATATGAAAGACTTCACACTTCAATTTTATTACCAGAGCGTTAATGTTAAAGAGACCTTGGCCTACACCCGAACCCAAGAATAACTCGTTGCTGAGTGCACGAGTGTCTCTTAACCACTGTTGTACTTCACTGGGACGAAAATACCACACAACCTTCACCTTCTTATCAAGGTGGTTCGTCTCATATATCTCAACAAGTTTAGCAATATGCGGCTCTTGTTGACCCTCACACCACATGTACACAGAATCATAAAGGAAGTACTCCACACCATCGTAAGTAAACGATCCATAATATTGTCTATCGAGGTTCTTTCCACCAAGTCTCTCCGTACGACCCCAACTAAACTCGATTTCCCCTGCTGCGTTTGAGTTTCCTTCTTTAAGGCCAGACATATCTGTGGATTAAACATTGATGAAAGACAATGAGAGTCTCGAATCCAATATCAATTGAAAACACACTCTTGAAGGTAAGTATAGCAAAGGCCCAAACTCATTCAACATAAATATTCTAATGTACCACCTAATATTCATGTGACCGCAAATTATCATCTTCTATTGACTCCAATCTTAAGGTTCAACATCTTACACAACGAAGTCTAGTTCATGGTAAAACTTGAAAGGTCCACCAACCACCATTCCAAACATAGTTTCAAAATAGTAGTCAGGTTCATTGTAAACACAATCGTGATGATAAAATACGAATCAAAACAACGTGATCAGATGAAATCAGGTCTTGAACGAGAACTATGATCACGAACATCTTCATTTACAAGCATCATCAACTACTTCCTTCGTTATCTACAGCGAAAACCTTGCTAAATTTGAGTTGAAAAATGCCGACAAAAAACGACGATTTTCGAAGCAAATACGCAAGAGAGATCACAAACAATAACAACAACCGATACGATCCATCGGCTGAGATAACACAACTAAAAACCCTAGGTATCGGTATCGGTATCAACTATCAACGTAATGACAAAATTAAAATCTACTGTGAGAAAACAATCAGATAGCAAATCCTTGAGTGTAAACGAAATGCATCGGAAAAGAAGTATGAATAACACCTTACCAGTTTCAAACTCGCAAAGTCAAAAATGTCGATCATAAGAACTGACACACGGTGATTTCAGAGTGAAAAAAACAGCAAAACAACTTGAGAAGAAGATAGACGGAGGACTAAACTGTGGCCGGAAGCGGCGATCTCCGGCGGCTATGGCGCTCGTTGATGGAGGTTTTTTTTAATATATGAGGCGCCATAAAATAAAATAAAATTGCATTTCAACTTTATAAAAAAACATACAGCTCGATTAATCTCATATATAAATGTGTATAAGGGTGTAAACGAGTCGAGTCGAGTCGAGTAGTAGGTTAATCTACTACTCGATTAATCTCAAAAAAGTAATACTAGGCTCGAGCTCGATAAACTTTTTCAATGTAGGGCTCGAGCTTGAATATTTATTGAGTTATCGAACTCAATGCTCGTCTACGGATTCGAACCCGCGATCGATTAACTCGTTTATCGACTTGAGCTCGATAATTTTTATATTTTTATTGTATGATTAATAAATATATGAGCATGTTTGGCTCGAAAAATGGTATGTTCTAATGGCTCGGCTCGAAAAACTGAATCGAGTTTTTGAACAAGTCGAGTCGAACATTGATGATATAAAACTCGGCTCGATAAGTTAAACGGTTTCTATTTTATATTTGAAATCGACTCGAGTTCGATAATTATTAAGCTCGAGCTCGAATAGTTCGTTAAAAGCTCGACTCATTTACACCTATCCCTAGGTGTGCATCAGACGGGTCAATTATAAAGGTTAATTTTATACGGTTGCAATTTACCATGCTTACCCTTAAAAAAATTGTTAACGGTCTACAAATTGCAAAGTAAGAGCATTTTCTATAGATTATCTTAAAAGGAAAAAAAAATATATATATATATATATATACTAGAAGCGTACTCGCACAATACAGCGAGATACATCACGATTTTAATGTTTTATTTTATTTTTTTGTCGATTTACTGCACTATTTTGGATGGTTTTGAGAAAGTGATAATGTTTTTTTATAAATTTGTTTAATTTAGGCTTAATAATATAATGTTTTTTATATAAAAAAATTAAGTATTTTGTTAGAATTCAATGATTATCTTATATATTTTAATGACATCTAAAAAAAATAACCAATTACATATTTAATAATATAATTAAAACAAATTTATAGTAATATAATATATTAATTAATTGTGATACATGGACAGATCCGCATAAAAGGAAAGTCCAATTGGTGGGTGTTAGAAGTCTGCAGTAGTAATATATATCTTGTGCTTTGATACTTGTAAATTAAGAGATTTTTAAAATATTGCATAAAATGATGGTACCTTGTACCTAATAATTTGTATTTAAAATTTTTTTATCTGTGCTTTATAATATAGTATAGATATATATATATAGGGTAACTAATCAAATGAGACCCTATTAGATTGAGGTAACTATGAGATTCAATCTCATCCAATCATTTTAATTAATTTATTTTTTTTAATTAATTAATAGAAGAGGATAAATTAATTAATATAACATTTTTTTTGTAACTGAAAAAATCAAACTCTCATCAATCAAATAGTACGTTTCCTTTATTATCTCAACAAATTGATTTTGGGATAATATCCATATGGACCATGTGACATTGTGTTACATTGTGATAATATAACATTATCTGAATCTCATGTGCCACGTGATTTGGCATATATCTGATGTATGAGTTACGTTGTGATTTGGCATATATATGATATATGTGTTACATTGTGATTTGGCATATATCTGATAATCTAACATCTGAATCTCATATGTACCATGAGACACTGATCACAGTGTATCATCACCTACAGAATTAGCAACAATAATTTCATCATTCTATCATGAAGGATATAAGGTTTTGCAAGATAATCACAGTGTATCACACCCATTTTTCTTAATTTAGTTGCATTAAATCCGGTAAGCGCTAACTTAGATCACACCCAAATTTATCGGAACACGCCTAAATTAGATCACACTGAATTATAATGTTTTTTGACAATTTTACCCCTTTTTCCTAATTTAGTTGCATTAAATCCGTTTTTTAATTATTATTTATATTAATTATTTTAGACCATTGATTAATTAAATTGATGGATGAGATTGGATCTCATGGTTACCACAAAATACTAGGGTCTCCCATGAAAGACCCTATATATATATATAGATATAGATATATATATATATATATATATATAGGGTGTGGTTCAAATGCAACTCCTCTATCCACCACACATTTTATGTAATTAAAAAAAAGGAAAAAAGGTAAAATTAAAATATGTGGTGGATAAATGGGTTGCATGGGTTGCACCATGTAGAGGGGTTGCATAATAACCTCTCTCTCTATCTATCTATTTATATATATATATATATATATATATATATATATTACTCTAACAGATATTTCAAAAATACATTAATTTAATGGTTTTATTATTCTAAATATGCCTTATTAATTATTATGACTAAAAATGAAAGGATTTGAATCTTAAATTACAAAGATTTTAAGAGCTCTACCACCGGTTTTGATATCCGCTAAGGGCCGTTTACCAAACGTTTATCCGAATAAGTGTTTACCAAGTCACATTACTTTACCGGATGAATATGGTAAGGACCAAGAATCTTACCCAGTAAGAGCGAGACAAAGACCAAGAATCTTACCCGGTAAGAGCGAGACAATGACCAAGAGTCTTACCTGATAAGTGTGGGCAACGACTCTTACCACGATTAGTGCTTATCAGGTAAATTGTCGCATATGATGCCAATCTTGTGAACTAAAAACTTACCCAGTAAGCGATAATGTTGAATTTTACTGCTAAACATTTACCAGGTAAGTATTTAGTAAATCGCCCCTTAAATAGATTTTGTGTTGTTGGTCAGAGTCCATATCAACCAAATCCTAACAGCATAAGTGAGAAAAATTGGTTGCTTCTATTCTTTTTAAAGAAATTTTTTAAATCTTGCAATTGCATGCTCTTGCTATCCACCTTTTATAATCTACCAAATCCAACAAGTCTGGACCTAGCAATGTTTTAAAAACCGGTTTTTTAGTTGACCAGGTGTGGTGACCGCGTCACGTGTGTATATATATATATATATATATATATATATATATATATATATATAGGGGTTGTTTCATTTGCAACCGTTAAAAAGGTTGCAAATCTTGCAACCCACATCTTAACCGTCGGATTCATGATCGGCGGTTACAATAGATATTGGACCCAATATTTTTAATTAAAAAAAACAGAAAAATAAAAATAAAATAACCGCCGATCATGAATCCAACGGTTAAGATGTGGGTTGCAAGGGTTGCAACCTTTTTCAGGGTTGCAAAATATCCTTCCACTATATATATATATAACCAAGAATTTGATATCCACAAGTTAAAACATTAAACATACACATAACAACAAGTTTTACATCAATCCAAAAACATTAAAAAAAACACATAACAAGTTTTACATCAAGTTATACGAAATTGATTTTTTAACCGGGTCAACCCGGGTTTTTACCGGTTCAACAAGAGTGGCGGTTCGATCCAGGCCGTAATTTCCCAGAAAACCGGTCGTAATTGACCCGGTCTCTTCACCGGTTCCCGATTCAACCGGTTGAACCGGCCGGGTCAACCCGGGTTTTAAAACATTGGGACCTAGTCAGCCCATAGCCCGGTATAGACCAGTCCTCAATGTCCAATCAGACCGACATTTTGGGTACAGCCCCAGGCCCAGTTTGAAAAAGTCCGGTTAAGCCCAAAAGAGCCAGATTAGACCCTTTTTCAACCCTAAAGCTCAACCAATGCCTGTTTTTAGGCTTAGAAGGTCCGAGACTTGTGCATCTCTACTACACACTTCTCATATTTAGTAAGGTCTGAACCCTTAACCTCCTTGAAGGTTGGGTTCTTTCGGTAACCCGTGTAATCGTTAGGCCAATGACTATCTGTTATCGCTTTCCAAACTTCTTGTTTGAATTATATCCTTCTATAACATACAATTTGACTCAACAATCAGCTGTTTAGAACACTTAAAACAGCCTTATAAACAATTTGATCAAACCCCCCTGCAAACAAATTACACGTGAGTAAGAGATAGAGAGAAAGAGAGCTCTAAACAACATACAAACCATTGCTTGCCTGCTTCTAAACTAGCTTTATCAAAAATACACCAAAAGAAAAGAAAGAGAACTTAGGGGGGCGTTTGTGGTTCACAGAATGGAATTGGAATCCATCGAAAGAATTTGACTTTGAATGAATTTGATGGAATTTGACCACGCGTTTAACTGGGGTAGGAATTCAATTCCTTCACTTAAGCTAAGGAATGATGAATTCCTCAAATTGTGGAATTCAATGGAATTGAAAGGATTCCATCGCTTTCATTCCATTAGCCAAACATGGGCTTGGAATTTGTCCATTCCAATTCCTTCAAATTCCATGAACCAAACAGCCCCTTGGGGACTCTTTCTTCCTCTTGAACCACCAAAAATCAAACAACCCCACAAATAACACCTCTTCCTACTCTCCCCCTATTGCTTTTCACAATCTCTTGAACCTAACACTTTGCTAATGAATGGTAATACGGCCGCAAGCAACGCCTTCGGGCACTCCTCGTGTGGCAGATGCCCACAACCCGATATCGCAACTAGTCTCTGCAACAGTTCGTATACAAGTATCGGTCAGTATGTGTGTATACTATCTCACAGGGAGGTTCAAACGGAAACAACACGAAAAGTTGGAAACGTAGAAACAAATATCAAACGGTCCCCAACATAACATATATCAAACATCCCTCACCCACCCCCACCCCCCCTTTTTTTATAGAGAATAGACAAAATTAGAATGAAACAAATAATTTTTTTAAAATAGCATCCCCCCCCCCCCCCCCCCTCTTTTAATTAAATACGCGAAATATCATCAAAATTGGGGCCAAAGAAATTATACAAATAAAACGATATCCATATTGTTTCCGACCTTCTTGCTGATTCTATTTGAACCCTCCCAAAACACACAACAATCAATTATAATGTTTCCAGTTATTATTGTTATGTTGCGAGCAAAGTGAATTTTGAGAACCCAAAAAGACTGATGACCAAATTCAGTCACATAGTTGGGTTTTTTGTTTCCGCTGCAAACATAGTTGTGTTCATCGCTCTTGTGAACGTGCAAAAAAAAATGCTTTCGCAAAACAGGATGGTTCTTTTGCATTTACATTTGCACAGTTTATCCAAAGACATCAATTCTCTCAATAAATGGTTAGTGTGCAACAAAAAGCCAGGAACGATTTTGAGAATCAAATACTCTCGGTTAATCCTATGTGTCTTGGTAGCCAGATTGAGCTAGACAGGACTGGAGGGGGGAGACTGAGGTAAGCGTGTGAAAGAATTGTGCAAGGTTTTAAGGTTTTAATTTGACATGGATAGTTTAGTAATTTACTAATTTTGCCTCCTCAACCTAATTTTTGTTTGACCTATTTTGGTGGGACAAACCATGCATTTTTGTCCCACTCCGCCGTCCTGTCCGGTCCCCATCTAAATGTCGCACCACATAGCATTCACTATTGTTACGTTGCGAGCAAAGTGAATTGTGGGAACCCAAAACGACCGATGACCAAATTCACAGTCACTATACACCTCTACTGTAAATTATCAAGTTATTGCTGCAAACAAGTTTTTAATCTGTCATTCTCTCTCGTCCTCTCACGTCATTTCCCGCGTAATAAACACCCCAAGAGACTTAAAATCGGATTGAAGTAGGAAAAGGAGGACAGAGATAGAATGTACTCACAGAATTTACAAACTTGGATGCCATAGCTTGAACAGATTTTAGAGGAACAAGGGCATCTTCAGCTCCTGCAATAACCAAAAGCGGCAATCCCTCTATTGCTTTTACCAGCAATGATTCGTTTTGTTGCGAGATAACTGTTTCAGATGACAACCTACCAATCTCATGCAATGCTTCATCCCAACCTTCTACACATAGTGGCACCTAACATCATACCAAAACAGTAAATTCAATAAAGTGATTTGATGATATCATAGTTTTTTCAAACGGTAACCCGATGAGCATGGAAAAAAGAAAGTTAAAATTAATTTACCACAACCAGATATTTGTGTAAATACCTTGTAGAGGCTTAACACGTCAGTTGTTAGCTTGGTAGCATCGTACCATGCCCGCCGATTAACAACTTGAGAAATTTCGGTGCGAAGTAAAGGACGAATCAAATGTTTCTTCCCTAGAGAGGTACGCATGAGAATTCTAGCAAAGCCAGGAACAACTTCTCTTGACAAGCTTGTTGTGAGCAATACTACACCCTTAATCTCGACCTGAAATTGTATCCATTTTTTTCAGTAATATATAATGTATAGCTTGGTATGAGAGCATGTGTGATAACGACAATGATGCATTTAATTTTGTTACTGATGATCACAGTGAATCCACGTGGTACTCAATAGTTGGTAGTATTTACTTCTACAGAAAATAAATAAATGTATATAAACTAGATTAGCTCTTCACAAGTAACAGGTCCATGATATTTTTGATCTGAAACAAATTCAGTATCTTTCGAGTATTAATAACAAGTGCAATTCTTAAACTTGACTCCACAACACAAGACTCCTTAAATATGATAGGTAGTGATGTATTACTTTATTTACATTTTCAAATCTAAGGATGTCAAATATGCAGCATTTATGATTGCAGCTCTTCCTGTTGATCTTGTATTAGTCTTTTTGTTTTTTGTTTTTATTTTTTGCTTTTGTTTTGCAAACCGGGGGAGCTTCACATAAACAGCCTCTTAAGGTCCGCATACACCTTACCCCCCATACGCTACTCTGTGGGGTATTGGTTTCATGTGGTTTGGTTCAGTTTGGTTTTGGTTCCTTCTTGATATTGTATTAGTCCATATGACTTGAACGAAGAAAAAACAAAGATAGATTACAAGACATGGAGAGTATTCCAAAAGTCATCAGAAACTAAGGGTCAGAAACAAATGCTGACATAATACTTCAGAAAGATGCACTTGGTAAGTTGAGCAAAGCAAAATGATGAATATCAGCACACAACTTTTCTGCCGAAAATGATTAACTTACATCAACAAAATTTGCAGATGCCTTGACTCTTTGTGCAACCTTCAAAGCAAGGAGGCCTCCATCATCATGACCAACAAGCACAACAGAAGAAAGCCCCATCTCTTTACAGAATGAAAGAAGCATGTCAACCTAGAATAATTTTACAAAAATGAAGTTCAGATTTACATTTTATATCAGTTACACAACTGCTTGATTTGCTAATAAAAGGTGCTATTATCATGTAGGAAGGTGTTGCGGGAAAAGTAGTGACAATGGTGCAAGAACATTAGATAAGTGTGGGATTACAATTATCCTTTTGCCAAAAAATAGTTCCAGCTGCAAAAGCTAGGCTCAAAAGGTTCACACCAACCACAGACAAAGTGTTATTTACCATGAACATAGTTACAAACTGCAATGATGTTCACTATAACGTTGTAAAGATAACCCCAAATCATGCACTTTATTATACATATGCGATATCGGTTATATAACAACTGCAAAGTTAACAACAAACTGATCTACTATCATGCAAAATTGGAAAGTGTTATACAATAACTAGCCACAGCGGGGCAGTAACTCTGGATTAGTGCAAGAAGCATGTGTAACTCAAGGCAGTAACACCGACCAGGAATATAAAGAGTTATCCAACATGAAAATAGTAAAAGACTGCAATGATGATTTGCTACAAGGTGCTCAAAATTTAGAACATGTGGATACATCACCTGAGTATCAAGCATGTAAGGGTTGCGCAAATTATTTGCCTCCCATTCCTCTCGCCTTGGCCTTGAAGTCAATCCCCAACCAGGACGATCAAAAGCTACAACAATACAATTAAGATGCCGAGATAGCACGCCCATAACATGTCTCCATGAGAAGACTCCCCCTCCAAAGCCATGCACTAAGACAATTCCGAACTGGCCATTCACTTCAGGAACTTGTTCAAGCAAATGAGAAACAGGTTTACTAATGACATTCTCATCAATGCCTTCATCTAGGCTGAAAATGGGAATTTCTTCAGAACGTATAGGGGAAGTGGTACCATCTAAAAGAGGATCATAGAGAGGAGATGTGTGCATTTGATTGCTAAAGCTCCTACGAAGATTATATTGGGTCTTCGGCATAACATTTAGCAATGGCCTCTCAAGGTGGGTAAAGGATAGCGTACGGGAAGGTGGACTGGGCATGCTGAGTTTGTAGTGTATGGTGACACCCTGCCAACCCATGAATAGACTGTCAACATCAGCTAGTAATCTAACTGGAAGTTCCCCATCATTGCGACCATGACCAAAAGGTTTTCGTCTGATTTCACTGTCACTTTTTGGTGTCCTACCAGCAGTAGGAGTTGGAGATCGCGGAACTTTAGCATACCCAGATGTAAATAAAAGCTTGCTTGAAAGAACCTACATATTAGAAATGATGGTCAGAACCCAGCTAAAATCACATTCAGAACACAATGAAATATGGCAGAATTTTTGGAGAATAAATTGAAGTAGTCTCATTTTCATATGGCCTATAAACAACAGACTTCCACTTCATGGAGAACAATGAAACACAGCTAAAATAATAACTCCGTCTTCACACAATTATAGCAATAAGTTACACTTCACAATAAGCAATAAACAATTATATTGTATTTCATCTAACTAACTCCAAGCCTTCAGACAAACTAATGCTAAAAGATATCAAATGGCTTTCAAGTAGCAGAGGTACATGTGTGCAGAAAATATCAGTAACTATACATACTGATTCAGGATCAATTCGGTGAAGCATAAACTTCCTCCGCGCTCTGCAGCTTGCCCGATAAGCAATAACAATATGTCCAAGAGCAAAAACCACAGACGACAGAAACAGTACAGGCATCCCCCACGACTTCTTCAAATGAAGCCTTTGTCTTGAAGGAGAAGATGAAGCTTCAGACTCAAGTTGTGAATTGACGGTGAAAATACACACTTTAATGGATAAAAGAAGAATTGAAATGGCCGAGCAAAATGTCACTGTTCCAAGATATTGCCCATGTGAGAGCAGAGGGCCATCACAGATGATATAAGCACCTGCAATCACAAAGGAGATGTTAACACACGCAAAGAAGGTCCTCACTCCTCAGCACCCCAAGTTCAGAAATACTATATATTTCACAGTATACAGATAGATGAAAGAAAATGTGGACATGAAAATCAACATTGTCTAGTTCAACCAAAAAGAGTGATGCAACTGACAAATTTCATGTTGTCCCCATATTTGTTCTTGTGTTTGTGCATTCTAAAGCTTTATATGTTAGAATGTAAGATTGCTGATCCATCTCATGGCTAAACCTTCCACATGCATATAGTGTGCACTCGGACATCCTTTTTTTTTTTTGGGGGGGGGGGGGGGGGGGGGGGGGGTGATGATCCCATTTGTTTAGCATCAATGAAATGAAATTAAAAAAAGGTAAAAGGAAGAGAATGAGGGCAAAGGCACTATCCGTAAATTTAGTCATCATTGTCAGGGTTTCACTTTTATATGCAACAAAAAAAAAAGCAAAACTCAATGATTTCAAGAAGCCCATGTGCTATCAAGTAGTGTTGCTACAAGTATATAACAGCATTTGGCATCCAGACATGAAATAGCACTTTTCACTTTTCAAAAAGCTATGGACCTTAAATTGTAGGAACAAAATTGACTACAGAAATACCATGTTTATAAATTTAAAAACCAATGAAAGTTGCTACAGAAACCAACAGTTGAACAAAATCAAATTCATATAGCAGCACAAATCCTGTCCTCATATTATAAAATAAAATTCATCTTAACATATACAAATGCACATTACAGTAGCTTGAAGTTCATATCATCATATGTGACTAGAAAGAGCAGAAAATATTGCAGAAAACACACACACCAATTTGAATCATGATGTTAATGACAGTGCCTTCGACCAACAATCAAAGCATGTGAAATACGAAATTAAAACGCCCATAGAAAAACATCAACATCGATGGTTAACAATCGGAAATGTGCACAACGAAATAAACTTGCATACATACAGGTGATTACGAGAGATCTGACAACTGAAACCACTGGAATGTCAGTCAACGAACTTCTAAACGAGTATCTATTCAAATGCTCTTTGAAGCTGTAGCATCTAACACAAGTAAAACTCGAAATCAAAACACAAGGAACCAATACATCACCAATCGCCACCAGAACAGGAAGCGATAATAGCAACAACGAAGCCACCATTACCACCATAAAATACACCGTCCGTACAAATCTCCATATCTTCTCAAACAACCCTCCCTTTCCGGCAGCCATACCAGTCAAAACTTCTTCCGATCCTTGTTTTATCGGAATTTGACGATCGGAGATGATTCAAGTCGGTCCACGAGAGATCTGAGATTGAACAACCGAAAAATCAAAAGCCCTAGCCGATGGTACGTCAAACGACGGCGTATCAGCCATCTAAAGTCCAGCGGTCGCCGGAGAATGAAACGGCGGAACTCTCGGTGGTCTCTGTGTGATTGTGGAGTTGGATTTCAGAGAGAGATGAGAGTGATCGCCATGGCTAGGGTTTGGGGAGAGCTTGAAAGGGTTTGAAAGAAGGAAGACGATTGTAATTCGAAGGAGGAGCTCCTCTCATTTGTTGGTTGTTGTTGTTTTCTCGTGCTTTTCAACGAGGGAGTATTTTTCTTTTGAATTAAAATCATTTTTTAATGGTATTTTATTATTATTAATCATTTCGTTTCTAACGATTAAATCATTTATTGTTTTTATAATCCGTTTTTTTTTTACTAACGTAGAGAAAGAAAAATTCCATATTTAAAAAATGAAATATTCAAAATTAGATTTCGATGAGAAGGAAAATAATTATGAAAAATAAGTGTTTATAAATTGTTATTTTATAAAAAAGTTTGTTTGAATGAAATATCCAACAGTTGTTATGGTATTTTAGAAATTTTTTAGATATGGGAAAATTTTGCTTCAACAATTGTGTTAAACTCTCCTTTAAAATAGATAAAATATAAAGAGACAAAGAAAATCTTTGAATTTAGAAGGTAAAAAAAAAGAGTATAGCATACATTTTGGAGATATCTCTATAGCTATGCTAAAATAAGGATTTTGTGGTTTTAGATATTTTTTTATGCTCTAACATGTATGTTAAAATAGAGAAAATAAGCGGAAAATGTGGAAATCTCTAAATTTGAAATAAGAAAAATAAATAATATTTTAATCTTTTCCACAAATAAGAGACATTGGAATTAAATGTTTATGAGAGTGCAATAATATTTTATTAAATGTATTTACTATCTTAATAATATAATTAATTTATAATCTTTAAAATAAAGTAACTCGTGGAGGTAAATGCAACTTTTTTTATAAAATAATTGATTTTAATACTCTATTTTAGAAAGAAAAAAATATAGCATAGTTGTTAGAGATTCTCTTAAATGTCAAGCATTCAACAAGTATTATTTATTTTATCGAGTGAGCATGACAACAATTATTGTGACCGTTTAGAATCAAACTCGTTTTTTTTTTTTTTTTAATGATAAGCCACAACACTTGTGTTAGATCGATAATCTACCGGTAAGAGACATAGGTTATGTTTGATAAACTAGCTTATAAGCTAGTTGGTAGTTGATAAGCTAACTTTTTAAAACGCTACTTTGAGTAGTTTTTCAATAAGTTAGCTTTTTTGGTCATCCAAACATATACCAAAGAAAAAAGCTAGTTGATAAGCTAGCTTTTTTTGCCAAACAATGCCATAGTATGCTTCGATTATCTTACCCGGTATTCCGGTAAGGGACGAAAAAGACCCTTATTTTGGTAAACCGCTTATCAGATAAAATATATTTATCAACATTCCATTTGATGATCGGAAATATTACCCGATAAAGCAAGGGGTCGTTTACTTAAACACTAACTCGGTAAGTGTGCTTACCGATAAAATTCAACAAACTTGCTTGCCTTATCAAGGAAAACTCTAGTCTATCAAAACGGTGTTGAATGCAATAATTTACCCCGTAAGAGTTTTTGCGCTCACTTACCGGGTAAGACTTCCAATTATCGACATCGCTTTTACCGGGTAAGATTTTTATTACTTTCTATGTTCATATGCAAGGTAAGTGACTCGGTAATCACCTACCGGGTAAGCATTTGGTAAACGGGTCCTAAGTAAGGATGATGATTTTTACCGATAAATATTTACTCGATACGTTATGGTAAACGACCCTTGTTATGATCAAGTCGGACCGAGCCCTAACAATTTTCGGGGTTGATTGGCAGTTGCTAAATGGTTTAGTTCATAATGATTAAGTGGTTTGAATGATTAAGAGGTTTTTATGATATAGTGTAAAATGAAATATGGTTATTAGGGGTGTACATAAAAATGTCAACCCGCGAAACCCGACCAACCCAACCCGCTCCCAACCCAATTAAACCCAACCCGCGAAACCGCAAACCGCCAAACCGCTAATTAGAAGGGTTGAAATTGGGTTAGGAAAACTCAACCCAACCCAAACCGCCAACCCGCCGCTATTTTTTTTTATAAAATTATATTATATATATGCAGTTTATTCACAACCCAAATTAACTTTAAGACTTATGGATTATAATTTATAATTGAATGATTGTAATTAGAGTTGTAAGCGAACCGAACGTTCAGTGAACCGTCTTTGGCGGGAAGTTCGTTTATGTTCGTTTATTTAATAAATGAACGAACATGAACACATTTTTTTGTTCGTTTAGTTAAATGAACGAACATGAACAATGGTCTCGTTCGTTCATTTATGTTCGTTAATGTTCGTTCGTTTGCATTCGTTTATTTTCGTTTACGTTTGTTTATTATATAAATATATTTATACATTGTGACATTAATATGTAAAATCATTAAGTAAATTGAATTTTTAGAATTCTTTTTTTATCGCTCATAAGTTTACACAGTTTTTCATTTTGTTATGTTAGTTTTTAGGAACGAAATGATGAGTAATAGTGGTTGTTTTTTGTTCATTTAAATTTATTTATGTTCATTTAAATTTATTTATGTTCGTTCATTTAAGTTTGTTTAAGTATATTTGTGTTCGTTTGTTTATGTCTGTTTAAGTCCATTTATGTTCGTTCGTTTATGTTCGTTTAGCATCTTAACGAACGAACATAAACGAACACGAACAAACACATTTTCTTAATGAAGGAACATGAACACAAAAAAAATCATTTTTTTAAGTATATAATATTTATATACGGCAAAATGCAACAAATAAACTCACACACCCTCCTCACCTTTGGTGAGGTTCGAACCTCTGACCTCCTAGGAAGTCAAAGACTCTTTTATCGCTAGGCCAAAGGCCCTTTGGTCTAAAAAACTTTTATTCGTTTATCGTTCGTGTTCGTTCGTTTGTTCGGTTAAGTTAAACGAACGAACACGAACAAGCCCTAATTGTAATAACTAATAACTTTGTTGAGAATAATTTTAGTATTATTTATCGTATTTCAATCGGCAAATTTATGTATATTACTAACCCGCCAACCCAACCCAACCCGCCATAACCCGCAAGAGTTGGGTTGGGTTATATTTTTGAATGGGTTGAGTTGGGTTGAGATTTTCCAAACCGCTATAATTGGGTTGGGTTGTAAAAACGTCTCAACCCGCGTACACCCCTAATGGTTATTTGCTAATTGTTTCATAATGAAATCATGGCTCTTAATGGTTAAAGTGGGGGTCAGGATACAAAATCATTGAGGATTTTGGAACCATTAAGAGACAACATTTTTTTTTGCCAAACAAGATTTACCTCTTAGCGATTCAGATGTTGACTCTTAATGGAACTATTAAGAGGTAAACAAACAACCCTTCACCTTTTTTTATTTGGAGTAAGGGAGTATATATTTTTCATAGAATGTTTAATAATTAACTAAACATTGTTTTTGGAAATATATTAATGGAATATTCAATTATTAAGTAACATGTTTCTTTAACAAAGTATTAATTAATATATATTTTCGAAAATTATTAATAAAATATCTAATATCTAATTAATATAGATATACATTTAAAAATTACTGAATAAAATATTTCTTATTAGCTAAAATATTATTTTTTAAATATAAATTAAATAAAGATTTAAGTTGATAAATTTTGCTTTTATTTATATTATGTGTAAAGGTTTTTCAAAATCATCGATTGATGGGACAATCGTAAAATTCATTTTCGTTACATTAATTGATAATTTTTACAAAATTCAGTACGTTCCCTAACATGTGATGGCCGTCCTATGTAACAAAACGTTCATTTAAAATAAATAATTTTAAAACTCTTTATTTTCATTACTATTTGTTTCATTGTGATAAAATATATTAATGCTTTTTTAGAACTCTGTAATTTTTTAATATGTCATTTAGTCATTTATATTTGTCAATTATTCTATTAACTAGTTTTTACCAATTTAATTTACCAATTACTTTTTCAGTTAACAATTAGTTTATCAACCAATGGTTAATTTTTCATCTAATAATTATTTTATCAGCTACTCTACTTTAAATATTTTGGACCATTTTTAGTCATGTTTGACAACGTACCATAAATTATTTTCAATTATACCCACTACAGTATTATTTATTATTTATTGATACCTATTATTAGTGAAGTGATAAATGATATTCTTATACATATTATTTTATATAAAGTTTTTTTTAAAGTTTATTTGGATGACAAAATTATAGAATATTTTAATAATACAGTTAATATTGAAGTTATGTAATAAAAGATTTTTTGGAATTAAATATAATTCTTCTTATAGATTTTATTTTTGTATTCTCTATTTAAAAAAAAGTAGAAAATAATATATTGTAATGGAATAGCCAACATATATAAAACTGCTACATTTTTTAAGATATCAAGACAAAAATATCTACTATTTATGGTATTATCTTGCATACAATTTTTGGTATTTTTTTATTTTAATTACAGGATGGTAATAATTATAATAAAATTAATTAATTAATTAATCAATCATATATAAAAATAATAATATTGGAAATGGCATAAAATCTGGTAGGGAAGCCTCCTCTTGATTCCTCCGTTAGTTTAGGTTGGCAGTTTCTCATCTCCACTGTCATCCGCTGGCTGTTTATTGCCTTTTAAGTTCTAGAATAAATTATAATTATGGTCCCTAAGGTTTGTTTTTTGTTATGAAAATAGTCCTTCACACTGACGTCATTAAAACTTATCTATTAAATGAGGAATATTTTGATCTTTCTACCCATTTTATTAATTTATTTATAGAATTAAATGATGTATAATACAATGTTATTTTATAATATATATATATACACACACTCACACACTCACACTATTATATATTATATGGACCCTCTAGCTCCTGGTCATCGTCTTCCTCCTATCTCCTTGTGTTTCTTCCTGCCAAACCTCCCTCTCATCCTTCTTTTTTTTTAGTCTCTTAATAGGTTTTAAGTCTAAATCGGTCAGACTTTTTTACATTTAACTTGTTTGTTTGTTTTTTCAATTTTTTTGGACCTTTTAACTCTTATATACATCTGAAATAAGAAGTGGTGACCTAACTTCTTAAAAATCTTATCGCCGCCTCATTTCATATACTATAATTTCTCTTAAGATGTTTCCGGACATTACTAAACAAACAGTTTTATTGATTCAGATTTCAGCACCACCTCTTATTAATCAGAAGTGAAATAAAAATTCAGACTCCAAACCTCTTAAAAAACAAACGCCGCCTAAGAGTAAAATGCAAACCAGATGTATGATTTATAGACTTATTAGAGGATAGGCTACTTTTAAAGATTTCACTAAACCTAAAGGATCAAAAACTGTAGTTTACTGACAACGAGTTGGTAGCCTAGCGGGAGGAGGCTTGGGGCTAGTGGATGGTATCCATTGGTCTCAAGTTCGAATCTTGTGAAGCTCACTCAATGTCATCAGGCTTTGGGCTTCATCTTTCGGGGTGGGGTTTGGGGCTAGTTGTGGAGGTCCTCTGGGCTGCAACTAGTTGGGCCGGCCTTAGGGTTGGTCAGGCCGCCGAGGATTAGTCGGGTTGCCTCGAATGAGAGCCCGGATACCTCGGAAACGTGTGTGTGAGTTATCGTGCCGTTCAAAAAAAATGTAGTTTACTTTAAGTTTAATTTATGGATCCCCTTTCTAATGTACATACATAATGTATGTATGTATGTATATACATGTATGTAGGGTTGTCTTGCTTGCTTTACTTCAATGTGTTTTTAATTCTTCAATATATTATAGTTTGCTCTTTTTTTTTTTTAAATAATACTATATTAAAGGATTTATCTATTAAATAGACGATATAGAGTTCGTTTCATGATATAATGGTTCCAAATAACTCGTTATGACACAAAGATTTGGATTCGCTGCCACATTAACTCAGTTGGCTTCATTCTAAGACTTTACTTCCTCTCTAACTTGTTATGACGCATTATTTTGTAAGACATGTTTTTTTTTTTACTTGGAAAATGATAATTATATACGACACTTAACATTTAAATAAATATTACAACGAAACTTAAAAATTAAAACCATAAATAGGTAACTTTGTTCTCATTCTTGTACGAAGGCTAGAACAGGGATTCTTTGAAATTTGAAGAAAGTAGAGAGAAGAGACTCAAGAGATTTAACCATGATTTACCATATTGATATCATTTTCTTATAAGCTCAATATAAAATGTTATTTTTTTCCTTTAGTTTTATAAACTTATATGATAAAAAAAATTATAGTATCATTCAGAACATTAACACACAAGTATATATATACCGCATTAGGGCGCACATTGAAAAACGTTTGAGTCTCGCCATAACTCGTAAGACTTGAGGTTTGACCTGACCACGATGCTACGTCTTACGTCATTTAAAACCTTACACAATACCCATTTATTTATTTTGATTTTTGATTTGTTTATATTTACTGAAAAATATTTTCAATTCTTGATAAAAAAAAATGATATTATGAGTTCGTTGTAAATTACTTTTCAAATTTTGATACAAAATTATTTGACAGTTTGATTCAAACGTATCCATTTAACGTAGACATATATAGTCATTTAAATTTCAAATATAAGTTTTCGAAATTTAATTTTATTCAAATAAATCATCCGTAAAAATGACTTTAGAATAAAAAAATATAGGGGTTTACGAACAAGTCAAAAATAAATTAAAATAGACTTGTGTGAAATTCAAGCTTTTTTTGTATCATTAAAATAAAAGATATTTCTGTTATATATTAACATTGATTTTATAGTAATATTTCTCACCAACCAACATAATTGTTTCTTTTATATATTGAGTACAGACAACTCCATTTTGGATGTAATTGTGAGACAAAGTTGGCAACTTTGAATTTTGTGGAAAATATATAGTGATATTATAATTGCTTTAATAAATTAGTAAGGTGGTGGTTGTTTTTTATTTTCGAAAGATGTTCTGAAAATATAATCAATAATATTTGTTTATTTTTAAAAGTAATTGATAACTGAATGTTTATAATCATCTATTTGACCCATTATAATACTTTATCCGTCCTAAATTAAATGTGCACAATGAAAAAAAATCACATAGTTTTAAAATGTATAATTATTATATTAACAAAAAAAGACTAATTTATCCTTAATTATAATTTTCTTCGTCTCATAATTAATGGTAGAATGAGAAAATAAATAATTATTTTTGAAGTTGACACTTATTTTGGATAAAAACTAAAATAGTAATGTAGACACTTATTTTAAAATAGATTGAATATTATTTAATAAATACTCTATCCGTTCCAAAATAAATGTTCACAATGAAAAAGACATATATCTTTACAAAAATGTAATTATTACACTTTATAATTAAAAATGACAGTTTTACCCTTAATTATATAGAAAAAAATTACCCCCATCATATAATTAAGGGTTGAATTGAAAAACAAATGTTTATTTTTTAAAATAGATATTTATAATAGACACTTATTTTTTAAACAAAATAAATAATTACTACTCCCTCCGTCCCCAAAATAATTGTTCAGAATTAAAATAACATACAGTTTTAGACATGCATAATAATTACACTTTTTTGTTAACCAAAAGACATATTTACCTTTATTTGTGTCTTTTTCTCTTCACAACACTTAAATATTTATGCATTAATTATAGACAAATTTGAGAATTTAGGTTTTTACTTTTAAAAAGTTGTCACTTATTTTAGAACAAACATAAATAAAAACATGAACACTTATTTTGAGACGAATAAAGTTTTTTTTTTTTTTTTGCTAAAAATAACTAGTTTAATGAATTTCAATAATTGTAATTAATTAAGGTTTGAGCGGCAATTAATGAATTGAAAGAAGTTGGGTTAAGGATAATTAATATATAGGAGAACGTGACCGTTAGAAACGGTGGTGGGATCATGGTCGGGACCAGAAATCTGAAAAACGTTGGTGATGGGTCACATCATCCTCGATACTTGCTTCCCCACTGGTATTAACAAATTCCTCAAAATTTCTCTAAAATTGAGAACAAAAAATTAAAATCTACAAAAAAAATTACATTTATCTCCAACAGCTTCTCCATATAAATCATTGATTATATTATTATAATATTCTATATATTTAATAAAATATTTTTTTTTCATCTAAACAATTCATTTCAAAGTTTTTTAATTGATGTAATGTAATAAAAAATAATTTATCTCTCTTGGTAATCATTTTTAGGGATATCTCTAAATTTGAAGAAAAATGTATTCCCTCTAATACTTTCTCCATTTTGAAGAAAGTTTTGGGGAAATTGCTGGAGCTTATTTTACACCTAAAATCTCCATTTTCTCCAAAATGGATAAGTTATTGGAGATGCTCTTAGTGCACATTCTTTCACCTTTTTTTTCATTTTTTTTTAATAATATAATGTTGTTTGCACTCATTTTAAAATTAGAATCAAGTTAGGTTATGCATTAAAGAATATAAAAAGTAGTTTTTGATGTTGGTATGCGTGAGAATGAAATTACTAGATAGAGGTGGATTTAGCAATGTATAGGTGCAAGGGCGGAGCCAAAAAAATTTTCTACGGGTAGCCTAGAAAAAATGTAAGAAAATTCAAGATTTAAATGTTGAGAAACCCTTTTTAGTATATATGTTTTTTAATAAATAGTTGTCTTAAAAATAATTGTAATAAATAATTGAAAAACATGATTGACCTAAACAACATAATTATATCCCTATTTATACAAACAAATAGAGCATGCATTTGTTTTGTTTTTATTTTTGTCAAAGTCTCGATATTCGAAGAAACGGGAAAAAACAAATAATAAAAATTGGGAATATTATTAGGGGGAGAAGGGACCCAACCCATTATATCTTAAAAATTGAACATTAAGGGGGTGTTTGTTTTTTTAAATTCAACATTTATTTACATATTATCACTTATTCGGTCAGACCTTCCTAAATTAAGACTGTTTCTTTCCTCCACTAATTCAGATACACTTATCACTTTTTTTCCATTTACCGAAAAAGTGATAACCTCAACACTTTTTTCCACTTATTCTAAGCGGCTTCCTCCCCAAGTCCTCTCCAAATCGTACGACTCCAAATCCGGCGACTCCAAATCGATCTCCATCTCCATCTGCAAGGCAATCGATCTCCATCTCCAAATCGATATCTCTACTCGATTTTCTGTTGTGTTCTTAATCTTCATATGTTTCTGCAAGTCGATCGATCTTCATCTCCAAATCGGTATCTCCACTCGATTTTCTGTTGTGTTCTTAATCTCCATATGTTTCTGCAAGTCGATCGATCTTCATCTTTGTTCTTCGTTCGATTTTTGTTGTGTTCTTCATTCGATTTTTGTTGTGTTCTTAATTTATTAATTCGATTTTTGCTTCTGTTGGATTTGAAATGGGTTTCTGTTCGATTTCATCTCTGTTGGATTTGAAATGGGTTTTTGCTGTGTTCATCTTTGTTCGATTTGAAATGGGTTTTTGTTCGATTTCTACTCTATTTGATTGTTGCTTCTATTGGATTTGAAATGGGTTTTGCTTCTGTTGGATTTGAAATGGGTTTCTGTTCGATTTCATCTTTATTCGATTTTTGCTTCTGTTGGATTTGAAACTGGTTTTGCTTCTGTTGGATTTGAAGTGGGTTTTTGCTATGTTCATCTTTGTTGGATTTGAAATGGGTTTCTGTTCGATTTTTGCTTCTGTTGGAATTGAAATGGATTTGAGATGAGATATGTGAGGATGTAAACTAGAATATTAGAACATCAATTTGTGCACCTAGGAAAGGTGTGTGAATGGGACTCGTAAGATCAAGGACTTGCTTAGAAGTCGGTCGATGGATGATTTCAAGTTCTGGGAATTGTTAGTTACGAATTTCATATTTGTGGGTCTGGCATTGCCTATTGATCAGTCGAATAATGTGTTGATGGGTGAGTTTTGTCGTCGGACGGTGAGCACGATATGGCATTACGACGGTGGATGAGTGGTGGGGAGAGTGGTGGATCATAATTTGAAGGTGGTCGGTGTTCATTCTCTTCGTGTTGTCGATGGTTCCACTTTTACCGTCTTGGGAACCAATCCACAGGCTACTCTTTTGATGTAGTAGTGAACTTGTGTCGATTGGACTTTAATATGAATAAACTTGCTATCACTCTTTTGTGCAAATGATACAGACCCTTTGTGCTTGTTTTGATGCAATTTATGGTTTCGGACCTAAGTATTCGTAAGTACGATATTTTTAGTAGTATAATTTAATTAAATTCGATAGTATCACATTTTCAGGATAAAATAGATAATAGTATATATTTAGACGTTTTTGGCTTACAAAAAAGTCTTTTTTATTCAGAATTCAGACTTCAGCACCATCACTTAAAAAACAAACAGTCTTTTTTATTCAGATTTCAGACTTCAGCACCATCACTTAAAAAATAAACAGTATTTTTTATTCAGATTTCAGACTTCAGCACTAACACTTAAAAATCAGAAGTGAAATCAGACTTCAGACTTCAGCACCACTTAAAAAACAAACGCCACCTAAAACTAATACATTAAAAAAAGGGTGAGCAGGTGTCATTGCACCTTCTGATGCTAAGGTGGCTTCCCTAGCGGAATTAACCTCTCTTTTTTTTATATCTTATACATAAATATTTTTACATTTTTTCCTTTCAATTATTTATCATAATTAAATCAATTTCTATGGAAATATGTAAAGAACATTCGGATTCCTTTTAAAAAAGGATCTTGAGAAAAGAAAGAATGCTACATCATATATAAATAAAAAATGGTACAACTCTAGCTGGTGTGAGACTATATTAAGTTTCTATAATGGAGACTAGATGGGTACATATTGTCTCATATTGTCGAGAGGGGACTAGACGAGTACAAATTTCGCAATAGTATCGAGTTCATATAGTGGTAGAGTTTGACTCTGATACCATGTGAAAATATATGGAACACCCATGTTACTCTCCAAAAGAGCTCCTGATGAAAGAAAGGTGGTTCCATCATATATATAACATAAATGGTCAAAGTCTAGCCGATATTAGACTCTAACACGCCCCCCTCCAATGGAGTCTAGATGGGTATAACATATCGCATAGTGCCAATAAGGGGGCTAGACGAGTACAAATTGCCCCATAGTATCGAGTCCCTACAATGGTAGACACTGAAAGTACGTAGAGCTCTCATATTACTCTCCAAAAGAGCTATTGATGATATAAAGGAGGTTCCATCATATATAAAACAGAATTGGTCCCAGTTTAGCCGTTGTGGGACTTTAACACACTCCCTCCGACGGAAGCTAGACGGGTATAAATTGTTACATAGTGTTGAGAGGGAGCTAGACGAGTACAAATCGCCCCGTATTGTCGAGTCCTAGAGTGATAGATATTACATTTATACCATGTGAAAGTATATGGAACCAGATGAAAAATACGTTTCATATATATATATATATGAGAAATTGTCCAAGTCTATGTAACTCTAATTATTTTATTTCCAAAAATTTGATTGGTAAATTAAAAACTGAAGTCAATATTTACAAAATTAGATATAAAAAAAGTTCCGACAAATCTAGCCTATCGAAAATCGAGCCAAATTTTTTTTTAACCAAATGTTAAATATACATGATATAAATCAAATAAAATATTCAAAGTAAATTATTACAGTACGTTATGATAAATCAACAACGAATATGCAAAAAGGAGTAAAATTCATTTAGTGAAAAGAAAATGAAGTAACAACGAATCCGTAGGTCGTAAAGTAAGATGGAGTACAATATAGTTTGAAAAGGTATGTCAAATAACCCCAAAGAGATAGAAGACGAAAAAACATGCAAGCAAAGAACGAGATTCTTTGTTTTGTCATCACGTGTTAAAGAGTACGAGAATTGTTCACTTTTTTTCCTTCTCGTAGAAATAGTGATTTATCTGTTGGATGATTTAACATGTTTATTTCCAAAGTACTATTGGAATTAATCACTGATTGGATCACCACCACATTTTTTTGATCAAATCAGTATTAAATTTAAACTTACGATACTGAACTTGTGACGATGGTTTCTTAAACTTTATAGACACATTTATAAATGAAAATTACTCTCCCCATTAATTCAATATACATATCCATATTTATAGTTTATGGATACAACCACCCGACCCTTTTAAATAAACATCACTTGCAGAACCAATAATTGTCGTGTCTTAAATGGCGAGATATGCTTTACGTTAACCATATGTACTATTTGAAAATGACATGTTTATGAAAAACGGGTAAAACAAAGTATACAGAAGATATTAAATTATGAGTAAATGGGCCTTTGACTTTATTTTATAACTAGTTGAATACCCGCACAATGCGGCGGTGATGTTAAAGTTCTATCAAGATACATTTAAATGTTAAACATCAAATTTTGCAAAATATTTGGTGGTTCGCATGTTGTATTAAGAGTTTTACACAATGCGACGAGATATATCGTAAATTAGATAATGAAAACTTAATTTGTTTTGAAAAACAATTTATTAACCACCACAAACCAATGTCCAGCAAAAAACCAAGAAGTTCAAAAACAAATCAAGCCAACAGAGGCTACCTAGCAACAGTTTGCTAGAGTCTAAAACTTAATGCAATTTCTTATCCAAAAAGTCTAAAAGTTGTGTTTAAATAAAATAGAAATTACAATCACGCTTTAATCATATATATAATCATTACTCAAAACTTCTCGATAAACCACATTTGATGTGTAAACTCCGTATGATTTGAACTTTTTGGTAGACTTCACTAATACCTTTGTAGTGCCACATCATACGGAGTTTACACATCAAATGTTGCCCATACGAGAATACCGATTTAGAGAAATTATTTGTCGACAATGCCACATAAAGTTGCCCATACGAGAATACCGATTTAGAGAAATTCAACTGTTTCTTCATCTTTGATCTTATCCTGATAAAAAGATTTCTAAGATTTTCTTTTCTCAAATATTTTTTTAATGTTTTTTGCATTTTAACCATATTTTCTGCATTTTAATGTTCTTTTTTTTCTCTAATGTTTTTTCTGGGTTTGTGGCATTCTCACATGAGCAACTTTATGTGGCATTGTCGAGAGGTATATCACGTGGCACTACAAAGGTATTAGTGAAGTCTACCAAAAAGTTCAAACCGGACGGAGTTTACACATCAAATGTGGTTTATCGAGAAGTTTTGAGTGATGAATGTATATATGATTAAAGCATTATTGTAATTTCTATTTTGTTTAAACATAACTTTTAGACTTTTTGGATAAGAAATTGCATTAAGTTTTAGACTCTGGCAAACTGTTGCTAGGTAGCCTCTGTCGGCTTGGTTTGTTTGTGAACTTCTTGGTTTTTTGTTGTACATTGGTTTGTGGTGGTTAATAAATTGTTTTTCATGTTGTAGTCCAGTGGTAAGGTAACATACTGGGGGGGTCAGTGGATGGTATCCCTGACTACCCAGGTTCGAACCCCGTGGTGAGCATCCTATGACATCCATGATCATGGGTCTGCCACATAGTGGTACCCTTAATTGGGCTGAGTCGTGGTCGACGGGGATTAGTCGGGTGACACCCTTAAGTGGGAGCCCGGATACCCCAAGAACGTATGCGTGTGTTAACTTACCGTTCAAAAAAAATGTTTATATTTTGAGAAAATAAAATTGATAACCAATCGGCATTTCTAATTTCTTTTAAGCCATAGACAAAAAAAGGGAGCAGAATAGCAGATGACTAAAACAATACATTATGGGACCCACTGACAAAACTATGTCGTTTCTGTCAACTTATCAATCTCTTTCTGATTATGCCCTTTACACCCCTGTTCATTAAAACACCCCCTATTTTACATTTTTCTAAACCACAATTACAAATATTTTAATTATTCATAAACCATATTTAATTTTATAATTATAATTAAATGAATATTGTTTCATTTATAAAACAATTGAAAAAAACAATGATATAAGTTATCTCATTCTCTCTCTCTCTTTCGTGAAAACATACGTTTCTATCTAAGGTTTGTTTCATAGCAGTTTAATAAGCTTAATGGAATGCACAACTTATTCGGTTAACTATTAAATGACTATTTGATAGTGGTTTAATAATACAAAAAAATGATTTATTCACTAAGTTTTTAGGGCAGATCTTTTTGTAAAAATGTAAGTGTCTTCCAAACATGTTCCTCCCAATTGAAAATTACGCTTATTCAATTCAATTAATGAAAAATTTTCTAAACAAAAATCTTTCTAATATATACAGACAAATTAATTCACACAGACAATTTTATACATGACTTAACGAAAAACCAACCAAACATCCCTTATTCTTTTTTTGATTTTTGAAGAATTTCAGGACTATTAATCTTTATGGATGGGTAAAAACTACATCGGACAAGGTCCAGAAGGTAAAAGAATAAGTGAATTTGTGTCGTGTTGACTGTTCAGTGTGCATGAAGCTTTTGGCTGTTTCTCCGTGCATATGTGTAGACTATTGGATGTAAATGAGATCAACGACTGTGTGAAAGATGGTGTATGTCGTATAGGAAGTGGGTGACAGGGAGTAATTGGAATTATCACCAGGGGCGGATCCATAAATTAATAGTCTGGAGGGCACGTTGTTAATGCCTTATTATAGCAAAACAATAAACAAATTAGCAATTGTTTATGTCAATGCACAACGTTATTGTAGAAATCACAAATACAACAAGAAATCGAAATTACAAAAGATATATAAAAGCATAACATTATAAAAAAATCTAGAACAAAAGAATCTGTAAGATATCATTATAAAAATTATGAAACCCCGACCCCCCCTAACTCCCCAAAACAACAAATCAGTCTACAAAAATATAAAACCTCAAATTTGAAATATAAGCAACTAATATAATAACCCTAATAAAATTAATAAGAAGGAGATAATTACTCAATGAAAAACATAGCAAAGACGTAAACTATAGAACCGAAAATCATCAAATTAAACCAAGGAAACAATGTGAAACAATCAAAATAGAGAAAGTGTATGAAATATTGAACCCCAAATCCCAAGCATCATATTAATCTAAGCAACTAACTAAGCAAGAGAAGATGGAAGAAATCAAAGACAAACTTGAAATCAAAGTAAGAAACATGGAACCGTGGACAGTGCAAGAGACGACCGTGGTCAACAATGGTTGCTGTAACACCCCTAAAATGTGAAAAAAGCAGACAATTTAAAACTTTCGAAAATCCTTTAAATACAAAGTTTTGAAACATCAAACATCTAAAATTACAAGGAAGAATCACTAGCAATGTATCAGAGTTCTAACGAAACTATCTAGTCCCACAAACTAAGGACAACATTAGTCGGGTGTTAACTAAAACCACCAAAGTTGCTATCTTCACCAAACCGGATGACGTCACTAAAGCCATCCTACCGGGACTTCTATCAAGCTCCACTCGCCACACAGATCCATCTAAGACCTGATATACATGTCGAAAAGAAAAAAATGTTAGGCTTAACACCTAGTGAGTTAAAGCAGTTTTCATCATATAAATCATAAAACATTTAAAATGAACAGTTTACTCTGAATAAGACCATTTTAGAAATACTGATCATAAAGAGACTTTATTTGCAAGTCAAGTTACTTCTAATTTCCAAACACCCATTTTAAATAATTATTCGACATCCTAATTTCCCCAAAACACACCCACACAGTATTTCACCAAAAGACTCTTTGTGTAAATAAAATGGTACGTTTCAACATCGAAGGCACGGGTAAGGGAATACCCAAAAATAACACCTTTCGGTGACGAGGGAGACCCGATTCCATCGAATGTGGCGGGCACACAAAGTTAAGTCACTTATCAACATTCTCGAGTTTCGCATAGACCATGGATCCCCGTATCCGTCTCCTCTGAGCTACCACCGCAAGATACCCAAATGACCTAGCGTCTAGATGAGTCTCACCACAAAGTCACAAGTTCCCGTATCCGACTCACCATGGGCACCACCGCAAGACTTAGCTCCGTATACGACTCTCCAAGAGCACCACCGCAAGCCTACATTACAACATGACTTGGGGACCACTCACTAGACTCAAACATGGACATCAAAACTCCATGATGAACATAACGACTCATATGCCTATTGATCCAATGCATTACAGTCTAAACGTTACATTACTCAAACGAATGAACTAACGCATTCGAAATATGTAACTCTCACATAAGATGCAACTAAGTACACCATACGTCCAAGGCTCCTCAACGAGCTACCAAAACCGAACAAGTGTTCCAAAGACTCCACCGAGTACAAATCAAGCCCCAAGAGGCTTAATCGACGTTTGGCTAAAACACGAGAGCTAATACGGTTACATAAACCAAAATGTACTTTTTCCCAAAATCTTTGATTCTCAAATTACTATTGGCCTTCGGCCCAAAACTCAAAAGGTTTTCCATTTCTAAAATGTTTCCCCAAAGTCGGGAATGATCCAAAACCAAAGGACGCACACATTTGTACTTTTCAAAACATCTCATTTCATGAATGATGCATAAAACCCGACAAACACTTAAAAGTGCATTTTGACCAAATACCTATTTATGCAATAATCCATCAAACCCATTCATTTATGACACATTTATCGAAATGCCCAAAAATCATAAAGATGCGTGCTATATAAGTTTATAAAGTTAAACATTTTCAAAATAACCGAACATATCAGCAGTTAACAATTTCATGTAGGACGCAAAACACTTTATAAAATATTGTAAGCCATTTTTTAAGAGTTTGATAGTACAAAATGTGCAAACATACAAATATTTACAAAACTTGTCAAACTAAGATAAACCCATAGATATATTTTCCAAATCCCAAAATATAAGCATTTTGACATGTATATAGTTTTTCAAAACAACTAGAACTCACCTTGCTAGATTTAGACTAAATCTAGGTTTTACCAACACAACTTGAGCTCCTTGAAGGAAGGCTTGAAACCTTCTAGATCTTTAGCTCCAAACTCTCAACCAAGATCCTTAGACACAATTATTCTCATAGCTACATTAAATCCCACCAAAATGGAAGAAGAAGGGAAATACCAAAACCCTAACCTTAAAGTGAAGAGTGGAGGAGATTACCTTGGCTACAACACTTGAACCCACAAGCTTAAGCTATTGGTGATCCATACTTGGTCTCAACAAACCCTAGGTTGACAAGGAATGAGGAGAGGGGTTTATGGAGAAGAAAATCGCCTAAGAGGCTATCAAAAACCGACCTAATATTGATTTTGGGGAGAAATGAGCATGAACCTCGACAAGGGAAATTTTATACGACCTGACCATCCGGGTGACTATGCCCTGCGACTTTGCCCAAGGAATTGTCGTCGGGGCAATGTCGCTGCTAAGCCCCCCCACTAGACGATTTCGGTGACATCTCCCTCTCTTGGCGACAATGACAAGCGATTATGCCCTTGGGAATTCTCGCTGTCAAAGTCGCCCACCCTGTACCGAGGGCCTCTTACCCACGGAAACCTTGACGAGCGACTATGACCCTCGTCATAGTTGCGGGCATTCTCGCCCAATGTTCCACGAGGCCTGATTTCCTTCGATTCGACATTAAACGAGGCCAAGCTTTAGGGTCTAGGATCACTGAGGAGTTCTAGACCAAAAATTAAGCTCGGAAAACAAAAGCCAACGAATATAGGACGCGACACACCCAAAGTCCTTACTTGAATTTTCCGGGTGTTACAGTTGCCTTGCCGACGACATTGTGCAGTGTGCGAGGGAGAACATTGACAATCGAGTGAGATTGGATTGGGGCATCATTGATTTCGTTGGGTGGGGTCGGGGGCATCACAAACGATAATGGAGGAAACTAGAGGGAGGGTAGAAAAAACCTTTTTCTTTAACCTCATCATAAACTTTTTTTGACTTTTTACTAGGGGGCTTTCCCCCACTGTTGATAACGACATTTACCCCTAATCACCACAACCTTGGACGTCAGATGCTACCACAGGGTAACTATGGCTAGCCAAGTGATCTGTAACACCCCGATTCTTCGAAAGGTGTCATTTCAAGTTAATACATAAACCGATATATTAAGGAAAAGTAAGGCATTTGATTTTGGACTTGAATCCTTGATTTTATAGTCTTGATAGATGAGGGATTCAATTACGAGTCCAACGGTTCTTTCCGAAGCGAAAACGGAGCTATAACGAAGAAGTCACGACCAAAACAGTGAGCGGGAAGGAAGCTGGGAGAACCAACGACAATGCCCTGGGCATTGTCGCATGGCAATGTCGCCCAAATAGGGCAGGCTGTTGTTAAGTCGCGAATTTTAGCCATTTTCCTCATTTCTTCTCACCCAAACTTCTTCCACTCTCTCCCAAACGATTCTCCTTCTTCCCCCTTCAAACCCTAGCCTATTTTGGCTCAAATCCTTGTGTTTTATTGAAGATGAAACACCATCAAGTGGTAATATGGAAAGCTAGGGTCAAGGTTTCATCATCTTCACCTTCAACCTCAAGTTTATTTTTGGGTTTTCTAGGTTTTCATCAAAACCTAAGTGGTAAGTGTATCATTTCCATTTCTGAATCTCATTAAGTGATGTAAATATTCCATTGACGTTTTCCTAGTGTTTGGTTTCTCTAATTTCGGTTTGGAAGATTTTGAGAAAGTTAGGTCAAAATTAGGGTTTTGGGTATAAGTTAAGGTTTTGATATAAAATGTTTGGGGAATGTTCCTATATGGTTGAATAAGGTTATTTACGGTTGAAAATGTATGGATATAGGTGTTTGGAGACTTTTGGCTCGGAGGATTCAAGTTTCTTCAAATGAGCTCTAAGTGGTCAAAATATAGATTTAGCCTAAATCTAGTAAGGTGAGTTCAAGTTGATTTGTGAAAACGGTGTACATGCCAAAATGTTTATTTTAATGTGTTTTATGTCTTACATGAAATTGTTAACTGCTGATAAGTTTGGTCATTTTGAAAGTGTTTAACTTTATAAACTTATATAACATACATCTTTGGGATTTTGGGCATGTTGGATAAATAAATCATATATTTTGGTATCTTAATGATTTGTTTTATGGAAGTAGATTTTGAGTATAAATGTATTTCATTTTGTGTTTTGGATAAATGCATGGTTTTGTGTTATGGGACGTTTTGAAAGGATAAATGTTATAAACTTACTTGGAAAACGATTTGTCCCAATCTACACTACGTTGGAGTCATTTATACAAATTGGAGTATGGGTTTACATACATGCGGGTTGTTTACATTTGGTTTCACTTTATAATTTTCAACGTTGGGTCTTTGGGTTTGTTGAGCTTATGGCTCGGTTTGGATTTTGTTGGGTTTTGAGGACACTTGTCCGTTTTAATAGCTCATGGAAGGGTGTTTGGTTATGATTTGCATTATTGCATCTTATTTGAGAATTACATGTTTTGAATGCATTAATTCATTCGTTTTGAGTCATATAATGGTTTAGTTAATGCAATGGATCCATAGGCACGGTGTTCCTATGTCCCCGCTTTGGACATTTGGTTCACCATTTGGCACGAAATAGGCATCGGGTCACCATGATAAGTAAGGTGTGGACCTATACGGTCGGGCAGCGTCTCATGGGCAGTAAGGTGTAATTCCCTTGTGCTTAAGTTCCCCTGTTTTGGAACTTTCAGGAATAGACTCAGAGGAGTTGACTTGACGTTTTCGAGTGATAGACTCATAGGAGTTGAGCTCGGTGGGTTTTATTTGTGTAACCTATATGTTTTGATTTCATGCTTTCGAGTGATAGACTCAGAGGAGTTGAGCTCGGTGGGTTTTATTTGTGTAACCCACATGTTTTGATTTCATGCTTTCGAGTGATAGACTCAGAGGAGTTGAGCTCGGTGGGTTTTTATTTGTGTAACCCACATGTTTTGATTTCCTACATAATTGTGTGACCTACGTTTGTGTTCCGTCACGTACAATGTAATCGGGTCTTCCCCGTCACCAATAGGTGTGGTTTTGGTTATGTAGTTTTATAATCCATATTTTTGGAGACGTTTGAGTATGAGTATTTATTTATGTTTTAAGGTTTTGATTATTGAAACACATTCGAGTTATTGGGATGTTTTGGAAGTTGGGGTTATCTACGTTTTCAATGTTCGACCATTATAATGTCAGTTATGTTTTACGTACGCTTTGGGTTTTGGCTTTATTTGAAGAGGCGTCTGTTTTATGATTTTAATCACGAAAAGGGTGAATGATGAAAGGAGATTGTTTTAAGATCTAATGTATTTCATTTTTGGTTGCTTTCAAATCAAATGTATTGGATTGTGGAAATCATGATTTTAAATAACATTCTTAAAGTTATTGCTTTATATATCTCTAATGTAAAACTCTTGAGCTCACTAGGCGTTAAGTCTAACTTTTTTATTTGTCGGTATGTGCATCAGGATCCAGAAGGGGGTTCGGTTCTAGCAGTCGTATGAAGAGATGTGCTTAGTGGTTCACGAGTGTAAGTATTTGGTGAAGTCTTCCGCAGTTTGGAGATAGTGACATTTTTGGGTTTTAGTAGCACCCGTCCTCATTATAGACTGTTTGTATAGAAAGAATGTGTGTATTGAGGTTAAATATTAAATTGTGGTTGTAGATGATTTATTTATTGGTGTGTTTAGAAAATTTTAAATTAGTTGCTATTTCCGGACTTGAGGGTGTTACAAGTCGGTATCAGAGCTTAAGTTTGAGAGATTTAGGTATTGATTTTAGAATGCCTAGACTCAAACTAGCGTAATTTAAGCGTTTGAATGTAAGATCACACCATTAGGCACTTTAAGATTTGATGATTTGAGGTGAATGGATTCACTAGGAACGGGAATCACGCCAAAAATGGCAAGGATGGTCATGGAAAAAGAAGGGAAATACCAAAACCCTAACCTTAAAGTGAAGAGTGGAGGAGATTACCTTGGCTACAACACTTGAACCCACAAGCTTAAGCTATTGGTGATCCACACTTGGTCTCAACAAACCCTAGGTTGACAAGGAATGAGGAGAGGGGTTTATGGAGAAGAAAATCGCCTAAGATGCTCTCAAAAACCGACCTAATATTGATTTTGGGGAGAAATGAGCATGAACCTCGACAAGGGAAATTTTATACGACCTGACCATCCGGGCGACTATGCCTGGCGACTTTGCCCATGGCATTGTCGCCGGGGCAATGTCGCTGCTAAGCCCCCCCACTAGACGATTTCGGTGACCTCTCCCTCTCTTGGAGACAATGACAAGCGATTATGCCCTTGGGAATTCTCGCTGTCAAAGTCGCCCACCCTGTACCGAGGACCTCTTACCCACGGCGACGTTGACGAGCAATTATGACCCTCGTCATAGTTGCGGGCATTCTCGCCCAATGTTCCACGAGGCCCGATTGCCTTCGATTCGACATTAAACGAGGCCAAGCTTGAGGGTCTAGGATCACTGAGGAGTTCTAGACCAAAAATTAAGCTCGGAAAACAAAAGCCAACGAATATAGGACGCGACACACCCAAAGTCCTTACTTGAATTTTCCGGGTGTTACAGTTGCCTTGCCGACGACATTGTGCAGTATGCGAGGGAGAACATTGACAGTCGAGTGAGATTGGATTGGGGCATCATTGATTTCGTTGGGTGGGGTCGGGGGCATCACAAACGATAATGGGGTAAACTAGAGGGAGGGTAAAAAAAACCTTTTTCTTTAACCTCATCATAAACTTTTTTTGACTTTTTACTGGGGGGCTTTCCCCCACTGTTGATAACGACATTTACCCCTAATCACCACAACCTTGGACGTCAGATGCTACCACAGGGTAACTATGGCTAGCCAAGTGATCGGTCTAATGGGGCCATGAAAACCACATCTCCAGAAAGCCATGAAGGAGAAACGCTAAGGTGCCTTTTGTTTTTTAAGAGATCTAAAGTCTTATTTTATTTATGATTGATAAGAGGTGGTATGTAAAAAAGGTCTGAACGATTCAGACTTAAGAGTCATTAAGAGGTTTAAAAAAAAACAAGCCCTAAGTGATCCATCGCCTCTACTACATGCGTCCATAATCTATTGGTCTTAATTGAGTTAATTCTATGGCGATTTACATAGAACTCCAAGCATCTGACAAAAGTACCCCTGATTTAACAAAATAGAGTTAACAAAGTTATGTCAACTAACTAGTAACATGATGTAAATGACATGGACGCTCAATGTAATTATTTTGGATTAGGAATCTGATCCATAATTTGGTGTAAACAACATAGAGCAAGAGTATAAATAACATTTTTAAATAAAATAAATTAATTATATACGATAATTTATTTTTGTTACAATTGTATAACATTATAACTTATAAAGTTATCGTAAAAATGTAACACCCTCAAATCTGGAAATAGCGACCAACTTAATTTTTTCTAAATACATCGATAAATGATTCATCTACAATCACAATTTAAGAGTTAACCTCAATACACACATTCATCCTATACATACAATCTATAATAAGGACGGTTGCTACTAAAACCCAATAAAATTCACTATCTCCAAACTGCGGAAAACTTCACCAAATGCTTACGCTTGTATAAAGCTAAGGCTCAACTCTTCGTAGCGGCTATAACCAAACTCCCAACTGGAACCTGATGCACATGCCGACAAATAAAAAGGTTAGGCTTAACGCCTAGTGAGTCCAAGAGTTTTACATGAGTAAATACTTTTAAAAGTGATGCACTTCTCTTAAAATCATAACCTTTCAGTTAATGTACGTTAAAACGGGGGAAACAACTCTTTTCCAAAATCATGCACTTTCAAAAATAGACACCTCGTTTCAAACACGTTTATAAATTGATGTAACTGGAACTAACTCGAAACATGAATCATTAATAAAACCATGTATACCGTACGTCCGAAAACATGGACACTAGGTCCATTACTCACGTGACCATAAACGAAAGAAATCTAAATATCAAAACACGGGGATGACATATATCATTCAAACCGTAATATACGAGGAGGAAGATCCAATATTAAGGTCCTCATTCATTGCCGACCATATAAAACAAATGACATTAAAGTAAAACATCGTTCTTAATTAAAACACTGAGCCGACAACGGGGGAGTCCCGTATCCGTTGAGAGTGGATGGAACACATAAGTATAATACCCATGCAACGTTAATCGCATGACACCTCCCGACATCATAGCCAGGTGCCCCTACGACTTCTTGACAAGTGTCACCCCAAGTCAGTTGACCTTGATGGCCTATCCGAAGAACTTCCACTTAAAAGGCCCGGCGCACTTAAAGACTACCTGTCCCAGGCATTACTTCAAGCGACGGAGGTCCTAGTGCCTACCGTCCCGACAACACTAACAAACTCAACCCTCCTAGCGATCACCTGTCAAGTTTCTGGTCATAAAACATGGGTACTGAAGGTCATCACCCCGCAATACCCAATCGACCATCCAAAACAGACTGACTACATACCTATGGATCCAAGGCAACACATTCTAACCTTACCGGGCTAAACATGAATGACCAAAGCACTCGAGCCCGAAATCAACCTCAATACGCAACACGACGCATTTGAACGTACGTCGTAACTAGGCCATACATTGAGCCATATAACCCGGACAAGTGTCCTCATGACTCCTTTAAACGACATCAAGCCAAAATACTCAAAATCTCTTTTTGACCAATGATTAACACTTTTCAAATCATAAACATACTTGACCCATACTATGAAATCACACACTCCAAAATACTTGAATGGACTCCAACACAGTTTAAGTCGGGACAAAAGGTTTTCCAAATAGATTTATACTCTTTATCCTTTCAAAACGCCCCATAACACAAAATTAAACCTTTTACCCAAACACACACTATAAATGCCTTTTACCCAAATAATCTCATTTATGTAATAAGTTACCAAACACACCCATTTATGACTCATTATCAAAATGCCCAAAAATCATAAGAATGTATGCTATATACGTTTGTAAAGTTAAACATTTTCAAAATAACCAAACTGATCAGCAGTTAACAATTTCATGTAAGATGCAAAACACTTTAAAATAATCATTTTGGCATGTACACGATTTTCACAAATCAACTTGAACTCACCTTGCTAGATTTAGGCTAAATCTTGATTTTACCCCAACTTAAGCTCCTTTGAAGAACACTTGGACCCTCAAGCCAAAACTTCCAAAAACCTAAATCCATACATGACCAACCATAAATAACATAATCAACCACAAGGAATCGTTCCCCGAACTTTACACATGAATACCTCAACTGATACCGAAACCCTAACTTCCAAAACTGAAGAGGATAGAATATTACCTTAACCAAAGCTTGAATCCATCAACCAAAACACCTCTAATTCACCAAAATGGTTGCAAACCTCCAAACTACGAAAGGAAGAACAAGGGTGCATGAAAACCCTAGGAACTTGATGAAGAAGATGAAGATGGAGAGATGATGGTTCTAGTTCCCGATCTGGTAGATGAAGAGGAAACACGTAGATTTAGGAGGAAACTCTCCCAAATGAGTTAGGGTTTGATTTTGGGGTTTGGGGGTCGGGTTGGGAGAGAAATGGGGGAAGGATTTGGGGTTGGGGTGAAAAATGGGGTTTATGGTCGAAATCCCTCGTTTTTGTGCACCCAGTGGCTTCGCGCGGGTGGCCGCGCTCTCCAGCCGCGCGGAGCACTGCCGCGCGGAGCACTGCTGCGCAAAACTCTCGCCCGAGCACCGTTTTGGTCATAACTTATTCGTTATAGCTCCGTTTTCGCTCCGGAAAGAACCGTTGGACTCGTAATTGAATCCTTCATCTATCAAGACTATAAAATCAAAGATTCAAGTCCAAAATCAAATATCTTATTTTTTCTTAATATATTGGTTTCGGTATTAACTTGAAATGATACCTTTCGAAAATCGGGGTGTTACAAAAAAAATTATTTATCGAGTTCAGGAAATAGAGAACCAAATGTCAAAATCTCTACAAAATAATTACGTTTAACTCTAATATTCTGTTTTAGAGATTTCAACATACATTATATTATTAAGATATTCTACAAATTTATCATCCCAAAACCTTTCTCAAAAAAAATTTATATAAAAGAATAATAACTCAATATTATTGGTGGAAATGAAATAAAAAAAAATTAATTTCACTCTCCTCACATAAAGTTTTAAAGAATTCTCGAAATTTGGAGTTTTTTTAAGTGTACACTATTTTCGATAACAACATAAAGAAATGATTAGAGCAAAATAGAAAACAAAAACCCCTTTTCTTATATTTTAAAAAATCTATTGAAAATGTTCTAATATATTAAAAGTTAATATGAAAATTTAGAGAAGTTATGAATAAAAAACATACTTGAAATATTATATTTGCTATTAATATTGAATTACCGTTTATATCAAAATTTAACAACAATTTAATACAAAAAATGGTAGAAACAACCCATAGAGGAAATTTAAAAGCAAGCAGCTGGAAACCACGAAGGCACGAACTTTATAATCATCTTTAGTTAATTAATAACCACCTCAAATCAAGCACTCAAAGTGATTATTGGGCCCCTATTGTTTATTTACAATTAAAATATGAAATATGTTGATTAAGGCTGATAAGTTTGCTGGTAGCTGATAAGTTAGCTTTTCAAAACGCTATTATGAGTAGTTTTTCAATAAGCTAATTTATGGTCATCTAAACATGTACCCAAAAAAAGTTAGCTTATAAGCTATATTTTTTTTTGGCAAACAATGCTTAAAGGGGTTGTTTTTTTCGTTTTTGTCTATATGAATTAATCTGTTTCTATAGAGTGGGATAATTTCCATAAAGGAATGCGTTTTTTAATTGCGAGGGACATATTTGGATTTTTTTTTGCTTTTTACGTAAAAGCTCCCCATAGAAGGTGAAATAAATCAATTTTTATATTATCAAGTCACTACTAAACAGTCATGTATCCCTGATCGAAGAAACTGTGAGTTTCATTAGTCATTTAGCTGATTAAGCTAATAACAAACAAGCTCTAAGAATAAACCACTTTCTACATTGTTAAGCCACTTTTTATGTTTAAAAGAAAATTTTACACAAAAATATTATAAATATTTTCATAATTACTAAAACAATTTTTGTTGTGTTTAGTCAAAAAAAACTTGAAAAACTTAAAAAAAAACTTGAAAATGCTAGAAAACTTGTTATATAATTTATAAAAACTTCATTTTTTTAAAACTGGGTCTATATATAATCAGTCCCGGACACTCGGGGTCATAACTGGTCCTAATTAGTCCCGAGTCTAGCCAAGCCTAGTTTAACCATCTCTACTAACGACTATGAAAAGAGCGGTACAAAAACAGGTTATATGGTCTGTTTTTTAAAAAACAAAATGCTTGCATTATTTATGGTCAAGAATTTTTATTTTTTCTTCGCAAATGGTGATATAACCATTATTAGACCTATTTGCATGTTTTTTATAGAGTAAATTACATATTTGGTCCATGTGGTTATATAAAAATTATGGATTGGGTCCCCCAAACGAATTAATTACATGTATGATCATTGTGGTTTCATTTTTGTTATGGATTGGGTCCCTACATTTAACTCCGTTTATTCTAAAACCGTTAAGTTAGGGGCATTTTGGTCCTTTTATCTTAAAAAATTAAAAAAAATATAATTTATATGATAGAGAACAACATTTTGATCAACAAAAGAAAATGAGTACGAGGTTGTTTGACAGTTGCTGAATGATTTAGTACAGAATGATTAAGTGATCTGAATGATTAAGAGGTTTTTATGATATATTGTAAAATGAAATATGGTTGTTTGCTAATTGTTCATAATGAAATCTGAGCCCTTAATGGTTAAGGGAGGGTCAGGGTACAAAATCATTCAGAGGATTTTGGAACCATTAAGAGACAACTATTTTTTTTGCCAAACAAGATTTACCTCATAGTGATTCAGAGGTTGTCTCTTAATGAAACCATTAAGAGGTAAACAAACAGTCACACGTCTTCTTTCTCCCAACTCCCAAGACACGTTCCTCCCAACAACACATCCTAAGCTCACTTTTTTCCTGAGGCCATACCCCTATCTCCGGCCACCCACCCACCGGAGAACAACACAACCAAACACTTTCATCGCTAGTTCTCTTGTGCCACCACCTAGAATCACCCCTGTGTAGACCTCTCCTACTCGTTGAGATTCGCAAAAGTAGGCAACAAAAACAAGATGCAGCTCGAGACTCACTAGGTTTCAAAGAGAGAGAAGAGGATTAAGGATTAAAGTTTTGTTCGAGCATTCGTCGAGTCTGCATCTAGCATTCATCGAGTTTGGAGCTGGGTCAAGATTCACCAAGTGCGAAACCGAGAGAAAATGATCGAGAATCATCGAGGTTGGATCTGGATCGAGATTCATCCGGTGTGGAACCAAGAGAAGAGGATATGGATCAAGATTCATCGATGGTGGAGTTAACAGCCCCTGAACATTCGGCCAAAAAACGAGCTTGGCAACGGTTTTACTAAATCCAGATAAAAAAGTAATGCTTTAGGTTTTTGATTTATGTTCTTGTGTGTGTTTTATGGATTTAACCTGTGTTAGATCCGTGGATATTATGTATGTATAATTTTAAGTTGATTGTGAAAGTTTTTGGTGGGGCAATTTAGGGTTTTCACTTTCAAAGTTAGAAGAAATAGAGACGTATCTTTAATTTTTGAAGTTAAAGAAATGGTGATTTACTGGTTTTGATTGTGAAGTTGAATGTAAAATAGTGCATATGAATGTTTGATATGTTCTTCCCTGCTTTTGGGTTTCTATTTCTTTATTTAGAAGAAGATGAAGAACTTTTTGTACCTGTCTCTGTAAAAAGTAAGAAAAAAAGAAAAACATCACTAATTTATTGTGGGTTTATTTGCGGCGGTGAGGGAGAAGGCAGCAAAACATCACTAGTTTATTGTGGGTCGTTCTTCATTATTTTTTTTAACAAATAAGTAAAAGGACCAAAATGTCCCTGACTTGACAGAGTTAGGGACCCAATCCCATGAAACCACGGTGATAATTAATTCGTTTGGGGACCCAATTCATAAACCACAGGGACCAAATCTGTAATTTACTCTTTTTTTATATAACTATTTTGTCCATTTAGATGATATAAATAGTTATTTGGTTGCAATAAAACTTTAAAAAGAAAACTGGGCCTCATATCTTGTTAATATAACTAGTCCACAACCTGAATGTAATTAATGGGCCTTACAATTCCCATTGGGCTTTTGGCTCTGGTTCTAAAAGCATTTTGGTTAGCATCTTAAGAAATTCAATAGAAATTACAGATTATTCTTTTAATTATACATGATTTTTTGGTAGTGGTTTAATGATATAGAAAATGACTTATTTATTAGGCTCCAGGAAGGAGCTTTATACAGAAAGTCAAGTTTTTTTAAGCTTACCCATCTTAATTGAGAAAACACACTTTTTCCATCTATTAAAAAACCCTCCGAAACAAAAGTATTCCCAATATATACAAGCAAATTAATCCCCACAAACAAGTTTATCCATACATAACTTAATGTAAAACCGGACTGTTTCGAAATCCGAACCGAAAATGAGGTGTTTGTGCAAAACCTGAAATCCTCGAAATCCGAAAATCCGAAACCCGATTGTTGGAAGGATACTTGAGTTAAGGTTGAGTTTGATTTTTGGCCACCCGACTAGTTCGAAAACCTGAAATATATACATATATATACACAAATTTTGAACGTTGTATAATTACATTTATTTATCAAAATATCTTCCGGAAATTCTAAATCTTAGGGTCCGTTTACAAAACACTTACCCGGTAAGCGTTCACCGGGGCATTTACCTTAGCGGATGAACATGACAGGGGCATCAAATCTTACCCGATAAGAGCGAGGATAAAGATGAAGAGTCTTACCCGGTAAGTGAGAGTGACAACTCTTACCCGGGTAAATGCTTACCAGGTAAATTGTTGTATATGATACCATCGTGATGATTACAATCTTACTCGATAAAGTAAATTAGTGTGTCAATTTTTTTTGGTAAACGCTTATTGGGTAAGCATTCAGGTAAACGGCCCCTTAGTTGGCCATAATCTAGTCTAATTTATAAAGCTACTACCTGATACTGTCAATCAATTGAATTTATCCTCCAAATCGATTAAACATATATATTTTACATTTAACTATATCCGAACTTGGCCGACCCTAACCCGAAGCAATCCGAAATCCCATAATTCAAAACTTGGTTTTCATATATGAAATCCGATTGATTTTTTGGTTGCCCACCCAAACCCATCCGATACACACCCGTAACTGTTATTCTTTCACAATCTAATACTATTGATAGCCAAATGGGCCTGACCCAGCCACGGACCGACAGAGAAATGGAATCGGGCCTATTTGGGACCATATCGGTTTAGGACCGCAAGGTACACTTTTCGGCGGAATTAATGGCCCAACCCGGATCAGGACCAGTTATGGAGAAAGGATTTGCGTCCAACACCGATTTTTGACCATCTCTAATTGATACCGACTTTTGTAATAAAGCAGGTGAATAAATTTCACCTTTAAATTAAAGAAAAAACATGAAGCAAGTGATCATTTGGCATCAACACAATTCAACATCGTTTGGCAAAAATAAGCTAGCTTATTTTTTGAGTATTTGTTTGGATGGACATAGGCTACTTGGAGTAGTTTATGAGAAGATTTTTGTGACTTTTGCAATTATATCTTTATTATTGTAATTGATTATTTTTTATGATGTACTTTTGGTAATTTTACATGTTTAATAGCTAGTTTTTACTAAACGTAACTTATTCATTAGCTAGCTTATCAATAATTAGTTAGCTTATCAACCATAAACCAACTTCAGGGGTGGACCTACCCTTCCCGGGGGGGGGGGGGGGTCTCGTGCACCCGCTCAAGTTCGTTTCGTAAGGGCGAAATTTTTTTCGGTACGTAAGGTGCATTCGTTCAACTACAGGGGGTGCTCCGTGATATATACGTTTTTGAGGGGTGAAAAGTGCACAAAGTCCCAAAAAAACCAAAATTTAATCTCGAAATCCACCAAAAAATTGAAAAAAATCTTTTGAAATCAATAAAAAACCCCAAAAAATCTCTCAAATCAACACAAAAGCTTAAAAGATCCCTCGAAATCAACCAACATCATAAAAAGTCCCCCCACAAGGGAATTCGGCTAAAAACACACCGACAATAATTTTTTAAGCTTTTTGTTTGTGCACCCATTCACCTAAAATTCTGTATCCACCAACTTATCAATAATCAGCTACCTTATCGGTTAGTCGCGTTATCACCTACCACCTATCATTACCTGCCATCTATTTTCAGTAAATTAAAACGTCAACTCACTATCCACACAACTTCCAAAACCTTCACCAACTTCCGACCACCACCGCCACCGCCACCACCACCAACCATGGCGCCGCCGCCAAACCTACCACCACTACCACCACCACCCCCATTCTTCTGGGGAGAAACACCAGAAGAAGAATTCTACACCTCTCAAGGCGTCCGTAACTCCAAATCCTACTTCCAAACCCCAAACGGCAAAATCTTCACTCAATCATGGCTTCCATTAGACAAAAATCAACCGATTAAGGCCGTCGTGTTCATGACTCACGGCTACGGATCCGATTCCAGCTGGTGCTTCCAGAAGATCTGTATCGCGTATGCGAAATGGGGATACGCTGTTCACGCGGCGGATCTGATCGGTCATGGCAGATCTGAAGGAATCCATGGATATATTGGAGATATGGATATGGCCGCTGCGACGTCGTTGTCGTTTTATGCTAGTGTTCGTAAGAGTGAAGAGTATTGTAAGCTTCCTGCGTTTCTGTTAGGAGAATCGATGGGGGGATTGATTACGATGGTTATGTATTTGCAATCGGATCCTGACATGTGGACTGGATTGATCTTCTCGTCTCCGCTTTTCGTGATACCTGAAGGCATGATTCCATCTAAGGTAATTTCAATTTCGATTTCGATTTTAAAATGATTTCATCAGAGTTTTCGATTTGGGGAAGAATCCAGATCTGCACTTGATTAATTATTTGAGGTTCAGAATAACAAACCTTTTCATTTTTGAATGATTAATCTCTAAATTTTGTTTTGAATGCTCGGTTTTTGTAAGGCGAAATTTGGTTTTTGTTTACGTTTTTAATATGTGATCTAATTTAACTTATTTATTATCATTGAGTTGTTTTTATATATAAATAATATTATATATGATATAGAGATTTGCCGGCATCAGTAACGTCTTGAAAACGCTGTGGCCTCGCTGCTACACCATTCAAACCCCTTGCCGTCCCTCATCACTCTATCGTCGTCTATTTTCCGTGCTCATTGCCACCGTTTGCCCCTGCCATCGATTTCCCTTAATTTGATTTGTTATTTTTTCTTCTAATTCTCCGACTTTTCCAACAATTCCAACGGAGTACGTATGTATAGATAGAAAAGAGGGAGAATCAAAACAAAATAAAAAATAAAAAAGAGAGAACGATGGAAGGGGAAAACGGTGGCAATGGGCGGTGATGGAGAGCCGACAACGATGGGTGGCAAGGGGCAGAAATGGCGTAGGTTTTGGTAGCGATAAAACTTATTTAGTTTTTTTTTTATTAAAAATATTTCTAGTCGATTACATGTGGCTTTTTTGGTTAAAAGTACATAGGTGACCAATTTTTAAAAGTTTTATGTTTTGTTTATTTAAAAAGAAAAAGAAAGTTTAGGAACTTAATCGTTCAGAATGAGAAAGTTTAAACGGTTTATTCAATAAAAAAATCGAGGATTTAATCATTCAAGATGGGAAAGTTCTTTGTTTTTTCTGGACTTTTTCCAATTGTTTAATAGATCGCAAGTCGATTAAACCTTTGGTTGTTTTGAAATTGAAGCTACATTTAACGATGTACGGGCTCCTGTTCGGACTAGCGGATACGTGGGCGGTGATGCCAGATTCCCGGATGGTAGCGAAGGCGATCAAAGACTTCGAGAAACTAAAGATAATAGCGGTGAACCCAAAACGATACGCCGGAAAACCAAGGGTAGGGACGATGAGAGAGGTCGTGAGGGTGACCAATTACGTACAGAACAACTTCGAGAAGGTTACGGCGCCGTTTTTGACGGTCCACGGGACTTCCGATGGACTTGCATGCCATTCCGGTTCGGAAATGTTGTACGAGAAGGCTGCAACTCCAAAAGAGGATAAAGCGTTGAAGCTTTATGAAGGAATGTATCATTCGTTGATTCAAGGGGAACCCGATGAATCCGTTGATCTCGTGTTGGCCGACATGAAAGCTTGGATCGACGAGAAGGCTCGGAAGTTTGGTCCCGAAAACTGATACGGGTTCTTGGTGTTCGAACTAAATCGGTAATTTGTAATATGTTATTAATAACTGTAATGAAAGTTGTTTTTGTGAATTAAAAAGTATCGTTAATCTGCAATTTGTTATCGACACAAACGAAGTAAAAACGGCGAGTATTGTTTTGATTCCGTATTGGAAATAAAACGTGTACTCGGGATCAATTTTTGTTATTTGAACTAGAAATGTATTTTGCACGGGTTTTTTTGGTCCGAATCTTTCAAGTCCGTTTTTTAATAACAGGAAAACTGGGCCAGACCGGGTTTTGGACGTAAAAATAGGTCTGATTGGACGTTTTCGTGCTCTTCTAGTTTTTTCCGGATCGGGATTTTTTTGGATTGGGCTTTGAAAACCCCCCGGTTTAGTTGAGTTTATAAAACTGTCTTTGTGGATTAATCTATCTGTATATATTGGTAAGGTTTTTATTTGAGACCGCTTTTTCATGGATGGAAAAAACATGTTCTTTTAATTGGGAGGGATAAATGTGGAAAAAACTTGGTTTTCTACATAAAGCGTTACTAAATAAATCACTTTTTATATTATTAAGCCACTATCAAACAATTATTTATAACTGATCGAATAAGTTGTTGATCCTGTTAAGCTTATTAAGCTGATAAGAAACAAACATGTACTAAGTGGACATGTAGCTAGTTGTACAAATTCATACAAAAAATTACAAAAAATTGGGTTGTTACAAGAAACTTTTGTAACGAATTCGATGTTTAGAACATGTGGGTTTGTAAGCGGCAACCACCCGTCCCAAAACATCCCGTGTGAAAATAAATCAGGTACACAATGGTCCATAAACATCATGTGAAAAAAAAATCAGTTACACAATGGCCCGTTACTGGGGTTTGATTTATCTCTTTTGGAAATTGAACGATTTGATGCAATAAGCAAATATAAACCCGAAAAACACAACAAATACGATGTTTGCTGCGGAGGTTTGACCAAGAAAATCATGTTTGTAGCCTAAGTACCGATCGAGGTATGCTTTCACGGTCTCGCCGTTGGCAAACCGGTCATCATAGTCGCCGAACTGTGACGCCACCATGCCGTAGATGGTCCACGCAAGCGGATTACACCAGTAGTACCACTTCCACCACACCGGGATTTTCTGTAAACATCGAAGATTAGTGATCAAGAACAAGGGACTAATCAAGGGTTATGCCGATAGGGCCTGCTTGGTTTGCAGGATTTGCTTAGATTTGAAATTGGATTTCATTCCAAATTTAAAGGAAAGTCCAGAATTGAAATATTGGGATTTCAAAGAAAATTCAGAAATCCCATTGAAACAGTTGGTATTTCACGGGATTTTATATGATTTGTTTGTATAATTATGTTTTAAAATAAGTTAAAGACATTTGTTTTGTAATAATAAATTAATAAAAAGTAACTTAATTATTTTTATAATTATTTATAATTTATTTTTTATAAAATTATTTATAAAGAATGAAATTCAAATCTATTCCGGATCCTACAAACCAAACACACAAAAAGATTCCAAATTCCTCAAAAACATTCCGCCAAACCAAATGCCTTCTAAACTAGTTAAAATCGAAGGAGTCTCGTTGCAAAATCCTAGGTTTCTTCCTGTCCCACGAATCATGTGAAACCACGTCATTATTTAATTTAATATTAATATATTTTATTGATATTTTTTTTCTCAATAAATAGATGATGTGACTTCATATAATCGTGGACTAACTTCACAAAAGTAGAATTATAAAAAATTTGGGAGCTCATCAAATTTTTTACTATTTGTATAGAATTCCAAAAAAATGAAGAACCTTTTTTTTGCTAGTTTAGCCATTAAAGGAGTCATAGAGTTAACAAACTTCTTTTTAAAAGGGTGTCCCAAGCTATAAGCAGACTAATCCCGACAAATTACGACCTTAGGACATCAGTCCTGATAAACTCAGTAACCATAATTATTGTGGACGTCTGGAAGAGTTAATTAACAAACTTACCGGTCGTGGGATGATGAATCCCGAGAACAGATTGAAGAACCCGAAAAACGAAGCTGCGACGATGTACGCAACGTTGACGTTCGGGGTGATGGCGACGGTCATCATGCCGTAGAACGTCATGTAGAGTAAACAACAGAACTGGAAGAAGGTGTACCAGAAGAATTTGGTGGCGGTCCATTCGAACCCGATCATGGCGTATACGATGGGAGTATAAACCATCGCTTGTGCGAAAATGTACGGTATCTCCACAAGAACCTGCGTAAATTAAACACAAAAAAAACTTCGTAATCTCAAACCGGAAAGTAGTTCATTGTTACAGTATGCGGAACCCTATTAGATTAGTCATTTTCAGCGATACCTGGGTTAACCCAACCTCCGAGAACGTCAAGGGTTTAAGCCTCACAAAAGGTGAGTAGTGTGCGTAACTATTTGGCATATATAATTGGAGTCCCTAAGATAATTCGTACAAACTTACAATTTAGTTTTCATGTGTTGTTTCATATATGAAATAATACGTGTGAAAATGCAGTGTTTATACATTATCATTTCATATGTGAAACGCTAATGACTTATTTTCCTCACACAAAATAGTCTTGAACCTTTCACATACGAAATAACATTATATAAAGACTGCATTTTTTCACGTGTTGTTTCATATGTGAAACAACACGTGAAAACTAGTTTGTAAGTTTGTACAATTTATTTTGTTTGCAAATAATTACACGTCTATATAATGATTACATCTATATCTATACTATATTATAAAACACAGATAAAAAACTCTTAAATACAAATTATTAGGCACAAGATTTCATTATTTTATGCAAGATTTTAAAAATCTCTTAATTTACAAATATCAAAGCACAAGATACATATTACTACTGCAGACTTCTAACACCCACCAATTTGGTATGTGCATGACCTTCCTTTTATGCAGACCTTTCCATGTATCACTATTAATTAATATATTATATTACTATAATTTTGTTTTAATTATATTATTAAATATGTAATTGGTTATTTTTTCTAGATGTCATTAAAATATATAAGATAATCATTGAATTCTAACAAAATACTTAATTTTTTTATATAAAAAACATTATATTATTAAGTCTAAATTAAACAAATTTATAAAAAACATTATCACTTTCTCAAAACCATCTAAAATCGTACCGTAAATCGACAAAAAAATAAAATAAAACATTAAAATCGTGATTTATCTCGTTATATTGCGCGAGTACGTTTCTAGTACTTAATAAAACGTATATCAATGATCCGTCGGAAAATTTGATTTAAAAATAAAATTTTTATCGAAAATCCGTCGCAAATTGACAATAACGAAAATCCGTCGGAAATAATTCCGCCGAAATTCGTTAGAAAACCATCGAAGATATGGTTTTCCCCCAAAGAATTTCAACATTCTACCTACGCTTTGCTGACGGAATATTCCGTCAAAATAGTTGATTTCAGTCGTCGGAAAAGTTATCCGACCAGACAAGGACAATCAATTTCCGTTCAGAAATCGCTTTGCCGACGGATTTCCAAGGAAAACTACTGTCGGTAAAAGTCCTATTTTTAGTAGTGAAAGAAAGTATACAAGTTTAGCTGATGTGAGACTGTAACAATCATAACTAAAAAAATGCTCGGGTAGTCACCTGAGCTAAGGCGTATGGTAAAGCGGAATACATTCCGGCCGCTCGTTCTCTGTAAAAGACGGTGCGTTCAACGTCTATGACCGGTTGCACCGCCGATGCGTTTTGGACTCCCAAGAAGAGAACCGCGGCATACATAGAACCCATTGCGTTCGTTAGTTCTTGTTGCGTTTTCCTGAAATGCATATATACGAACAAAATCTTTGAACCAACGTAACAAAAGCAATGATTCCCGATTGGTGTTTAAAGTTCGGGTTTTTTTTTTACCGCTTGCCTCCGAGATCCCAGAACATAGTACCGAACATGACGGCGATAAAAATGGTGAAAGCGAAACGGACGGCGGTGTAAGAAGGGTTCCGCCAGTAGGACCATCGTTGTTTCCATAGAGAAGCGATACACTGGACGAGGAAAGGCTGCACGTATTGAGTCGGGAAGTAGAGATCTTTCGTACCGGGTCGTGGTACGCTTAGTTCCGCGATAAGGGCCTTGTTTCTCCTGCGACGATATATTGGTTTTTATCGGAAAAAAAGTGAGCAAAGTTGTTCTTGTAAGATGCGTGAAACTCCTTTAAATCTCTATCTAAAAAGCCCCTTATAGAGAGAAGTTTCCATTTGCACTAAAATCACATGTTATTCATATGTTAGTGTAAAATCACATGTGATTCATCCGCCCTTGGCCGCGACTTGAGGTCCCAGGCCACGTTGTCTGGACACCCTTGTGTTGATCGTTAGGGTAAAATCACATGTGATATTGAACGTGATTTGACCGTTTTCTTACTCTTTTATTTTGTTACTGTTGTTTGAACCCTCTCTCTCTATATATATTTGATGGTTTGCCTCTCAAACCGGAGGCAAATGTTGGGCACTAATTGATACTATATATTACATGCATCAATGAATATACGGGTTCTCACATGATCCTATACCATATACGTGGGACTCCAACATAAGCATCGATAAATCGAAGTACTCACGTAAAAAGTTCCGAATTCGTGTAGATTTCCGAGAAATCGACTCCGAGAGCCATTTCTTGAGCCGAAGTACTGATTTCCAACATCCATGTCGCGGGGTTATGTCCGTCTTTAATTTTACTCACGCCATCGATATCCTGGTTCACAAAAACACTCGGGTTTTAGTCGCATACCAACTTATATATCATCATCGTACACTCGGTTAAACGTCTTACCTCAAAGTATTTTATCAAATCGCAAGAATGGCGACCTACGGGTCCAACGTATATTTCTTCTCCTCCTCTTTTCAACAATAATAGCTGCATTGGAAGATAAAGCTCGTTGCGTAAACGGTATATATCGAGCCATAGTTATTGTGAATTTTACGAACGTACTTCATCAAAAGATTCAAATATATCGATGCTAGGTTGATGAATGGTGCACACAACCGTTCTTCCTGTGTCCACCGTGTTCCTAACGGTTCTCATCACGATAGCGGCAGCTCTAGCGTCTAGTCCTGAGGTTGGCTCGTCCATAAATATTATTGACGGATTGGCCACCAGCTCGACCGCTATGGTTAACCGCTTTCGCTGTTCGGTTGATAGCCCATTGATACCGGGCAAGCCGACTAGCGCATCCCTCAACGGGTTCAGCTCAACAAGTTCCATCACCTCCTCGACAAACATCTGCAAATAACATTCTATCATTATATATATATATATACATACACACGGTTCAAACGAGAACAATAACCGAACAAGAGAACATAAAAACAACCAAATCATGTGATTTTGCACTGACGGTCAACGCAAGGGTGTGCAGGCAACATGACTCATAATTGCAGGTTGCAGCCAAAGTTGCGTCAGTCACATGATTTTACACATTATTTTTATTTTTAGTGTAAATCACATGTGATTCGACCGTTTCTTGTTCTCTAATTTGGTTACCGTTCTCGTATGAATCTGTCCTCTCTCTCTCTCACTATATATATATATATATTTGATATACAAAGCACATTGCAACAAAACTGGGATTTATATGACGCCAAAAACGTCTAAATATCCTAATAGAATGTATTACAAAACCAAACAATTATGTGTCCAACGTAAATATAATACAATAAGTTGATATGACGCTTTTGGACGCCTAACAAGTTTTTTTAGACAATTTTGAAATAAAACGTTGTATTTGATATTATTTGTGAAATTGTTTGTTCCATAAAAAGACGTGTTCATAAGACCCTCTCAAAAGTGTCCTATAAAAAGCTAATATGACACTCTATTTCAAGAATGTCATAAAAAACTTGTTACGATGCCCATATATATATATGTCCCAACCTTTTATAGTAACATCATTACATATGACATATAATTGTTTGCTTCTGTAAACATAAGTTCTATAAAACAGTCAATTATGACATTTAGATATCTTTGACGTCCTGTAAAACTGATTTTATTGTAGTGACATATACTAACCTTTCGGGTTCCTTCATCATCTGTCGACAACCTTAGCCAAGCCGAGTAGAGCAAAGACTCGTAAACCGTCACATGAGGCGAGTGGATGTCGTTTTGCTCACAATAACCAGAGATCCGAGCAAACGTTTCTTGTTTCTTCGGATACCCCGAAATCCTGATATCGCCCTCTATATAGCCACCCGTTTTCCGACCCGCTAACACGTCCATCAGAGTAGTTTTTCCCGCACCACTCACCCCCATTAGCGCGGTTAGAACCCCGGGTCGAAAAGCGCCACTCACGCTCTTAAGTAGCAACAATCTATCTTCGTTCAGCCCTTGTTCTTTCATTTCCTACAACGAAAATCATAACGTTCTTTCGATTGAATAAAATTTTTCCAAAGGATTCCGTCCCGTTTACCCAAAAAAAAACGCTCTTTGGATCTCGATCGTTTGCTACTATAACTTTGGCTTATAATCAAGAAATCTTTAGCGAGTTACCTGCGGCATATCAACCGAGTATTTCACATCGTTGAACGTAATGAAATGTGGTTCGAACGGAAGAATCATTCCTTTCTTCTTGGTTCCGTTGCTCCCATCGGCAGATCCTGCCGTCGGTGATAACTCGGTGGCTCCAGTGTCACTCCCGTTCTGTGTTGATACGGTCGATCGGGATTTCCCAAAAGCTATAGAAGTTCACACGAAATGTTACCAAATCGTTAACTACGTTTATAACAACACTCACTACAACAAAAATCGGCTTTATAGAAAGTTAAATATATTTAAATGTCCTAATAGACTGCTTTATATGACGAAACAACTGTGGATCCTCTATAAAGGAATTATCAAGTTTTTTTTAATAAGAAATGCACAATTGTTTGGTCCTATAATCTTAAGTCTTATAGATCAGTCTATTATTACATCTAGACATATTTAACGTTATATAAAGACGATATTGTTTTAGTGGTTCCGGTACCAAAAGTCGAATACGGAGAGATACTCACGGTCGAGAATAGCGAGGCACACGCCAAAACAGAAATTGTAGAGAAAGATGAATCCGAACAAGGCCACGATTGCAATCCAGTACCAGTAATCTTCGGCGAAGAACCCTCGAGAAGTGATTATAGTTTTTCCAAGTACCATACCGCCTTCGATCTGAAAGCATTTCAAGAAAATTATCGTTACATCGATGAAAATAGAAGCATATAGAATACGTTTAGCATAACATGACTTGCCTTTTTCCACCGATGCCCGAGAAATTCATTAACCAATATCCCGTTCATCGCGTACATCATCGGAGATGACCAGTAACCCCATAACCACCACTTTTTTACGTCGTCTGTAACGAGGAAAACACTCGTTTTGATTAGCTAGAATGAGAGCAAGATTTGATTTGTATCGGTTTTTAGTCTAGTAGGTTACAATACCTTGCGATAGAACAAAGCCACCCAACACAAAGACTAAAAGAAGCGCGAATGAACCAAACGTGTTTGCAACGATCATGTTCCTACCGAGTGCCCCGATGAATCGAAACAATGCAGACGACATTTGATTTACAGCGAAGAGTATGAAGTAGTGTCGAAAGAATCTACAAAATACTCGAGATTTGGTAAGAAATTAAAGTAGAAACAAGGACATAAAACTGGCCACCTTTACTCACTACAACTAAATCGGGTTTTATATGAGGCCAAATATGTTGAAATATAAGGTATTAGCAGTCTTTTTATAGAGTAAATTACATTTTTGGTCCTGCAGTTCGATGAAAATTGCTACTTTCGCTCCTGTGTGCTTTTGAAATTATGACTTTCGTCCCTATAGTATGCAATTTGTTTCTTTTTCCGTCCTTGCGGTTTACCATTCTTTTCTGTTTTCATCCCTCATATTTAAAAGTAGAAGTCAGTCTCAGGGACAAAAATAACAATGAATTGCAAACCACAAGGATTAAAACGGTAATTTCAAAGACGAAAGTCACAATTTTTAACAAACCACATGGACGAAAAAAGTAATTTACTTATTTTTATGACATTATCTGAAAATTTGTCTTATAGAAGCAAGTGTCATATGAAACTTCTCAAAATATCCAATAAAAAAAATATGTTACTTCAAAAATGTCCCAAAAAACTTGTTAAGATGCTCAGGTACATCGTAACATTTTTTTTGTAACACCTATACATATGACGCACAATTGTATGGTCCTATAAACTTAAGTCTTATAAAACAGTCTATCAGGATATTTAGACATATTTGACGTTCTATATGATCGATTTCGTCATAGGGACTCTTGGAAAATGAAAACTAGTTAATTACCTCGAAACATTGGGCTCCAACCCTACTACGTAGTAAGTGAGAATCGTCCATACGGCAGCTTCGACAAACGAAATAGGAATCCTAACGATCCACGTTGGAAGCGCATACGCCCACGGGGGATAAAACAAGAAGTCTCGTTGCTTGTAGAATACCGGAAGCTTTGCAATCATCATTGAAATCTCGGGCATCCCGTTAAACATGATCATAACGACACCGAAGAATAGACATCCCATATATATCCATCCATCTTCAAGAGTATCTCGACTCATCTCCGTTCGGAGAAACACGGTCATGGTGACCAACGACATGATAAATAGCTGAAACAAGTACCATCGTGATTAGATCGAAGTTATACATTAACACTACAACAAAATGGGTATTTTAGGATGTCCAACCATCGTTGGACGTCCTAATAGAATATTTTTAGGAGCAACTTTTATGTGTCTTGTATAATGGCGTTACAGTAAGTTGTTAAGTCGAAGTTAGACAACCTAATAAGTTCTATCGGCTCAAAAAAAAAATCTCTTATTAGCCTTTTTATATGAAATTTTCGGATGGTGTCCTATAAAAAACAGTAAGAGCATCTCCAACAACATTGCTAAAATAGAAAAAATGGGTTTTTGTTCTCTAAACCTCTCCAACAGCTTTGCTATCTTGTTTGCTATAATAGAGAAAAGTTGAAAATTTTCCAAGTTTAAATAATTTTTCTAAAACTTGATGGTAGGAGAGAGAAATGATTATTTTATTCAATCCCACCAATGAAATTCAATTTTTATTATTTTACATTAAGATTTTTTTAAAAGTGTATTGGGATGATAAATTATAGAATATTATAATAATATAAGTTGCTTTAAAATCTCTAAAATAACAAATCCGTTGAAAGATGAATGTAATATTTTTTAGAGATTTTCATTTTTGGTTCTCTATTTTAGAGAAATTATAGCAATGCTGTTGGAGATGCTCTAATAGGACACTTTTCAAAATTGTCACGTAAAAATGCTAATAAGATATTTATTTACTGTGCACTACAATAAAGTTGGCTTTATAGGATGCCTAGAATACTGTGCACTACAACAAAGTTGACTTTATAAGACGCCTAGAATGTCTAACCGTCTTAATAGAATATATTATATAGAACTTACGTTTATAGGACAAAATCATAAAACGTCTTATCTAAAAGTGTTACAATAAGTTTATAGGACGTTTTTAGATGTTTAAACAAGTTTTTTAGGACACTTTTTAAATAAAGTGTCATATTAACTATTTTACAGGGGCACTTTTGAGAAATGTCTTATAAACCTATTTTTTTATTGGACACTTTTTCAAATAGTGTCGTATAAAATATGTAATACGACAATTAACTCTAAAATTGTCCTAAAAACTTGTTGGAATGACTTAAAACGTCCTATAAACCTATTGTAACACTTTTAGATAAGACAATTTTTGGTTTGGTCTATAAATTTAAGTTCCAAAAAGTATTTTATTATGACGTTTAGACATTTTAGAGTTCCTATAAAGTCAATTTTAAGTAGTGGTGTCCTATCAAATTGTCCAACTTCGTTGATAGAATTTGTTACGTTGCCTAACTTCGTTCTAACAACATACTGTAGTGTAGTGTCATTATATAGCACTCAAAGTTGTTAGTTTTATAAACCGAAGTTATTTTGTTAGGTCGCCCAAGGATGACTAGGCGTCCTAAAAATCCAATTTCGTTGTAGTGAAATATCGAACGCTTGAAAAACTCGACCTTATATATTAACACTCACTTGAGCCAATTTGAAGAAGTAAACGAACGAGTTCCTCTTCATGAGCAATATTTCTCGATCGGTGCACGCTTTCAAGAGTTCTTTCTTGTTTAAACCATACTTCTCGTTCGTAAGCGCAGCCGGGTGGCTTTGGCTTTTGTCATACGGGGTCGCGAGATCGTCTCCGAGTCTTTTTCCGACGTGGAACAACTGGAACGCCTCCGCGAATTCCTTGGCCTTCACGAATCTATAATGCTCGTCTCTTCTCATCCAATATTGCTGCTGATCTTTCTTCGATGTCACCTGTAACGTACACAATTTCGACATCATGATATGCCACAATCCCGTTAACAAACCACTGCAACAAAATCGGCTTTATAAGACGTCAAATATGTCTAAATGTCATAATAAACTGCTTTATAGGACTTAAGTTTATAGGATCAAACAATAGTGCGCCATGTGTAAAAGTGTTGCAATAAGCTGATATGACGTTTTTTTAGCGTCCAAGCAAGTTTTTTAGAACAACTTTGAAATAAAACGTCCTATTAGTCTTTTTATAAGATATTATTTGAAAAAATGTTATAAATAAAAAATATATTCATAAAACACTTTTCAACAGTGTCGTATAGAAAATTAATATCAAATTTTATTTCAAAAAATATCCTTTTAAAAACTTGTTAGGATGCATGAAGTTTCTACCGTGATATAAACTTAAGTTCTATAAAGCAGTTTATTATAACATTTATACATTTTTGATGTTCGATAAAGCCGATTTTGTAGTAGTGAACACAAATAAGGTTGAGCCAATCATAGCGAAAAAAGATTGTACATACTTCTTGTAGGAAGTCCGCGACACCTTTCCTTTCGGGGCATTTGAACCCCACGGATTCAAAAAACTCGAGCACGTTATCGCGTGGTCCTTGGTACACGATTTTGCCGTCGGTCAGAAGGATGATGTCATCGAACAACTCGTATGTTTCCGGTGCCGGTTGGAGGAGAGAAATCACGGCAGTTCCTTCGAGGATATGAAGGAACTGTCGAAGTGATTTCACGATTTGGAAAGTCGTAGAACTATCCAAACCGGTAGAAATCTCGTCCATAAGAAGAACCTTCGATGGTCCAACGATCATTTCACCTGTAACGTTTTACGAATTAGCCTAAACGTAACAAAAGGAAAAGGTTTGGGACACTTATGTATTTCAAAATGATACAACAAAAAATCGGCTTTATACGACACCAAATATGTCTAAATGTCCTGATAGACTGTTTTATAGGACCAAACAATTGTTCATCCTAACAGGTTTTTTAGGACTTCATATTAGTTTTTTATAGAACAATTTTGAGAAGTGTCCTCTGAACACATCTTTTGATGAGATTTTTTTTTTCAAATAATGTTACGTAAAAAGACTAACATGACGCTTTATTTCAAAAGTGTCGTAAAAAACTTGTTAGGACGTCAAAAAACGTCATATGAACTTATTACAACACCTTTACATATGCTGCATAATTGTTTGATCATATAAACTTAAGTCCTTATATCACAATTTATTATGACATTTAGACATATTTGACATCATATAAAGCCGTTTTTGTTGCAGTGAAATGACTGCAATTATACCCGTTGTAACACGCTTCTTTTGGCCACCGGATATCCCCCGTATCATTTGATCTCCGACCATGGTGTCTGCACAAATGTCCAACCCTAATAACTGCACACGAAACAACTTACGTTAGATCTTATATAAAGCGAATTATCGTTTAGAAACGATCAATAGTTAATACCTTTAGAGTATAATCCGTCACTAAACTAGCTTCTTGACCTTCCGTTGCAGCAGCCTTAACAATAAAAAACGAGTATCAAATATATATATATAATACAAAACAAGACACTACAACAAAATCGGTTTTATAGGACGTCATATTATGACAAGTGTCATAATAGAATAAACTGCTTAATAGCACTTAAGTTTATAGGACCAAAACAATTGTACATCTTATACAGATGTGTTACAATAAGTTCATAGAACGCTATACAGATTTGTTACAATAAGTTCATAAGACGCTTTTGGACATCCTAACGATTTTTTAGAACAACTTTGAAACAAAACGTTATATTAGTCTTTTTACGACACTTCCCAGAAGTGTCATATAAAATAGCTAATATGACACTTTATTTCAAAAGTATCTTAAAAAACTTTTTAGGATGCCCAAATTTGTCGTAACATCCTATTGTAACACCTTCATATATGACACACAATTTCTGGTTCTAAAAATTTAAGTCTTATAAAGCAGTCTAGTCTATTAAGACATTTAGACTCCGCCGCTCGTTCCATACCTTCATGAAGGCATCGATATCGGGATCAGGCTTGATGTTTGCATCTTTCTCTCGTCTTGACAACTCCGCCAACATCTCTACAATTTATACAACAAGCCCGTTTATTTCGTAACGTCAAAACGTTCCAAATATCACGACATCCGCACAAAAAAAAAGGGACCGAAAAATCTCAATCTAACCATAACGTGATCCAACCCCTTGACATCGAGCCGAGAAAGCCAACGTTTCTCTAACGGTCATTTCTCCGATATGCACATCATTTTGACTGATATACGCAGACGTTCTTTCGGGTACGAACTCGTGCAATTCATGCCCATTGTATGTCACCTTCCCTTTGCTCTACATATATGATTTCATAACACAACACTAAATAAATCGATGAAAAATGAAAATGTTACGAAATCTTGAAATTAAGTCATCGAAATCAAGAATTTTTACCGTAAGATCCTTATCGAGCTTGCCGGCCAAGGCTAGCAATAGCGTCGTTTTCCCAGAACTCGGAGGTCCCAAAAGTAAAGTCATTCTACAAATCATGTTTTTTACGACGTTAGATCTCGTGAAGTGATCATAATTGAGTTATATTTGACGGTGGATCGTGGTCTATCTCCTCACCTGCTAGGCTTAACCACACCGCTAACGTCATCAAGGATCGTTATATGCTTTTTTGAATTCGGAAGGAGATGGAATAAGCTCAAGAACCCCTAATCGAATAAAAATTTGATCAAAAAATTCATCAAATTCGGGGGAAATTCTAACTCATTATAAACATTCAAGGAAGTTAGCAAAGGGTCGTTGGCCCAGTAGCATCCGGGTTAACGGTAGAGCCAAGTTTCCGAGGAGATCAAGGGCTTAAATCTCATAAAAAGCGAGGAATGTGCGTAAGTATTTGTCGTATATATATATATATATAGAGAGAGAGAGAGAGAGAGAGAGAGAGAGAGAGGGGGGGGGGGAGGATCATGCGAGAAGTTAAACATTTTGCGAGAAGGCGAGAAGTGTGATATCATATATGATTACATGGCCTGTGAGTGTGTTTAATCATATATGATTAAGCTTGTGTATCATATATGATATCACAATTCTCACCTTCTCGCAAAATATTTGAACCGGCCCCTATATATAAACACACACACATATATATATATAGGGAAGTTCAAGGAAAACCTCAAAAATGAAAAACTGAGGAACACCCGGATAACCGTTCATCTGGACGGTATGCAATAAAACCAATAAACAACTTCAATTATTTGTATACACATGTGCATATCGTCTAGATGAATGATTATGAGGGTGTTCCTCAGTTTTTCATTTTTTTTAATGATTTCCTATGAATCAGAGCTCATATATTCATTCAAAAAAGTTGTATGTATTTAATGGTTGTATTTTTTTTTATTTTACCTCAAATAAATCAATATGGAAGTTTATGAAGCTGGGTAAAGCTCTACTTCCTGTATTAATATCAGCCTCCACAGTCATATGCTCAAATTTCACTTCAATTGTTGGCAAATCAATCCCAACTCTGTTAACATTTCCATTTAACAAATTGTCATTTAATAAAATACACATCTAAATTAAGTGCAAAAATAAGCCTTTTCACCTAAAGTATTAAAAAGAAAACACTGACTCAGTCAGCACCGTTGACTCGGTTAGCATTAACTAGTTTAACTAAAGATCGATCTGATTGATAGTGCTGACCAAACACGCAGAGTGTTATTAATTTCACTTACCGGATTAGTATAAGACAATAAAAGAATTTTATTAACAAAAATTTTAAAAACCATTTTCAGCCGGCATTTACCGGACTGAAACCTGGGCGAACCTACGAAGGCTTCAGTGGGTCCCGTACACCTGTTCAACTGATTTTCGTAAATTGAAATTTTTTGGGATATAAAAGGTGCACACGTAAAACTACAAGAGACATTAACAAAAAAAAAAAAAACGAATAAGCCCCGAAAATCAACTTAAAAATCACTCGAAACAATGGAATTTGGCTAAAAACATATTGGTGACTTTGCCGGTCTATGATCTGCCTTAGAATACAACTGCTTGACAAAAATCATGGATAGTGTAATCTTATTTGGTTATCACTAACCCAATTTGTGTCGGTAAACCTTAACGAAACTAGAAAAAGAAAAAGAGATGGTTAGAATTGAATACCGATCGATTCGGTTTCTGAGTTTCAACAAGAACTTCTCGTTATCTTCATCGGCAACCTTCACAAGCCTATCGAGTAACCGCTTTCGATCTTCGAACCCAAGATTATCGACGTCAACTTCATACACTTGTCCACTTGATCCAAACAACAACCCTTTCTTCAAACGATCGAAAGTTGGCAGCTTTTCGAGCGAAGCCCATTTAAGCGCTTCTTCGTCGTCTTCTTCACGAGACGATTTCGAGAATACATCGATACCCGAATGTCTCCATAAAGAAGTACTTGCAGCTCTTAAACTTGACAATCTTCCACCACTACTACTTCCTCTTGAACTACTACTACCTTTATAAATATCACTTGCATCCATTATTCTTACATAAAACCCCAATCAAAAACCCTCAAAATTGCTGAAAATGAATCAAAATCTTTGTGGGTTTTTCAAGAAGAGGTGAAATTTGATGTGGGTTTTTTCATGTATTGATCAAGAAAATCTTGAAATTAGCAGAAATCAATTAAGAACAAAAGGTTTTTTTTGGTTAATAGTGTCCATGTTTTGGAAAGAAATTTAAAGGTTTTTTTTTCATGGGGTTGTAGAGAAAAAAGAGTGATGTATTTAGCTTATTTCATGCAGGGTTAAGATGAAGTTCAGTGGTGCCATGAGTTAATTGTATATTATCCACCATTTTTGACTGTGTAGATATGATTGGAACAGCCATAAAGTACTTTTTTTTAAATAAAAAACAATCTATGATGATGAAGTATTTTGTATTATTATATATATATATATACGTAGACGGGGTTAAAGGAACCTCAAAAGAACGGAAACTGAAGAACATTCTGGTAGTCTTTTATCTGGACGGTATGCACTAGTGCATACAGGTAAATTATGTTGTTTTTTTTGGTTTTTATGCACAAGTGCATTATGCACTTGTACATATGCATGTATGCATGTTACAAATTATTTGTACACAAGTGCATACTGTACAGATGAAAGGTTACCAGAGTGTTCTTCAGTTTTCCGTTTTTTTGAGGTTTTTCCTGAAACTAACCCTATATATATATAGTTGGTTTTCAGTAAGAATAATAGTTATTGTGAGAAGGATAAGAAGGAATTTATGTGATTGGATTAATCTTAATTCAAGATCAATTAGAAATTTACTTGGTTATTTTGGGACTTAATCTGAATTATTAGATCAATCTATACTATATTATAAAGATGACATAAAAAACTCTTAATTACAACTCACTAAGCTTTATGTACTATCATTTAAAGTTATCTATTTAAAATCTCTTAAAAATAACTACTAAAGCCTAATGTACTACATGTAAAGCTTTTAACCCTAATTAATATATTTCATCCTTATCCCCCAAAATTCTTATCTCTAATCCCCAAACCCTAAAATTATGAAATTTGAATTCTGATAAACATAATCAAAACAGGATAAACATATCAATTTAAATATAAAAAATTTAAAATATATAAAATAATTAATGAATTTTAACAAACTACTTAATTTTTTTTATATAAAAAAATTATATTGTTAAGCCTAAATTAAACAAATTTATATATAAAAAACCATTATCACTCAATAATAATCATCCAAAATCGTACTGTAAATCAATAAAAAACAAAAAATAAAAATAAACATTAAAATCGTGATGTATTAAGCATTATGTACTATTATTTAATGCTAATCTACTTAAAATCTCTTAAAAAATAATTAATGAAGCAATATGTACTACTTTTAAATGATTTTAACCCTAATTAATAAATTTCATCCTTATCCCCCAAAATCCTTATCTCTAATCCCCAAATCCTAATCCTCAAATCCTAAAATTATGAAATTTGAATTCTGATAAACATAATCAAAACAGGATAAACATCTCAATTTAAATATAAAAAAATTTAAAATATATAAGATAATTAATGAATTTTAACAAACTACTTAATTTTTTTATATAAAAAACATTATATTGTTAAGCCTAAATTAAACAAATTTATATATAAAAAAATCATTATCACTCAATAAAAACCATCCAAAATCGTACTCTAAATCAATAAAAAAACAAAAAATAAAAATAAACATTAAAATCGTGATGTATCTCGCTTATAGTATTATTAAACCTAAACTAAATAAATTTATAAAAAAAACATTACCACTTTCTCAAAACAATCCAAAATCGTACTGTAAATCGACAAAAAAATAAAATGAAACATTAAAATCGTGATATATCTCGCTGCATTGCGCGAGTACACTTCTAGTACTAATTAAAAGTGAAGCGTGGTTGGGACGTTTCGTGATGGATGTCCGACAATGGCAGGAGGTTCACTATCGTAAGGGGACCCGACAACACGTTTCTTGTTACTTGGGGAATCAAGTTGGAGCACGATTTAAAGCATCCAAGGAAGCTCAATTGTACAGTATTTCCACTACTGTATCTAACTTTCCCTCGCACCTTACCACACAAGAACTTTGGAATTTGTGCTCAAAATTTGGTACGGTGGTCGATGTGTTTATTGCCAAGAGAAAGACCAAATCCGGGAGAATGTTTGCTTTTGTACGGTATCGTAAGGTTGACGACGTACATGTTGTGATCAACAAGCTTTGTGCTACGTGGATTGGGAAATTACGTTTAATGGCCAATATAGCTCGTTTTGATCGCAACGGTAAACCTTCCGAGGGGTGGAACCAAGGTCGTGATTCGGTTAAGGTGCACCCTAGACCCGTTGGAAATAACAAAGGTGGCACTTATGCGGACATTGTCAAAGGAGCCCCCAAGGATTCTTCAATCGAAGTTAAAGACGATTTGGTTGCCATTGTACTTGACATGGATGGAATGGTCGAAAATAACTTTCCATTAGCACTTGTCGGGTGTGTTGTCGAGTTTAAAACTCTCCCTAATGTCCATTCTCTTTGCAAAAATGAAGGCTTTTTAAACGTAAAAGTCAAATACATTGGAGGTCTATGGGTCCTTCTCGATTTCGATAATATTGGTTCCCGTGATAAGTTTTTTACGCATACGGGAGTGAATTCTTGGTTCCAAACGCTCGAAAAATGGTCCAATAATTTCAAGGTGGAAGATAGGCTAGCTTGGATTGATGTGGAGGGTCTTCCATTGAAAGCATGGAATTCTAAATCTTTCTCGAAAATAGCTAGTAAATGGGGACAAATTGTCTTTTCAGATGATTCATATGGTAACAATCTTTACAGTACCCGACTTTGTATTCAAACCTCTTGGCCCTCGTTAATCTACGAAACGGTAAAAGTGGTCGTGAGAGGATGTGTTTTCCACGTTCGAGTGAAAGAGATTTGCGGGTGGACTCCGAATTTTCTCGTAGAAGAAAGCGACTCAGAGGTAGAAGAAGATGATGAAAGGAGTAAGGTGTCGGATGAGGGTTCAGAGAACGAGGAGGAAGAAATACCAGATTCATTCTCTAAAGATGAAGTTCCGGTTGGTGCACAAAATGTTGATGAAGACATTTTAAAGAATGCCTCTGTGGATCTAGGGGACGAAAACGATGACCCGTTTAGCTTGAACATGCTCCTTGTGGAAGACATGAAAATTACGGAAGCTCATAGCAAGGATAGTGGGATCCCAGATAACACCCCTCAATTCTCACCTGGATTTACCCCCAACGAGGGTGGAGGTAGTGTTGAAAGTCATCAGGACACACTTGACTTCAAGGAAGATGCGACAACTGTTTGTGGTGGTATTGGTACCCCGGTAAAGCCGATTTTTCTTGTCTCAGCGCCATCAGGATCGGTTGAGGAGAAGAAGGGGCCAAATGCTTCCTTGGGTCGCAAAAATTTTAAGTTGCCTTTTGTATCCCAAAGTTCTCATCATTCTGGGGGTTCATTTACTTCTTCAAAATCTATTCGGGAAGTCTATTCTATGCTTGAGGAGTTATCTGCTACTATTGGTCTTGGACGGGCGTTAGGATTCCCCATGAAAGGTTGTGAAACCGATCTCAAAGCTATTATCAGTAATGTAGGAGGTAAGAATATGTCAATATGAATGTACTTTCTCTGAATGTTCAAGGACTAGGGGGTGTAGAGAAACAAAAATGGGTAAGAGAGTTATGTGCTTGCCATGGGGTAAATTTCTTGTCTCTCCAAGAGACGAAATTGACTAGACTTGATTTATTTGTGGTAAAATTCCTTTGGGGTAATTCTTTTTTTGACTTTGCCTCTAGTTCGGCTAGGGGTAGATCCGGTGGCATTCTATGAATTTGGGACAACACTTTCTTTAAAAAGTATCGTGTTTCTTCTTCGGAGTATTTTGTGGCTATAGAAGGAATTTGGGTGCCTAATGGCCTATCTTTGTTGGTTATCTCGGTATATGCGCCTCAAGAGGTGGCTCTCAAAATCAATTTATGGTCTACGCTTCTGGGTATGATTAGTAGATGGCATGGGGAGGTAATTGTGATGGGAGATTTTAATGAGGTACGCTTCTTTTCAGAAAGATTTGGTTCGACTTTTCAGGCTAACTACACAGACAGATTCAATGCCTTCATTCGTGATGCCGACCTCCATGACCTTCCTCTTGGAGGGTACTCTTTCACGTGGACAAACAAATGGGCTTCTAAAATGAGTAAGCTTGATCGGTTCCTCTTGTCCGATGGCCTATTTGATTTAATGCCTAACATTTCAGGTTTGGTGCTTGATCGTAAGCTTTCCGACCATAGGCCTATTCTTTTTAAGGAGTTATCCCTTGATTACGGGCCTACACCGTTCCGTCTTTTTCATTCTTGGTTCGATATGCCAGGATTCGACCAAATTATGGAAACATCATGGTATGATGATAGTGCTCGTGATCCAAATGGTATGATTGCTTTTAAAAAGAAACCTCAATTATTAAAGAAAAATCTTCGTGTGTGGATTGATGAAAAAAGAAAGAGAGATATGGAGGTGAAAATTGGCTTAAAAACAGGTATTAGGGACATTGACGCTCGGATTGACTCGGGTAACGCTTCTAGAATGGACATCAATTATCGTGTCCAATTTATGAAGAATCTGGGTGACTTGGAAATGGTAGAAAATTTGGATGTGGTGCAAAAAGCTAAAATCCGTTGGGGAGTTGAAGGAGATGAGAATTCCAAGTTTTTTCATGGAATTCTTAAAAAGAAAAGACGCCAACTAGCCATTCATGGAGTTATGATTGATGGAGATTGGGTTATGGAGCCAACCAAAGTCAAAGATGAGTTTTACTCTCATTTTCAAGATCGGTTCAACACTTGTGGGGAGGGACTTCGTTCAAATTTAGAGGTGGAGTTTTTGAACGTTTTGTCGTCGAATCAAGCTTCCTTCCTTGAGGAGCCTTTTACGCGGGATGAAATTAAAAAAACAGTTTGGGACTGCGGAGCGGATAAAGCCCCGGGACCAGATGGTTTTACTTTCCACTTTTTCAAGAAATTTTGGCATCTCATTGAAAAAGACGTGGTGAATTTGGTGGATGATTTCTTTGAGTGCAGTCGATTCCCGAAAGGTTGTAATCCTTCCTTTATTGCTCTCATTCCGAAAGTTCTTGATCCTAAATTTGTTAAAGACTATAGGCCAATTAGTCTTATAGGTTGCCAATATAAAATTATTGGTAAACTTCTTGCTAATCGACTTAGTATGGTTATTGGGGATATCATTAGTAGCGAGCAATCCGCTTTCATAAAAGGGCGTCAGATTCTTGATGGTCCATTAATTTTGAATGAAGCTATGGATTGGTATAAAAAAATCCAGTCTAAGCTTCTGATTCTTAAAGTTGATTTTGAAAAAGCATACGATTGTTTAAGGTGGGACTACTTGGATTTAATTCTAGCGAAATTGTGTTTTGGCATAGTTTGGCGTGGGTGGATTCGTGGATGCCTTGAGGATTCGATGGGGTCGGTCCTCGTTAATGGCTCTCCGACTAAGGAATTTTGCATTCGTCGTGGATTAAGGCAAAGAGACCCTCTCTCCCCTTTCCTTTTCATCTTAGCCATGGAAGGTTTACATGTCATTATTCAAGATGCGGTTTCAAAAAATCTCTTCCTAGGTGCTGCTATTGGTAAAGATCGGTACCCTCTTTCCCACCTTTTCTACGCAGATGATGCGATTTTTCTGGGTGAATGGTCTTTAGCGAATGCTAGGAATATTATTCGTATTCTTAGATGTTTTTTCCTCATCTCGGGTCTCAAAATTAATCTTCATAAAAGCAAACTTTTTGGTGTGGGGGTGGATTCGCAAGAAATCGAGTGTTTGGCCTCTCGTGTTGGGTGTGATGGATTAAAGCCTCCATTTTCGTATTCAGGCTTACCTGTTGGGGGTAACATGTCCAAAAAGGAGGGTTGGAAGGTGGTGTTCGATAAATTCTTGGCCAAACTTTCCAATTGGAAAGTTAAAACCCTTTCGTCTGGTGGTCGGGTTAACCTTTTAAAGTCCGTTTTGGGGAGCCTTCCTACTTATTTCATGTCTATCTACAAAATCCCAAGGTTGGTTGACCAAGGCTTGGAATCTATCCGAAATAGATTCTTTATTGGTGCTGATGTGGAGGAAAAGAAAATGTCTTAGGTCAAGTGGAAAAAAGTTATGGCTAGTCTCAAACTCGGAGGACTTGGTATTGGTAGCATTATGGTGTTTAATAGAGCATTGCTTTTCAAGTGGATTTGGCGGTTTTGGTGGAGGATGAGGCACTTTGGGTTAAAATTATTAAATCCATCTATGGCGAGAAGGGCCTAATTGGTTCGAGTTTGCCTAGGCAAATCTCGAATTCAACATGGGTTTCAATCATAAAATCGGTCAACGCACTAAAGGACAAAGGTATTGATCTTCTCTTTTTCTGTAAGAAAAAGGTGGGAGATGGTGTTTTGACCTCGTTTTGGGATGATGTTTGGCTTGGGGATTCTTCTTTTAAAATTCAATTTCCTAGAGTTTACGCTTTAGAATTGAATAAATCAGCGAATGTCAAGTCTCGTTTGGAGTTAGGGTGTTGGGATGTGTGTCTTCGAAGGGGGCCGAGAGGTGGAGTTGAGGCTGTCCAATTTAGTGAACTACAACAGATTTTGTCTACCTTCATACCCTCTTGTCAAAAGGATAGATGGGTGTGGCTGTTAGAAGGGTCGAGTGATTTCTCAGTGGCTTCAGCTAGGCGTTTAATTGATGCTAGTCATTTGAAGGTAGCTTCTCGTCCTACTTGATGGAATAGACTTGTTCCTATCAAAGTTAACGTGTTCATGTGGCGACTGCTTCTCAATCGGCTCCCTACTCGGATAAATTTGGATAAAAGAGGTATCGTTGTTCCGTATCTTTTATGTCCTAATTGTGACATAGAAGTGGAGGATTGCAATCATCTTTTCTTTTCATGTCCTGTCGCTAAAGACTTGTGGGGTCTCATTGGTCGTTGGTGGCGTATGGATATTCCGAATCACCATTCTTACTCGGAATGGATCTATTTGATTGACTCAATTCAGTTGAAGATGGAGGCTTATTTGTGTTTCGAGGCCGTTACGCTTACCACTTTATGGTCTATATGGGTGTTTCGGAATGGTATTCTCTTCGGCAACCCGAAGCCAAGGAAGGCGTTGCTTTTTGAGAACATCATAACTCGTGCTTACTTTTGGGTAGCTCATAGAAGTAGCAATTTGTCTATTAACTAGGTTGGTTGGCTTACTAATCGTCCCCTTGCCATTACTCCTTTGTAACTGTTTCTTTTTCTAGCTCCTTGCTAGTTTTATAAAATTCCGCCGTTAAAAAAAAATACTAATTAAAAGTGATCAAGGGTCCAACTCTCTTTTTACACTTCTTGGTTTAACTCCTATTCTCAAACGGTCTTTCGTCTAGATATATACGGTGAAAAACTACCTCATAATTAAATTATGTTTTAAACTAGAGATTTACAAAAAAAAATCCAAGTGAGGATGCCCTGAATAAGCCTGGGCTTAGCAGGCCTTTTGTGGGTAAGTTCGGGCCTAAATCCGACCCGAAAAAGCCCGAACTGAAAAAGTCTGATTAAGCCTAAAAACTCAAAAATAGTCTGGTGTGAAAAATTAAAGCCCGATTGAGCCATTTTTTACTTGTGCCTTGTGAATCTCTATCTTGAACGAACGAACACCGATAAGTTACAAAAAATATGTTGTAAAATGCATGCTTGTGTTATTAAGATTGAACATTTTTAAGTGACGTTTGTTTTTTAAGAGGTCTGAAGTTTGAAGTTTTATTCACTTCTGATTAATAAGTGGTGTTGAAGTCTGAAATCTGAATCAATAAGTATTGTTTGTTTTTGTAAGTTCTGAAGGTGTCTTGAGAGAAAGAAGAGTATATGAAATGAGTCGGCGATAAAACAACCCCTTAATCTATTATTCTGTAATTATGAAAAGATCTTTAATTAAGCATGAAATGAGATTGGGTTTCATTCGACATTTTCTGGATTGTTGTGTTGTAAATTGTTAACGATGAAATAATGATTTGTTCATATCATGTTATATATTGTTATGAAAAAGAAAGTGATACATGAAGGCATGTAACTGATTTTGAGAATTCACGGTCATGGTTTATAATTGCACAATACAATGTTATGTCTAGTGTGCTGTTGACTCAAACAGTGGGAGTGAGATTTCATGGGACTATGAAGATCTGCGTGGAAATTGTTGTAAGAGAATGACAAATGTGTCATGCGAGATTCTTTATTCGTAAGAGCCTAACAAATATATCATGTATGAGAATTGGCTGAGGTAGTGTAGACTCACTAGGTTAAAAGTTACTGTAAGACCACGACAAGGTACACTGTGTCAGCCTGGATAACAACAACCAATGTACGTAGTCAACAGAGCTAAAGTTGATTTGTGATTAATGCATATTTATGACGGAATTGCAAATATCATATTTTGAAATGTGTTTGAAAAGAATGACGCCATTGCTGCATAAAACCATAAACTCAATAGGCTATATGTTTATCAAATTGTTTAAAACTTTTGCAACCCAGTCTGGTTATCGACTTAAATGAGTAGTTAGAGAAGAAGCAGAATTGTGAGTCACGATGGTTGAACTAGATGTGTAGATTAAAGCATAGTTTCTAGTTTATATTGCCCGTATTTCGAGATTTCAGTATTCCTTTATATAATATGAGGTAATATATTTCCACTGCAATGTTCACACCTGATCTTGGGTGAATTTCGATAGTAAAATGGAGTATCTGAAATTTTAGAATGTTACAACATACTAAGTTTTTATACATTATTATCATGGTATGAACATATCATATATTCACAATAAAAACATGTTTAACCTCTCAAGCAAAATTAATAAATTGTTTTAATAATTGAAATATAAATCATCTTCAACAAATTTTATATTGCTTTCAAATAGATTACGTAAATTATTTTTAAAATATAATTTAATTAATAAACATGAATATTAAATGAACACAAATTATCTGTTGGTAAAAATAACATTTTGATTTAAAAAAAAACAGAAGATGTCACACATGTTGTTTTTTAATATTAAATTTCCTAATCATAGATGGAAAGTAATATTCTTTTGTCATGTATTACTTTGTCTTATAATAAAATATAAATATTCAATAAATATTTAATAGTTTAAGTATTCTTTATTTTGTATTTATATGTTTGTTTTTATTTCATTATTTTTTTTAAAATAATTGACAAGTAATATTTGTTTGATTTGTCAGAATTCGACGGAATATCGGAGAATTGGAATAACATATTCCTTTAACCAAATACCGTTGGTTTGCGTTTGGTTGTTAAACTAAAAGAACGAAAAAGAAAAAAAATCAACGAGATTTTATGAATTTAATAATGTACAAGAAATGAGTATTCATTACTATTTTAATGGAATTCAAGAACAATAATAAGGGTGAATGTGTTTTAATTGTTTTCTGGTTTTGCTTCTTAAAAAATCATTAATTAAATCATTGGTCCTTATTTCATGTGTCCGAGCCAAAAATCATTCCTCGAGTTAAAATTCATTTGCATCTTCGAAAAACTAAGTTCATAGGTATGACGACGAACCCTCTTTAGCGGTTATGTTGCTTCGAGGGGAGGGGGCTTCACAGAAGTAGGGAAGAGGGGGCGAGGGTTCGTTGAGAAACGAGGCTTGGACTGTGCTTCACTAGGAAAATAGAAAACGACTGGGGCGATGGACACTGGTGGACTTTAGTCTATGATTTATCGAGAAAAAGTAAAAACGACATATGGGACCAGTGGCAAATTGACAAATGGTAGGATAGAGTAGGGAAAGGGCGGTTCACCGTTGGCAAACTAGGAAATGGATGTCCGACCATTTATAATAATAATACTTAAATATTATTTTATTTTTAGAAGGAAATTAAGAAACTGATGTAAAATGACAGATTCGACCCTCATGTGTGGGACACATGATGCATTTAAGAGTTAACAGTCACTCCTCGAACGGTGTTAATAGCCTCTAGAACACTTAATAAAGACCATTGCCCATTGGTGTAATTGTTAAATTTTAGGTACCAAAACATAGGAACCAACAGTGTAATCCAATCTGATATAGATTAAATAAGTTATAAGAATGACATATATAATTTAAAATATTAAAGTATTAATTTTTTAGAGCACCTATATATTAATAACAAATTAATAATAATCATAACAAAAATTTTATATTGTTAATTAATTAATATTAATAATAAAATTAAAATAATAATATTTAGAGTCAATTACACGTTGGCTCATTTGCTTTGACTGTTTTTTGGTTTTGGTCTCCAAAATTTATCAATCACACCACTTATATTTATTTCGTGCTTTATAGCTTAAAAATGTCCTTGAGTTAACACTGTTAATCATCTCATATGCTTTTTACATGAGGGACAATAAGAACTAATGTTATAATTAATAAAAATAAGAACCAAATTGCCCCCACTTTTACATAAGCTTTAAAATTTTGTACACTCATTGTTTTTTAACAAAGAACATGTAAAATGACTGAACTACCCCTCTTCAATTGGAATCTCCGTTTAGGCAATTATGGCAAAGTACCAATTTCAAACCCAAATACAAATTGTAATAAGGACAATTTTTAAACTCATTGAAACACAAGAACACTTTTCAAATTTTCGATATAACCATCCAACCAAAAGTCACGTTTACCATAAAAAAAAAAAAAAGTAAAAAATTGAACACGTACCCAAGGACGTGTTTAAAATCTTGGACCTATCTCGTTTGAGCCTGTCCACTTAACTTATATCGGTGTCAGGGCCTATTTGTAGCAGCTTAATAAGTTTAATAAGACTCACATCTTATTCGAACAGTTATATATGATTGTTTGGTAATGACTTAATGACATAAAAAGTGATTTTTTCAATAAGATTCTAGGGGAAGCTTTGTTTATGCAGAAAGCCAAGTTTTTTTTCCTTCCAAATTTGTCACTCAATTAAAAATACGCTCATTTCATCTACGAAAAAACTTTCGTAAACAAAAACATTCACAATATATACAGACAACTTTATTCATACATAATATAAAACCAACCGCACCACACCCTTTAGTTTAAAATCTAGGAAATGGATTCAAAAATCAATAGGGTAACCATAAAACCGTTATCGTGTATGTCTATGAATTACATCTTTTATAATTTAATAATATTGGAACAATAAATATAATATTAGAACGTGTTATTTATATGTTTTAAATAAAAAATGGGCAATAATTCTAGAAATAAAAATAAATTAATTTTGGCATTTTATTACAAATTAAATAAATCAAGCAACAAAACTTCCAACTTTAAACTCACCAAAACCATTGTCCTCACATGCTTTTTTATTAAATACTTACATTTTATATAGAATTATAAATATTATTTTTAATGTTTTTAATGCTATCTCTGTTTCAAAAAAATGTTTACAATAAAAACACACACTATTTTAAGGAATGTATAATTATTACACCTTTTAATTAACAAAAAGACAATTTTACTTTTAAATATAGAGAGATTTTATTTTTGAAAGCGGACAATTATTTTGGGACAAACTAAAATAGTGATGTAAACACTTATTTTGAAATGGAGGAAGGGTAAAATAACTAAATACATAAGTATAGAGGCTTATTTCCGATCCCAAAAGAGAAATACCTACCAAGTCAAAAAGAGAAAATCGTGACTATGGCTGCCTGTTTGTTTGATATTCGCATGTCTTCCAGCATTTTGAGCATTCTTTGACTAATACATCGATTTTATTAGTTTGGGGAATGAGGAGAATTGTTCAGCAAATAACATACTTATTAATGAGATTGTCGGTGAAGATGCACAAAAAGTCAGATTAATCGAATCTGGATCAAGGAACGAGCAATCAAGGATCAGGACTTGAAGGACCGAGGTGGAACTAGACTAGACCTTCGACACATAATGAGATCCATATTTTCGAGAAAAGGACCAAACATTAATTCAGATGTTCAATTCATTATATGTTTCCATAGAGCCAACAACACATTAAATAACGTATTTTAATGAAAGAAGTTAAACTGCAAAGCTTTTAGAATGGACCGGTTCTTTAAAGATCATAATCGAATTAATATTGCTTGGTCCGAATTGCCAAGGGTATTCATTGAACAATGTATTTAAGTTGTCCACTCACTCACTCATTCACTCTCACTCTCTCTCTCTCTCAAAAACGGGAAAATCACAGGTGATTTTACAGATTACGGAAAACGATCAACGCAAACATGGCGTGTAACTTGGCCCGCGATCTAAAATGGTAGCCAAAGTCGCGTGAATCACAAGTGCTTTTGCACGTGATTTTAGTGTAAGATCACACATGATTTAATTGTTTTCATGCTATCTTATTTGGTTAATGTTTTCGTATGAACTTGACACACACACACACTCTCTCTCTCTCTCTCTCTCCATATATATATATATATATATATGGTTGTGTTTCGATAAAAGTAAGAGTTATGGTGAGAACAAAACTTTCATATACATTCATTTATCTTCAATTACCTTTCTTTACGAAATTTTATCATCAATATCGGAAATTTAACAAATTCATGTATCTAAAAGTGATTAACTGTTCATAAAAATTTGTGGAAGTAACTAAAGCTTAAGATAAAAAAGATGATAATCGTTGAAAGTATTTGAAGGTAGATTAATGTAGTTGAAGGTAAACGGAATTAGATCAAAAAGTCAAAACATCCAAATTCTCATATATGTTCTCAATATAACTCTTATTATCGCACGTCACTATTCTCATCATCACATCCAATCGCATCCCCAACACAACCATATCCCATTTTTTTTTTCAAAATTCCATTCCGATTCCTATCAACCAAACGCGTGGAAAAATTCTATTTCAATTCCTTCAAAGTCAGATTCTTTAGATTTAGATTTCAATTCCATCAAATTCCATTGTACAAAACAAACTCCCCTAAGTGTGTGTATATATCTATATCTATATCTATACTATATATTAAAATTCTTAAACGGTTATTGAAAAAAAGTAGTTATTCGAAAACAGTTTTTGGAAACCTATTAAAATTAAATTTTACATTTACCACCCTTACAATTAATTATTTAATTTACGTTATATCCCTTGTTTTTTCATTTTTCATTTTACACCCTTATCATTTTAACACAAATAATCGTATATAAACAAAAATGCAATGAAAAAATACGTTTCTTTTTTTACAAATTATATAATTGTAATCGTCTCGTCAATACCTTCAAAACGAGCCCAATATTGAATATTTTTTAATTTAACCGTACTATTAAATATTTACGAATTAAATTGTTTTATATAAAAATTCTAAAACGGTTATTATACAATCTTTTGTACAATAACATTTATCACTCTTAAATGTTACATTTACCACCCTTACAATTACTTATTTAATTTACTTTATATCCCTAAAATTTCTAAAACGGTTATTGCAATAACATTTACCACCCTTATAATTACTTATTTAATTTACTTTATATCAATTACTTTTTCATTTTTCATTCTACACCATTATCATATTAACACAAATAATCGTATATGAACAAAAATGCAATGAAAAAATACGTTTCTTTTTTTACAAATTATACCATTATAATCGTCTCGTCAATACCTTCAAAACGAGTCAAATATTAAATATTATTTTAATTTAACCGTACTATAAAATGGTTATTTTTAAAATTCAATGTTAGATTTACCACCCTTATAATTAATTATTTAATTTATATCCTTTGTTTTTTTTTTATTTTTCATTTTACACCCTTATCATGTTAACACAAATAATCGTATATGAACAAAAATGCAATGAAAAAATACGTTTATTTTTTTACAAATTATACCATTAAAATCGTCTCGTCAATACCTTCAAAACGAGCCAAATATTGAATATTATTTTAATTTAACCGTACTATAAAATATAATGAACATCTACGAATTAAATTGCTTTCTATCCATACGTTTTTTTTTCCAGCGTTAGCATATTAAAAATACATAATCGTAGACAACTAAAATATATTAAAAATACGTTTCATTATTATTATAAATTATATTATTATAATTTTTCCGTCAATAATTTTAATATAAACTAATTATTGAATACTTTTATGTCTACCATAAATGTGTAACATTATGTATATACTTTCTATATCTATATCTATACTATTATATTAAAATTGTAAAACGGTTATTTTCAAGATTCAATATTACATTTATCACCTTTACAATTAGTTATTTAATTTAATTTATATACCTTGTCTTTTCATTTTTATGTAAACACAAATAATCGTATATAAACAAAATGGAATGAAAAAATACGTTTATTTTTTACAAATTATACCATTACTAGAAGCGTACTCGCGCAATGCAGCGAGATAAGGACGAAGAAATACAAACTTAAAATGAAACGTTGCTGTCATTTTGATTTCGGGATGTTTCGCGAGCGGATACATACCTTTGTCAATTGTTTCTTCGATTTCACGATTTTTCGTGCCACATCGTGCGCGAGTATTTGCCTAGTATATATATATATATATGAGTTACAATATATAATATTTTTTTCTTTCACATTGCTAATAAAGTTATCCAAAATACAAACATTTCACAAATATTTTAAGATAGCCATTGTGGTGTTAAAAAACGTTCAGATTTAGTTCCTCGTTCTAACGACTGTTAAAAAACTACGTTAAGTTTAAAACATTTTTAATCATTTTTTTTTGTCTTTTACCCAATAAAAAACACATGAACCAAAATCATTTTTATGAATTTTGATTCAGTAAAAGCATAAAAAATATAAAGAACGAAATACCTCTCATTTAACTGCCGTTAGTGGGAGGGACCAAGCTCGTACATTTTTGCAGACCACGATGATCATCTTGTAATTTCGAAACTACAAGGATGAAAAGTGTTATGTCTGACAAACCATAGGGACCAAATTTGTAGTTTACTCAAATTTAAATACCATCAATGTTTATTAAAGCATATGTACAAAGAGAATTTCAACATCTCGAATTAGGGTATGTTTGGCGGTTGCTGAATGATTTGGTACACAATAATTAAGTGATCAAAATGATTATGAGACTCTAAGTACACAGTGCACAATGAAATATGATTGTTTGATAATTGTTCAGAATGAAATTAGGACGCTGAATGGTTAAGGGAGACCCAAGATACAAAATCATTCAGAGGGTTTTAGAACCATTAAGAGGCAGACTTGTTTTTTGTCAAACAAGATTCACCTTTTAACGATTCAGATGTTGACTCTTAATCCCTTTACTCTTTCTGGTTCTTAGATCTTCTCTTTTACCTCTAAACTTTTTTGGAATAGTTGTTCTCAAAAAATAAATTTTTTTTGATCTACATTAACTTAAAAATATTTATTGATAAAATAATAAATGTAAATTCACTTTAAAGATTTTGGAATGGGAATCAAAGGTATTATTGGATAATATTTTAATGGAGTCCATTTCATGAAACTTGTGGAAAACTATTAAAATTAACCATGTGTGAAGTAACTATTGTAATGAATTTATATTAACCTTTTTTATTTTATAATGAATTTGTTTTTAATTTTTAAAAGTGGTGTCGATATTCACTTTTAAGATCTTTGATATCTAATTATGTGATTATTTTTAAGAAATTAGCTCATCATGGTGATTTCAACCACTCTTCTTGTCAGAGGGATACAGAAAGCCATACCATAATCGGATATTTGATTATAATCGGAACAGATCAGATCCAACATTTTAACATCTAAATTGTATCGGTCAATTATTGGATGACAGTCAAGACTTAAGAATTTGATAAAGGCGAATTGATTCAATCCGTGACCACACAATTATCATCCAATTAATAACTATATATGATTATTGACATCTTATGATATTGTTTTTTGGTTGATATTTATATGTAATGTTTTTTAATAAATTAAAAATATCTATGAATAGTTAGTTGAAATGGTAGATTAATTAGTTGAATTTTTGATCTAAATATTGGATGATTAACATCGGTTTCCTGTCTCTCGACAAAAAATTTATTCAGACAAACAACTTAACACATCCAGAGCGTAAAAAACTAGTAAACAACCTAATGATATGCATTCTTGAACCCTGGCTTCACTGGGTAATCATTGAGTTGACTGGGGATGGGGAATCCTCGAATTTGTTAAACGGGATGGGGATTGCGATCCCCAATATCCCTGACCCCATTTGTCATCTCTAAATGCACCTCTATATGTTAAAATTCTCCTCACACATGTCAACATTAAAAGTCCCTTTTACATTTCTAATGCATGATTTAACTTGATTTTAATTTATATGGAGGTGCATATGACAACACCCATTTTATAGGGGTGTCCAAGAAAACCGAAAAAATGGAAAACCGAAAAACTAGGTATTTACGGGTCGGTTTCGGTTTTAAATTATAGATATCCGTGGTTAACTGATCCGAACCGATATATATATATATAATACAATTAATAATATTATATTTAATATTAAGTATTTAATTTTTAAATAGTAATCAACCAAATATAGTGAATATTTTTAAACAATAATTTTAATTTCTTTTTTTTGGATTATTTTTATGTATTTGTTATGTAATTGGTTTGAAGTTTCTATTTTGGTATTATTTTTATATTGTAAATAATATTTTCCTATAAATTTGGGTAACCGTGAACCGAACCGCGGGTAACCGATTAACTTCGGTTCGGTTCGGTTTCAGTTCGGATAATCAGATAGCCGCCTCATGCGATTCGGTTCGCATTTTTCCTACTAACCGAGTTGAACCGAACCGTGAACAACCCATTTTCAACAGTCAGAAAAGGAGGATAATATAAAATAACTTTCCATGTGAAAAACAAGGTACCCAAAAGGGTATTTTAATTCAAGGCACCACTCAATTTCTTATATTGACACTGCATGAACTCAACTAAAATCCCTTCACTTCCCATGGAAAACCCTTTTCATTTTCAATTGATTTCTATTACTTTCAAGTCTTTTTTTGATCAATAGATGAAAACCCACAACAAATCTCAACTCTTCTTGAAAAATTTATGGTTTATTTGACCTCAAAAAACCCACAAAAATTCCAATTCATTTTCACCCATTTTTAGGGTTTTGATTAGGGTTTGGTGCAAGAATAATGGATGGAAGTAACATTTATAAAGCTAGTAGCAGTTTAAGAGCTAGCATTAATGGTCGAAGAGGATCGAGTTTACGAGCTGCAAGTACTTCTTTATGGAGACATTCGGGTCTCGATGTTTTCTCGAAATCATCACGTGAAGAAGACGATGAAGAAGCTCTTAAATGGGCTTCGCTCGAAAAGCTGCCAACTTTCGATCGTTTGAAAAAAGGGTTGCTTTTTGGATCGAATGGATCATCGTATGAAGTTGATGTCGATAATCTTGGTTCCGAAGATAGAAAGAGATTACTCGATCGGCTCGTTAGGATTGCCGATGAAGATAACGAGAAGTTCTTGTTGAAACTCAGAAACCGAATCGATCGGTATTCGATTCTAACTCTTTTTGGTTTTGTTTTAGATCCAATTCGTTTGCATTATTTCTTGCATTAAAATGATGTAAAAAATTGGTGGAATTCATCTCCAACTCCACTATTTTTTTTATACAAAATAAAATATATTTTAATTTATTCGTAAAGATTCCTTAAACATTCCATTCCAAAAACGTTGATAACTGGGATTTTTTTTTTTAGAAATTGGATGCATGTTCTTGATTGGTTCTACTAGAATTTTTCTAAAAACCTTTAATTTTCTTTTTTTAATATAGAAATTTGATTTTCTAAGAATGTATCTTAATTTTTGGCCTAATTTTTTCTTCTTGTTTACAAATTTGATCGATATTTTTGTTCTTACAATAACTTTATAAGTTATAATATTATATAATTGTAGCCAAAATTAAATAAATTATTCGTATATAATTTGTTTCAAATTAATTATTAATATTTTTTTCGGGTTATCTTTTTATTTTCTTATATTGTAATATATATATATATTAATTGTGTGTATTATTTAAAATATATTATTATTAACTTTTTAAAAAAGTTTGAGAATAATTAAAATAAAATTTATTATATATCATAAGTTTTAAATAAATATAATTTATAATATAACATTAACAAATATGAACCAATTAATGTCATTTACAATTACATAATCTAATTTATATAAATACCAAATTTGAGGACCATTTTGTAAAAAAATAATTCAACTCTGAATTGGCATAAATGAATAGTAGAAAAATCAAAACATGGTGTTATACTATTCACTAACATCAAAATGGTATAAGATCCATTGTTAGGTTGAATTTACAAAATAGGCTTTGATGTTAGGGATGAAGATGCTACTTTTTTTTAAAAAACGAGAAAAATGAGCTTTGACGACGCATCTTTAGCATGTTTCGGCTACAAGCCATAGCAACGACATGTCTCTCTGCTACAAACAATGATGATAAACCACAAAGGTTGTGGCGTACTGGCCATAGGGGATGTGGTGGAATATCCCATTTGCCTAGGATTCGAATTCAGGCATACACAACAATTGTGGCCACTGAGGTTTAATCTGATGTCTTACAGTCATAATTTGTCAAGAGATTAGTCTAGACATAGCTAGGACACCCTTCCCAAAAAAAACCATGATGATGCTAAAACACATAAAATGGTTATTTTTGCTCTTAATGTTGATGTGTATTTTATTAAATGACAATTTGTTAAATGGGAATGTTTACAGAGTTGGGATTGATTTGCCAACAATTGAAGTGAAATTTGAGCATATGACTGTGGAGGCTGATATTAATACAGGAAGCAGAGCATTACCTAGCTTTATAAACTTCCATATTGATATATTTGAGGTAAAAAAATGCAATCATTAGATACATACAACTTTCTTATATATAATATACAGGGTCAGTTCAGGGGAACACTTTAAAAAAACGGAAAACTGAGGAACACCCTGATAGGTTTTAATCTGGACGGTATGTACTTGTGCATACAAGTAATTAATTTGTTTTTTGGTTTTTATGTACAAGTGCATATTATGCACGTGCATATTATGCACTTGTGCATGTTCTAAATTACTTGTATGCACAAGTGCATACCGTCCAAATCAAAGACTACCAAAGTGTTCCTCAATTTTCCGTTTTTTTTGAGGTTTTCGCTTGAACTTCCCTTTATATTTGTATAAGATAAATACTTACATACACTCTTTCACTATCTTATGAGTTTTAAACTCTTGATCTCTTGAGAGACTGGGCTTTACTTATAAACTGTAGTACAACAAAATTAAGTTTATATGATGCCAAAAATTTCTAAGCTTCCTAATAGACTGTTTTATAAGACTTAATTTATAGGACCAAAAAATAAAGCATCATATCTAAAAGCTTTGTAATAAGTTTATAGGACGTTTTTGGGCGTCGTAACAAGTTTTTTAGGACATTTTGTATAAAAAACGTCGTATTAACTATTTTATAGGACACTATTTGACAAAGTGTCTTATAAAAATAAGTGTTCTATAAAAATATGAGTTTATAGGACACTTATCAAAAGTGTCGTACAAATAGCTAATACGACATTTGTATTAAAAGTGTTCTAAAAAAAGTGTTAAAACGCCCAAAAGCCTCCTATAAACTTATTACAACACATTTAGATAAGACGCTTTATTAAGTCTTATAAAGAGGTACGTTTAGAAATTTTTGACGCCCTATAAACCCAATTTGCTGTACTGCTTGGTACTATTGGGCGAATGACCTTTTTGGTAACTTTTTTGAATGTTTCTAATGAGTTATTTTTTCCCCAAATTTGATGAAATTTGATCGATGTTTGATTCGATTAGGGGCTCTTGAGCTTATTCCGTCTCCTTCCGAATTCAAAAAAGCATATAACGATCCTTGATGACGTTAGTGGTGTGGTTAAGCCTAGCAGGTGAGGAGACAGACCACGATCTCCCGTCAAATATAACTCAATTATGATCACTTCACGAGATCTAACGTCGTAAAACATGATTTGTAGGATGACTTTACTTTTGGGACCTCCGAGTTCTGGGAAAACGACGCTATTGCTAGCCTTGGCCGGCAAGCTCGATAAGGATCTTAGGGTAAAAATTCTTGATTTCGATGACTTAATTTCAAGATTTCGTAACATTTTCATTTTTTATCGATTTATTTAGTGTTGTGTTATGAAATCATATATGTAGAGCAAAGGGAAGGTGACATACAATGGGCATGAATTGCACGAGTTCGTACCCGAAAGAACGTCTGCGTATATCAGTCAAAATGATGTACATATTGGAGAAATGACTGTTAGAGAAACCTTGGCTTTCTCGGCTCGATGTCAAGGGGTTGGATCACGTTATGGTTAGATTTTTCGGTCCAGTTCTTTTTTTTTCTTTCTTTTTTGCGGATATCATGATATTTGGAACGTTTTGACGTTACGAAATAAACGAGTTTGTTGTATATATTGTAGAGATGTTGGCGGAGTTGTCAAGAAGAGAGAAAGATGCAAACATCAAGCCCGATCCCGATATCGATGTCTTCATGAAGGTATGGAGCGAGCAGCGGATTCGGGGGGGGGGGGGGAGGGGATAAAAAAATCGGGATGCCAACGATGTCTAAATGTCTTAATAGGTTGCTTTATAAGATTTATAGGACCAAACAATTGTGCGTCATATATAAAGGTGTTACAACAACAAGATGCATGTTAAGATGAATTTGGGCATCCTAAGAAGTTTTTTATACGACATTTTTGAGAAGTGTCGTATAAACATAATTTTTTATATGACACTTTTTCAAATAATGTCATATAAAAAAACACTAATTGGATGTCTTATTTCAAAATTGTTATGACGCCCAAAAATAGTCTATTAACTTATGGAAAACTGATGAATACTCTGGTATCTCATGATCTGGACGGTATGCATTTGTGCATACAAGTAAATTAAGTTGTTTTTTGGTTTTTATGCACGTGTGCATTATGCACACACACATGTTACAAATTACTTGTATGCACAAATGCATACTGTTTAGATGAAGGGCTACCAGGGTGTTCCTTAGTTTTTGGTTTTTTGAGGTTTTCCCGTGAACATAACCCTATATATATGTTTGTATATATTTGATACTTGTTTTTGATTGTTAAGGCTGCAGCATCAGAAGGTCAAGAAGCTAGTGTGGTGACAGATTATACTCTAAAGGTATCAACTTTAGATCATTCCTTATGTGCATAAAGGTTAAGACCTGTTTGTTAGCAGTTTAATAAGTTTAATGGGATTCACATCCTTATTCATTCAGCTAATACATGACTGTTTGATAGTGACTTAATGATATAAAAAGTGGCTTATTCAGTAAGCTTCGAGAGAGAGTTTTATGCAGAAAGCTAATTTTTTTTTCCAAACCTGCCCCTCCCAATTAAAAAACAAGTTCCATTGATCTATGAAAAAACCCTCCTAAACAAAAACATTCATAATCTATATGCAGACAGATTAATCCATACATGCAACTTTATCCATATAACACTTAATGGAAAACCAACCAAACAACCCCTTAAATCTCTGATAGATCTAATATCGTAAGTTGTTTTGTGTGCAGTTGTTGGGGTTGGACATTTGTGCAGATACCATGGTCGGAGATCAAATGATAAGGGGGATCTCCGGTGGCCAAAAGAAGCGGGTTACAACGGGTATAATTGCAGTTGTTTTACTGCAACAAAATCGGCTTTATAGGATGTCAAATGTGTCTAAATGTCCTAATAGACTGTTATAAACAATTGTACATCATATGTAGAGGTGTTACAATAAGTTCATAAGACAGTTTTTGGGCGTTCTAGCAAGTTTTTGAGGACACTTTTGAAATATTCTATTAGTCTTTTTATATGACATTATTTGAAAAAGTGTCTGTGTAAAAGAACAAGTGTCCTATATCAAAAGATGTGTTCACAGAACACTTCTCAATATTGTTCTATAAAAAACTAATACGAAGTGTTCTAAAAAACTTGTTAAGATGAACAATTGTTTGGTCCAGTAAACAGTTTATTAGGACATTTAGTTGTTTGGTCCAGAAACAGTTTATTAGGACATTTAGACATATTTGGTGTGGTATAAAGCCGATTTTGTTGTACCGTTTAGAAATACACAAGTGTCCCAAACCTTTTCGTTTGGTTACGTTTAGGCTAATTCGTAAAACGTTACAGGTGAAATGATCGTTGGACCATCTAAGGTTCTTCTTATGGACGAGATTTCTACCGGGTTGGATAGTTCTACGACTTTCCAAATCGTGAAATCACTTCGACAATTCCTTCATATCCTCGAAGGAACTGCCGTGATTTCTCTCCTCCAGCCGGCACCGGAAACATACGAGTTATTCGATGACATCATCCTTTTGACCGACGGCAAAATCGTGTACCAAGGACCACGCGATAACGTGCTCGAGTTTTTTGAATCTTTGGGGTTCAAATGCCCCGAAAGGAAAGGTGTCGCCGACTTCCTACAAGAAGTATGTACAATTTTTTTCCCTATGATTAGCTCAACCTTATTTGTGTTCACTACTACAAAATCGGCTTTATTGAACGCCAAAAAACGTCTAAATGTCCTAATAAACTGCTTTATAGAACTTAGCAGTTTATTAGGATATTTAGACATATTTGACGTCTTATAAAGCCGATTTTGTTGTAGTGGTTTGTTACAGAACATGTGGCATATCGTGATGTGGAAATTGTGTACGTTACAGGTGACATCGAAGAAAGATCAGCGGCAGTATTGGATGAGAAGAGACGAGCATTATAGGTTTGTGAAGGCGAAGGAATTCGCGGAGGCGTTCCAGTCGTTCCACGTCGGAAAAAGACTCGGAGACGATCTTGCGACTCCGTATGACAAAAGCCGAAGCCACCCAGCTGCGCTTACGAGCGAGAAGTATGGTTTAAATAAGAAAGAACTCTTGAAAGCGTGCACCGATCGAGAAATATTGCTCATGAGGAGGAATTCGTTCGTTTACATCTTCAAATTGTCCCAAGTGAGTGTTAAAAAGGTCTAGTTCGGGAACGGTGACTAGATAAGAGAACACGATAACGACCAAATGACATGTGATTTGGCACTAAAATCTCGTGATTCAACACTAATTAAAAACACGTGATTCGACACTAAAATCACGTGGTTCAACACTAACAAGGTCTAGTTCGGGTTCAAACGAGAACAATGACCAAATAAGAGAACACGAGAACGGTCAAATCATATGTGATTGGTTCTGCACTAAAATCACATGTGATTCTGATGATGACAGGTCGCCTGCTCACCCTTGCGTGGACCGTGTTCATAATCGCATGTGATTTCAGTGCAAAATCACATGTGATTTGGCCGTTTTCGTGTTTTCTTATTTTGACTCTCTGTTCTCGTTTGATCCTCCCTCTAAGTTTATAACACCAACTTTGAGTCCGGTATAATGGCTCTACAATTAGTTGTTAGGTCGAATTTCTACGACCCAACAAGTTATATCGACGAAGTTGGACGGTTTGATACGATACAAGAAATAAATCGTCTTATTAGCCCTTTTGATATTTTTGATCGTAAAATACCCGTTTCGTTGTAGTGATTGTTGCTTAGCTCTAATCACGATCGTTCTCGTTTCAGCTACTTGTCATGTCATTGGTCACCATGACCGTGTTTCTACGAAGCGAGATGAGTAGCGGTAGCCTTGAAGACGGAGGGATATATATAGGAGCTCTGTTCTTCGGTGTCGTTATGATCATGTTTAACGGGATGTCCGAGATTTCGATGACGATTGCAAAGCTTCCGGTATTCTACAAGCAACGAGACTTCTTGTTTTATCCTTCGTGGGCGTATGCGCTTCCATCGTGGATCGTCAAGATTCCTGTTTCGTTTGCCGAATCTGCCCTTTGGACGATTCTCACTTACTACGTAGTAGGATTTGAACCCAATATTTCGAGGTAACTAGTTTTCAAGAGTCGCTACAACGAAATCCGGTTATATGGTATAACATCAAATATGTCTAAATGTTCTAATAGACCGTTTTCACTACAACAAAATTGGGTTTATAGGACGCAAAAGTTTTCTAAGCTCCATACCGCTTTATAAGACTTAATTTATATTTATGGATGATGTTGTAATAAGTTTATAGAATGTTTTTGGCATCCTAACAAATTTTTAGGGCATTATATAAAAAAACTGTTGTTTTAGCTATTTTATAAGACACTATTTAAAAAAGTGTCTTATAAAAAGATTGGTTTATATGACACTTTCTTAAAACTGTCCTATAACACAACTAATGTGACGTTTTGTATTAAAAGTGTCATAAAAAACTTGTTAAGACGTCCAAAAGCAACCTATAAACTTATTACAACGCCTCTAATTAAGATGCTTTATTGTTTGGTCTTATAAATTAAGTCTTATAAAGCAGTCTATTATGATACTTAGAAGTTGGTGGCGTCGTAAAAACCTAATTTTGTTGTAGTGTTTATATGATCAAATAATTATGGGTTTTATGTAATGGTGTTATAACAGGATGTTGAGACGTATTTAGGCATCGTAACAAGTTTTTATAACGCTTTTGAAATAAAATGTCGTATTAGTTTTTTTATAGGACATTTTTCGAAATGTCCTGTGACAATTGCTTTTATAAGACACGTTTTCAAATATGTTATATAAAGATATTAATATGTTCCAAAAACGTCATATGTAATTATTGTAATACTTATCAACTTAAGTCCTGTAAAGTAGCCTATTAGATAATTTAGACATATTTGACGTTCTATAAAGCCAATTTTATTAGTCAAGATTGGCAAATTTCGTGTCGTTTCTACTTCAATGTTTCTTACGAAATCTCGATCGTTTTGCAGATTCTTCCGACATTACTTTTTACTCCTTGCAGTTAATCAGATGTCGTCTGCATTGTTTCGATTCATCGGGGCAATGGGTAGGAACATGATCGTTGCAAACACGTTTGGTTCATTCGCGCTTCTTTTAGTCTTTGTGTTGGGTGGCTTTGTTCTATCGCGAGGTATTATAGCATACTAGACTAAAAAACCGATATGAATCAAATCTTTTCCTCGTTCTAGCTAATCAAAAAGCGTGTTTTCCTTGTTACAGACGACGTAAAAACTTGGTGGTTATGGGGTTATTGGTCATCTCCGATGATGTACGCGATGAACGGGATCTTGGTTAATGAATTTCTCGGGCATCGTTGGAAAAAGGCAAGTCACATTACGCTAAGTACTTCTGTCCTACAACGAAATTGGGTTTATAGGACGCCAAAATTTTCTAAGCGTCTGAATAGACCACTTTATACGACTTAATTTATAGGACCTAAAATAAAGTGTCCCATCTAAAGGCGTTGTAATAAGTTTATAGGACGCTTCTGTGCGTCGTAACAAGTTTTTTAGAACATTTTTATAAAAAAAACGTTGTATTAGTTATTTTATAGGACCTGTTTGAAAATGTGTCTTATTAACACTTTCTCAAAGGTGTCCTATATTTATAGCTAATGCGATGCTTTGTATTAAAAGTGTCTTAAAAAACTTGATAAAACGCTCAAAAAAACGTCCTATAAACTTATTAGACATGATGCTTTATTATCTGGTCCTATAAAATTAAGCCATATAAAGTAGTTTATTAGGACACATAAAAATTGGTGGCATCCAATAAACACAATTTTGTTGTAATGTACTGTTCTCATCGATCCGTTAAGATGTTTTTCTTGAAATGCTTTCAGCTCGAAGACGGTACGGCACTTGGGAAAAAGATAATCACTTCTCGAGGGTTCTTTGCAGAAGATTACTGGTACTGGATTGCGATCGGGGCCTTGTTCGGGTTCATCTTTCTCTACAACTTCTGCTTTGGTTTGTCTCTCGCTATTCTCGACCGTGAGTATCTCTCTACATTCAACTTTTTGGTACGTATCGGAATCACTACAAGAAAATCGGCTTTATAGGACACTGATATGACGTTTCTTGTACAAAATTGTGTCCTAAAAAACTTGTTACGACACCCAAAAGCTAGCGTCGGAAAATTGTCTTATACAACATTCGGAAAATTATCCTATAAAAGATATGTTCTTGTACAACATTCAGAAAATTGTCTTATAGAAAAAAAGTGTCTTAAAAAACTTGTTATGACACCCAACAATGTCGGAAAATTGTCTTATACAACATTCGGAAAATTGTCTTATAGAATTTTAAAAGTGTCCTAAAAAACTTGTTATGACACCCAAAAGCATCCAACACCTTTACATAGGTTCCACGACTGTTTTGTTCTATAAAGCACTCTATTAGGATATTTAAACATATTTAACGCTTAATAAAGCCGATTTTGTCGTAGTGAATGCTGTTATAAACGTAGTTGGCGATTTGGTAACGTTTCGTGTGAACTTCTATAGCTTTTGGGAAATCCCGATCGACTGTATCAACACAGAACGGGAGTGACACGGGAGCCACCGAGTTATCACCGACGGCAGGATCTGCCGATGGGAGCAACGGAACCAAGAAGAAAGGAATGATTCTTCCCTTCGAACCACATTCCATTACGTTCAACGATGTCAAATACTCGGTCGATATGCCGCAGGTAACTCGCTGAAGATTTCTTGATTATAAGCCAAAGTTATAGTAGCAAACGATCGAGATCCAAAGAGCGCTTTTTTTTGGGATAAACGGGACGGAATCCTTTGGAAATTTTTTTATTCAATCGAAAGAGCGTTATGATGTTCGTTGTAGGAAATGAAAGAACAAGGTGTGAACGAAGATAGATTGTTGCTACTTAAGAGTGTGAGTGGCGCTTTTAGACCCGGGGTTCTAACCGCGCTAATGGGGGTGAGTGGTGCGGGCAAAACTACTCTGATGGACGTGCTAGCGGGTCGAAAAACCGGTGGCTATATAGAGGGCGATATCAGGATATCGGGGTATCCGAAGAAACAAGAAACGTTTGCTCGGATTTCTGGTTATTGTGAGCAAAACGACATCCACTCGCCTCATGTGACGGTTTACGAGTCTTTGCTCTACTCGGCTTGGCTTAGGTTGTCAACCGGTGATGAAGGAACCCGAAAGGTTGGTACATGTGTTGTATGTCAAACATTATAATAAAATTGGCTTTATAAGACGCTAAGCATGTCTGTCCTAATAGACTGCTTAAGACTTAAGTTTATAAGACCAAATAATTGTGTGCCTTATGATTATGAAAAGGTGTTATAATAAGTTGATCGGACGCTTTTGGGCGTCGTAACAAGTTTTCAGGACTATTTTGAAATAAAACATCTTATTAGGGGTTGTTTGTTTACCTCTTAATGGTTCCATTAAGAGGCAAAATCGCCAAGAGGTAAATCTTGTTTGGCAATTTTTTTTTTTGCCTCTTAATGGTTCTAAAACTCTCTGAATGATTTTGTATCGTGTACCTCCCTCGACCATTAAGTGCCCTAATTTTATTCTAAACAATTACAAAACAACTCTATTTCACTTTTAACTATATCATAAGTGTCTTTTAATCATTTCGACCACTTAATCATTCTGCATCAAACCATTCAACAACTATCAAACAACCACTTAGTCTTTTTATATGACATTATTTGAAAAACTGTCTTGTAAAACAAGTGTTGTATCAAAAGATTTGTTCATACGACACATCTCAAAAAGTGTCCTATAAAAAAAACTTAATATGACATTTTATTTCAAAAGGGTCCTTAAAAAAACTTGTACGTCTGTTAGGACATTTATAACATTTTTGACGCTCAATTGTTTGGTCCTATAAACTTAATTCATATAAAGCACTCTACTAATTTTTAGACATTTTTGGTTCTATGAAGACGATTTTGTTATAGTGAACGTACGTTTTTTCGTCTTTTATGGATGAACACTAACGGGATTCAAATGTTATTTGCAGATGTTTGTCGAGGAAGTGATGGAACTTGTGGAGCTGAACCCGTTGAGGACCGCACTAGTCGGGTTGCCCGGTCTCAATGGGCTATCAACCGAACAACGAAAGCGGTTAACCATAGCGGTCGAGCTGGTGGCCAATCCGTCAATAATATTTTTGGACGAGCCAACCTCAGGGCTAGACGCTAGAGCCGCTGCTATTGTGATGAGAACCGTTAGGAACACGGTGGACACCGGAAGAACGGTTGTGTGCACCATTCATCAACCTAGCATCGATATATTTGAAGCTTTTGACGAGGTACGTTATTCGTTAAATTCACTACAAGCGGTTCGTATATATATATACCGTTTACGCAACGAGCTTATCTTCTAATGCAGCTATTCTTGATGAAAAGAGGAGGACAAGAATTATACGTCGGACCCGTAGGTCGCCATTCTTGCGATCTGATAAAGTACTTTGAGGTAAGACGTTTCACCGAGTGTACGATGATGACATATAAGTTGGTATGCGACTAAAACCCGAGTGTTTTTTGTGAATCAGGATATCGATGGCGTAAGTAGGATTAAAGACGGGTATAACCCCGCGACATGGATGTTGGAAATCAGTACTTCGTCTCAAGAAGCGGCTCTCGGAGTCGATTTCTCTGAAATCTACAGGAATTCGGAACTTTTTAGGTGTGTATTTCGACTATTGCAATGGTTATGCACCGACCATCAAACCCGTATATATATATATATATATATATATATATATATATATATATATATATCCTATGGGGTGTGGGTGGTTTACTTTGCAAATCAAGTCATTTGTACAAACCGTAAAAACCGTCGATTTCAATGTTTAATTTAATGAAATTCTTTCGTGAAAGTGTTTAATACGGTGAAATTGTTTCATATAATTATTTTTCTAGATGAAATTGTTTGTAAAACTGAAATTGTTTCATGTATTTCTCGTTTTTACATGAAACAAAAAATATATGAAACAATTTCATCAAGAAAATAATGATGTGAAACAATTAAATACTTTCATGAAATTATACAATGAAATCGACGGTTTGTACGGTTTTTACAAATTCTTTGGTTTGCATTTGATCCCTCCCCTATAACGTGTATATATACATGTACACATACACATATGTATATAGGGACAAGTTCAAACGAGAAGTTAAACATGTTGTTGTGAGAAGGCAAGAAGTTTCAATATCATATATGTACACGCATGATACACAAGTTTAATTATATATAATTAAACACATGTTACATTGATAACACATAGACGGTTAATCATATATGATTAAACACACTCAAAGGAGTGTAATCATATATAATATTGAGACTTCTCGACTTCTTACAAAATGTTTAATTTCTCGCATGATCCTTCATCTATCTCTTTCTCTCTCTATATATATGACCTCCCATCTCTCTAAGATGTCTTTTAGAGAGAATCCAAAGGGTTCCATACATCTTCATGGTATCAGAACCAGGGTCTACCACACGAATGGACTCGACACACTATTTCGCCTCCGTTCTAAAGGGTATTGTTTAGCCTCCGTTCGAGGGGAGTGTTTAAGTCCCAGTGTGCCACATCAGCTAGACACAGACCAAATATGTACGTCACTACAACAAAAATAGTTTTATAGGACGCCTGAAATATTTAAGTGTCCTAATAAAATATTTTATAGAACTTAAGTTTATAGGACCAAACTATAAAGCGTCCTATCTAGAACGCTTTTAGGCGTTTTCACAAGTTCTTTAAGACACTTTTAAAATAAAGTGTCCTGTATTAGCTATTTATAGCACATTTTTGAGAAGTGTCTTATAAACCACTTTATCGTCACAGGAGAAACAAGGCCCTTATTGCCGAATTAAGCGTACCACGTCCCGGTACGGAAGATCTCTACTTCCCGACTCAATATTCGCAGCCTTTCGTCGTCCAATGTATCGCTTGTCTATGGAAACAACGATGGTCCTACTGGCGGAACCCTCCTTACACCGCCGTCCGTTTCGCTTTCACCACTTTTATCGCCATCATGTTTGGTACTATGTTTTGGGGTCTCGGTGGCAAGCGGTAAAGACCCGAAATTGAAACACTAATCGATCATCGCTTTTGTTAAATTGCTGGTTCGATGATCTTTTTTTTCTTCGTGTACTATGCATTTCAGGAAAACCCAACAAGAACTAATGAACGCGATGGGTTCTATGTATGCCGCGGCTCTCTTCCTAGGAATCCAAAACTCGGCAACGGTGCAGCCGGTCATAGATGTCGAACGCACCGTCTTTTACAGAGAACGAGCTGCCGGAATGTATTCCGCTTTGCCATACGCCATGGCTCAGGTGACTACACGAGCACTTTTTTTATTAACCAGACCAGCTTACGTGGACCTCGACTAATTAATCCCCTGGGCCTAGGGGTGTAAACGAGCCGAGTCGAGTCGAGTAGTAGTAGTTTATCGAGTTGGGCTCAAAAAATTAATACTGGGCTTGGGCTCGAGCTCGACTCGAGCTCGATTAACTTTTCAATGTAGGCCCGAGCTTAAGTTCGAATATTTTTTGAGTTATCGAGCTCGATGCTCGTTTATGGGTTCGAACTCGTGATCTATTAACTCGTTCATTGGCTTGAGCTCGATAATTTTTATATTTTTATTGTATGCTTAATAAATATATGAGCTCGAAAAAGGGTATGCTCGAATGGCTCGACTCGTAAAGTTGAATCGAGTTTTTGAACGAGCCGAATCGAACATTCGTGTTATAAAGCTCAGCTCGATAAGTTAAACGAGTTCTATTTTGTGTTCGAGATCGACTCGAGCTCGAGTAGCTCGTTAAAAGCTCTTGGACCTGAAGTTAACAGGCAGACAAACCCTCAGGTGGCCATGAAACCAGTGACCTCTTGGTTTCCTATGATATCCATTCTGGTTCGAGATTCTGAAGCTTTCGTGTTTAATTTACGCAGGTACTTGTGGAGATACCTTACATTTTCGCTCAAACGATGATCTACTGTATCATAGTATATGCCATGATCGGGTTTGAATGGACCGCCGTCAAGTTCTTCTGGTACACCTTCTTCCAGTTCTGTTGTTTACTCTACATGACGTTTTACGGCATGATGACTGTCGCCATCACCCCCAACGCAAACATTGCCGCCATCATCGCCGCTTCATTTTACGGGTTCTTCAATTTGTTCTCCGGGTTCATCATTCCACGACCCGTAAGTTTCTTAACTTTCTTGGTCGATGTTAAATTCGGCTAGACTTGGACCTATTTTCTTCGATATATGTTGGAAACTGATGATTAATACCCATCTAGCCTCTCTTAGATTGTGCCTCTATTGTCTGAAAATTTCATGTCTCATTCATGTCCCACCAATGAAATTAAGACACGTAAGATTTTATATATATATATATATATACATATATTTATTTATTTAATTAAAGTTCATATTCTCTCTCCGATGGCGTGTATTCACATAATTGGTGGACATGAATGAGACGTGATAATTTAGAGTTTTTTATTCTTAAAGTCCCACATCTGCTAAACTTTGACCTGTATTCTTTAATATATGTTGGAACCCTTTTTTTCTCCTTTAATGTTTTTTTGGAGAGTAAGGGATTGTTTGTTTACCTCTTAATAGTTTCATTAAGAGGCAACATCTGAATCGTTAAGAGATGAATCTTGTTTGGCAAAAAATAGTTTGTCTCTTAATGGTTCTAAAACCCTTTGAATGATTTTGTATCATGGGTCTCCCTTATCCATTTAGCACCCTGATTCCATTCTAAACAATTACCAAACAACCATATGTCATTTTGCACTATATCATAAGAGCATCTTAATCATTCTGACCACTTAATCATTTTGCACCAAACCATTCGGCAACTATCAAGCCCCTAAACCGATGGGTTTCCACATTTTCCCACATATGGTATCAGAGCAAATTAATATTCGTCCAGCTGTGGATGGGGTGGGTCCCACATCAGAGCCGATTAATATCCTGTTCTACTTTGTTCCTATTTGTTCCACATAAAAGTCATACCAAACGTGGAACAATAATTCCTAATATGTTCCGTCATGTCCCGATGTGCGGTGTACCAAACGTACCCTTAGGGCTTTTTTAAAGAATAAACTAATGGCTAATGAGGTTCCATATATTTTACATGGTATCAGAGCAAATTAATCCCTTGTTTTATGATCGCTAATCTCGGGTGTTTACAGAGAATTCCGGTGTGGTGGAGGTGGTACTATTGGTGTAATCCACTTGCATGGACCATCTACGGCATGGTGGTGTCGCAGTTCGGCGACTATGACGACGACCTGCTCACCGACGGTGAGACCGTGAAAGGGTATCTCGATCGCTACTTTGGCTACAAACATGATTTTCTCGGCGCAATCGCCGGAGTACACATCGGATTAGTTCTGCTTTTCGGGTTTATATTTGCTTACTGCATCAAATCCTTCAATTTCCAAAAGAGATGAGATCAAAACCACTTGTTTTTTTTTTCTCAGAGGTCACCGGTTTGAATCATGCAAGGTGGAAATTTTACTGGCTGATCTTCACCCACTGTTTATAAAAAAATAAAAAAAAATCCACATGTTTTAGAATATTTAATTGTGTTAAAAATTCTTGTAGCATCCAAATCTTTTTGAGTTATTTTATTTATTTTTGTTATGGTTTGTAAAACTAGCCACTTTGAGCTTAATATGTAATTTGTCTAATTCATTGTGAAGAGATTTTTTATACATTTTAAATGTATTTATATAGTCAGGTATTGTTTATTAAATGCATAATATTTTTTAAATTTAGGCAATGCGTGGCAAAAATAAGCTAGCTTATAAGCTATAAGCTAGTTTATTTTATGGTTATATGTTTGGATGGTCATAAGCTAGCTTTTTGATAAGTTACTTGGAGTAGCTTATGAGAAGCTTTTTGTGATTATTCCAATTATGCCCCTCATTAATATTCATAATTATATATTAACTTTTAATTATAAATAAATAATTAATGTCTTTTTTGGTAATTTAAATGCTTATAAGCTAGTTTTTGTCAAACGTGACTTTTTCATCAGCTACCAGCTAGCTTATCAGCTAGTTTGCCAAACATAGCCTTAATTTTACAGTTTATTATTATATAGAATTTAAATTTGATTATAGTTTGGGTTAGAGATGACCAAAATTGACCCGGACTCGCGTAGGACAAGGACGGTAGGGACCGTTTATGGGGTCGACAGTCTGGACCCGGTTACGGCATGTTAGAGTCGTGTACACGGGTCAAGTTTCTTGTAAAGTGGGAAAATAAAGTGCAATGTGAAAAACGTGTCGAGCTTACAGCGGACGGAAATTTCACGTTGGAATGGACACGAGGATGCTATAGATTTGACCCAATCGCAAATTGAAAAAAAAAATAGAATGAGTTGGATTTTTGATGTCGAGTTAACGTTTGAAATATGCAAACGAAAATGATGATCCAACAAGGGTTGTCGTTCAGATAATTTGATAACTCATAATTACGAGATGGATTCAAACATCACTTCAACCTCAATACTAAACGGTAAGTTGTTCTACCCTTAAACGAGATGCATTTAAAATATAAAATATTGCAAGAGTTATAAGCTTATATCTAAAATTTGTAACATGTGTCACAATTTTCAGTTTTGGCCAACGAGAACACCTGTAAATTATGCAAATGCGATAATACTGGGAAGTCATTCTAGAGGACAAAGTTAGTGTGAGACTGTGAGGATCAAATTCAAAACAAATTGTATATGTCAGGGTTTATCATATAATAAACGAAGATAAATAACTAAATCTGTAACAAATCACAAACCTTAGGAACGAATTAGATAATTTATGACTTGTTTGGTGGTCTTTTATTAAGTCATGTATGGATAAAACTGTTTGTATGGATTAATTTGTCTTTATAGACTATATTTTTTTATAGATGGAATTAACACGTTTTTAATTGGGAGGGGCAGGTTTGGAAAAAAAAAATTGGCTTTTTGCATAAAGCTCCACTCTAGAAGCTTATTGAACAAGCAACTTTCTATATTATTAAGTCACTACCAAACAGTTATAAATAGTTGGATGTGAGTTTCATTAAACTTGTTAAGTTGCTAATAAACAAACTCTTATTCTTTTATGAGTAAACTCCAATTTTGGTCCCTGAGGTTTACTGAAATCTTTGAAAATGGGACCTGAACTTTGCTAAGTCTATAAATTGTTCTTATGGTTTTCATTTTGCTCTGAAAATGGTCCATAGCCACCAATTCCGTTAACTTTCTTTGTTAGAGTACTGAGGGACATTTATAGTTCCGTTAACTTGCTAAGTCTATAAATGGACAAAAATGCCCCTCTTTCTAACATAGAAAGTTAACGGAGTTAGTGGGTAGAGACCATTTTCAGAGCAAAATGAAAACCATAAGAACGATTTCTAGACTAAGCAAAGTTCAGGTCCCATTTTCAAAGATTTCAGTAAACCTCAGGAACCAAAATTATAGTTTACTCTTCTTTTATTTATTATGAAAGGCTACAAATATATATATATATATATATATATATATATATATATATAAGTTGGAGACCTTTTTTAGGTGAGTAATTATTTCATAATAAGTTTAGGTGACTCATTAAAGCTCATGAAATAATTGTACGATTTGGCCAACAATTTTAGACAAATAACTATTTTTTCCAATACTTCAATATCGAACGATAATTTTTCTGTAAAAGATATACAATTATCAATCGTAACTTTATGATCAACTCTTGTTATCAATATTAAAATCCATGTAAGCAGTATGTTTTATGACTATCCTATTGTTTTAACAGTCTCAATAGTTTAAAACGATTAGGAAAGTCTAATACAACTGTAATCTGTATATTTTGTAACCAACAAAAAAAAATGGTCTGACTATGAAAGCTTGATTTCAACACAGTTAAAATAAACCAGAACATTATGTATAACAACGAGATAACATCGTACGGATATTGAAATCGACAATGTTAATATCTCTTAATTAAAATTAATTAATGATGATATTTATTAAAAGCATGAGATTTATATGTATAAGTTAAAAGTCCAATATGACATCTTGTATCATTTAATTCTATTATTTACAAGTTTGGTGCATAATACGCCCCCCTACCCACCTAGCCCTACGACCCCACTATTATTTATTACTCTACATAGATCCTTTTTAACAGATTCTTTAAAATAGAAAAAAATGAGATTTTTATTTTCTATTTTACTTCAACAAATTCTTTATATTGTTATTTAAAATAGAGACTTCAAATTTAGATAATTCTCTAAAACTTGATGTGTGTAAAGATAAATTAGTTTTATTTATTTATTCTCATTAATTAAATTGAATTGTTATTATTTTATGTAAGTTCTTTTAGAAAGTGTATTGCAATAATAAATTTATAGAATATTTTAATAATATTATAATACCCTATATTTAGTAAATCTAATCATTTCAACTGAATACCAGTTACATTGGTTACCAGATAGAGACGAATACCAGTTATATTATATTGGTACCAGTGTAGCGTCCGACACTTTCATTCCATTAAAAAGCTTGATTTGACTGTTCATCCATCGGGAACAACCTATTCTAATGATACAAATGGCTTTCTTGACTTGAATTTTAATTATACGAGTTTCAATTTTTGAGATTTATACTTAATGCAATTTAATGTTTCATTTCGGTTACCTATTTCCTGTATTGTATCTCGTGTTGTTATTCATTCGCTAGGCAATTTTGCCCAGTCGAAATTTGTTTTGTTCTACCTTGGCAGGTTCAGGATCTAACCCACGAACATGATGAATGGTCGAGATGGATTAGGATGCAAAAAGACTAGTGGTTTAGTAATTGTTTTTGCTATGTCATATATATATGTTAAACGTATGAATACTGATGGTTGTAGCGTGATCTTTTGGGAGTTCTATACTACTAAAGTTCTATACTTTGAATGATAAGACTTTTGATCCGCTTTCGGTTGTGACATGCCCCGTCTTAGATCTAGTAAGATGGGGATGTTACAAATATAATGAATATTGAAGTCTTTAAAATAGATAATTTGTTAGAGTTAAATGTAAATTTTTATAGGAATTTTGACTTTTGGTTCTCTATTTTAGAGAAATTATAAAGAATATGTTGGAAATGTTCTTAAAGAATTATCTAAAACTTGATGTGTGGAGAAAAAAATTAAATTTTTATTCATTTGAAGTATTGTTATTTTATATCAATTCTTTTTAAGAAGTCTATTATGATGATAAATTTATAGAATATTTTAATAATATCATAAATGTTGAAATCTCCTTTTTCAAAAAAAAAAATGTTGAAATCTCTAAAATAAATAATCTGTTGAAGATAAATGTAAATTTTTTTAGATATTTTAACATTTGGTACTTACAACCACCTAACGATGCCTGCCTGATTCGCCTACCACCACCCCGCGACCACCTTGACGTTCAAATTCTACCCGACGCTAGTGTTAAAGTTCTAGATTGATGTGCTAGCGGGGACCGTTTACATTTAATGTTTGATATGTGACGGTTATTTTTATGGAAAAAACAGATTAATTATCTATACAAACTAAGACAACAACATACTATCGTAATTATAAAGAAAAATAAAGCATGAAATAAATTTGTTAACTATTTAGGCAAATATCATGCAATAGTTATAAATAACTAAAAATTGAATTGAGACTTAGAACTTATCATAACAAAATATATTGCATTCTAGAAGATAAATTTAAAAGCATTCTAGAAGTTTAATTTAAAAGAACATTTTTAACAGATTTTTTAAAATGAAAAATTACAATTCAAAATTGCATTCAATTTCAATATTTTTGCATTTTGAGAATTATACCATTAATTATGTTATTAAAACATTCTGTATATTTAATAAAATATTATTTATTTTTCCTAAATATTTAATTTCAGGTTTTTATTGATTAAAATATAATAAAAAATATTTTTATTTTACGGTAATCAATTTCTTGGGAAGTTCTCCATATTTGAATTATTTTTCACTCTTTCTTGTATTTTCTTCATATTAAATAAAGTTTTAGAAATTCTGTTAGAACAAAAAAAAAAAAAACTTGTCGAAAATTCTCATGTTCTCCTTGGAGAATCTGCTGGAGATCTTATTGTAAGAGTATCTCTAATAGCTATGCTAAAATATAATATTTTGAAGATTTATGAATTTTATGCTAAATGTTGTGTTAAAAAAAAGAAAAAAAAAGAAATACTATGGAAATCTATAAAATCTGCAAAATCTTTAAAACTCTACAGACGAGAGAGAAATATTTTTTAATTTTTCCCCACCAATAAAAGATATTGAAAATAAATACGTAGAAGAGAGAAATAATATTTTATTAAATGTATTAAATATTTTATTTCTACAATTAATGTTAGAATTACTAAAATAGAATAACGGTTGAAGTTTGATGTTAATTCTTTTATAAATTTTGACTTTTCATACTCTATTATAAAAAAAAATTATAATAAAGTTGTTGAAAATGCTCTTAATGTACATTTTTTAATCAAAACAAAAAAGTTCCGACATTCGTAGAGAACTACTAACCCATTCGTGTTTCTAGAACAAAAAATACATAATAATCTATAAAAATACCGTATTCAAAACACACTCTTAAAAAATTTACCAAAAAAGTTTCTATTTTAAAATACAATTCTATGCAAAATTTGGTATTTACATTTAATTAGAGAAATATTAAATTTCAAGAATCTTTACTAAAATGGTATTTCTAACAAACAATTTGGCTACACACAATTACTTTTTCAATAAATAAATCAATTCCATTTAATCTCATCTTTCAATCCAAATACGTTACAACATCTTCGATGCAAAGTTTTTGTAAGCAAAAAGTGAAGTGTCTTGTACGAACTATCATTATAGAGAGTTCTTATAAGAATCTAACCTCTTTTGAGTTCTTATTTAAAAACTTTGGTTCTTACCATGAATTTGTGTGAAATGAAAATTTCCTCATTTTTGTTGGTAGCTAAATTAAATATTTGATATTTATTTATAAATATATAATAATTATTTATGTTGACACGTAGTTTTTATAAGAACTACCATTGTAGACTTTTATATAAAATTTTAAATTGATTAGTTGGAAATTAGTGGTATAAAAAAGTGTAAAAATGAGGTTATTGTAATAACCTCGATAATCAATGGTCCAGATTCACACAATCTGTCGACTCTAACAACACACACGTGTCATTATCCTATTGGCTGGCGTACACGAGCATCCCCTTTCCATTCTGGTTAAAGTCCCGCGAGAAGTTTCAAAATCCTACCATTATTAAACCCCATTGGAAAACCTTCATCTTCCTAACTTTTATAAAACCCTAAGTTTCTGCTAAATTATTATGTTTGATTTAGGATTTTCAGCAATTGATTCGAGATCCTTGTTTGTTCTCGATCGATTTATGAAATTCCATTTCGGATTTTGGTGTTAATTTCGGAAATCGATTTCGATTTTGTGTACGAAATTGGGAGCGAAAACGTTTGATTTCCGCCATTTTTGGGGGTTAGGATGGACGGAAGTGATATCTATAGAGCGAGTAGTGGAATAAGGTTAGGGAGTTTGAGAGCGAACAGTGGACGATTAGGGAGTTTGAGAGCTTCGAGTACTTCTGGATGGAGGAATTCCGCCATGGATGTGTTCTCGAAGTCTTCTCGTGAAGAGAACGATGAAGAGGCTCTGAAATGGGCTGCTCTCGAGAAGCTACCGACGTTTGATCGGTTGAAGAAAGGACTTTTGTTCGGATCGACTGGACCGTCGAACGAGATCGATATCGATAACCTTGGAATCGCGGAAAGGAAGCTGTTACTTGATCGGCTTGTGAATGCTGCAGATGAGGATAATGAGAAGTTCTTGTTAAGGCTCAGAAATAGAATCGACAGGTACAGAATTTTACTTTATTATATCGTTTATTATTCTCCTGATTTGTTGAGTGTTTTTATTGCTAGGGGAAGATTTGAATGAGAAGCGTCATGTTTTGAGAACGTGGAACCAACTATTGGTGTTTTATTCATAATGAATGTTTTCATGTTTTATTCATGATGAATCAATGATAAAAATAGAGGATATTCATGATGAATCAATGATAAAAGTACGGGATATTCATGATGAATCAATGATAAAAATTCGTGATATTCATGATGTTCACATGAATATGGCGGTGGATCCACTATGATGCATACGGTTTTCGTTGTGCTGTCGTAGTGGAATTTTTTTTACGATGGTGAAAGGTGTCACTGTATTATTTTGTTGGGTGCAACAGTATGTTTTTTTGAAATTACAAAAATAACACAACTTTCTCTTCGTAGAGTTGGTTTTTACAGTCTTTTCTTTCCTTCAAGACACGGATTTGAATCCCTTTTGTATAATTTTATTAGGGGGCGTTTGGTTTGATGGAACGGTTTTGAGGGATTTTGATTTTGTGGAAGGATTTGGAATTGAAGGGATTTGGACTTCGAATATTTGGTGTGTTTGGTTTCTAGGATTTTGAATGAAATCGAATTCCATTATTTTATAAAAAAAAGTATTAAAAAATTATAAAAATATAAATTACCTTTTTATTAATTGATTATTAGAAAACATTTAACATATTTTTAAACATTATTATATACAAATCCTACGAAATCACGTGAAATCCCAACCACCCTCATGGGATGTCAAAATCATATGTTTGAATATTTCAATTCCGAGCAATCCTGCAAACCAAACACGAGATTGGAACGGATTTGAATTCCAAATCCCCTCAAATCATTTCCATTCCTACAAACCAAACAGATGCTTTTAGCTATTAATTTCGTGTTTTATTATGTTTCTGAAAAATTGTGATAAAAGACTCAAACACAAGATCTCACATACGAAAAGCAAGGAACTAATCAATTGACCAATGATGATATTGTGAAAACTATCCAACTTCGTTTCTTATTGTCAAATGGTGTCATCACTTGAAAAAATTCATAGGTATACATGAAATTGGTTGGTTTGAAAGGTTCTCAAAATATTTACGGTTCTCATTTGAACTTTTTCCCCTCATTCCTATAGATTTGTGTTTAATGGGTTGATTGAATATGTTACAGGGTTGGCATTGAATTGCCAACAATTGAAGTCAAATTTGAGCATTTGACTGTGGAGGCAGATATTAATACAGGAAGTAGAGCTTTACCTAGTTTCATCAATTTCTTCCTTGATTTTGCAGAGGTAAAGAATTCTTGATTATACTTGATGTTAGCCAACGTTTTCCGTTAAGTTTTCAGGAAACTTTTTCGTAACCTTTGACCATGTTTTTTGCTATAGGTTTTTTTGAGTTTTTTCCGTGTACTTCCAAACATGAAAAAGCATATAATGATCCTTGATGATGTTAGCGGCATCATCAAACCGGGCAAGTAAGTAGGAAGGACGGGAAACACTAATTGCTTTCAATTGTTTTTGAATTGGTGCATTGATTTAAACTTATGGAATTCGTTTCTTGTGTTGACTCTACGTGTTGGTATTGTTCAGAATGACGTTACTTTTGGGTCCTCCAAGTTCGGGGAAGACCACATTGTTGTTGTCATTGGCTGGGGCTCTTGCTAAGGAGCTTAAGGTAAATTCCTGGGATATGTGGAACCTCTTTGAATCTTTCTCTAAAAGAGCATGAGAGAGAGAGAGAGGATTCTGACATGTATAGAGGTGGGTTGGTATGTGACTAGCTGACGTGGGACTCTAACACGCCCCCCTCAAATGGAGGCTAGGTTAGATTGGGTGTCGAGTCCTCGGAGGTGCTAGACTCTCTCTCATACTATGTGAGGATACGTGGAACCCAGATGGTGTCCCCAAGAACATAGTCGAAAGAGTGTGTCGAGCCCCTAGGTTGTGCTAGACTCCGTATCTAATACTATGTTAGGATACATGGAACTCCTTTGAATTTTCTCCAAAAGAGCCCTTTAGGTTGTGTTTGGTATACTGGACAAGACATAACAGAATAAAGATCATTGTTCCACATTTGGCAGTACTTTTATATGGAACAAAGTGGAACAGACATGTTCCACCCCTATCTTTTTGGAGCAAGGTGGAACAGACTTATGGTTTACCAATATAATCTCAAAATAAAACTTAATTATCTTCTAAAACATAACATACATCTTCCTCTTTACATTTTATTCATTTTTCAAATTTTATTTATTGTATTTTATGCTCTTAAAACTTTCACTTTATTGTCTTCACTATATTATTTTTACACGGTTTCTATATTTTTCTTAATTTATATAATTTATTAAATATTAATAATAATAAAAATAATATAGAAAAGGTATAAAATAAGAATTGGAAACTACATAAACTTTTTATTTTGGTGTGATTTTAATCGTCTTGATGAAAATTTTCTTATGATATATTTCGTTATATAAAATATTTATTTTATTATAATTTAATAAATTACATACTTAATCAAAGTATATAAAATAGAGTAAATTACGTTTTTAGTTCCTATGGTTTGTTGAAAATTTCTAGTTTCGTTCTTATGGTTTTGAAATTACAATTTTCATCCCTATGGTTTATAATCTTTACCTCTTTCGTCCTTATGATTTAAATTTTATTACTTTTTTCATCCCTATGGTTTACAATTCATTTCTATTTTAGTCCTTCCTACTTAAAACTAGTGTTTTGGGCTCAGGGACGAAAATAGAAATGAATTACAAACCATAGGGACGAAAACCCAAATTTGAAACCACAGGGACGAAATCCGAAATTTTTAACAAACCACAAGGATGAAAAACGTAATTTACTCTAAAATAAATAAACAACTCATCAGTGGTAAACCGGTCATTTTATCAGTTTTCTTCTGTCCAGTTCTGTCTTGCCAAACGCCGAACAACTTTCCTGTTCTGTTCGGTCCTGTTTTGTTCTATCATGTCTCGATACCAAATGCATCCTTAAGAAATAGGGGAGGTTTCTACATATATTTGATATATACATGTTTGATGGTCCATGTCTAGCAGATTTGGGACTCAAACATAGAAAATGCTTTCTTTCGCATTAGGATCTTTTTCCAACTTGAAATTCAAAACTTAATTCATGTCGTAGATGTCTGGAAAGGTGACCTACAATGGCCATGAATTACACGAGTTTGTACCTGAGAGAACGTCTGCTTATATCAGTCAAAACGATGTTCATATTGGAGAAATGACTGTTAGAGAAACACTGGCTTTCTCCGCCCGATGCCAAGGGGTTGGATCACGTTATGGTTAGTTTTAATCTATGCATTCATCTCTCCATCAAAAATGGTATTTTTCAAGATCTCGTTATGTTTTAACACTACACTAAACGTTGGCTTGTCTAATAAATCGCAGAGATGTTGGCAGAGTTGTCAAGAAGAGAGAAAAACGCAAACATTAAACCCGATCCTGATATTGATATTTACATGAAGGTAAGGAATTATATCTAGAAAGAAACACACTTGTTTAATTGCTTGAAATATAACCACAGGGTCGACCTGTAAATATTCTAAGAACATGAGAACCAACTATTCATGAATTATTCATGATGAATAATATAATGCACAATGAAGATCATAATATTCATGATGAATATTTTAGGGTTATTCATAATGAATAATTTATGAAATAGTTGGTTTCGAGGTTTTGAAAATATTTACGGTTCCCGTTTGAACTTCCCCCTATAACCATATAACCATGATTCAAGATCGTGGTTTCTTACGTAAGTTTTGGTGTCTTGAATCAAGTCCAACCATTTCAATCTGCTGATAGAATTATATCTAGAAAGAAATCATATCTAGAAAGAAACACACTTGTTTAATTGCTTGAAGGGAGGTTCAAATGAGAACCATAAATATTTTGAGAACATGAGAATCAACTATTCATGAATCATTCATGATGAATATCATGCACTGAAAATCATGCATAATGAAGATCATGATATTCATGATGAATATTTTAGGGTTATTCATAATGAATAATTCATGAAATAGTTGGTTTCTAGCTTTTGAAAATGTTTGCGGTTCACATTTGAACTTTCCCCTGTAATCATATAAACACGATTCAAGATCGTGGTTTCTTACATAAGTTTCTGTGTCTTGAATCAAGTCCAACCATTTCAATCTGCTGATAGAATTCTGATTGCTTCTCATTATCCAGGCTGCTGCAACAGAAGGTCAAGAAGCTAACGTCGTCACAGATTATACGCTCAAGGTATGCTAAATAAATAGTTTTCCATCTAAACGCGCTATTTATGCAATTAAAAAGAAACAAAACAGAAACCAACCAACTAGATTTTGAAAACAAACCGTTCTTCGAGCAGATATTGGGGTTAGACGTGTGTGCAGACACCTTGGTAGGCGATCGAATGATAAGAGGTATATCTGGTGGGCAAAAGAAGCGTGTCACTACAGGTAAAACTTCGTAAGTATATAATATTTTATATACAGCAAAACTCACACACTCCTAACCTTTGGTGAAATTTGAACTCTTGGTGCAACAAAATTGGGTTTATAGGACGCCACCAATTCCTAAGCGTCCTAATCAACTGCGTTATAGGACTTAATATATAGGACCAAAAAATAAAGCTTCCTATCTAAAAGCGTTGTAATAAGTTTATAGGACGTTTTAGGCTTCTCAACAAGTTTTTTAGGACACTTTTAACACAAAGCGTCGCAGTAGCTATTTAATAGGACACGTTTGAGAAAGTGTCCTATGAATTTATCTTTTTGTAGGACACTTGTTTTACACTTTTTCAAATAGTGTCCTATAAAATAGCTAACATGACGCTTTTCTAAAAAAATGTCCTAAAAACTTGTTACGACGCCCATAAATGTCTTATAAACTTATTACAACCTTTATTTTTTTGGTCCTATAAATTAAGTCTTATAAAATGGTCTATTAGGACACTCGGAATCTTTTGATGTCCTATAAACCCAATTTTGTTGCAGTGTCTTGACCTCTTGGGAGGTTGGGCTCTACCGGTAACTCGGATACCACTGGACCAATGACCCTTTTGGTCATGTAAGACTTTGTTCTTGGGCATTTTGGGCTAATCTGGTAAAGATTTTCAGGCGAAATGATAGTTGGACCATCGAAGGTTCTTCTTATGGACGAGATATCAACGGGTTTGGATAGTTCTACAACTTTTCAAATAGTGAATTCGTTAAAGCAATATGTTCATATTCTCGAAGGAACAGCAATCATATCGCTCCTCCAGCCTGCACCAGAGACGTATGATTTGTTTGATGACATTATCCTCCTGAGCGATGGGAAGATCGTGTATCAGGGCCCTCGTGAAAACGTGCTCGAGTTTTTTGAATCTATGGGATTCAAATGCCCGGAGAGGAAAGGTGTTGCTGACTTCTTGCAAGAAGTAAGTACTGCCGGTTACCGTGTGATTGTACTTGTTGATAAATGGCACACGTAGAGTGTAGGTTGGGAACCAAGCAAACAAATTAATGTGATTTCTGTATCGTGTGTAAAAGCTCCCTCGATACCGTGATAAATTGGCTCGGGTAAAACTCACTTCCATAATCTAGCTCAAAGGAGGGAGTCAAAACCATGATTGAATAACCCTGAAGTATTCATGAATACTATTCTTCATGAATATTATGCATATTAGTGATAGAAATTCATCATGAATAGTTGGTTCCCAAATTTTCAAGATATTTACGCTTCCCATTTGAACCTGCTCCTATATATATGTATATACATATATATATATATATATATATATATATAGGTGGGTTCATACGAGAACAATATCTATTTTAGAAAACACGAGAACGACCGAGTACATACAAAATCATATATGATTCACGTACAAAATCATATATGATTAACGCGACTTTGCTCGCGGGCAAAGTCGCCCCGTCCAGTTTTTGGGTCGTTAATGCTGAATCATATATGATTTTGTACGTGATTTTCTGTTTTCTTGTTTTCTTAAATAGTTAGCGTTCTCGTTTGAACCTTCTCCTCTCTCTCTCTCTCTCTCCCTCTATATATGTATATATATATATAGAGAGAGAGAGAAGGGAGAGAGAGCGCAAATCAAATGGAAACCGTGTCATACGTTACAAACCTATGAATCGGTTTTATAGTTTGCTTCATATATATGAAACATCACATGTGATACATGCAGAGAGTGATATTTTATATATTGAACATTCAAGATTGTTTTGTGTGTACAAAGAAACGTGAAATTACATTTCATATATGAAATACACACATGCACACACAAGAACAAAACATGTGAAACAATACAAATCATAACTTAAAATCAAATTTACTGAATGGTTTGGATTGGGTTTTCACGGGTTTGTAACATGTAATTTTCAACTGTTCATTTCATTATCACTATATATATATATATATATATATATATATATATATATATATGTACATGTATGTAATGTGACAACGTGTGACAAATACTACTTCCAAGTTCCAACACTTAATCATGTTGTCTTTGTCCCCTCCCCTCACATTTTTAGTGTCGGAATTGTGTTATAGGTGACATCAAAGAAAGATCAGAGACAGTATTGGACTAGAAGAGACGACGCTTACAGATTTGTGACGGCCAAGGAATTTGCCGAGGCGTACGAATCATTTCATATCGGAAGCAGACGAAAAGTCGAACTTGCAACCCCGTTTGACAAAAGCAAAAGCCACCCTGCTGCTCTTACGAACAATAAGTACGGTTTAAGCAAGAAGGAGCTCTTGAAAGCTTGCATCGATCGAGAAATACTGCTGATGAAGCGAAATTCGTTTGTCTACATTTTCAAAATATTCCAAGTGAGTAATTACACTAGAATCCCATTTGCCTCTTATCAGTAAGAAGTGAAACAAGACTTCAGAGTTCAACACCTCTTAAGAAACAAACAGCTAATTCTGTTGAAAGTTATGCTCAACATGTTTTGGTTTTTGGTTGGTTTCAGCTAACGATTATGGCGCTTATCACTATGACTGTGTTTTTCCGAACTGAGATGCATAGACGTGGTATTGAAGACGGAGGACTGTACGTTGGTGCTCTGTTCTTTGGCGTCATTATGGTCATGTTCAATGGGATGGCCGAGATTTCAATGACGATCGCTAAGCTTCCCGTGTTCTACAAGCAACGGGATTTCCTTTTCTATCCCACGTGGGCATACGCTCTTCCATCATGGATCGTCAAGATTCCTGTTTCGTTTCTTGAATCCGCGGTGTGGGCAGTTCTCACTTACTATGTAATAGGATTTGATCCGAACTTCTGGAGGTATTCGCTACTTACCGCGGTTTTCTTGTTACTAGTTTCACGTTCGTGTACTAAAGTTTTACCGTTTACTATGTTATATCTCGCTCGAAAGTAGGGTCTAGGAGGGGTGAGATGTACGTGGGTCCTATGGATACACGATCTTAAATGAGTTTTTTGATTATAAACATGACCTAATTTTTTTTTAGCTCAATAACCACTACAAAAATACTTGGGTTTATAGGACGCTTAAAATGTCTAAGCATCCTAATAGCATACTTTATAAGACTTATGTTTATAAGACCAAACTATAAAGCTTCCTATCTTAAAAGGTTACAATATGTTTATAGGATGTTTTTAGGCGTTTTAATAAGTTGCTTATAAAAAAAGTCATATTAGCTGTTTTATGGGACAATTCTAAGAAGTATCCTATAAAATCATCTTTTTATAGGACACTTTTTTAAACAGTGTCGTATATAACTAATACGACACTTTACGCCCAAAATCGTCCTATGAACCTATTGTAACACTTTTTAGAGAGTACATATTTTTGTTTGATCCAATAAACCTAAGTCCTATAAAGTATTCTATCAGGACATTCAGACATTTTAGGCGACCTATAAACCTATTGTTGTTGTAGTGAACTTTCATCTGACCCCGAGAAGGTAGAGCGGCTGTTTTCAGGCCGAGGGGTCTTCTCAGAATAGCTGCTCTAACCCCTGGGGTACAGGTCAGGTCTGTGTACATCTCACCACTCCTAGACCTACTTTCGAGTGGAACATATCGGGTTTGTCTAGTTTGGTTTGATTTTACTAAAATTTTGCTGTTTTGCAGATTTTTGAAACATTACTTGCTACTCGTCGTTGTCAACCAGATGGCTGCCGGATTGTTTCGATTCATGGGGGCAGCCGGTCGCAACATGATCGTTGCAAACACGTTCGGTTCATTTGCACTTCTCATACTCTTTGCTTTGGGTGGATTCGTGTTATCTCGAGGTGCTAACTTGGTTTAACGTAAATATATCAATTGTTTCCTCTTTCCAATAGTAAACTAAAGAACATAAATTTTTCTTTCGTAAAGTGAGTGTAAAGAAATGGTGGATTTGGGGATACTGGTCATCACCGATGATGTATGCTATGAATGGAATCGTGGTAAACGAGTATCTTGGGCACAAGTTTAACAAGGTAACTGCGTTAGAGGAAGGATCATGCGAAACGTTAAATATTTTGTGAGAAGTCGAGAAGTTCCAATATCATATAAGATTACACTCCTTTAGTTGTGTATCAAATCATATATGATACTGAAACTTCTCGCCTTCTTGCAAAATGTTTAGTTTGAACTTGCCCCAATTGGGTTATGTGGTAATTTATGTACAATGATATATGCATTTTGATAACACGATCTTATACTTCTTCCATGTCAGCCTTTCTTGGATACGACACTCGGGAAAGCTATAGTCAGATCTCGAGGATTGTTCCCGGAAAGTTACTGGTATTGGATTGCTATCGCGGCTTTGATAGGTTACATGCTGATTTTCAATTTCTGTTTCGCGATGTGTCTCCAATTCCTCAACCGTGAGTTACTGAACCTTTAACTCTTATAACAAAATGGGCCGTTTAGGATGCCTAGCCGTCTCTTGGACATTTTAATAGAGTAGTTGAGGAAAGTTCAACTAGGGGTGTAAACGAGATGAGTCGAGTCGACTAGTAGGTTAATCGAGCCGAACTCAAAAAATTAATATTGGGCTCGAGCTCGATTAACTTTTTTAATGTAGGGCTCGAGCTTGAGCTTGAATATTTTTTGAGTTATCGAGCTCAATGCTAGTTTATGGGTTGGAACTCGCAATCGATTAACTCGTTTATCGGTTTGAGCTTGATAATTTTTATATTTTTATTGTATGACTATGATTAATAAATATAGGAGCATGTTTGGCTCGAAAAAGGGTATGCTCGAATGGATCGGCTCGGCTCGACTCGAAAAACTGAATCGAGTTTTCGAACGAGCCGAGTCGAATATTGATGTTATAAAGCTCGGCTCGTTAAGTTAAACGAGTTCTATTTTGTGTTCGTGATCGACTCAAGCTCGAGAATAATTAAGATCGAGCTCGAGATAAACGAGCTCGAGCTTGAGTAGCTCGAGAATAATTAAGTTGAACTTGCAAACATTTTTTCCGTTGTGGACAGGGGGACAAAGGAGAGTGCGGCACGTGTTCCCGGTTGTCCACATTCATCATGAATAATGAACGTGAACATTTGTGAACTATTCATGATGAATGATACACCCATTCATGATGAATAACCGGTGAATGTATGGGACATGTTGCGCTTTCTCTTTTGTCCACCGGTTCATAACGGAATTTATATTTTCAATTGAACCCTCCCCTAGAGGACTTAAATGGGAGTTTATGGTGACGTTGCAATAGATTGTTATTATGGAGTTAGGAGACCTAACAAGTTCTATCGATGAAGTTGGACAACCTAACAGGCAAAAAAAGTAAATCATCATATTAGCCTTTTTCTTACATTCACATTAGCTTTTTTACAAGACTTGTTATATAAGGCACTTTTCAAAAGTTCCATATATAAAAAAGCTGATAGGACGTTTTTCTTATTGTGCACTATTAGGTTGTCTAACTTCATCGATAGAACTTGTTAGGTCGCATAACTCTTTTGTAACAACTTATTGTAGCAATCATTGTATTGAACACACAATTATTAGTCCTATAAACTAGTTCGGACGCCCAATGAGGGTTATTGCTATAAACTTTGTTATCCTTGTGTGACGTTCGTTATGAACTCTACAGCTCTCGGGAAATCTCAAGGAAATACATTGAATGAAGACCATGATGCAGTAACCACCGAGTTATCGTCCTCAAATGACAACAATCAAACCAAGAAGAAAGGAATGGTGCTTCCGTTTGAACCACATTGCATTACGTTTAATGATATCAAGTACTCTGTTGATATGCCACAGGTAACTTGTTAGCGAGACGAAGTAAATGGTCAAACAATTTTAACCATCGACCCTAAACCCTAGACCCTGAACCCTATGACAAAATTTGCAGGAAATGAGAGAGCAAAGTGGCGGTGAAGATAGATTGGTGCTACTTAAGGGTTTGAGTGGAGCTTTTCGACCTGGTGTTCTTACAGCACTTATGGGGGTAAGTGGTGCCGGTAAAACTACTCTAATGGATGTGCTCGCGGGTAGAAAAACAGGTGGAATTATAGACGGTGACATCCGGATTTCTGGGTATCCGAAGAAACAAGAAACATTTGCTCGGATTTCCGGATATTGTGAACAAAACGACATCCATTCCCCTCATGTTACTGTTTACGAGTCTTTGATCTACTCAGCTTGGCTAAGATTGGGATCAGATGTTAACGAAGAGACAAGAAAGGTTCGTGTTTTTTGTTTTTACAGTAAGGGTAGAGGTCAGGTCCCCCCCCCCCCCCCCCCCCCCCCCCCCCCCCGCGGAGCCCACCTCTGGGTGACATATACTAGGCTCGTTTGGTTTGGTTTGGTTTGGTTTGGTTTGGTCAAGAATAATAAGGTGGTTTTGTTAATGTTTTATAGATGTTTGTTGATGAGGTGATGGAACTTGTGGAACTGAAACCATTGAGAGATGCGCTAGTCGGGTTGCCTGGTATCAATGGGTTATCAACCGAACAACGAAAGAGGTTAACTATAGCAGTCGAGCTGGTGGCTAATCCGTCTATAATATTTATGGACGAACCAACATCAGGGTTAGATGCTAGAGCGGCTGCTATCGTGATGAGAACAGTTAGAAACACGGTGGACACGGGAAGAACGGTTGTGTGCACCATTCATCAGCCTAGCGTCGATATATTTGAAGCTTTCGATGAGGTAAATAACAACTCTAAACTTCGATTCACTTTGCTTGCACCGCAAAGATCAAACTGTAAAAAGGGTCATTGGCCAGCCTCTCAGGAGGTCTACGGGCTCAAATCTCAGTATGCGTGAGTATTTGTTGTATATAAATACAATATACTTAAAAAAAGGATGAAAATGTATGTTAGAGTCCACATCGGCTAGACTTGGACCACCTTACTGCAACAAAATCGAATTTATAGGACGCCAAAAGCGTTTAAGCGTCCTAATAGACTTTTATAGGACCAAACATTTGTGTGTCCTATCTAAAGGTGTTGTAAAATAAGTTCATAGGACGCTTTTGGGCGTCTTAACAAGCTTTTTATGATACTTTTGAAAGAGAGTGTCCTAAAGGCTTTTTAAGACGCCCAAAAGCGTCGTATATACCTATTACAACACCTTTAATTGGTTTTCCATTAAGTCTTGTATGGATAAAACTGTTTGTGTGGATTAATCTGTCTATCTTGATTGGAAAGGTTTTTGTTTGGGAGGGTTTCTTCATAGATGGAAGGAGCTTGTTTTTTTAATTGGGAGGGGTAGGTTTGGAAAAAAACTTGGCTTTCTGCATAAAGCTCCCCCTTGAAGCTTATTGAATAAGCTCATTAAGATGCTAACAAATAGACCCTTAAGTCCTATAAAGTAGTCTATTAATTAGGACATGTGAACATTTTTGGCGTCCTATAAACCCGGCTTTGTTGTAGTACATCTTTTCTACTCTTTGAGCGTAGAGGTAAGATTGTGCACATGCACATCTTACCCTTCGCATACCCTGCTTTTGAGCGAGATATACTGGGTTTGTTTGGTTTGTTTTTATATGTTCGAACCTTCCTTCTCTCAAGGGATCTTTTGGAAAGTAATCTAAAAGGGTCTCACATATTCTGACATGATCTTGCAGCTATTCTTGATGAAAAGAGGGGGACAAGAGTTATATGTTGGACCTGTGGGTCACAATTCCAGCCAGCTGATCAAGTACTTTGAGGTAGAATATCGTAAAATTCGATTAGATTTTGAATTCGATCTTTACTCCAATGACCAACGGGCGTTTTCCGTGAACCAGGATATCGAAGGGGTGAGTAAGATTAAAGACGGTTATAACCCTGCGACTTGGATGTTGGAAGTGAGTACTTCGTCACAAGAAGTGGCGTTGGGAATCGATTTTACTGAAGTCTACAAGAATTCAGAACTTTATACGTGAGTAGCGTGCTCAACTGCAATCACTAACGCTACTACAAAAACGTTAACCCCCCCCCCCCCCCGGCGCAGGGGGCGGGAATCTTACGGTTGTTTAGAGCAACTCCATCAGATTCTCTATAATTTCTCCAAAATGGAGAAACAAAAGCTAAAATCTTTTAAAAAATAATTACGTTCATCTCCACTAGCTTCTCCGTTTTTAGAGATTTCAACATAAATCATATTATTAAAATATTTAATAGATTTAATATCCCCAAAAACTTTCAAATAAACTTTATATGAAATGATAATACATTCAACTTTATTGGTGGAGACGATAAAAAAAATTTCTCGAAAATCTTAATTTCCTTCATTTTGTAGAATCTGTTGGAGATGCTCATAACCGAGTAAAATATTCAATTTCAACCGGGAACTAACTACTCCCTCCGTCCCAAAATAACTGTCCATAATGAAAAAGATGCAAGATTTTAAATGACAATTTTACCCTTAATGAATGATTGAAAGAGTAATGAATATCTCCGACTTATAATTAAGGGTAGAATCGAAAAGTAAACACTTATTTTTTGAAGTGTATACTTATCTTGGGACAAACTAAATAGATATGTAGACGGTTATTTTGGGAGAGAGTCGTAGTTTCCTTGTTGCTAACTTGTTACGTGAAACAAAAATCGCAGGAGAAACAAAACCCTCGTCGCTGAACTAAGTGTACCACGTCCTGGTACGAGTGACCTCCATTTCCCGACTCAATACTCGCAGCCGTTCTTCACGCAATGTCGGGTTTGTTTATGGAAACAACGATGGTCGTATTGGAGAAATCCTCCTTATACCGCTGTTCGTTTTGCCTTCACCACCGCCATTGGACTTATGTTTGGATCTATCTTCTGGGATCTTGGTAGTAGAAGGTGAAAACCAAATGAAAGATGTTATTTATGGCTTACGAATTTACTACGTGTATTTGATATATATGCTCGTATATTTCAGGAAAAGCGTGCAGAATTTGAGTAATGCAATGGGTTCACTGTATACGTCGGTTCTCTTCATTGGAATCAATAACGCATCCTCGGTTCAGCCCGTTGTCGACATTGAACGGACCGTCTTTTATAGAGAACGAGCTGCTGGAATGTATTCTGCATTGCCATATGCCTTTGCTCAGGTAAGTATGCCAAACGTTTAACATTTTATGTGTTTCACCGTTCAAAATATGTGAAACCCTTTAAATCTCTCTAAGGAACCCTTATATATATATATATATATATATATATATATATATATATATATATATATATAGGGGTAGGTTATTATGCAACCTTTTACATGGTGCAACCCATGCAACCCCTTTATCCACCACTCATTTTATTTTCATATTTTTTAATTAAAAAAGTGAAAATAAAATGAGTGGTGGATAGAGGGGTTGCATGGGGTTGCACCATGTAAAGGGGTTGTATTTGAACACCCATATATATATATATATATATGAAGGTCTGTGCGAGAAGAAGAGTTAAGGTGAGAAGGTGAGAAAGGATCTGGATCCTTGATCACTTTTAATCACACACCCACCCTATGAATTGCGCGCTTGATATAGGAACTGGTCTGGTGCATCTCATCCTAATGTGTATCCAAGGGTGGAGATCCCTTCTTACCCTTCTCACCGGAACCCAACCTTTTATATATATATATATATTATATATATATAGAGAGAGAGGAGGTCCTTACAGGTTTGATAGTTCATGTCTAGGGGGCTCCAACATGCCCCTTGAAACAGAGTTTAGATGATGCCCCCAGGCTCCAAGAAAGGAGGTGAAAGAGTGTGTTGAGTCCCTAGATCATAAGCGGGTCCAAAAAAATTCTGAATGGGGGTACAAAATACCCGATATAATTTAAAAATAAAAGAAATTAATTATAAAAAGTACAGTTTACTTAAAAAAAAACATACAAGTGGTTTTTTGCAACACCCAAGTGGGTTTCTCCTTTTTATTTTTATTTTTTTGTGCTGTTGTTACCAAAAACTCAAAAGAACCAAAGGGATTCGAACTTGCAAACCATAATGCACATACAATGACACTATCAGTAGGCTGTAGCCATTTTTTGCTAACTTAGGAGCACATATCAAATTAAAGCCGGTGCACCTTAAGATGGCTAACCTTTTCCATTGCATCGGGACGATAGACTGGGGGCATGGGCACGGGTCAGGCTATTACTGAATCCACCTCTCCCTTAGATGACGGTAGATCCTGTCTCTGATACCATATGAGAATGTGGAACCCCATCATATTACTCTCGAAAAGAGCCATTTGAGGAGAGAATCGGGGTTCCAACTTATACTGAAGTAGAAAAGTTCAGATCTAGGCGTTGTGGGACTCTAACAAGAAAAGACGTTGTCTCGTGTTTTCTTTCACAGGTACTGGTGGAAATACCGTACGTGTTTTTCCAAGCGGCAGCGTATGGTCTTATAGTGTATGCGATGATAGGATTCGACTGGACGGTCGAGAAATTCTTTTGGTTCTTGTTTTTCATGTTCTGCTGTTTGCTCTATATGACGTTTTACGGTATGATGACTGTCGCAATCACTCCCAATGCCGACATCGCTGCCATCATTGCCGCTGCGTTTTACGGCTTCTGGAATCTGTTTTCCGGATTCATTATCCCAAGACCTGTAAGTCTCGTTTTTTGAAGTATATAATTTATATATAGCAAAACTCACGCACAACTTGAACCCTCAACCTCCAGGGAGCTTGAGTATCAATAACCTAGGTACTGTTGCGCCAATGACCCTTTGGGGTTCGTTTGGTACAGGACGAGACATGACAATAGAAAAAACTTAGTTGTCCCACATTTGACCGGGACATGACAGGACGTGTGAGACAAAAATACATATTCTCTGTCCGGCCAAAATAGATGGGACAAAAATCTGGGATATGAGACAAGATTGGTAAATTACCAAACTACCCCTGTCAAGGAAGATGTTGTTTGGTTGGTTCAGGTTGGGGATGAAAATGAAAATAACAGTTCATTCCCCCAATTTCATCCGAACGAAAATTCGGGTTTGGGAAAATGAACCCATTATTATATTATATTATTATATTATATAAAACCAACCACTTTCTTTAACCGAACACCCCCTAAAATCTTTTACGATTCTTTCACCCACCTACCTCACTCTCGAGTCTGGTTCAGTCGTGTCATCTCTTGTAATTAACGTGTTTATTTGTGTGTTTAATTAAGAAAATTCCGGTGTGGTGGAGATGGTACTATTGGGGAAATCCGGTGGCATGGACACTGTACGGTCTGGTTGTTTCACAGTTCGGGGATTATGAGGACGTGCTTTCGAACGGGGAGACGGTGAAAGCTTACCTGCGTCGATATTTCGGGTTCAAACATGACTTCGTTGGTGCGGTGGCTGGGGTTCATGTGGGATTAGTGATCCTTTTTGCAGTTATATTTGCTTATTGTATCAAGGTCTTCAATTTCCAGAAGAGATAGAAAAAAAAACTCCATTGTTTTCAAGTTATGTAGCACCAAATGATGTTTCTTTTTTTGTTATTAATAAAAACACTTTCTTTCGTAGTTCACGCTAAACGGTTTGCCCGCTTACGGGATGTTACTTACCTTAACGTTAAATCTTAGCTGATTGTGGTTGAGATTCAGGGGAATGTGGTGTGGTGGAATATCCCATCTATCTGTCCTGGGTTCGATTTCAGGCGTCCACAACAATTGTGGCTACTGATTTTATCAAGGTTGATGTCTTACTGTCGCAATTTGCAAGTGGTGGCACTTTGACTATAAAAATTATCTGTAGAAACATTTTACAATATTTGTATAGGTTGGTTGGTTCCTTGTCCTTGCATAGAAGGAACCCATGTTTGAGACTTGGCAATAAATTTTTTTAAACACGAGGTGTACGAAAAACACCAAAATTTAAGCTAAAAACTAAGAAATTTGAGAAAGTGGGACTCGGACCCAGGGTTTTGTACAAAGTGAGCAATATTTAGCAACTCCGCCGTTAAAAGACTCGCGTCAAGATTTCAGTTTAAAAAACTATATGGTGGCACACAACAAAATAATACGGTGACACCCTTCATAAACATAATTTATTTTCCCTAACGACCGCTTCCTTATGGTGCACTTAGTATAGCAAGGACCGAGAATCTTACTGGGTGTCACTTACCTTACTGGGTTAGCATAGCAAGGACCGAGAATCTTTTTTTTTTGGAAATCGTGGGTTTCCGGGCCAGCTTACGGGCACCGACTAATCCCCAGGCGACCACGAATGGTCTGGAGTCATCGCAGGTGAACCTCCATGGCCACAAGGGCTTTGGCAGCGCCTGAATTTGAATTTTGGGTAGATGAGATCTTCCACTACATCCCCCAAAGCGTAGAACCGGGAATCTTACTTAGTAATAGCAAGGATCAAGAATCTTACTCAGTGAGGGAGAAACTCTTACTCGGTAAACGCTTAGGGGGTAAAATTGTAAAAGACGTTTACCAACAATCTATTTTGATTGTTGAAGATGTTATTCGACAAAGTTGGTGAGGGTGGTGACTCTTGGCGGGAAGCTATTACCTTGTAAGCGCTTGGTTAACGACCCCTTAGTTTATTAAAAAAGTGTAATAATCACACATTCTAAAACGGTGTATATGTACATTTATTTTGGGACGGAAAGAGTATGGGGTCATTTCGAAACATTTATCAGGTAAGTGCTTACCAGCAAGAGTCACCACCTTCACTTACCTTATCGGACAACATTCTCAGCCATCAAAATGGATTGGTGGTAACGCGTTTACTGTGTAAGAGTCTTCTCCTTCACTAAGTAAGATTCTCGAACCTTGCTAAATATCACAATCATACAAATAAGGGTAAAATGAGAAAGTGAACACTTACTTTTGAAGGTGGACATTTATTTTGAGATAAATAAAAATAAAAATATGAAAACTTGTTTTTGACAGATAAAAGTATTTAGTTACTATGTTTAGTATATTGGCAAGTTTTGTCATTTTATATTTTAGTATTAGGTATATAGAGTGGGGTTCAAACGAGAACAATACTTATTTAAAAGAACACGAGAACTAACAAAATCATTAGTGATTTTATATTAACACACGAAAAAATGACTTTGGCCGTGGCTTCAGGTCCGCGTGGCTTTTTTGCTAGTTAATGTAAAATCACTAATGATTTTGTTAATTCTCGTGTTCTTTTAAATAGTTACCATTCTCGTTTGATCCTCCCATCTATATGTAGCTTTCAGTTTCATCCTCCTTTCTGTTGTACTCTTACCAAACAAAGCTTTAGATATCAATCTTGTTCTCATCTTTATGAATGTTTCATATATCGCTTTCAGTTTCATCCTCCTTTCTGTTGTACTCTTACCAAACAAAGCTTTAGATATCAATCTTGTTCTCATCTTTATGAATGTTTCATATATCTGACTGTTTGACAAGTATGTACTTTTTCAATCTAAGTATATATTATTACATAAGTATATATTATTACATAAGTACTTTTTGAAATATATTATAACAGTTAATTATTATACTATAAAACACCGGGTTAGCAGCTTAATGAACTTAATGGGACTCAAAACTTATTCGGTTAGCTATATATAATTGTTTGGTAATGACTTAATGATATCATTAAGTGGCTTATTCAATAAGCTTATAGGGGGGAGATTTATGCAGAAATCCAAGTTTTTTTACCTGCCACTCCCAATTAAAAACACGCTCCTTCCATTTATGAAAAATTCCTCCCAAATTAACAAAAACCCACCAATCTCGACAGATAGATTAATCCAGCTTTATCTATACAGAATTTAATGGAAAACCAACCAAACAGTCCCTATAAGACTTTAATGCATATGTTTGTGTCAAAATCATTTTTTGAAATAAAATACTAAAAAGAGGAGAAATGGATAGTCGTGTCAAATGAGTCAACAACCTTGTCAAGCTCATGACCCTTTTCAACCGACTATAAGATAAACCAAACCAAACAAACTCAGCAATCCCAAACAGAAATAGGATTTAAGGGAGGACGGATGCATGCAGACTTTGCCTGTATCCCAAGGGTTAGAAAGACCGTTTCCGTGAAAGGAAAAAAAAACTCGGTTTGTAAAAACAAAATAACAAGCAAGCAGAAAGGTGGGAGTGTGTGTAAACAAACAAGCAGAAAACGCCCAACATTTTAATAAATACAACTACTTTGGAGACATATAACACTTTATCCAACAAATACCAAGTGTTAAATGAACATGTACGAATAAACTGAAATTGCTTACAAAACGGACAAAAGGAGCCAAAATATTGTCAATGACAACAATATCGTTTACAACAAAACTCGGAAATAAGCGGAAAAAAAACTCATTATCGACCATAATCCACTTATGAGAATCACTTCTATATCTCGAGATCATTTCACTTCAATTCGCAAACAATGTAGAAGGTAGTCCCATCTCCCAACGACTTCTTTTTGAAGTATATAATATATATATACGGCAAAAAAAAAACTCACATTTCTCACTTTTGACCATACTTGAACCCCTGACCTTATCGCTAGTCCTAACAACTTGTCGACATGTATTTGATTACATAATTAAGAACCAAATTAGCGTGTCGTTTCAAGTTGATGTGTTCGATCTCGAGTTATAACAAGAATAAAAAAAAAATCATGAATCTAAGACAAAAGGAAATCAGATTAAATTGTTAATGAAATTGATTAGGTAAGAGTAGAAGAGTAAAAAACAATGGAGTTTAGTTGGTAAAATGGGTGTAGAACACAAAGAGTTTGGACTTGTTTTACACTTTAAGAATATAAAGAAAAGGAATGAATAATGATGCCTCAAGTGATTTACACAGAGGTGACATGGACCCCACACTTTCAAAATCTTAAAGTTTGGTGCCTAAATTAGACGGGGATAGGACAGGACGCGACTGAGTGAGACCCACCAAAATAAGTGGAAAAAAATCAGGGAGATGGGACAAGAGTAGTATATTACTAAACTAAACACGGGAAGTTAAAACCCTAAAATCTTGCATATATTATGCTGAAAACTAAGACTAATTGTAACGTGGAGATGTGAGCACGGTTATTTTATTTTATTTCTTTTTCACACACTTCCCACAAGCCGGATGTCTTTAAGAAAACAACCACTTTTACTCTTTAAAGGTAGAGGTCAGCATGGACGGACCCAAAGAAGGGCATACGGTGGCATGTGCCACCGTATTATTTCTCCGCCGAATGGTTAAAAACTTTACGTTTATGAAAGGTGTCACCGTATGATATTCAAAAGTTCAAGAAGGTGAAACTGTACCTCGTAATCAGCCAAAAAACCAAAAAAAAACTCTTGAAATCAACCAAAAAACCGAAAAAGAACTCTTGAAATCAACCAAAACCCGAAAAAGTCCCTCGAAATCGATAAAAGAATGTAAAAATTCCTCGAAAACAAGCAAAAAACTTTAAAAATCCCTCGAAGCGGTGGAATTAGGCTATAAACACATCGGGCAATATTGAACGTTGGTAAAAAGATGAAGATGCGTCGATAAAAACAGTGTCTTTTGTAATTATTTTGTCTATATTATATGGTGCCACCATATTAAAAAAAATTTGGGTCCGTCCCTGGATGTCGGTCAGGTTTACACACATCTCACCTCGACCCCACTTTCCAGTAGTATATACTAGACTCATTTGGTTTGGTTTGGTTATTTGATTTATTTTTCCATTAAGGTTAGTGTAATGTTTATTTTCATAAGAACTGAAGTCACTAAGGATAAAGTGTGTACCTATGTGAGACATGTGTTGACTCATTAAAATATTAAAATATCTCAACCAACTATATCATATGTTGGTTTTTGTCTCTCTTATGGGTCCTGGTTCTATATAAAGATAGCACCTTTCTTGCTTTCTATCCACAACAAAAGGAAACTGTTGGCTAAAAGAGATGAGAATGATAGTCATGAAAGCAATGTTCTAAATCTTGAAGATTTTCTTGCCCAAAGAGTTGTGGTTTTGATTATCAACTAAAAAATGGATGGAACTGATATATATAAGGCTAGTAGAAGTATAAGATTAGGGAGTATGAGAGCATTAAATGGTAGTATAAGAGTCGGAAGTACCGGTGGTAGTTCATGGAGGAACGCGGGTTTGGATGTTTTCTCTCAATCGAGTCAACATGAAGATGATGAATTAGATCTGAAATGGGCTGCTCTCGAAAAGCTACCGACTTTCGATAGGTTGAAGAAAGGGTTGCTTCTTGGATCCATGGGACCAGTCGATGAGATCAACGTCAATAATCTTGGATTAGAAGATAGACAGCATTTACTGGATAGATTGGTGAAAGTAGCTGAAGAAGACAATGAGAAGTTCTTGTTAAAACTCAGAGACAGAATTGACATGTAATATAATTATCTTATACCATATACTTTCACATTTGTTGAACAACTAAATTTATATATATATTTAGAAACCACCTTAATTTTGAAAACCATGGAAACCATCGATTTCGTTGGTTAAGTTAATGAAATTGTTTCATGAATTTGTAAAATTTGATAAATTGTTTTATATAATTCTTTTTTTGATGAAATTGTTTCATATATTTGTGTTTTTTTATGTAAAAACGAAAAAGTTTCATCAGAATGAGAAAATACATGAAACAATTTCATTTTTACATAAAAAACACAAATATATGAAACAATTTTATCAAGAAAAGAATCATATGAAACAGTTTCATCAAGTTAAACAGTTTCATGAACCAATTACACTTAACCAATGAAATCGACGGTTTCCACGGTTTGCAAAATTAGAGTGATTTCCATTTGATTTCTCCCCTATATATATATATGTGTGTGTGTGTGTGTGTGTGTGCGCGCGTTTATAGTGATGGGGTTTTCTGGGTTTCTTGGGGATTTTTCAGGGTGGGAATTGATTTGCCTACAATTGAAGTGAGATTTGAGCATTTGACAGTGGAAGCTGATGCTTTCACAGGAAGCAGATCATTGCCTAGTTTCCTCAATTTCAACATTGAAATCCTTGAGGTATAAAATTTACTAGACGAAGGTTCAAACGAGAACGCTAACTATTTAAGAAAACAAGAAAACAACAAAAAACAGCAAATCATGTACAAAATCATATGTGATTCTACATTAACCCGAAAAAAACTGACGCCGGCGACTTTGGGCGTGACCTAAAGTCGCGCGCAAAGTCGTGTGAATCATATATGATTTTGTACGTGAATCATATATGATTTTGTATGTACTCGGCTGTTCTCGTGTTTTCTTAAATAGATGTTGTTCTCGTATGAACCCACCTCATATTTACTAATATGCAAAAATAAAATAAAAAATCAACATATATCTAGCAGAATATAGTTTTTCTTATTCAATTAACACTTCACATTCACAACCAAATCTCAAGTTCCTGCTGATTTTTCAACAGGGTTTCTTGAACATACTCCGTTTACTTCCAAACAGGAAGAAACATATCACTATACTTGAAGATCTCAGTGGAATAATTAAGCCTAGCAGGTGAAAAGATGGGGATTTAATCATTCTTTTTTAGTAAAACCAAATCAGAACTAATATTTGCAGTCAATTTCATTAACTATTCATGTTATACTTCTACAGGATGACATTACTTTTAGGTCCTCCAAGTTCTGGAAAGACAACTCTGTTATTAGCCTTGGCTGGGAAGCTTTCCAAGGACCTTAAAGTAAAGAATCATTTATTCACTTCTTTCAATACCCTTTTGAGGAAAAATTTATGTGCTACTCTGCTATTATGTTTTTTTGAGGGAAGGGTGTCCTAGGCTATGCCTAGACTAATCCCTTGGCAAATTATGATTTTAAGACATCAGCCCTGATTAAACCTCAGTGGCCACAATTGTTGTGTACGCCTGGATTCGAACCCTGGGCAGATGGGATATTCCACCACATCCCCCATGGCCTTAACCAGTACGCCACAACCCTTGTGGTTCTCTCATGTTATTCTTACAAGAGTATTTGTTTCTTGTTCTAAACCAGTGCTCAGGTGGGGTGTCGTATAACGGGCATCATATGAGCGAGTTTGTGCCTCAGAGAACCTCGGCTTATATCAGTCAAAATGATCTACATATAGGAGAAATGACTGTTAGAGAAACCCTGGCTTTCTCTGCTAGGTGCCAGGGTGTAGGATCACGTTACGGTTAGTTGGCATCTAGCCGTTGATCTCTACAGACTAAACACTACGTCGATTTATATGTTTTTCACTATTTACACTTGTGGATGGAATATTTTTCTGACCCAACTGTTGTCGACTAGATATGCTGGCAGAGTTGTCAAGAAGAGAGAAAGATGCAAATATTAAGCCTGATCTTGATATTGATATATACATGAAGGTAATAAGGAGTTACTTTAGGTTAATATGAGTAAGGGTTTAAAGTGTTTGCCTACCTGTCAAGGGAACTAATTGTTGAGTACCTTGAATTATGTTGGTGACCCGGATTGCAACCCGACTCGATATATTTGGATACTTGACCCAAAGAAATTTTACAGGAGGTCTGTGGGGGATTCGCCCCCTGCCATATGGACTGTCCTAATTTTTGGCACAAATAGGTTACCGGGTAAAAGCGTTTTACATAAAGGCTATGTTTGACAGAAACTAGTCATGTTTGGTAAAAACCACCAGATAAGCTAGATGACAATGTAAAATGACTTAAAAGGATACGTTGAAAAATTAATTGGAAAAATACAAGGGGCGTAATTGGAAAAAAAAAAAAGCCCGTGAAGCTTATTGAAACGCTACTTGAAGTAGCTTTTCAAAAAGCTAACTTATAAGCTAGTTTATGGCTAACAAACATGGCTTTTTCAATAAGCTCAAAAATTACACCAACACTAGTCTGAATATATTTTCTAATATTAGCATTCTAGTATTCAAGTTATTCTGAATTCTTGGTTTATCCACAATGGGGTCCATCAATAAAGACTAGTATGCCTAAATCTTAACCTGAAAAAAACAAACAAGAACTTGTGTTCATTTATGATGCTTCAGGCAGCAGCAGCAGAAGGTCAAGAAACAAGTGTGGTTACGGATTATGTTCTGAAGGTACTATAAACATTAAAAGCTGCTATTTTTATGAATGAAATGAGTAGCAAAACAGCAAACTAGAACAATAATGTTTGTGTCTTATTTGGATTTTACAGGTTTTGGGACTAGACATCTGCGCAGATACCATGGTAGGGGATCAAATGATCAGAGGCATATCGGGTGGACAAAGAAAGCGAGTCACTACAGGTAAGGTTCTGACTCTTAGGGTCCGCTTAGTTTGTAGGAATGGAATGGAATGGATTGGATTTCATATAGGGATTTGGATTTGAGATGATTTGGAATCCTTTTGTGTGTTTGGTTTGTAGGATTGGAATGGATTTGAATTCCATTATTTATAAAAAAAATCGTTAAAAAAATTATGAAAAAATATAAAAGTAATTAAATTACCTTTTATTTAACTGATTATTAGAAAACAAGTGTTTTTAACGTATTTTTAAACATTATTATATACAAATCCACGAAATCCCTTGAAATCCTAGTCATTCCCTTGGGATTTTAAAATCTTATGTTGGAGGGATTTCAAAGAAATCCTATTTCAAATCCGGACAATCATGCAAACCAAACACGAGATTGGAATGGATTTGAAATCCAAATCCCTCCAATTCCAATCCATTCCGGCAAACCAAACGCACCCTTAGTAGATATAGACTTCTTTTGGTCAGCACATGGAGTGACATTTGATTGGTGTGTTTTGATTCATAACGTATAGGCGAAATGATAGTTGGCCCATCAAAGGTTCTACTTATGGACGAGATATCTACTGGTTTGGACAGCTCTACAACTTTTCATATTGTGAATTCGTTGAGGCAATACATTCGGATTCTTAAAGGAACTGCCATTATTTCGCTCCTCCAGCCTGCACCTGAAACATATGATTTATTTGATGACATAATCTTACTCTCCGATGGCAAGATAGTGTATCAGGGTCCACGTGAACAAGTGCTCGAGTTTTTTGAATCTATGGGATTCAGATGTCCGGAAAGGAAAGGTGTGGCCGACTTCTTGCAAGAAGTAAGTGTGATCCCTACACAGCAAGACTTCTTTCACTGTGCTTCTTGCCATGTGAACTACTCCCTCGGTCCCAAAATAAATGTCCACAATCAAAAAGACACAGTTTTAGGAGTGTGTAATTATTACACTTTTTAATTAACCAAAGTACAATTTTACCGTTAATTATAGAGAGAGAAATTTTCTCCATCGCATAATTAAGGGTGGAATAGAAAAATGGAAATTTACTTTTGAAAGTGGACACTTATTTTGGGACAAGCAAAAATAGTAATGCAGACACTTATTTTGGGACAGAGGGAGTACTAAATATGGAGGTTATAAAATCCCTAAAAGTAGGAAGTTGTGATCCTTAACTTTCAGTGATAAGTATAGGCGTAATAACTGAGGGGAGGGTTCAAACGAGAAGCTAAACATTTTGCAAGAAGGCGAGAAGTGTGATATCATATATGATACACAAACCTAATCATATATGATTAAACAAATGTTACATTGGCAATACATAGACGTTTAATCATATATGATTAAACACATCCACAGGCCGTGTAATCATATATGATATCACACTTCTCGCCTTCTCGCAAAATGTTTAACTTCTCGCATGATCCTTCCTCTAATAACTGATGTCTTATATAACCAAACCGAAGCAAACTAAACTAACCCATGGTTAGGGTTGGAATGTAAGCAGATTAGACCTCTACCTCAAAGAGTAGAGCGGTTGTCTCCATGAACACCCCGGTTTGTGCAAAGTGTCCGAAAAAAGGATAAAGTCATAAAACTTGCTCAAAAAAATCGCTCAGAAAGAACATAAGAACTTAAAAATAAGAAAGGCAGTTGAACAACAAACTGATTTCTTATATGCTAAGTTGAAACAAAAGTACACCGACATAACCACAAGAGTTGTGGCGTAGTGGTTGACGCCCTGGGGGTGTGGTGGAATATCCCATCTGCCCAGGGTTAAATTCCAGGAGTACACAACAATTGTGGCCACTGAGTTTATCAGGGGTGATTTCTTACGGTCAAAATTTGTCAGGATTAGTCTAGGCATAGCCTGGGACACCCTTCAAAAAAAAAAGTACACTGACATATTTCTAGTTTCAATTGATGATGCTCAGAAAATGTTGGGAAAATTCTACAGGTGACATCAAAGAAAGATCAGGAGCAGTACTGGATGCAAAGAGACGAACCTTACAGGTTTATCGCAGCCAAACAATTCGCTAAAGCATATGAATCGTTCCATGAAGGAAGGAGAACGGCAGAAGAGCTTTCAATCCCGTATGACAAAAGCAAGAGCCATCCTGCAGCGTTAACAACCGAAACATATGGCGTAAACAAAAAGGAGCTCCTGAGAGCGTGCACTTCAAGAGAGTTTTTGCTTATGAAGAGAAACTCATTTGTCTACATCTTCAAACTATTCCAAGTAGGTACTCTATTGAGTTGAGATGTTTCTAAGATTAATTTGAATGGGGCAAGTTCAAACGAGAAGCTAAACATTTTGCGAGAAGGCGAGAAGTGTGATATCATATATGATACACAAGCTTAATCATATATGATTAAACACATGTTACATTGGTAATACATAAACGTTTAATCATGTATGATTAAACACACCCACAGGCCGTGTAATCATATATGATATCACACTTCTCGCCTTCTCGCAAAATGTTTAACTTTCGCATGATCCTTCCTCTATTTTGAACTTCCAAGGGAGTTACTTAAAAACTTATTATCTTATCTACTTTCAGCTTCTTGTGATGTCATTTCTGACGATGACAGTCTTTTTTCGGACCGAGATGCACAAACGCTCGGTGGAGGATGGAGGCATATACACGGGTGCTTTGTTTTTTGGTGTAGTTATAATCATGTTCAATGGATCTTCGGAGATTTCCATGACAATTGCAAAGCTTCCTGTCTTTTACAAACAAAGAGATTCTCTCTTCTACCCTTCATGGGCATATGCTCTTCCTTCGTGGATCATCAAGATCCCCATCTCATTCGTTGAAACTTTTCTTTGGACTCTTCTCACTTATTATGTAGTTGGATTTGATCCAAATGTCGGAAGGTTTGTTACTCTATATGAAAGGGTTGGGTTCACGTGAGACCTAACATGTTTTCGTGAGACCGGTGAGACCACGATTTTACACTTGAAACTTCACAATAAAACACTGTGAAGGTAAAAAAATCTGAACCTTCATAGTGTTTTTTGTGAAGGTTTTTACCTTCACAATGTTTTGCTGGGAAGTTTCAAGTGCAAAGTTGTGGTCTCACGGGTCTCACGAAAACATGTTGGTCTCACGTGAACCCAAGTCCTATATGAAATGACATTACCTAGTTTCCACCTCTGAAGTACCATATACAACTAAAGAATCTCCTTGCTACAGATTTTTCAGACAGTATCTGCTACTCTTACTAGTGAATCAGATGGCATCGGGATTGTTTCGTTTTATTGCGGCAGTGGGTCGAAATATGATTGTCGCAAGCACGTTTGGTTCATTTGCACTTCTCATACTATTTGCCCTGGGTGGCTTTGTCCTATCACGAGGTACAAATCTTTTCATTATAACTAATGAAAACCTTCCACTTGATTATTGGTTCATACTGAGCGTTTTTTCCTTTCAAAATCAAAGACGACGTAAAGGGTTGGTGGATTTGGGGATACTGGTCTTCACCGATGATGTACGCTATGAATGGGATAGTAGTCAATGAATTTCTTGGGCATGATTGGGACCGAGTAAGTCATTTAAATAACACAATGCATTGTATCCTAGGCAAAGGATCGTGTGAGAAGTTGAGTTAATGGTGAGAAGTGTGAGAAGTGGATCTGAACCGTTGATCTCTTTTAATCTCAAGCCCTCCCATGAATTGCGGCTTAGAAGGGAATTGACTTGGTGCATCTCAGTGCATCTTATCTCGGTGCATCTCATCCTAATCCGCGTCCATTTCTCATCCAACGGTTGATAACCACTTCTCATGTTTCTCACCATTAACTCAACTTCTCACCGGAACCCAACCCTTGTATCCTATGTGCTATAGATGGCGTTTTTCAAAGTTCAAAGCTAACACTATAACACTTTTTGATTAAAGGTGTTGCCTAATTCCACGGAGTCCCTAGGAGTCACGGTTATAACATCTAGAGGTTTCTTCCCATACGCATATTGGTATTGGATTGCAGTAGCGGCTTTGATTGGATTCGTGTTCCTCTTCAACTTTACCTACACGCTGGCCCTCACTTTTCTCAATCGTGGGTACTATCCTTGTTCTAAGTTATGAATTGATCTCGATAGTTTAACATAAAAAGGAATATATTGCAGCTCTCGAGAAGTATCAAGCTATTATACCAGATGAAAAGGACGGCCAAAATCCTGCAGATGTCGAGTTATCATCCATGAGAACAGGATCTGCAGAAGGGGGAAGTGAGAGCAAGAGAAAAGGAATGATTCTTCCATTTGAACCACATTGTATCACCTTTGATGATATTAAATACTCTGTTGATATGCCCCAGGTGGTTAAAGACATACATGTTCAATTCAGTTCCTGATTCTGATCAAGATTCTTGTCATCCTCGACATATATATATATATAGGGTCGGGTTCTGGGGAAAATCTCAAAAAACAGAAAACTGAAGAACAACTTCCCTTCATCCGGACGGTATGCACTTGTGCATACAAGTAATTTGTAACATGCACACGTGCATATGCACAAATGCATAATGCGCACGTGCATAAAAACCAAAAAACAACTTAATTTACTTGTATGCACAAGTGCATATCCTCCAGATCAAGGGCTACCAGGGTGTATCTTAGTTTTCAAAATTTTTGAGGTTTTCCCTTGAACCTCGCTCTCTCTCTCTCTTTATATATAGATATAGATATAGATATAGATATAGATAGATAGATATAGATATAGACGTAGGATCGTGTGAGAAGTTGAGGTTAACGTGAGAAGCGTGAGAAATGGATCTGAACCATTGATCAATTTTAATCAAATGCCCTCCCATGAATTGCGCCTTAGAAGAGAATTGATCAGGTGTTTCTTGGTGCATCTTACCTCGGTGCATCTCATCCTAATGTGCATCCATTTCTCATCCAACCGTTGATAACCACTTCTCACATTAACCTCAACTTCTCACCAGAACCTAACCTATATATATATATATATATATATATATATATAGGGACAGATTCAAACGAGAAGCTATAACATGTTGTGAGAGGGCGAGAAGTGTGATATTATATATGATTCAGTAATTTTCGTTCTGTAAGACCATAATGAAAACGCAATTTTTGTTTTTCTTCTAGGCGAATACGATATTGGGATGTAACATGTGTTGAATGATATATGATATCATACTTCTCGCAAAAATTTTAACTTCTCGCATGATCCTTCCTCTCTCTCTCTCTCTATATATATATAGGGGTGTTCAAATGCAACCCCTTTACATGATGCAACCCATGAAACCTCTCTATCCGCCACTCATTTTATTTTTACTTTTGTAATTAAGAAAAAGGAAAAAAGTTGAAAATAAAATGAGTCGTGGATAGAGGGATTGCATGGGTTGCACCATATAAAGGGGTTGCATAATAACCTACATATATATATATATATATATATATGCAGAAAGATTTAGATCCTAGCAAACAGTCTATACATACAAAATTGAAACTTTGAACTTATGATAATGAAGGAAATGAAGGAGCAAGGAGTGTTTGAGGATCGATTGCTGCTACTGAAAGGTGTGAGTGGAGCGTTCAGGCCGGGTGTTCTCACAGCATTAATGGGTGTTAGTGGTGCCGGTAAAACTACTTTGATGGATGTGCTGGCGGGACGGAAAACAGGTGGATATGTAGAGGGTAACATTATGATTTCAGGCTATCCAAAGAAGCAAGAAACTTTTGCTCGAATTTCTGGGTACTGCGAACAAAATGACATCCACTCTCCTCATGTCACAGTGCACGAGTCCTTGATATACTCCGCTTGGTTAAGGTTGCCAGAGAGCGTTGATTCTGAAACTGGAAAGGTCAGTACATATTTGATCATTTCTTACTAAAAAATGATGATACAGAAAAATAACACTTAGGGGTTGTTTACTTACAGCTTAATGAGCTTAATGGTCTGGGAGGCTTATTCGCTCAGCCATACATTGAGTGTTTATTTACGACTTAATCGTTAAGCCATTAAGCTAAAATGGCTATATGGAATAAGCCAGGACCCCTCACTTATCCCCATTAAGCCATCCTAAACAAATCAACACCAGAAATGCCCGGAAATAATCCAACCCTCTATTTGCCTCCCGCAAACCCATTGGTCTCCTGTCCCTGTCCCTCAAACAGACATATTTATCCAGACAGACAACTTAACCTATACAGCGCTTAATGTAAACAAAAAGTAAACAACCCCTTAATGATATACAACTTTTTGCAGATGTTTGTTGATGAGGTCATGGAACTTGTGGAACTAACACCATTAAGAGACGCATTAGTCGGATTGCCAGGTGTAAATGGTTTATCAACTGAGCAGCGAAAGAGGTTAACCATAGCAGTGGAGCTGGTTGCTAACCCATCTATAATATTTATGGATGAGCCAACATCAGGGCTTGATGCTAGAGCTGCTGCTATTGTGATGAGAACGGTTAGAAATACCGTAGACACAGGAAGAACAGTTGTGTGTACCATCCATCAACCAAGTATAGACATATTTGACGCTTTTGATGAGGTATAACAAAGGATATTTCATAATGGCATAATAGGGTCAGGTTCAGGGGAAAACCTCAAAAAAAGGGAAAACTGAGGAACAACATGGTAGCCCTTCATCTGGACTATATGAACGTGCGCATACGAGTAATTTGTAACATGCACACGTGCATAATGCACACGTGCATAAAAAACCAAAAAACAACTTAATTTACTTGTATGCACAAGTGCATACCGTCCGGATCAAGGGCTACCAGGGTGTTCCTCAGTTTTCCATTTTTTTGAGGTTTTCCCTTGAACCTCCCTCTGGCATAATATTGAGTATCGAATTACCGACAGAAGCAGTACCACACTTTTATATCTGTAGTTGGTTTAATTCCTGAAAGGGAATACTGAAAATTTTCATATGGATTGCAGTTGTTTTTGATGAAACAAGGAGGACAAGAGTTATATGTCGGACCAGTGGGTCATCATTCCTGCAATTTGATAAATTACTTTGAGGTAAGGTGCCATTAAGAAGTACAAATATCCAAAAAAGAAAAAACTATTTCCTAGTTTTGGCTTTTGTGTAACAGCTAAACTAAGAAATGACATAGACATTATAAGGGTACAAGAATGTGAAAAACCATTACTGTTATCCTAAGCAGGATATCGAAGGCATAAGTAAAATTAAAGACGGTTATAACCCTGCAACATGGATGTTGGAAGTTAGTAACTCAGCACAAGAAATTGCTATGGGAATTGATTTCACCCATGTGTACAAAAGCTCCCAACTTTACAAGTAAGTCGACTGCTCATAACCGGATACTTTAATATAGTTAACCAGGCACTATTTAACTTTTTTTTTGGGAAGGATGTCCTAGGCTATGCCTAGACTAATCCCTTGGCAAATTATGACCATAAGACATCAGCCCTGATTAAACCTCAGTGGCCACAATTGTTGTGTACGCCTGGATTCGAACCCTGGGCAGATGGGATATTCCACCACATCCCCCAGGGACTTAACCAGTATGCCACAACCCTTGTGGTTATTATTTAACTGTTTCTTGACTGGTTTGATAATGTCTTGTACTTATTGACAGGAGAAACAAAGCTCTTATCAACGAGTTAAATACACCTCCTTCTGGATCTAAGGATCTCTATTTCCCAACTCGGTACTCTCGGTCCTTCTTCACACAATGCATGGCTTGCCTATGGAAACAACGGCTTTCATATTGGCGAAATCCTCCTTACACTGCCGTAAGATTTCTCTTCACTTTGGGCATTGGATTGATGTTTGGGACAATGTTCTGGGATCTCGGCGGTAGAAGGTAACATAATCCAAGATTGATTAGAATGCATAAGTCTGGTTTTGTCCTCAACTCGATCTCATATTTTCTTAGCTTTTTCCATCTAATTGAATTCCAGGACATCCCAACAAGATCTGATTAATGCAATGGGTTCTATGTATGCTGCTGTTCTCTTTATTGGGATACAAAATTCGTCATCCGTGCAGCCAGTGGTATCCGTTGAAAGGACCGTCTTTTACAGAGAAAGGGCAGCACGAATGTATTCTGCCCTACCGTATGCTTTTGCAAAGGTACTTAATAGTTCCATTAAGAGGCAACCTCTGAATCTCTAAGAGGTGAATCTTGTTTGGCCAAAAAAAAGTCTGCCTCTTAATGGTTCTAAAACCCTCTGAATGATTTTGTATCATTGGCATCCCTTAACCATTCAGCACCCTGATTTCCTGAACAATTAGCAAACAACCATATTTCATTTTGCATTATATCATAAGAGCCTCTTAATCATTCTGCACCAAACCATTCAGCAACTGCCAAACAGCCCCTAGTTAATAAGCATTGACATTTTGTTGATCAGCAATCAACATAAGTAATTTCTTTTAACTAGTTATCTTAACTACGTTGATTTCGACTTGGTATTGATTTGTCGTTATGAACCCCATGTTAAACTTCTTTGGCAGGTTCTGGTGGAACTACCCTACGTGTTTGTACAAACTTCGGTATACGGTGTCCTAGTGTACTCGATGATTGGATTCCACTGGACAGTAGCCAAATTCTTTTGGTACTTTTTTTTCATGTACCTCACGTTACTATACATGACCTTCTACGGCATGATGACCGTGGCCATGACTCCCAACCCCACCATTGCTGCTATTGTTGCTGCCTCGTTTTATGGAATATGGAATCTCTTTTCAGGATTCGTTATCCCGCGACCTGTAAGTTCCATTGATTATATTCATGTTTGCCTCAAATTTGAGATTTATGAACATTAGCCTGTTCTTTAAGGATGCGTTTGGTACGCAGACAAGATAGAACAGGACAAGACAGAACAGGACAGAACAATTGTTCAACGTTTGGTAAAACAGAACCGGACAGAACAAAACAAAACAGATAACATGACCAATTTACCCCTAATAAGTTGTTTATATATATTTTATATATATATTGATTAATTATGTAATTTATTAAATTATAACGAAATAAATATTTGTTATAACAAAATATAGTATTAGAAAGTTATTTTCAAGATAGATTAAAGTGACACCAAAATAAAAAGTTTATATAGTTTCCAATTTTTATTTTTTAACCTTTTCTATATTTTTTTACTATTAATATTTACTAATTTAAATAAATTAATCAAAACATAGTAACTATATAAAAATAATATTTGAGGACAATAAAGTGAAAATTTAAAGAACATAAAATAAAATAAATAAAATTTAAAGAATGAATAAAATATAAAAAATAAGGCGTATTAAATGTTTTAGAAGATAATTGGATTTTATTTTGAGGTTATATTGATAAAACATAAGTTTGTTTCACCTTGTTCCAGCTTGTTCCATGGGGTGAGGGTGGAACAGGCATGTTTCACTTTTGTTCCACTTTGTTCCTGTCTGTTCCATCTAACAGTCCTGCCAAACGTGGGACAGTGATCCCTGTTCTGTACTGTTCAGTGTACCAAACGCACCCTAATTACATACATGTTTCCCATTTTTGTAAACAGAGGATACCTATTTGGTGGAGATGGTACTATTGGGCATGTCCAACTGCTTGGACTCTCTATGGTATGGTTGCTTCACAGTTTGCAGACTTTGAGGATATACTCGAGAATGGTGAAACCGTAAAAGATTACTTGGAGAGATATTTTGGATTTGATAGAAGTTTTCTTGGTGTAGTTGCTGGTATGCATGTTGGATTCACCGTACTATTCGCATTTGTCTTTGCCTTTGCCATCAGGACCTTCAATTTCCAAAGGAGGTAGGCCAGGACAGGTAAAATGAGAGGCACTTCAAATATAAGCATTCCTCGTTGTCAGAGAAAGTGATCAAGGATCTAAGCGGAAACTCTAATAATGATTTTAAAGAACCTTGTGTTGTATCTTTTTACCCTTTTCCCCAAATAACAAGCTTTCTAATGGTTTAATGTGACCTCTATAAGTTTTCTACCTCCCTGTTTTTTTTTTTTTGAGGGGTGTCCTAGGCTATGCCTAGACTAATCCCGGCAAATTATCACTGCAAGAAATCAACCCTGATAAACTCAGTGGCCAAAATTGTTGTGTACGTTTGTATTCGAACCTTGGGCAGATGGGATATTCCACCACATCTCCCAGAGCCTTAACCACTACGCCACAACCCTTGTGGTTTTCTACCTCCCTGTTCCTAGCATCTTTGTACGGAATTGAATCATGAGATATCCTTCGTGGTTGATGCAACTTTGTCACTTATCTCAAATGTGATGCCATATCAAAGTTCAAAGATGACATAATACAAATCAAGTCTTGACTTTTCAGATTGCCTAATACTCCATTCTTGTAAGCATATTGGGCAGAAGAAGTCTTGTAATAAGGTGTGGGCACACCTTAGGACAGGAATACTCTTTTTATGATGAAGTGTTGGACAGAACATGAATTGTCATAAGGCGTGGGCACGCCTGCCCACGCCTTATGCAGAAAGAACTTCTGTTTTGTTTAGAAGCCCAAGACTTGGCCCATGGTCAAATAGGCCCATGTTCCCTTGTATATGTTAACTCTCGGTTGGGAGAGTAGAAAATAAGAGAGAAATTAGAGAGTGTGTGAGATATTGAAAGAACATATCCTATAAAAGTGAAGGAGGTCGATTCTTAACCTAATACACAAGGGCTCTCTCTTCTGGTGTGGATGTAGGCATTTATGCTGAACCACGTAAATCTCTTGTGTTGTCTCTACTCTTATTTACTTTGATTTGCTTGGTTATTGTCATTACTTGTTTTAGGTTGGAGTAAGATTGGGAAACTGATCAGAGGTATAAAGACTATTTGGTTTTCTATTTCTTCTACTCTGTTTCCACTGAGCAACAATTCTCATGGTCTTCTTTTCACTAACAGTCTTATATGGTGTAAAATGAGTCATCATAGCATGCATCTTAATAATTGTAAAACTTGGGTTCAAGAGACTCAGTCAATACCAATTGGATCGAAGGCCACCGGTTAAGTTGAGTTGAATTTCATCCAAAACCCTTGTGGTTGAACTCTCTATGTTTGCTTTATGGTTGCACAATTCTACAATTTCTTACGGTTTCATTCAGCCTACTCCACCTAGTTTAGGACAAAACGGTTGCTAACTTCAATCAAATTTCAGAAATTGGACCATCATTTGCTGAATTGAGTAAGATTTTTTCTTTAAACCTTGACAAGTTTTTTCTACACTTAACCACAAGGGTTGTGGCATATGGTAGAATATCTCATCCGTCCAGGGTTCGAATCCAGACGTACACAACAATTGTGGCCATTGAGGTTTAATCAGGGCTCATGTCTTACGATCATAATTTGGGGATTAGTCTAGGCATTGCCTAGGACACCTTCCCAAAAAAAAAAAAATCTACACTTTTATCAATATGGGAAACTTGTCTTGCTATCAAGATAACAAAAAACCTCCCATTGGAGCATATTAACAAACACCTGGTGTACAATCCTATGATTGAAACTAAAGAACCCCATCAACAAAACATAGAGTTAGACAAGATAAACAATCGAATATAATGTAATTAATTCCTTCAAAAACAATGATTTTCTACTTCGAATAACTTCAAGGAAACAAATTCATCGTACAAAGAAACGTATCAAACATCACTTAGTGTTAAGATAATTATGATAATGGTTACCTGTTCTCGATTGAAGCTAGCTCAATGTTACGTAAACCCCAAATTTTGGATCTGTTTCGTATGAATCAAGATCTCAACTTGAAAATTATTCGATCATTAGAAAAAAATTAAAAATAAAATTAAAAATAAAAATTGGAAGTTGATGAGATCGGGCAACTCCCACACATATGCATCGTTAAATTATTTTTTAGTCCTTATAGTTTGTAAAAGTTATGACTTTAGTCCATTGATTATTTTTCTTCATCATCTTTGGCCCTTGTTCTTCTTTGAATAAATTACTTTTTTAGTCCCTATGGTTTGTTAAAGATTATGAATTTTGTCCCTGTGGTTTTACAATTACGGTTTTCGTCTCGATGATTTGCAACTCGTTGTTATTTTCGCCTTTGAGACTAAGGGGTTGTTTACCCAATACTTACCTAGTAAGCGCTTACGGGTAGAAGTCAACACTTTCACTTACCTTATCGGGTAAAATTTTAGTCCATTAAAACGACATCGTATGTAACAATTTACCCAGTAAGTGCTTACGAGGTAGGAGTTGTCGCCCTCACTTACTGGATAAGACTCTTGGACTTTGTCATCGTTCTTACCAGATAAGACTCTCGGTTCTTGTCATCACTCTTACTGGGTAAATTCTCGGTTGTTGTAATGGTCATTCGGTAAGGTAAATGACTCGGTAAGTGTTTGGTAAAGAACACCTAACATATGTAGCACCATTTCTTATAAATACTCGTCTGTGTAAAGAGTATATAGCCATTTCTTTTGCAATTACTACTTTTGCAAATGTTCACAGGTTATTAAAAATAGCAAAACATGATTTTACGAATGGGTCATGTCGAATTTTTGCCAGAAGTTATGACTTAAGGATTAGGATGTTATAGGTTGGCATCTTACCTTCAAGCATGAATGATGAAAATAGCAATGAATTGTGAACCACAAGAGAGAAATCAACAATAGATTGTAAATTATAAGAACGAAAGCAATAATGAATTGTAAACCATAGGGATGAAAATCGTAATTTCAAAAGTATAGGGACGAAAATGGTCTTTTTTGACAGACCACAAGGAAAAAAACATAATTTAATCTTTTTATTTTTCTTTTGGCGGACTGTTATTTGATTACATAATTAAGAACCAAGTTGTCGACATGTATTTGATTACATAATTAAGAACCAAATTAGCGTGTCGTTTCAAGTTGATGTGTTCGATCTCGAGTTATAACAAGAATAAAAAAAAAATCATGAATCTAAGACAAAAGGAAATCAGATTAAATTGTTAATGAAATTGATTAGGTAAGAGTAGAAGAGTAAAAAACAATGGAGTTTAGTTGGTAAAATGGGTGTAGAACACAAAGAGTTTGGACTTGTTTTACACTTTAAGAATATAAAGAAAAGGAATGAATAATGATGCCTCATGGACCAATGTAGTTTGTGGTGTCAAGTGATTTACCTGTCAACCCCACTGAGAGGTGACATGGACCCCACACTTTCAAAATCTTAAAGTTTTGTGCCTAAATTAGACTGGGACAGGACAGGACCCGACTGAGTGAGACCCACCAAAATAAGTGGAACAAAGTCAGGGAGATGAGACAAGATTGGTATATTACTAAACTAAACACGTCAAGTTAAAACCCTAAAATCTTGCATTTATTATGCTGAAAACTAAGACTAATTGTAATGTGGAGATGTGAGCACAGTTATTTTATTTTATTTCTTTTTCACACACCTCCCACAAGCCGGAGGTCTTTAAGAAAACAACCGTTTTACTCTTTGAAGGTAGAGGTCAAACATGGACGGACCCAAAGAAGGGCATACGGTGGCATGTGCCACCGTATTATTTCTCCGCCGAACGGTTAAAAATTTTACGTTTATGAAATGTGCCACCATATGATATTTAAAAGTTCAAGAAGGTACAACCGTACCTCGTAATCAACCAAAAAAACTCTTGAAATCAAACAAAAAACCGAAAAAGAACTCTAGAAATCAACCAAAAAACCGAAAAATAACTCTAGAAATCAACCAAAAAAACGAAAAAAAAACTCATGAAATCTACCCCAAAAAACCCTAAAAAATCCCTCGAAATCGATAAAAGAAATGTAAAAATCCCTCGAAGCGGTGGAATTAGGCTATAAACACATCGAACAATATTGAACGTTGCTAAAAAGATGAAGACACGTCGATAAAAAAAGTGTTTTTTGTAATTATTTTTTCTCTATATTATATATATTATATGGTGTCACCATATTAAAAAAAATTCTGGATCCGTCTGCACACATCTCACCTCAACCCCACTTTCCAGGACCATTTGGTTTGGTTATTTGATTTATTTTTCCATTAAGGTTAGTGTAATGTTTATTTTCATAAGAACTGAAGTCACTAAGGATAAGGTATGTACCTATGTGAGACATGTGTTGGCTCATTGAAATATGACTTTAAAATATCTCAACCAACTATATCATGTGTTGGTTTTTGTCTCTTTTATGGGTCCTGGTTCTACATAAAGATAGCACCTTTCTTACTTTCTATCCACAACAAAAGGAAACTGTAGGCTAAAAGAGAATAGAATTATAATCATGAAAGCATAGTTCTTTAAGTTTAGAGTTAATTACACCGTTGGTCCCTGTGGTTTACTCAAAATCTGGATATGGTCCCTATTTTGAAATAAGTACACCAGGGATCCTGTGGTTTGCATTTCGTTGCACTCTGGTCCTGTGGTTTGCATTTCATTGCCCTCTGGGTCCCTAACCACAGGGACCAACAGTGTAATTACAAGGGCCAGAGTGCAATGAAATGCAAACCACAGGACCAGAGTGCAACGAAATGCGAACCACAGGGGGATCCCTGGTGTACTTATTTCAAAATAGGGACCATATCCACATTTTGAGCTAACCACAGGGACCCAGAGTGTAATTAACTGTTGGGTTTATAATAAAACAGGGGAAACCATTGTTCTGAATCTTGAAGATTTTCTTGCCCAAAGAGTTGTGGTTTTGATTATCAACTAAAAAATGGATGGAACTGATATATATAAGGCTAGTAGAAGTATAAGATTAGGGAGTATGAGAGCATTAAATGGTAGTATAAGGGTCGGAAGTACCGGTGGTAGTTCATGGAGGAACGCGGGTTTGGATGTTTTCTCTCAATCGAGTCGACATGAAGATGATGAAGAAGCTCTGAAATGGGCTGCTCTCGAAAAGCTACCGACTTTCGATAGGTTGAAGAAAGGGCTGCTTCTTGGATCCACGGGACCAGTCGATGAGATCAACGTCAATAATCTTGGATTAGAAGATAGACACCATTTACTGGATAGATTGGTGAAAGTAGCTGAAGAAGACAATGAGAAGTTCTTGTTAAAACTCAGAGACAGAATTGACATGTAATATGACTATCTTATACCATATACTTTCACATTTGTTGAACAACTATATATATATAGACAGAGAGAGGGAGGTTCAAGGGAAAACTCAAAAAAATGGAAAACTGAGGAACACCCTGGCGGCCCTTGATCTGGGCGGTATGCACTTGTGCATACAAGTAAATTAAGTTGTTTTTTGGTTTTTATGCACGTGTGCATGTTACAAATTACTTGTATGTATAAATGCATACCATCCAGATGAGGGGATACCAATTACAAATTACTTGTATGCACAAATGCATACCGTCCAGATGAAGGGATACCAGAGTGTTCCTCAGTTTCCCATTTTTTTGAGGTTTTCCCCTGAACCCGACCCTATATATATATATATAGGTATAGATATAGATATAGATATGTGCATTTATAGTGATGGGGTTTCTGGGTTTCTTGGGGATTTTTCAGGGTGGGAATTGATTTGCCTACAATTGAAGTGAGATTTGAGCATTTGACAGTGGAAGCTGATGCTTTCACAGGAAGCAGATCATTGCCTAGTTTCCTCAATTTCAACATTGAAATCCTTGAGGTATAATATTTACTAGACGAAGGTTCAAACGAGAACACTAACTATTTAAGAAAACAAGAGAACAGCAAAAAACATACAAAATCATATGAGATTTTAAATTAACCCGAAAAAAACGGACGCGGGCGACTTTGGGCACGACCTAAAGTCATGTGCAAAGTCGCGTGAATCATATATGATTTTGTATGTACTCGGTTGTTCTCGTGTTTTCTTAAATAGATGTTGTTCTCGTATGAACCCACCTCATAATTACTAATATAAAAAAAAAATCAACATATATCTAGCAGAATATAGTTTTTCTTATTCAATTAACACTTCATATTCACAACCAAATCTCAAGTTCCTGCTGATTTTTACAGGGTTTCTTGAACATACTCCATTTACTTCCAAACAGGAAGAAACATATCACTATACTTGAAGATCTCAGTGGAATAATTAAGCCTAGCAGGTGAAAAGATGGGGATTTAATCCTTCTTTTTTAGTAAAACCATATCAGAACTAATATTTGCAGTCAGTTTCATTAACTATTCATGTTATACTTCTACAGGATGACATTACTTTTAGGTCCTCCAAGTTCTGGAAAGACAACTCTGTTACTAGCCTTGGCTGGGAAGCTTTCCAAGGACCTTAAAGTAAAGAATCATTTGTTCACTTCTTTCAATACCCTTTTGAGGAAAAAATTATGTGCTACTCTGCTAAAATGGAAAAAATTGGGATTTTAGCATTTTTGTTGCTCCAACAGCTATGCTATCCTCTATGCTAAAATAGAGAAAAGAGGAGAGAGATTGTAAAAATCTCTAAAGTTAGAGAAATCTCTAAATAGATAGTTTCCCCCCAAAACTAATTATTACCCCACAAAAAGCAAACTTTTCCTCTCCTAACTTCCCATATATTGTATATTTTAATAATATAATTAAATAAATTGAATGTTTTAATAAGATAATTAATACTAGAGTTGCTAAAATAGAATAGTTGTTGGAGTTGGATGCAAAACTTTTTAGAGATTTTGATTTTATTTACTCTATTTTAGAAAAACTTTAGCATAGTTGTTGGAGATGCTCTTATGTTATCTCTCATGTTATTCTTACAAGAGTATTTGTTTCTTGTTCTAAACTAGTGCTCAGGTGGGGTGTCGTATAACGGCCATCATATGAGCGAGTTTGTGCCTCAGAGAACCTCGGCTTATATCAGTCAAAATGATCTACATATCGGAGAAATGACTGTCAGAGAAACCCTGGCTTTCTCTGCTAGGTGCCAGGGCGTAGGATCACGTTACGGTTAGTTGGCATCTAGCCGTTGATCTCTATAGACTAAACACTACGTCGATTTATATGTTTTTCACTATTTACACTTGTGAATGGAATATTTTTCTGACCCGATTGTTGTCGACTAGATATGCTGGCAGAGTTGTCAAGAAGAGAGAAAGATGCAAATATTAAGCCTGACCCTGATATTGATATATACATGAAGGTAATAAGGAGTTACTTTAGGTTAATATGAGTAAAATGTATGCTTTACATATCAAGGGAACTAATTGTTGAGTACCTTGAATTATGTTGGTGACCCGACTTGATATATATTGGAAACTTGACCCAAAGGAATTTTACGGGAGGTCTGTGGGGGGTTCGCCCCCTGTGGTATGGACTGTCCAAATTTTTGGCACAAATAGGTTACCGGGTAAAAGGGTTTACATAAAGGCTAGTCATGTTTGGTAAGAACTACCAGATAAGCTAGAGGACAATGTAAAATGACTTAAAAGAATATGTTGAAAAATTGATTGGAAAAATACAAGGGGCATAATTGGAAAAAAGCCCATGAAGCTTATTGGAACGCTACTTGAAGTAACTTTTCAAAAAACTAACTTATAAGCTAGTTTTTTTTGGGGAAGGGTGTCCTAGGCTATGCTAAGGGGTTGTTTGGCAGTTGCTGAATGGTTAGGTGCAGAATGATTAAGTGATCAGAATGATTAAGAGGATCTTATGATATAATGCGAAATGAAATATGGTTGTTTGCTAATTGTTCAGGATGAAATCAGGGCTATGAATGGTTAAGACAGGGTCAAGACACTAAATCATTCAGAGGGTTTTGGAACCATTAAGAGGCAGACCGTTTTTTTGCCAAACAAGATTTAACTCTTAACGATTCAGAGGTTGCCTCTTAATGGAACCATTAAGAGGTAAACAAACAGCCCCAATCCTTTACTCCTTTAGCAAATTATGACTGTAAGACATCTGAATAAACCTTAGTGACCACAATTGTTGTGTACGTCTGGATTCGAACCCTGGACAAATGGGATATTCCACCACATCCCCCAGGGCCTTAACCACTACGCCACAACCCTTGTGGTTAACTTATAAGCTAGTTTGTGGCTAACAACATGGCTTTTTCAATAAGCTCAAAAAATAAGCTAGCTTATGCTTGCAAAACACGGCCAAAGTACTTGGTTTAGTATTTCATAAGAACAAAAAGACTCTCTATCTATCTATTTCTCCCCATGGACGTATACTTATTGGCCAAAACCTCGTAAAACTTTATATTATCTTATTTTTTGTTCGAATTCTCAGTATTACACCAACACTATAATATGTTTTCTAGTATTCAAGTTATTCTGAATTCTTGGTTTATCCACAATGGGGTCCATAAACAAGAACTTGTGTTTGTTCTGTGATGCTTCAGGCAGCAGCAGCAGAAGGTCAAGAAACAAGTGTGGTTACGGATTATGTTCTGAAGGTACTATAAACATTAAAAGCTGCTATTTTTATGAATATGATGAGTAGCAAAACATCAAACTAGAACAATAATGTTCTGTGTCTTATTTGAATTTTACAGGTCTTGGGACTAGACATCTGCGCAGATACCATGGTAGGGGATGAAATGATCAGAGGCATATCGGGTGGACAAAGAAAGCGAGTCACTACAGGTAAGGTTCTGACTCTTATAGTAGATATAGACTTCTTTTGGTCAGCATATGGAGTGACATTTGATTGGTTTGTTTTGATTCATAACGTATAGGCGAAATGATAGTTGGCCCATCAAAGGTTCTACTTATGGACGAGATATCTACTGGTTTGGACAGTTCTACAACTTTTCATATTGTGAATTCGTTGAGGCAATACATTCGAATTCTTAAAGGAACTGCCATTATTTCGCTCCTCCAGCCTGCACCTGAAACATATGATTTATTTGATGACATAATCTTACTCTCCGATGGCAAGATAGTGTATCAGGGTCCACGTGAACAAGTGCTCGAGTTTTTTGAATCTATGGGATTCAGATGTCCGGAAAGGAAAGGTGTGGCTGACTTCTTGCAAGAAGTAAGTGATATCCCTACACAGCTAGACTTCTTTCACTGTGCTTCTTGCCATGTGAACTACTCCCTCGGTCCCAAAATAAATGTCCACTATCAAAAAGACACAGTTTTAAGAGTGTGTAATTATTACACTTTTTAATTAACCAAAGTACAATTTTACCGTTAATTATAGAGAGAGAAATTTTCTCCGTCGCATAATTAAGGGTAGAATAGAAAAATGAAAATTTACTTTTGAAAGTGGACACTTATTTTGGGACAAGCAAAAATAAGTAATGTAGACACTTATTTTGGGACGGAAGGAGTACTAAATATGGAGGTTATAAAATCCTTAAAAGTGGGAAGTTGTGATCCTTAACTTTCAGTGATAAGTATAGGCGTAATAACTGAGGGGCGGGTTCAAACGAGAAGCTAAACATTTTGCGAGAAGGCGAGAAGTCCGATATCATATATGATACACAAACTTAATCATATATGATTAAACAAATGTTACATTGGCAATACATAGACGTTTAATCATATATGATTAAACACATCCACAGACCGTGTAATCATTTATGATATCACACTTCTCGCCTTCTTGCAAAATGTTTAACTTCTCGCATGATCCTTCCTCTAATAATTGATGTCTTATATAACCAAACCGAAGCAAACTAAACTAACCCATGGTTAGGGTTGGAATGTAAGCAGACTAGATCTCTACCTCAAAGAGTAGAGCGGTTGTCTCCATGAACACCCCGGTTTGTGCAAAGTGTCCGAAAAAAGGATAAAGACATAAAACTTGCTCAAAAATATCGCCCAGAAAGAACATAAGAAGAACTTAAAAATAAGAAAGGTAGTCGAACAACAAACTGATTTCTTATATGCTAAGTTTAAACAAAAGTACACCTACATAACCACAAGGGTTGTGGCGTAGTGGTCGAGGCCCTGGGGGTGTGGTGGAATATCCCATCTGCCCAGGGTTAAATTCCAGGAGTACACAACAATTGTGGCCACTGAGTTTATCAGGGGTGATTTCTTACAGTCAAAATTTGCCACGATTAATCTAGGCATAGCCTGGGACACCCCTCAAAAAAAAAATACACCGACATATTTTCTAGTTTCAATTGATGATGCTCAGAAAATGTTGGGAAAATTCTACAGGTGACATCAAAGAAAGATCAGGAGCAGTACTGGATGCAAAGAGACGAACCTTACAGGTTTATCGCAGCCAAACAATTCGCTAAAGCATATGAATCGTTCCATGAAGGAAGGAGAACGGCAGAAGAGCTTTCAATCCCGTATGACAAAAGCAAGAGCCATCCTGCAGCGTTAACAACCGAAACATATGGCGTAAACAAAAAGGAGCTCCTGAGAGCGTGCACTTCAAGAGAGTTTTTGCTTATGAAGAGAAACTCATTTGTCTACATCTTCAAACTATTCCAAGTAGGTACTCTATTGAGTTGAGATGTTTCTAAGATTATTTTGAACGGGACAAGTTCAAACGAGAAGCTAAACATTTTGCGAGAAGGCGAGAAGTGTGGTATACAAGCATAATCATATATGATTAAACACATGTTACATTGGCAATACATAAACGTTTAATCATGTATGATTAAACACACCCACAGCCGTGTAATCATATATGATATCACACTTCTCGACTTCTCGCCTTCTCGCATGATTCTTCCTCTATTTTGAACTTCCAAGGGAGTTACTTAAAAATTTATTATCTTATCTACTTTCAGCTTCTTGTGATGTCATTTCTGACGATGACAGTCTTTTTCCGGACCGAGATGCACAAACGCTCGGTGGAAGATGGAGGCATATACACCGGTGCTCTGTTTTTTGGTGTAGTTATAATCATGTTCAATGGATTTTCGGAGCTTTCCATGACAATTGCAAAGCTTCCTGTCTTTTACAAACAAAGAGACTTTCTCTTCTACCCTTCATGGGCATATGCGCTTCCTTCGTGGATCATCAAGATCCCCATCTCATTCGTTGAAACTTTTCTTTGGACTCTTCTCACTTATTATGTAGTTGGATTTGATCCAAATGTCGGAAGGTTTGTTACTCTATATGAAAGGGTTGGGTTCACGTGAGACCAACATGTTTTCGTGAGACCGGTGAGACCACGATTTTACACTTGAAACTTCACAATAAAACACTGTGAAGGTAAAAAAAACTGAACCTTCATAGTGTTTTTTGTGAAGGTTTTTACCTTCACAATGTTTTGTTGGGAAGTTTCAAGTGCAAAGTTGTGGTCTCACGGGTCTCACGAAAACATGTTGGTCTCACGTGAACCCAAGTCCTATATGAAATGACATTACCTAGTTTCCACCTCTGAAGTACCATATACAACTAAAGAATCTCCTTGCTACAGATTTTTCAGACAGTATCTGCTACTCTTACTAGTGAATCAGATGGCATCGGGATTGTTTCGTTTTATTGCGGCAGTGGGTCGAAATATGATTGTCGCAAGCACGTTTGGTTCATTTGCACTTCTCATACTATTTGCCCTGGGTGGCTTTGTCCTATCACGAGGTACAAATCTTTTCATTATAACTAAATAACTAATGAAAACCTTCCACTTGATTATTGGTTCATACTGAGCGTTTTTCCTTTCAAAATCAAAGATGACGTAAAGGGTTGGTGGATTTGGGGATACTGGTCTTCACCGATGATGTACGCTATGAATGGGATAGTAGTCAATGAATTTCTTGGGCATGATTGGGACCGAGTAAGTCATTTAAATAACACAATGCATTGTATCCTGGGCGAAGGATCGTGTGAGAAGTTGAGTTAACGGTGAGAAGTGTGAGAAGTGGATCTGAACCGTTGATCTCTTTTAATCTCAAGCCCTCCCATGAATTGCGGCTTAGAAGGGAATTGATTTGGTGCATCTCAGTGCATCTTATCTCGGTGCATCTCATCCTAATGTGCGTCCATTTCTCATCCAACGGTCGATAACCACTTCTCACGTTTCTCACCATTAACTCAACTTCTCACCGGAACCCAACCCTTGTATCCTATGTGCTATAGATGGTGTTTTTCAAAGTTCAAAACTAACACTATAACACTTTTTGATTACAGGTGTTGCCTAATTCCACGGAGTCCCTAGGAGTCACGGTTATAACATCTAGAGGTTTCTTCCCGTACGCATATTGGTATTGGATTGCAGTAGCGGCTTTGATTGGATTCGTGTTCCTCTTCAACTTTACCTACACGCTGGCCCTCACTTTTCTCAATCGTGGGTACTATCCTTGTTCTAAGTTATGAATTGATCTCGATAGTTTAACATAAAGAGGAATATATTGCAGCTCTCGAGAAGTATCAAGCTATTATACCAGATGAAAAGGACGGCCAAAATCCTGCAGATGTCGAGTTATCATCCGTGAGGACAGGATCTGCAGAAGGGGGAAGTGAGAGCAAGAGAAAAGGAATGATTCTTCCATTTGAACCACATTGTATCACCTTTGATGATATTAAATACTCTGTTGATATGCCCCAGGTGATTAAAGACACACATGTTCTATTCAGTTCTTGATTCTGATCAAGATTCTTGTTATCCTCGAGATATATATATATATATATAGGGTCAGGTTATGGGGAAACCTCAAAAAACGGAAAATTGAAGAACATCTTCCCTTCATCCGGACCGTATGCACTTGTGCATACAAGTAATTTGTAACATGCACACGTGCATATGCACAAATGCATAATGCGAACGTGCATAAAAACCAAAAAACAACTTAATTTACTTGTATGCACAAATACATATCGTCCAGATCAAGGGCTACCAGGGTGTATCTTAGTTTTCAAATTTTTTGAGGTTTTCCCTTGAACCTCCCTCTCTCTCTCTATATATATATATATATATATATATATATATATATAGAGAGAGAGAGAGAGAGAGATAGACGAAGGATCGTGTGAGAAGTTGAGGTTAACGTGAGAAGCGTGAGAAATGGATCTGAACCATTGATCAATTTTAATCAAATGCCCTCCCATGAATTGCGCCTTAGAAGAGAATTGATCAGGTGTTTCTTGGTGCATCTTACCTAGGTGCATCTCATCCTAATGTGCATCCATTTCTCATTCAACAATTGATAACCACTTCTCACATTAACCTCAACTTCTCACCAGAACCTAACCCTATATATATATATATATATATATATATATATAGGGACAGGTTCAAACGAGAAGCTATAACATGTTGTGAGAGGGCGAGAAGTGTGATATCATGTATGATACACAAGCTTAATCATATATGATTCGACACATGTTACATTGACAATACATAGACGTTTAATCATATATGATATCACACTTCTCGCCTTTTCGCAAAATGTTTAACTTCTCGCATGATCCTCTCTCTCTCTCTCTCTCTCTCTCTCTCTCTCTCTCTCTCTCTCTCTATATATATATATATATATATATATATATATATATATATATATATATATATAGTGGAAGGATATTTTGCAACCCTGGAAAATGTTGCAACCCTTGCAACCCACATCTTAACCGTTGGATTCATGATCGACGGTTATTTTATTTTTATTTTTCTGTTTTTTTTAATTAAAAATATTGGGCCCCATATCTATTGTAACCGCCGATCATGAATCCGACGGTTAAGATGTGGGTTGCAAGGTTTGCAACCTTTTTAAGGGTTGCAAATGAAACAACCCCTATATATATATATATATATATATTGGAGCGTTCAAATGCAACCCCTTTACATGATGCAACCCATGAAACCTCTCTATCCACCACTCATTTTATTTTTACTTTTGTAATTAAGAAAAAGGAAAAAAGTTGAAAATAAAATGAGTCGTGGATAGAGGGATTGCATGGGTTGCACCATATAAAGGGATTGCATAATAACCTACCTATATATATATATATATATAATTGCAGAAAGATTTAGATCCTAGCAAACAGTCTATACATACAAAACTGAAACTTTGAACTTATGATAATGAAGGAAATGAAGGAGCAAGGAGTGGCCGAGGATCGATTGCTGCTACTGAAAGGTGTGAGTGGAGCGTTCAGGCCGGGTGTTCTCACAGCATTAATGGGTGTTAGTGGTGCCGGTAAAACTACTTTGATGGATGTGCTGGCGGGACGGAAAACAGGTGGATATGTAGAGGGTAACATTATGATTTCAGGCTATCCAAAGAAGCAAGAAACTTTTGCTCGAATTTCTGGGTACTGTGAACAAAATGACATCCACTCTCCTCACGTCACAGTGCACGAGTCCTTGATATACTCCGCTTGGTTAAGGTTGCCAGCGAGCGTTGATTCTGAAACTGGAAAGGTCAGTACATATTTGATCATTTCTAACTAAAAAATGATGATATAGAAAAATAACACTTAGGGGTTGTTTACTTACAGCTTAATGAGCTTAATGGTCTGGGAGGCTTATTCGCTCAGCCATACATGAGTGTTTATTTACGGCTTAATCGTTAAGCCATTAAGCTAAAATGGCTATATGGAATAAGTCAGAACCCCTCACTTATCCCCATTAAGCCATCCTAAACAAATCAACACCAGAAATGCCCAGAAATAATCTAACCCTCTATTTGCCTCCTGCAAACCCATTGGTCTCCTGTCCCTCAAACAGACATATTTATCCAGACAGACAACTTAACCTATACAGCGCTTAATGTAAACAAAAAGTAAACAACCCCTTAATGATATACAATTTTTTGCAGATGTTTGTTGATGAGGTCATGGAACTTGTGGAACTAACACCATTAAGAGACGCACTAGTCGGGTTGCCAGGTGTAAATGGCCTATCAACTGAGCAGCGAAAGAGGTTAACCATAGCAGTGGAGCTGGTGGCAAACCCATCTATAATATTTATGGATGAGCCAACTTCAGGGCTTGATGCTAGAGCTGCTGCTATTGTGATGAGAACGGTTAGAAATACCGTAGACACTGGAAGAACAGTTGTGTGTACCATCCATCAACCAAGTATAGACATATTTGAAGCTTTTGATGAGGTATAACAAAGGATATTTCATAATGGCATAATAGGGTCAGGTTCAGGGGGAAACCTCAAAAAACGAAAAACTGAGGAACACCTTGGTAGACCTTCATCTGGACTGTATGCACTTGTGCATACGAGTAATTTGTAACATGCACAAGTGCATAATGTACGCTTGCATAAAAACCAAAAAACAACTTAATTTACTTGTATGCACAAGTGCATACCGTCCGCATCAAGGGCTACCAGGGTGTTCCTCAGTTTTCCATTTTTTTGAGGTTTTCCCTTGAACCTCCCTCTGGCATAATATTGAGTATCAAATTACCGACAGAAGCAGTACCACACTTTTATATCTGTAGTTGGTTTAATTCCTTAACGGGAATACTGAAAAAGTTCATATGGATTGCAGTTGTTTTTGATGAAACGAGGAGGACAAGAGTTATATGTCGGACCAGTGGGTCATCATTCCTGCAATTTGATAAATTACTTTGAGGTAAGGTGCCATTAAGAAGTACAAATATCCAAAAAAGAAAAAAACTATTTCCTAGTTTTGGTTTTTGTGTAACAGCTAAACTAAGAAATGACATAGATATTATAAGGGTACAAGAATGTGATAAACCATTACTGTTATCCTAAGCAGGATATCGAAGGAATAAGTAAAATTAAAGACGGTTATAACCCTGCGACATGGATGTTGGAAGTTAGTAACTCAGCACAAGAAATGGCTATGGGAATTGATTTCACCCATGTGTACAAAAACTCCCAACTTTACAAGTAAGTCGACTGCTCATAACCGGATACTTTAATATAGTTAACCAGGCACTATTTAACTGTTTTTGGGAAGGGTGTCCTAGGCTATGCCTAGACTAATCCCTTGGCAAATTATGACCATAAGACATCAGCCCTGATTAAACTACAGTGGGCACAATTGTTGTGTACGCCTGGATTCGAACCCTGGGCAGATTGATATTCCACCACATCCCCCAGGGCTTTAACAAGTACGCCACAACCCTTGTGGTTATTATTTAACTGTTTCTTGACTGGTTTGATAACGTCTTGTACTTATTGACAGGAGAAACAAAGCTCTTATCAACGAGTTAAATACACCTCCTTCTGGATCTAAGGATCTCTATTTCCCAACTCGGTACTCTCGGTCTTTCTTCACACAATGCATGGCTTGCCTATGGAAACAACGGCTTTCATATTGGCGAAATCCTCCTTACACTGCCGTAAGATTTCTCTTCACTTTGGGCATTGGATTGATGTTTGGGACAATGTTCTGGGATCTCGGTGGTAGAAGGTAACATAATCCAAGATTTATTAGAATGCATAAGTCTTGTTTTTTCCTGAACTCGATCTCATATTTTCTTAGCTTTGTCCATCTAATTGACATTCCAGGACATCCCAACAAGATCTGATTAACGCAATGGGTTCTATGTATGCTGCTGTTCTCTTTATTGGGATACAAAATTCCTCATCCGTGCAGCCAGTGGTAGCCGTTGAAAGGGCCGTCTTTTACAGAGAAAGGGCAGCAGGAATGTATTCTGCCCTACCGTATGCTTTTGCACAGGTACTTAGTACATAAGCATTGACATTTTGTTGATCAGCAATCAACATAAGTAATTTCATTTAACTAGTTATCTTAAATATGTTGATTTCCACTTAGGACTTGGGATCACGTGAGACCAACTTGTTTTTGTGAGACCCGTGAGACCACATTTTTACACTTGAGAACCGTGAACCTTCACAGTATTTTTTGTTGTGAAGGTTCAGATTTTTTTTTACCTTCACAGTGTTTTGCTGTGAAGTTTCAAGTGTAAAAATATGGTCTCACGGGTCTCACGAAAACAGGCTGGTCTCACGTGAACCCAACCCTTCCACTTAGTATTGCTTTGTTGTTATGAACCCCCTGTTAAACTTCTTTGGCAGGTTCTGGTGGAACTACCCTACGTGTTTGTACAAACTTCGGTATATGGTGTCCTAGTGTACTCGATGATTGGATTCCACTGGACAATAGCCAAATTCTTTTGGTACTTGTTTTTCATGTACCTCACGTTACTATACATGACCTTTTACGGCATGATGACCGTGGCCATGACTCCCAACCCCACCATTGCTGCTATTGTTGCTGCCTCGTTTTATGGAATATGGAATCTTTTTTCAGGATTTGTTATCCCGCGACCTGTAAGTTCCATTGATTATATTCATGTTTGCCTCAAATTTGAGATTTATGAACATTGGGTCAAGTTCAGGGAAAACCTAAAAAAACGGAAAACTGAGGAACACTCTGGTATCCCTTCATCTGGAAGGTATGCACTTGTGCATACAAGTGATTTGTAACATGCACAAGTGCATCATGCACACGTGCATAAAAACCAAAAAAACAACTTAATTTACTTGTATGCACAAGTGAATACCGTCCCTCTATGAACATTAACCTGTTTTTTAATTATATGTATGTTTTCCATTTTGTTAAACAGAGGATACCTATTTGGTGGAGATGGTACTATTGGGCCTGTCCAACTGCTTGGACTCTCTACGGTATGGTTGCTTCACAGTTTGCAGACTTTGAGGATATACTCGAGAATGGTGAAACCGTAAAAGATTACTTGGACAGATATTTTGGATTTGATAGAAGTTTTCTTGGTGTAGTTGCTGGTATGCATGTTGGATTCACCGTACTATTCGCATTTGTCTTTGCCTTTGCCATCAGGGCCTTCAATTTCCAAAGGAGGTAGGCCAGGAGGACAGGTAAAACGAGAGGCACTTCAAATATAAGCATTCCTCGTTGTCAGAGAAAGTGATCAAGGATCTAAGCGGAAACGCTAATAATGATTTTAAGAACCTTGTGTTGTATCTTTTTCCCCAAATAACAAGCTTTCTAATGGTTTAATGTGACCTATGTAAGTTTTCTACCTCCCTGTTCCTAGCATCTTTGTACGGAATTTGATCATGAGATATTATCCTCCGTGGTTGATGCAACTTTGTCACTTATCCCAAATGTGATTCCATATCAAAGATGACATAATATAAATCAAGTCTTGACTTTTCGGATTACCTAATACACCATTCTCATAGTTGTTAGAACCAAGGTTATCGAACCAGAAATTCAAGATATGTGTTTATAATTGTGTGTTGAAATTGTGAACAAAACATAAGAACGTGTATGTATGTATGTATATATGTATGTAATACCAACAATGCATGCATCACTATTAGTGATTCCAAATATTAAATTCTTTGTTCTTATTCGTTTATCGAATAAAATTTCCTAAAACACAGGTCTCTGCAAAGTAGTAAGACAATCTATGGGGGTTGAGGCCTGCCCAGTGAAAAAGACAAAATGGACATAAAAATTACAGTTTTTTAATAAATTAACAAATCAAATGATATTTTTGTTCCAATTTTTGCACGTGGTTCACTAGTTCCAACAATTAGACCCTTAGAGTGATTCACTGCGGTCGTATCGAGCGTCCGTTTAGAGGATACAACTACGAGAACTTGAATCTGTGACTTTAGGCCGACCCAAGGCCCAATCTTTTGACATTTAAATATATGCCAAGCTTCCCTCTTTAGCCCAATCCAAGTCCCTTAGATGGGCTTTAGTCCAATTTGATAAGCCTTGTAGGATTAGCCTTATAAACTTATCTCCTTCCTATGTGGGATCATTTCCTTTGTAAAAATCCCAAAAATAGTCTTCTTTTCACTAACAGTCTTATATGGTGTAAAATGAGTCATCTTAGCATGCATCTTAATAATTTTAAAACTTGGGTTCAAGAGACTCGGTCAATACCAATTGGATCAAAGGCCACCGGTTAAGTTGAATTTCATCCAAAACCCTTAGGGTTAAACTCTCTATGTTTGCTTTGTGGTTGCACAAATCTATAATACAATTTCATTCAGCCTACTCCATCTAGTTTAGGACAAAACAGTTGCCAAATTCAATCAAATTTCAGAAATTGGACCATCATTTGCTGAATTGAGTAAGATTTTTTCTTTAAACCTTGACAAGTTTTTTCTACACTTAACCACAAGGGTTGTGGCATACTGGTTAAGGCTCTGGGGGATGTGGTGGAATATCTCATCCGTCCAGGGTTCGAATCCAGACGTACACAACAATTGTGGCCATTGAGGTTTAATCAGGGCTCATGTCTTACGATCATAATTTGGGGATTAGTCTAGGCATTGCCTAGGACACCTTCCCAAAAAAAAAAATTCTACACTTTTATCAATATGGGAAACTTGTCTTGCTATCAAGATAACAAAAAACCTCCCATTGGAGCATATTAACAAACACCTGGTGTACAATCCTATGATTGGAACTAAAGAACCCCATCAACAAAACATAGAGTTAGACAAGATAAACAATCGAATATAATGTAATTAATTCCTTCAAAAACAATGATTTTCTACTTCGAATAACTTCAAGGAAACAAATTCATCGTACAAAGAAACGTATCAAACATCACTTAGTGTTAAGATAATTATGATAATGGTTACCTGTTCTCGATTGAAGCTAGCTCAATGTTACGTAAACCCCAAATTTTGGATCTGTTTCGTATGAATCAAGATCTCAACTTGAAAATTATTCGATCATTAGAAAAAAATAATAATAATAAAAAATTAGAAGTTGATGAGATCGGGCAACTCCCACATATGCATCGTTAAATTATTTTTTAGTCCTTATAGTTTGTAAAAGTTATGACTTTAGTCCATTCATTATTTCTCTTCATAATCTTTGGCCCTTGTTCTTCTTTGAATAAATTACTTTTTTAGTCCCTATGGTTTGTTAAAGATTGTGAATTTTGTCCCTGTGATTTTACGATTACGGTTTTCGTCTCGATGATTTGCAACTCGTTGTTATTTTCGCCTTTGAGACTAAGGGGTTGTTTACCCAATACTTACCTGGTAAGCGCTTACTGGTAAAGTCAATACTCTCACTTACCTTATCAGGTAAAATTTTAGTCCATTAAAACGACATCGTATATAACAATTTACCCGGTAAGTGCTTACCAGGTAGGAGTTGTCGCCCTCACTTACTGGATAAGACTCTTGGACTTTGTCATCGTTTTTACCAGATAAGACTCTCGGTTCTTATCATCACTCTTACTGGGTAAATTATCTGTTGTTGTAATGGTCATTCAGTAAGGTAAATGACTCGGTAAGCGTTTGGTAAAGAACACCTAACAAATGTAGCACCATTTCTTATAAATACTCGTCTGTGTAAAGAGTAGTTAGTAAATATGGCTTTTATATAGCCATTTCTTTTGCAATTACTACTTTTGCAAATGTTCACGGGTTATTAAAAATAGCAAAACATGACTTTACGAATGGGTCATGTCGAATTTTTGCCAGAAGTTATGACTTAAGGATTAGGGTGTTATAAGTTGGTATCTTACATTCAAGTATGATTAATGGAAATAGCAACGAATTATGAACCACAAGAGAGAAATCAACAATAGATTGTAAATTATAAGATCGAAAGCAATAATGAATTGTAAACCATAGGGATGAAAATCGTAATTTCAAAAGTATAAGGACGAAAATGGTCTTTTTTGACAGACCACAAGGACAAAAAAACATAATTTAATCTTTTTATTTTTCTTTTGGCCGACTGTTATTTGAATAAATGGTCAATCTAAAGAAATGAAATTGTTATCTGTGTTGAATAAACATTTGAATGATATAAAATTACTATTGAACTTTTTATTTGACTTAAGTGTTTGATGAAAATTACCTTTTAATAAATGTTATAAATGAAAGTTCTTATGTAATAAAAACAATTTAGTTTTAAATAAAAGAACATTAGATTAACCTAATTATTTAAATTCTATAATACTATCACAACATCATTAATAACTTAAATTATAATTAGAATATGTGAACAGACAGCTAAGTATCATGATAGTTCGTGCCTAAATTTTAATCAGAATTGTACGATAATTATCCTAACGAGTTATATTGACTATGTATGATCCTCGATTAAGATAACAGAATATCAAGCTTCAGTCATGATGAGACGTGATAATTAAGGACTTGAACGTTAGAATGTATAAGGTCAAAAGGTTAAAAACAACTTTTGATTCGTTAAAAATAACTGATAAACATGTTTTCCAAGTTTTACAAGGTGATACATGAGCTAGATTGAGGTTTACCTTTTCCTACTACACAAACCAAAAGTCCAAATATAAAAAAGAGTAAGCTACAAATTTGGTCCTTGTGGTTTGTCAAAAATAACATTTTTCGTCTTTACACTTTTGAAATTATAAGATAGCCATCGTAGTTTGCAAAAACATATGGATTCGGTCCCTCCTTGTAATGGTCGTTAAAAATTTTTGTTAAACGAGGAGCACTTTCATCCTTTTATTGATTTTTTGTCTGTTAACCAATCAATGTTGATTTTATAATTTGGTCCTTGCCGTTTTTGATCGGGTAAATGACGATAAAATTGATAAAAAAACGAAAATACCTCTAATTTAACAGAGTTTTTTTAAACATAGTTAGAGGGAGAGACCAAATCTAGATGTTTTACAAACCATGGTAGTCATCTTGTAATTTCGAACCTACAAGGATGAAAAGTGTTATTTTGACCAAATTTGTAGTTTACTCTATATACAGATGAAAGCAGTGACATTGGTTGAGGGCAAGCTAGTAGAATGAGACAGTCATAGATAAACCACCTCGAATGCTTGTCATTTTTTACCGATTATCCTAGTAATCTGCTTGGTTCTTAGATCCTACACTACGCAGCCAAAAGAAGATAGCGTAACAGTAAGAAGCAACGTCATATACGTGGCTAATAAATATAAGGCTAAGAGAGAGTTTTGATATGTAAATTGTATTAGGGAATAGGGAGTGATAGTTATGATGTCGACACATGGTTGCCGAACTTGACCAGTAGTAACTATCTACCATTAGCCATGGATACCCAAGAAAGATGTCGTTGTGCTTGTTTAGTGGCAATTTTTTTGGCAGTGATGACAATTGACATATGGTTACAACATCTTGTATCAAGTAACCATTAAATTACCTGATGAATATGGCATGTGTTGGTAGTTTGTTACCAATAGAAACATACATAAACCATGTCATTTTTTCTTGTGTGATGTTCATCAATTATGCAAGATTGTCATGATGTAGTTTGATAAAGTATTTAGGGGTTGTTTGGCAGTTGTTGAATGGTTTAGTGCAGAATGATTAAAAGGTTTTTATAATATAGTGTAAAATGAAATATAGTTGTATGCTAATTGTTCATAATGAAATCAGGGCTCTTAATGGTTAAGGGAGTGTCAGAATACAAAATCATTAAGAGGATTTTGGAACCATTAAGAGGCAACACTTTTTTTTGCCAAACAAGATTTATCTCTTAGCGATTCAGAGTTTGCCTCTTAATTGAACCATTAAAAGGTAAACAAACAACCCCTTATTGTTAAATCATTTTAAAAATGCATTTTATTCTTCAATTCGACATAATTGACTTTTCCCTGGGTCATATCATCTTAACTTCCCCCCAGATCAAACTGTGGTTTTACATATCTTAATTCACCTTAAAGGTACACCACGCTCAAAAAAATTCCACGATACACCACCGAAAACATGAATTTACCTTTTGTTTGTTAATAATTACCAAATATATAAAGCTTATAAAAGAAGATATCAAGAGTGCAAAATCAGAATGATTTTGAATAATTATATCTTGTAATATGTAATTTTTTCTTTCCGTTTGAATAATTTTTTTTCCGGGGTTCCATCCCATTTTTCCAAAAAAGGAGTGCAAAATCAGAATTAAATCTCTTGAATCTTTACTCACTACTTTCTTCAAATTTCAAAGAATTCGTGTTCGACTCTTCTTGTAGGGGAATGAGAGTAAGTATTTACCTATTTAGGGTTTTAATTTTTATGTTTTCTTTTTATATCTATTCAAGTCTTATGTCACGTACATAATTATCATTTATCCCTCAAGTTATATATTTAAAAAAAAACACACCTTATAAAATAACGTGTCGTAATGTGCCCTAACGTTAGTAACACGCCATAATACGTTACAATGCAAATCAAACCTTAGAGTGAAACCATAAGGGTTAACGTGGCGGCGAAGCTAAACCTTGACACCATAACGAAGCCATAAACAGTTATTTAGAACCATGATAAGACGTAAGAGGTAAATATATTACAGTTTATGTTTATTTTGTAAAAGGGTATTTGAGTCTTTTTGTTAATAGCTGGTAGTTGTGTTTGGCTTTAAATACGGTTGTGTACAGCTCATTTGAGTTTTAATTGAATTCCAAATATCCTCCAATACTTTCTCTCTCTAAAATGGTATCAGAGCATTGCTCTCACTGATTTTAGGTTTTTTCCGATCATCTTTTCGTTTTTCTCCTTTTCTTCGATCATGTCTGGATCTTCAAGTTCAACATCTGCTCTACCGGTCTCTGGATCGTCAAATTCAACATCAGTTTCTGCCATTGATGACAGGCTTCATCCCTATTTCTTACATAAATCAGACAATCCAGGTCAAGTTCTTGTTTCTCAACTCTTGACTGGAGATTACTACTCGACGTGGCGGAGAGCTATGCTTATTACTCTTGCTGCCAAGAACAAAGTAGGTTTCATTGACGGGTCGTTAGGAAAACCTGATGGAAGTGATCAAATGTTGTTGAACTCGTGGATGCGCAATAATAGCATCATAATGTCCTGGTTATTGAACTCGGTCTCAAAAGATATAGCCGCTAGCGTCATGTTTGCAGAAACGACTCTGGAAATTTGGACAGATCTGAGTGACCGCTTCAGGCAAAGCAACGGTTCAAAGATTTTCTCGATCAAGCGTGAGATTGTGAATCTTGCACAACATCTGGATACAGTAGCAGTCTACTTTACCAAACTAAAGTCCCTTACCGAAGAACTTGTTCAATTTCGACCTCACTGTTCGTGCGGAAAGTGTGAGTGCGGAGGTGTTAAAGAAATTGAACGGTATTTTCAGATGGAACAAGTAATGAATTTTCTCATGGGACTACATGAGTCTTTTTCACAGGTCCGAAGCCAAATCCTCCTAATGGATCCTATTCTGGCACTCAATCGAGTTTTCTCTCTAGTGATTCAAGAAGAACAACAGAGGACTATAAACAGTATGGGGCAACAAACACTAGTGTTCAATGCTAAATCTGGTCCTCAAAAGACTCAATCAAATAATGGATTCAAGGGAGGACGTGAACGTCCATTCTGTTCACATTGTAAAACTGTAGGACATATCATGGAAAGATGTTATAATATGATCCTCACTCAGTTTGATGCAAAGATTAAAGGATTTCGTTCAGATAATGCTAAGGATTTAAATTTTGATACATTCTTTGCTGAAAAAGGTATTCTTCATCAAAAATCATGTGTTGGTCGTCCACAACAGAACTCGGTTGTAGAACGGAAACACCAACACTTACTAAATGTTGCTCGTGCTTTGATGTTTCAATCCAATGTACCATTGCATTTTTGGTCTGAATGTATTATGACTGCCACTTTCTTGATAAATCGAACTCCATCTGAATTACTTGGAGATTTATCTTCCTATGAAAAACTATATGGAGTTCCCCCGGATTTCTCAATGTTGCGGGCATTTGGTTGTTTAGCCTTTGCATCCACATCGGTTTCATCAAGACACAAGTTCGCTCCCCGTGCCATACCATGTGTTTTTCTTGGATACCCTATTGGTATGAAGGCTTACAAACTGTATGACATTCATTCTAAACGGGTTTTTTGTTCACGAGACGTTGTATTTCATGAGGATATATTTCCATTTGCAAAAGGTCCTCATCTACAAACCCCAGAAATTCTGCCTTATAGTGTGTTACCCATACCTGTAGATGATATTTCAGTTGAACATGTTTCTTCTCATCATCAGACTGAGTTACAAACAGTGGGTCAATCTGATGATGTCTCTAATGAGTCTAGTGAACCTACATCGGTTCCGGTTGTAACTCATGAACAAGTTCGTCATATATCTCGTAATCGTCAACCTCCGTCATATTTAAGAGACTACCATTGCAATAATGTTCATGGTACATCTAAAACTCCCTATCCGCTTGCTAACTACTTGAGTTATGGCTCATTGTCGAAAGCACATCGAAGTTTTGTGATGGCAGTTTCTGCCAATGTTGAACCAAAGTCGTATGTGCAGGCGATGCAACATAAAGAATGGTGTTCTGCAATGAAGGAAGAGCTTGATGCCATGGAATCAAATAAGACTTGGTATGTTGTTGCTTTGCCAGAAGGAAAACACACGGTGGGGTGCAGATGGGTGTATAAACTTAAATATGGACCAAGCGGTAACATTGAACGTTATAAGGCGCGTCTCGTGGCGAAGGGATTTCATCAACAAAGAGGGAGTTGATTTTGTTGACACGTTCTCTCCTGTCGCCAAAATGGTAACGGTCAAGACTCTACTTGCACTAGCAGCAATTCGTTCATGGGACTTGGTTCAACTCGACGTGAACAATGTTTTTCTAAACGGGGATTTAGACGAGGAGGTGTTCATGGACATACCTCAAGGTTATCGAATATGTGAGAAATTTCCACCAGGTACGAAACCCGTTTGTCGTTTACATAAATCCATTTACGGCTTGAAACAGGCCTCTCGACAATGGAATACTAAATTCTCAAGATTTATGATTAATGTTGGATTTAAACAATCCAGAGCGGATTATTCGTTGTTTCACAAAGGGAGTGGCAAGAATTTTGTTGCTTTATTAGTGCACGTTGATGATATTATCATCACGGGGGCGTCACCGTCAGCCATTCTTGATATCAATAATCAATTGAGTTGTGCTTTTAAGCTAAAAGACTTGGGTAAATTGAAGTACTTTTTAGGGCTGGAAATTGCAAGATCTGTTGGAGGTATCTCAGTTTCACAAATGCAGTACACTCTACAAATTCTAGAGGATACAGGTTTACTTGGTAGTAAACCAAGTCAGGTTCCTATGGACCCAAAGGCTCGGTTGAATGATAATGACGGTGAACTTCTTGAAGATGCTTCAAAGTATAGAAGGCTAATTGGAAGGCTACTGTATCTCACAGTAACCAGACCTGATATTTCTTTTGTTGTTCAAAAATTATCACAATTCGTGTCTAGACCACGCGTTCCACACTGGCATGCGGCCTTGCTTCTGGTTCGATATTTGAAGCAGCAACCTGGACAAGGGTTATTTTTCTCTGCAAATTCTAAATGCCAGTTGCAGGCTTATTCAGATTCTGATTGGGGGAAATGTACTGATTCTTGTAGATCAGTGACAGGGTTCTGCATTTTCCTTGGACATTCAATGATTTCTTGGAAATCCAAGAAACAACCTACGGTTTCAAGATCATCAACCGAAGCTGAATATAGGGCTATGGCTTCCACAACTGCTGAACTCATATGGCTCAAGTATTTGTTACGTGATTTGGATGTACATCATCCAAACTCGATCTCGTTATTTTGTGACAACAAGTCTGCTCGACAGATAGCTACAAATCCAGCTTTACACGAAAGAACCAAACATATTGACATCGATTGTCATTTCGTGAGAGAAAAGGTGGCAGAAAAATTTCCCAGATTAATGCCTATACAATCATCTTCTCAAGTTGCGGATATCTTTACCAAGCCACTGCCTAAAGTTACTCTGCATCATTTGATTTCCAAGATGGCATTGAAAAACATATGTTCTCCATGCTCATCTTGAGGGGGCATATTACACTTTATGTTTATTTTGTAAAAGGGTATTTGAGTCTTTTTGTTAATAGCTGGTAGTTGTGTTTGGCCTTAAATACGGTTGTGTACAGCTCATTTGAGTTTTAATTGAATTCCAAATATTCTCCAATACTTTCTCTCTCTAAAAAAATAGGAGATTAAAAATAAAAACACAACCTTAATCTTTCTTCTTCTTCTTCTTCTTATTTTTTTTTACATATTTTTTATTGTGGTTTGGTTTATGCATGAAGTAAAAAAGATGAAAGAAGATTTCATTAATTTCTATTTAGGGTTGCAACCATGCATCTTGGTGGTTGCCCACCACCCGCCACCGCCACACCTAGCCGTAGGCGGCGGAGCAATACATGCATTTACAAAATTTGTATATATGTATATAGATTCTAGTTTTTCCATTAATTAATGTGGCTTAATTAATTAAATAATTTAATTAATATCGTTATATATTAAAGCTTCGTAGCCTTTCCATTTTAACCAAACTTAAATCCAACCTACAATGGCCAACACCAAATACCATCATCATCATCTTCTTCTTCTTCTTCATGTTTTTGTTCTTATTTTTATCTGCTTATTTTCTTGCACTCTTCAAGGTAATTTGATTATTTTAAATGTGTAAATTATTTAATTAGTTAATTAATTGATGTGTTATGGGTGATGAAGGTGAAGATGATGGATGCCGGAAAGTGGGGTGCGGCGAAGGGCGGTGTGTGGCGGATGACGACGGTTTTTCATATCGTTGTGAGTGTAATCGTGGGTGGAAGACGATGATGGTTGCTCCTATGATATTTCCATCTTGCATCGTCCCTAATTGTTAGTTTTTAACTTTAGTTATATACATATATATATATATATATATATGCATGAAGGATCGTGTGAGAAGTTGAGGTTAATGTGAGAAGCGTGAAAAGTAGTGGATCTGAATTTCGTTGATCACTTTTAATGAAATGTTCTCCCATGAATTGCATTTTAGAAGGAATTGATCCCGTGCATCTTATTTCGGTGCATCTCATCCTAATGTGCATTCATTTCTCATCACGTTAACCTTAACTTCTCACTATAACCCAACTCTCTCTCTCTCTCTTTCTTTCTCTCTCTCTCTCTATATATAGAGAGAAAAGTTCAAACGAGAATGCTAACTATTTAAGAAAACAGTAGATCATGTACAAAATCATATGTGATTTTACATTAACCCGAAAAAAACGGATGCGGGCAACTTTGAGCGCAACCTAAAGTCGCGCACAAAGTCGCGTGAATCATATATGATTTTGGATGAACTCGGTTGTTCTCGTGTTTTCTTAAATAGATGTTGTTCTTGTATGAATCCACCCCTCTCTCTCTCTCTATATATATATATATGTGTGTGTGTATGTGTGAAGGATCGTGTGAGAAGTTGAGTTAATGATGAGAAACGTGAGAAGTGGATCTGAACCATTAATGTCTTTTAATCTCAAGCTCTCCCATGAATTGCTGCTTAGAAGGGAATTGATCCGGTGCATCTCAATGCATCTCATCCTAATGTGCACTTCTCACGCTTCTCACCGTTAACTTCTCACTGGAACCCAACCCTATATATATATAATATTTATATATATGTAGAGAGAGAGAGAGGGAAAGTTCAATTGAAAACCGGATCTTAGGTTATGAATCGGGGAGAAAAAAGGTCGGCAACTTTCTTACACGGTAGGCTTTTACACGGTTCCAAAACCATGTAAAAAAATCATTTACAACCGTGTAAAAAGACTTTTCTTGCAGTAGTAGTGCCACATTCATCATGAATAACGAGAGTGAACGTGCATGAAGCATTAATTCATGATGAATGATACATGATTTATGATTAACTGATACATCATTATTCATGATGAATAACCCGTGAAGGTGTGGAACATGTGACACACTCTCTTTTGTCTCCGACCAGTTCACAACCTAAAATTGATTTGCAATTAAACCCATCCCATATATATATATATATATATATATATATATATGGATTTTAATTCATCAACTTTAATTTATTACTATCTTGATAATAAAATGTGTTTTTTAAAACACATAGCTAATAGAGTATTTAATACGACATAAGTTTATAAGACTATAAATTTCGAGTCTTTATACAATATTAATGCGTAACAAAGGTACCGCTAGGCCTTTGGGTATTTTATTAGTCTTTTTAATAAGATACTTTTGGAGACTTTTCAAAAATGTGAAAAAAAAACTATGATGATTTATTTCTTGCGTCATGTTAGCTTGCTCAATTTCGTCGACATAATTTGTTAAATCACTTAACTTCGTCGCAACACCTTATTGTAGCGTCATTGTATAAAGGACATAATTATTGTTTTTCTTAAAACTGAGAGTCTTGTTAAGTATTCTAATAGGTTGTCCAACAAAATGTGGGCATCCTAAAAATCCCATTAATTGTAATGTCTGCATTTATTACATTTTTCGATATCTAAATGGTTCAACAACGATAGGTAGTATGGATTTCTCGTGCGGCGGTAAAGCTCCTCCTCTACCTCCTCCTCGATCGCGATCACCCTTTAACGCCACCAACCGTAAGCATCAATCCTCTCTCCCTACTCCTCCACTTTAAAAAATACGTGCATATTTTTCTCATTTTACCCTTAACTATGAGATGAAGAAACGAGGGGTGAGCATCGGAAGCGGGTACCCGTCTTTGGAACCGGAACCGCTTCAGAATTGTCGGCTCTGGAACTGGAACCGATGTGATTGGTTCCGGTTCCTAAAATATGGAACCGATCGGACCGGTTCCGGTTCTCATTTTTTTAGAACCGTTAACCATTTGGTACCCGTTGGGACTGGTTCTGACCCGGTCCCGTTGGGTACCTAGAATCGAAACCGACGGGTACCCGCTATTTTTTTTAATAAAATATATTTTATATATTTATAAAAATGTAATAAAGTACCTTTAGGGAAGTCCGTTTGTAGTATTTATTAGTATCAACTAATTTTAATAACGTGAAGTGTTTTGGAAGCACTGTTTGTAATATTTATTTGTTTTGAAAGCATCATTTGTAATATTTATTTGTTTTGAAAGCATCATTTGTAATATTTATTTGTTTTGGAAGCATTGTTTGTAATATTTATTTGAGTTTTTAGTTTTTAACGTATTAGTTTTCATGTTTGTGGTATTTATTTTCTTTACGTTGGGCCTTTATCATATATTAATATTACTTTTTTTATAATATGAATGATAAAAAAAAATTAAAAATTGATAGCAGGTACCCGGTACCGGAACCGGCGGTTCCAGGACCGGTTCCCAAATATAAAGAACCGGTGTAAACGGTTCCGGTTCCTTCATTCCAGGAACCGGTTCCGGGAATTTTGGGCGGGTACCCGCCTTTGCTCATCCCTAGAAGAAACTAATTTACTCTATCTAGTATTGTAAAACTATCATTTAGTTCATTGAAGTGTAATAATTACACTTTTCTAAAACTGTTTGTCTTCATTGTGGACATTTATTTTGGGATGACCAGAGTATTTTAATCTGTCGTAGCAATAAATTATAAAACCTTTTCTATAAACTCTTGTACGTCTTTCTTGCTATAAGTACCCCTCGTCCCAATGATAACAATGAAAGATTATGGTCGGGGATTTTGATCGTGATTTTGTGCAGCTTGTAGCTTGGTTTGGTGTGGCGCCGGAGACTGTGTACCTAACGGAACTAGACATTATTGTCGGTGTCACGATGATGCCGATAATTTGTTCAACAATTCTGCCTCTATTTGCATGCAAAAATGTAATTAACCAAGTATTTCAAAAGTTGATTTCTTACTATTACCGAGATTTCAAGATTTCAATAATCGACTATCTTGATCTTTCTTGTAGGTTATTTTAAAGCAGATTGCAACCGTCTTGGTCTTCGCCTAAACCCAATGCCACCCCCTTCACCTGCTAGCAGTGTAGGATCTCCTAGTGGTGGTAAGTTATATTCACTACAACAAAATTGGTTTTATAGGATACCTAAAATGTCTAAGTGTTATAATAAAATACTTTGTAGGATTTAAGTTTATAGTACAAAACCAAAAAACGTCTTATCTAAAGCGTTACAATAGGTTTATAGAACGTTTTAAGACATTTTAACAAGTTTTTTAAGACGATTTTAATATAAGGTGTCATATTAGCTATTTTATATGACACTATTCGAAAAAAAATGTTCTACAAACATAATTGTCCTATTAAAAGATGGGTTTATAGGACATTTCTCAAAAGTGTCCTATAATATAGCTAATATGACACTTTATTTTAAAAGCATCCTAAAAAACTTGTTAAAACGTCCAAAAACATCCTATAAACCTATTGTAACGCTCTTTTGTAGGACGTTTTATAGTTTGATCCTATAAACTTAAGTTCTATAAATTATTCTATTAGCAAGCTCAGACATTCTAGGCATCCTATAAAACCAATTTTATTGTAGTGATTGCATTAGTTCATATTAATAACGAATTATGTAATAAAACCGTGTGTTTTTTTGTAGGGAGAAACAAGATTACATATACGCTGATTGAGCTTCTCATGATCAGTATTGTCGTTTTTACGACAAAAATTCTAGCAGTGACTTAGCGATGTTAGATTCCAACAAAAAATGGAAAAAAAAAGGTTAAAGACGGGTGGTTTGAGATTGTATCCAAATAAATATAAATGTTTTCTTTATAAGGGGGTATTCGTTTGACAACTCATAAAATTGTGATAACCTTGAAAACCGATGCATCATGTGCTATTTCACATGATTTTTTTCCATCTACGCCTTGAATTTATTGTATTGATTAACATATATTTGTTTTGGTAATGCGTTTGTTTCACAATGTGAACATGCTTTATGTGTTTGTGAATTGTGAAACAAAAATTATAACTAAAAAGTTTCACATTATGAACCTAATACATATGAAACAAACACACTGTGAAACAAATATATGTTAATCAATATATTAAATTCTAGTTTTAGATGGAATAAAATCATGTAAAACAATACCTTACGATAATAGTTGTCACAGTTATCACAATATATTGAGTTCTCATTTATTTATGCCCCTTTTACCAATATCCACTACTTCATGATATAAATTCGATTATTATTTGGTTTAAAATTTTCAAAAAAATCCTATATATTTGGTCGGGTTGAACATAATATTAGTGATTAGTATACAATTACTCAAAATATTATAGATATCCAAATATAAGTTTGAACAAAAATGTCAAAATAGATTTTACAATTAATTAAAAATTTGAATTGAATTAAAATTGGATATGCCTACGTATTACAACAACAAAATCGGGTTTATATGACGTCATCAATTTCTAAGCGTTTTAATATACTATTTTTTAAAACTTAGGAAGGTGTTTGGTTAGAGGTATTAAATGGTAATTAATGGGACTGAAAATAAAGAAACTTGGGTTTGAAATTAGTGTTTTGATTTTAGATTTGAGCTCCTTTGATTTTGTAATTAGGGATTTGATTTTTTAGATCTAAAATTCTTACTTTTTATTTGAGTTCAAGGTTCTAAATGGCGTGACGGTGAGGCCAAGCCTCAAACCTTAGGAGCCACGGCGAAGCCAAGGCATTTTCAAAGCGTGAGTTATGGCGTCAAATTTCTAATTCATATATAATATTATATATAGAAACGTATATTTTGTAGTGTTACTCAATAAATTAATAGTAATAAGCAAGTTAAATTAGGTTATATATATTAAAAACTTGCAAATAAGACATTGAAAATGTAATAAAAATCAAATTTTCATTACGATAATTGTATATTAGGCCATGATGTAACAACTCACCTTAAAACATAACATGTATCATATAATACATGCAAACATTTACATTACAAACACCCACATATTACATATAGGGTCCCGAAGTCTAGAATTATACTTACATAATACTACATCCAACAAAAACTATTGACATATAACATTGTTCAACTAGAAGTATTAACTCATAATAGCTTCCCACGTATAACACATTTCTTCACATAACATCATAGCTTATCTTTTCCTTTTGCCTTACCAGTCATCTGTCCTGGAATACAGATTTGGAAAACAATAAGGGTTAGACCAATTGGCCTAAATGAGATAATCCCAAACATTTTAATAACAATATTATGAAAACATTGATATGAAACCGTTATCAACAAATCACAATTCAAATCTCATGCAATGTACACAACACACTCCGTTGGCCTATAACACCAACAACCCATGGCCATATCAGAATTAGTTGGCCGCTAAGCATAATTAATTAATTTACTTAGAAGTACCTCAAGTACAACCAACCCCGTTGCCCCTTTCGGCACAACCAACTCCATCCGATCTCTACGTCCGGCCAAAATACAATAGTGTAATGCAATGCTCAAACATATGAGATTTCATTTCAATAATCACATTCCATATAACTCACAATCATTACTACACATATCACATATAAACCATTTCTTAAAATAAGTATTCCAGTTCGAAAATGGTTAAAAGAAAACTCACCTTATTAAGAGTTCGAAGCCACACACGTGCAAACGACACAACTGAACACCACTTATATCAAACTTCACTGACGAGTAACTGAGCCTTGATTATTCCTAGCTTTTCCTTGATCTCTTACTTTAAGCTTAGTAGTGTATTAAGAGAGAGCGAGAGAAATTTGGTATCATATCAATATTCTTTGCTTCTACCTCTATTTATAACTAAACATAAGGCATTAACAACTTGTTTCTATTGCTTTCAAGATTGCACTCTTATAAGAACTCGACACCTCATGCTTATAGGATAAGAGAATCTCGACACCTCGTGCTTATAGAATAAGAGAATCTCGACACCTCGTGCTTATAGAATGAGATCGACACCTCGTGCTTATAGGATGAGATCGACACCTCGTGCTTATAGGATGAGATCGACACCTCGTGCTTATAGGATGAGATCGACACCTCGTGCTTATAGGATAAGATCAACACCTCATGCTTATAGAATGAGATCGACACCTCATGCTTATAAAATAAGATCGACACCTCGACACTTTGGACTTATAGGATAAGATTGACACCTCGTGCTTATAGGGATAAGATCGACACCTCGCGCTTATAGGGATAAGATCTACACCTCGTGCTTATAGGGATAAGATCGACACCTCGTGCTTATAAGGATAAGATCGACACCTCATGCTTATAATGATAAGATTGACACCTCGTTCTTCTAGCTTGCTTTGTCATGCTTCTAGCTTGCCATATCATGCTTTTTAGGATGTACTTGCTATTACTTAGCTTTGTCAATTCATCACTTGGTTTTCCCAACACACTATTTTAGCCCTTACAACTCATCACACATCAAGATGGGAAAATAAAGAAAACATAAGGAAATACCTGTAGAACTTAGGTAATTCACTTGACTCTAAAATGAAACAAACTCTAAGAGTTCTTCTTCCCTCTTCTTTTTCCTCCTCACTTCTTCTTTATTTCTCCTTTCTTAGTCGACACTCCCAAAACATACACCCATATCACACACTTAAAAATCTGGAAGATAGAGACTATGGCACATCATAAATAAGGTGACTCATCATAACTATGAATACATTAACACTAAGGACATCTAATTACTAATTAGTGACAATAAGACCCTTAAACATATAATACTTAACCAAAAAGTCCCCTTTAACATTATAACATGACATAAAAGAATAGACATAACTTACTGGGTTATAACACATGGCATGACATGAGCTTAACGTGGCGTGACACACAAGCCTTGGTGCCATGGCGCGCCATGACGGCTGTATGGCGAGTTTTTTAGAACAGTGGTTTGATTTAGGAATTAAGGATTTGAGTTTTGATTTTAGATCTGAAATTGTTACCATAATTGCTGGAGAAGATGATCGGAGATTTCATCGGATTATGGGGACGTCAAGGGGAAGAAGAGAGGGGTCGAGTGTAGTGGAGTTGAATATGGGTGGGATTGAGTGTATCAATAGGATATACACATGCTCAAAGCATGTGTACATTGAAGTTTATTTAAAATAAAACAAAAAAGACAAAATAAAATAAAATATAATTAAAGAAAAAAAATAGTAAGAGGACCAAATACCCTCAGCTTAACTAGGAATTTTTAACGGAGTTAATTAGATGGATCAAATAAAAAATAATATGGCAACCAAAGGGTCCAAATCCGAAATAAAGTGGCAACCACAATGATTAAAAGCGTAATTAATTTAAAAGATGAATGATATTTTCATGAACTTTCTTCTAAAAATCTAGCAAAAAATTATACAACTTTAGAAGTTACCATTATTTACTCTCTTTCTAGAGGTGGTATTCAATCTGTTTATTCAGTTTTCAACTTTTTTTAAACTGCCCGATAACCAAACTGAATAATTAAGGTTTGGTTTAAACGGTTACAAATTATTCAGTTTCAGGTTATTCACATAAACCAAATAAGGTTTTTATTTTAACAAGGGTTGTTGAACAAAGTTTGTTAGTTTTTCCCAGAAAATTTTGTATACAAAATGGTTAAAATTTTCTTGGCTAAGTTACAAAAGTCGAAAAGCGTTACAAATGAGTTACAAGACAAAATATTATTTGAATTTCAAGAGAGTTCACAAATTATAAATATTACATACATTTATAAGTCATTTGGTCAATAGAATTAACCATTTCAATTCCGTCGAAATTTGTAAACTAAATACCTTTATAAACTAAAATTAATATTACGTACATTTAAATCAGATAAAATTCTACTTTATTTTTACCATACTATAAAACATAGGTGCTGTTTGGCAATTGCTGAATGGTTTGGTTTAGAATGATTAAAAGACTCTTATGATATAGTGCAAAATGAAATATGATTGTTTGGTAATTGTTCAGAATGAAATCAGGACACTTAATGGTTAAATGAGGCACATGATACAAAATCATTCAGAGGGTTTTAGAACCACTAAGAGTCAAACTTTTTTTTTTTGCCAAACAAAAATTACCTCTTAGCGATTCAGATGTTGTCTCTTAATGTAAAGCCCCATAGCCGTCATAAGTCTATGAATGAAATGGCTCTTGCAGGGGTTCAAAGCTCAAAGGCTTGTTCACTTGTTGGTTGTCTTATATCAATGGCAGGTGAGACTGTCACTTGAACTCTTTGGGCCTACGTTTCAAAGTTCCAAAGTCCCAACAAAATGCTGCTTTGTTTTACTATCATTATCTATCAAACCAAATAAAATGGTCACTAAAATTTTATAAGTTTTTTTTTCGTTGTTTATATCTTTGCATAATTAATATTTATCTGATATATTCATAACATTATATCATTTTCATCTACTTTTAATCGAATCAATTAATTTTATTGCTCGATTAATCCAACAGCTTGTGGATTTAAATCCCCTCATTTTCCAGGGTTATTTGAGAAATATGATTCAATTACAAAAATATATTGTTATCATAAAAACAACAAAAGACTATATAATCATATTTGAGCAATTAAAAGTTTTGTCGTCTACTTTTCAATAAATGACTGATAGCACATAAAACAATACTGAGTTAAAGATATTTGATGGAGGACAGTTTGTGGTTTGAATTGTGACACCCTCGTTTTTTTGTAACCACAACGTTTGAGGATCTTTTATCTTAAACATTTTTGCTAGACACAAAATCTCGCATTCATTCATTTGGAAGATATTGCATTAAAAGACAAAATTGATTACAAAGACAATCAAAATCTAGTCCAAGGCTTTCTTTGTCAAACTGGCTAAAAAGTTAGTTGTTAGTCGATGAGTTAACTCGTAGCTGAAAAGCTAGTTGTAATTGTATTTTACAAAAGTTAGCTGAAAAATGTAAATGATTAAAAAGAATATGTTAAAAATTAATCAATTATAATATTATATAATATAGTTAAAACAAATTATTAATAGTATAATACATTGATTAATATAAAACCAGATAATAAATAAATTAAATAATATAATATAATATGTTGATTAATAGAACTTCAATTTAATTATAAATATAAATTATAGATGTGGGTTTATATAAACACAAATTTTGGGGAAAAAATTACATTTATTGATGATTTAAATAATTGTTACATATCTTAATTAATTAATAATTTTCTTAAAAAACTAACTGAATTAAATATTTTATTAAAAAAATTATCGAAATTTAATTATAAATGAAATAGAAGTAACATAATTTTAAGTGTTATATAACTTACAAAAACATTTTTATAATTGTTATATTTAAATTTTGATTGAATAAATCAATTGAATAATAATAATAATAATAATATAAAATAATTAATATTAGTTAGTACTTGAAAGCTAATATTAATTCATAAGTTTACAAGTTAATATTAATTAATAATTTGTAATTAATAATAATTAATAATGATAACTAATAGTAATTAATAATAATCATAAGTATAATTATAATAAAGTGACAAAAAGCTTCTGAAACTTATTAAAACGCTACTTCAAGCAATGTTTCATTAAGTTAACTAACGACCATTCAAACAAGATTTTTTCAATAAGCTAGCTTATAATCACCAAATATAACCTAATTTTTTTAGTTTAACGATGTAAAGTTCTAGCAATAAAGTTTTATTATTCAGAACCATCCATGATTGAGTGGTTGCGCCAGTTGACCCGACAATGTCTTTCCGTTATTTATTATAAATAACTAAGGTATTAAATATGTTTCAAAACTGTATTATTAAAATAATAATAATATATTCACAGAGTACAACTATTTAGAAGGTCGTATACATTTGAATACTCTTTGGACAATTATCAACTCATGGGACCGTTTATGTTTCAGCTAAAATTTTAAATTCTACCCTTTTGACTATTCATACATAAATACAACTCAAATCGACTCATTTTCCTGTAAATGAGTCGAAATTGTCACCTATGGTCTGAACACTGAAGTACAAATGAATTTAATTGGATAAAGAAATCAACCTTATTTTTTTTTATCAATTATTATAAACGTTCTAAATGGTGTAAAATGATGTGTGACGTTGAGGTCAATCATCAAGTCTTAGGAGTCACTACGAGACCACATCATTTTAAGGCGGGACTATGATGACAAATCTGTATATCAGGATATCATATATATAATTAATTATATATACACATGTTTTTATATTATTATTTAACAAATTAATGATATTAAACAATTTAAATTATGTTATAAACTGAAACTAAAAAGTAAGACACTTAAAATGTAAGAAAAATCAAATACCGTGTTAGAAAAACCTAGACCACAAACTTAATGTAACGTGATACACGAATCTTGAGCCACTGTATTCCACGACAACGTTTTAGAACACTGATTAAAATAATTAAATAAAGAAAATCAGATCTATAAACAATACGAAAAATCATATTTGTTCCAATAAACAAGTAATTTCCATTCATAGTTATCCTTTTTTTTGTCATCGAATGAAATTCCAATTGGAATTTAATTTATATATATAGATATATATATGTATATGTGTGTGTGTTGCATTTAATTTGACAATAATTACCAAAAAGTTTGTCAGCAATAATTACAAAAGCATGTGGGTGAATATATATATTGACGAATTTGTATGCATCTATCTATTTTCCTTATAAATAATACATGTGCGTATACCCATTTATATTTTAATAAACTTAACAAAATATTAAATAACAGTGAATGATTGCGAGTTATGATTAAATATTTTGAATAAATAAATATTGTTTAACTAAAAGTATCTATTGATGGATAATGTAGGGGTGTTTTAAAAAAATGTAAAAAAAATAATAATAATGCAAGTGTTTGCATAACAATTAGTTAAAATTATATGTGAATATATATAGATAGAGGTGGGTTCATACTTCATACGAGAACAATATCTATTTAAGTAAACACGAGAACGGTTGAGTAAATGCAAAATCATATATGATTCACGTACAAAGTCATATATGATTCACGCGACTTTGCCTCGACTTAAGTCGCGGGCAAAGTCGTCCGCATCCTTTTTTTTGTCGTTAAATAATTAGCGTTCTCATTTCAACATTTCTCTCTCTCTCTCTCTCTATATATATATATATATATATATATGTATACTCATTATTTTGTGAAATCCGTAAGATCCAATTTCAACAACAAATCAAAAGTTAACCTAGAAAATTAATAATTTTGGTAATTTTGACTTAAATTTTATAATAAATAGCATTTTATGTATTTTAGAAATTAGTATTATCTCTCATCTGTCCTCTCCTCTCTCTCCTCTTCGACGTGAACATTCCACTGTGATACTCACTACATACACGTTGTGATACCCTAAGATACACGATGTGATACACTGCAATTAAACAACGAAAACACACACCATGATACAAATGAAACAACAAAAATACATTGTGTTACTGGCATCAACAATTCAAAGATAACACATCGTGATCAGTCAATCACTACCATCTTTTATCATCGAAACCACAACCACCACCAAAACAAATTTTATCAATTGGTCTGTAGTAATGATACTTGCCATACATTCAGTCTTGTTAAGATCTTAATTGAACCAACTCACAAGCTTTAGAAGAACATTGTAACTTATAGCAGATAAAAGAATGTATATATATATATATATATATATATATATATATATATATCACATGGTGAATGATGGAGGGTCACATGATTGAATAGTGAAAGTTAGAGGGTGAAAGATTTAAGAATGGAAATATAGAAACAAAAAGAAGGGGGTTTTAGCCAATTGCCAAACAAAGGTTGGAGGTGTCAAAAGCTAACCATAACAAGAACTATTCAAGACTAGCAAGTACAAATAGTTCTTATCATGTGTACACTAGGTTGATAGGACACCCCCACCCCCCACCCACATGCCCATTTCCATACAAAACATATTTCTTTCTATATGTTGCTTTTGTTGTCCTTGTTTAGGGGTTAAAAAGCATTACTACTTGTTATGTATTTGTATCATGTTTAACCGATTGTTGTTGTTTGGATTAATTTGATTGTTGTATAAACTAAAAACTTATTGGTTTTGCAGGGATTAACAGAAACGGATGTCTATTTCTTCTATATGTTGTTTTTATTTTTCTTGTTTAAGGTTAAAAGCAATACTACTTTTTATGTATTTGTATCATGTTCAATTGATTATTGTTGTTTGGATTAATTTGACTATTGCGTAAACTAAAAACTTATTGGTTTTATAGGGATTAACAGAACAACCATTTAGACTTATGCCTATTCTGGAAGTCCCTTTGTGACAATACAACTTTTAATGCATAATGTAAAGGTTGTTACTGTTTAGGTTTAGAGATAATAGAGGTACATAGGGTGTATAAGAAAAGACTTGTCATGAAAATGTTGGGACATGTTTTGTTTGACGTTCAAAAAGGATATCATCATACACTAGAATTGGACACTGAATTGATATCACATGAACAGAATGATTAGTCAGCAATTTGTGGGAAGATCACCATACAAACAATAGATTGACATGTGCACCCCTTATGTACCTCCTACCCACCTGGACCATAAAGTTGGTTCAACCTTGATTTCCACTGAACAACTTGATCGAAAGAAACTAATCTGATCCACCAACATCACCGTCATCCAACGCTTTGACATTCCTTTTTTTTTATAACGATGTGACATCGTTGGTATCTCCCATGTGTTTTTGCAAATGGTATAGATAATCTTTGTGTCATTTAAAACATATATGATTGGATTTTCATCTTGATGATCTTTGATCCAAAAATACAACTTCTATCATGCAACCACTAGTTCATGTTGGAGTCCCATATCAACTAGTCACGTACCAACCCATCTTTCTCTCTCTCTCTCTCTCTCTCTCGCTCTCCGTGTGTGTGTGTGTGCATATATATATACACGAAGGATCGTGTGAGAAAAGAGCTAAGGTGAGAAAGTAAGAAGGGATCTGGACCCTTGATCATTTTTAATCTCAAACCCACCCATGAATCGCGCTTGATACGAGGATTAATCCAGTGCATACCATCTCGGCGTATCTCCTCCTAATGTGCATTCAAGGGTGGAGATATCTTTTTATCCTTCTCACTATAGTTTCCATTCTCACTGCAACCCAACCCTATATATATATATATATATATATATATATATATATATATATATATATATATATATACGAAGGATCGTGTGAGAAGTTGAGTTAACGTGAGAAGTAGATCTGAACCTTTGATCACTTATAATCTCAAACCCACCAATGAATCACACTTCATAGGGGAATTGATCCGGCACTTCTCAGTGTATCTTATCTCGGTGCATCTTATCCTAATGTGTATCCAACGATTGATAACCATTTCTCACGTTAACCAAACTTCTCACAAGAACCCATCCACATATATATATATATATATAGGCAAAGAATCATGTGAGAAGCGTGATAAATGGATCTAAACCATTGATCATTTTTAATCAAATGCTCTCCCATGAATTGTTTCTTAGAAGAGAATTGATCTGGTGCATCTTAGTGCATCTCATCTTAATGTGCATTCATTTCTCATCCAACAATTCATAATTACTTCTCACGCTTCTCACATTAACCCCAACTTACCGGAACCCAACCATATATATATATAGGGGAGAGATCAAATTGAAACCACTATAATTTTGCAAACCATGGAAACCGTCGATTTGATTAGTTAAGTTAATGAAATTGATTCATAAAATTGTTTTATTTGATGAAATTGTGTCATATAATTCTTTTGTTAATGAAATTGTTTCATGTATTTTCTTATTCTGATAAAACTGTTTCATGCATTTTCTTATTCTGATGAAACTTTTTTATTTTTACATAAAAACACAAATACATGAAACTTTTTCATTTTTCACTTTTTCTATAAAATAATTTATCAAAATTTACAAATTAATAAAACAATTTTATTAACTTAACCAATGAAATCAACGATTTCCATGGTTTTCAAAATTAAAATGATTTCCAAATGAAACTACCTATATATATATATATATATATATATATATATATATATATATATATATATATATATATATATATATATATATATATATATATGAAACATGGGATTCGTAAAAATGAGATGGATTTCGAAGATTGTAATGATAAGGTACTTGAGGCAGGGAGAGGGTCTTGAAACACCCAATCACCTCCTTCCTTATATTCTTTAACCTCGAATTGCTCATCAATCATCATGCATGTCCATGACTTCATCCATAACCACATATATTCATGATATTATATATATAAATAATATATATATATATATATATATATATATATATATATATATGCATACACATATCTAGTGTCCCATTCATTTGTTATCATGACATTGGTATTAATCGTGTTAACCAATTATCAACCAATCAGATTCATTCTTAATTGCATGTCAATATACATTCCTAATCACAAACAAAGGGGTAATATTGAAATTTTCTTTTTTCACGCCTAATAATTATCTTTCCATATTTTAAGAAAGTCTCTAAATTGGTATTGATATCTTTATTTATTAAATATAATAATTTAAAAATTAAAATTGTAACTTATCTCTAATTTGGAAGTTATCTATTTTTCCATATTTTTAGCAGATTTTAATAAGGCAGTGAATATCTCTTTCTAAAAAAAAGGAGCAAACCGCCGCTCCGCTACAACCACCGCCAATCTCCGCCGCCACCACCACTGCCACAACGGCAGCCACCACATACCACCGCTACACACCATGACTCCGTAGACTCCTCACCTCGTTCCCGAAAAAACAATTCATGAGGCGAAGAAAACCCTCTATACCCACCAAATAACGGTCCTACAACGGTGGCGGATGGTGATTTGACTAAGCTCCGGCTGATGTGCAACTACGGCGATCACATAGTCCCTCGTCCTCACGACAAATCCCTATGTTACGTCGGCGGCAATATACGTATCGCCGTCGTAGACCGCCACACCACACTTTTCGACCTCACTCACCGGCTCGCCAAAACCCTATTCCGATCACCTATCTCGTCCACGACGGTGTCGTTTGCACTTAAATTTTGTGCATATGTGCCATATGCATGAATGTGCATTTGTGCACATGCGCATATGCATGAATGTGCATACATGCATATCCACATATATAAGAATGTGCATATATGCATTTGTGCATATGTGTATATTCTTTAAACAGTGCATATATGGATATGCATTTATGCATATTAATTTGTTAAAACTTAAAACTCATTGAAAGTGCATGTAGACACATTCTACAACATTGTCACTTTATACTTTATACACGTATGCACAAAAAGACCTAACACTTTATACTCATTGACAGTGTATGTAGGCACGTTCTACAACATGTGCACGTATGCATATTACTCACATTATGAACTTATGCATATTAAACGATTTTATCTATAATATTGACAAAAATACTTAATTTGGTAATTATCTCTTTATTTATTAAATAAAATAATTGGTTGATGTTCAAATCCCTAATTTCTCTCATGTTTATTTGGTAACTCGTGGACATTAATTATATGGGTATTTGTTATTTTACATATTTACCCCAGTGCTCATATGCATCTTTCTTTCCAAACCGTTTAATTTATTATTTCTAAAATAAAAATTCTAATTAAATGTGAACCATGGATGTAAATAATCAACGGTGAAGATTGGTTAATACGGTTAATACCAATGTCATGGTTAACAAAAGAAGTGAACCCTACATATATATATGGTAAGTTCAAACAAGAATAATGACCAAATATGAAAACATGATAACGACCAAGTCACATGTGGTTTTACACTACAATCACATGCAAATTTATATATTTACATGTGATACTGATAGTGTAAAATCACATGTGATTCCGACATACTATTGCGTCGACCAAGTCGTCGGCATACCAGTAATGCTTTGACTGTGTTCCGTAATCACATATGATATCAGTGTAAAATCATACATAATTTGGTCGTTCTCTTATTTTAATTTTTTTTTTTTGATATTGTTCTTGTTTGAACATTTCTCTCTCTATACATATATTTGAAAACAGTTGATAATATTCACATGATATTTGGATTTTTGTATGTGGGTCATGTAGTATTTAAATTTTTGTTACATGTTATTTAGGTACAAAAAGACAATAAATTGGGATTTATAAACTCATCTAAAAGAAAATATTACATCTTTTTAACCACAAAAATTAAATATCAACATGTTTCCTTAAAACAAATGTTAAATGAAAGAGGAATCTTTTTTCTTTGTGGACAACGATACAAGATAGAATTATTGCTATAAGATTGACAACTTTGTAATAATATTGTCTTCTGTGTCTTGATTTATAGGATATTTATACTGAAAAATCAAGATTTCGTCACGTTAAAATGTTTAGATTGCTTTATAAGATTTAGTTTATAAGATCAAACAATAAGACGTTTTATTCTAAAAGTGTTGTAACAAATTTATAGAATGACTTTAGCATCGTAACAAGTCTTCTAGGATTTTTTTTGTGAAAGAAAAGCATCGTATTAGTTATTTTATAGAACATTGTTTGAAAAAATACACGTGAAATTAATTTTCACATTCTAAAACAAATATATATGAAACAATATCTTAAAATCTAGCATGTTAAAAAAATTATGATATAAGCAAATATATTTAAATAAAGTCTTATAAATTTATAAAGTTTTTATAGTTGTCATCTACTTCACCTTTTTTTCATCAACTTTCATTATTTTGTGATAAAAACTAAACCACATAAACTATCTCTTTGAATTCAACACATTATTTTTGAAACATATAAAAAATACTTCTTTTATTCTTAAAATTAATAAGAATTATTGTAACAATTTATTGCATCAGAATGTAATGATTTGTTAGGACAATGATTTACTATTGATAAAAGATGCTAAAATCCCCAATTTTCAATTATTATTTTAATCTTTGTAAACAAGTTTGATTTTTCTTTTTCTCACTATTTTGTTATTGTAAAAATGTACTTAATTTAAAAAGTAGATTATAAAAAAAAAATTTAAAAAGCTTTATTGTTATTTATGAATAACTTTAAGGAACTTTGACACTTTGATTAGATATGTTTATTAGGTTTTTTGTCTTTATTATATATAAATTATATTTGTGTTATAAGCAAATTTTTTAGAAAAAGAAATAATAACAAGAAGAAAAAGAGGTTTTTGATCTAACGACTCATTCAACGAAACATGTTTAATTCGTGTCTTGTTTCAAAACAAAATTACCTACGTGACTTGTAAATAATTTGATCTATATTCAAACTAATTTATTATCAATCAACAAATATTTGAACTTATTTAAAGCTAAATTAGTCTGAATACAATCAACATAAAATAATATCTGAAATTTAAGTTAGATCAATATTAATGCAGAAATGATGATGGCATACAACTAAAATTGTCATTTAAACTAGATGAATAAGATTCCATAAAAATACCCAAATCTTTTTTATTTACCGAAACCAAGTCTTGAATAAATTCCTCAAGAAATCGAAATCCTTTCCTGTTAGAAATCCCGCTAATCGACCCAAGCAGGGTCGTTCTTTAGCATGTTAAATGTGTGATTTTCAACAGTGGGTGTTTTTGGAGTTTTCATCAATCTGTGTAAAGCCTTGTTTAGGTTTAAATTGTTAATTGTTTGGGTTTAGATTTAGATTATTTAGCCCTTTTTTATGCTTAACATATATGTATATACACCATCTTCAAACCGTATCTCACTGGGTTCGATTTTCATTTTACGTCAGTTAGTGCTTAGATTTAAGAATTAGAAGATGCCTTCATGGATCAATGGGAGAAAGAAAAACGCACCGGAAAGAAATCCGACTTTTTAAAAAAAAGACAATATTTATAGATCTGTTACAATATATATTTAGCCAAGAATCTTTAACTTTCTGTTTTTATTTTTATGATAATTTCTGCTACGTACGTGCCACAAATAAATCAGTCATGGTAGTGCCGAAATTTGTAATTTTGAAGGTATAATATATTTTATTTAATAACACATATAAAAACCTGTGTTTGTATTTCTTACTTTTCTTCAAAATTCAATATTTATTTTAAGATATTTTGTATATAAAAACAAAGTTATAAAAAAAAATATATTATCTTGGAGCGAAAAAGGCGTTGTTCATCGCAAAGAGAGTGATGACGAATGAATCCCAACATGAATGGAGGATTGGAAGATAGAAGTTAAGGCTTTGAGTTTAGTCGCCAAATGGTTAACATTTGGGATAGCTCAAAGGACGAGTCACCACATATTTTAATCATTATTTCTTAGTTTTTCTGCCTTTCACTGAATTTTAGACCCAATCATATATATATATAGAGAGAGGGGGGAATGTTCAAACAAGAATGCTAACTGTTTAAGAAAATAAGAAAACAACAAATCATGTGCAAAATCATATATGATTCGGTATTAACGGTAAAAAAATGGATGTGGGCGACTTTGCCAACGACTTAAGTCGCAGCAAAGTCGTGTGAATCATATATGATTTTGTATGTACTTGACCGTTCTCATGTTTTCTAAAATATATTTTGTTCTCATATGAACTCACCTCTCTCTCTCTCTCTCTATATATATATATATATATAGAGAGAGAGAGAGAGAGGTTCATTTGATAAAATACTAAGGGTGTTGTTATCTCTACCCCCTCCTTACTCACAAAACCTCCCATGCCCCCTCCTACCTCACTCACATACCCCCTATAGGAGGGGGTATGGATAGAATTCACCAATACTAAATGTATGAGAAATAGAGAAATGATCCTAGCTCTTTATCTGGTCAACATTTGCGGCTTTGACCATGAAACACCGGATAATTACTTGTGTGATCTGTAGAAGATAGAGAAGTAGTTTCGTAAAATACACGGGACGAGTTCATATGTAGACCTATGTGATTCATATATGAACTATACGTTCATATGTGAATCAGTTAATTAGTTCATATGTGAATCTGTTAAATAGTTCAACTGATTCACATATGAACATACAATTAATTAGTTTATATGTGAATCAGTTAATTAGTTCATATATGAATCAGTTAAAAGAGTTCATATTTGAATTACACTGGTACATATATGAATATATATTCATATGTGAATCATACAGGTTCATATATGAACTCGTCCCGGGTATTTGTAAAAATTACGAATTGGTGTTATGACTTGGTGTCAAACGGTTGGGAGTCAAAACTTTAATGCCATTTGTTGATTTTGGGAATGACTTGGTGTTATGATATTCTACACGGTTATATGTGGGTGTATGTGATTTGATTTTTGGTTTAGTCTTAGTGCAATGGATCCATAGGCACAGTGGTCTCAATGTCTTGTGTTTGGATGTTGGGTCACCAGTTTTGGCACGGAATAGGCATCGGGTCACCATGGTAAGTAAGGTGTGGACTTATATGGTCGGACTGCGTCCCATGAGCAGTAAGATGTAATTCCATTGTGCTTAAGTTCCGTTTTGGAACTTCTCAAGGATAGACCTAGAAGGGTTAACTTGATGTTTTCGAGCAATAGACTTAGAGGAGTTGAGCTCACTAAGGTGATTAATATTTGTTGGTAGTATGATGTGATCACTAATGGTTTACTTGTTTGTTTTGACTTAGCTCACAAGCTATATCCAACCGTACAACTTCAAATGGTTATATATTTATCGCTTCTAAATTATTTGTTCTCACTAGGCGTAAGCCTAACACTTGCTTCTTTGGTTGTCATGTATGACAGGTCATCTTAGCGGCGGGGATCGTCGGGATTGAGGGGACGACCAAGTGGTCGAGAGTGATCATTTTTTGAAGATTTATAGACCGACGTAAATTGTCTTGGTGTATACCATTTTGGAAGAATAGTGACACCCGATCTTAATATATTTTAGACTAATTTAGATTATTAGGTTGCCGATTTATATTCTTCATTTTATTTGGATTTGTAAACGCCATACTATATTCCCCTATTTTAGGGTGATACACTTTGATTTTAGAATGTCATTTACACATATTCATGTTTAAATTGACCCCTAGTCTTAGGGTGTTACAAATTTCATAAAAACTGAATCAAGTCATGTGACAACCCAACTCTCTCTACAAGAGACATATGCAACCTTAGTAAATAATAAAGCCAATCAACACAAAACAACACCCAAAATCCGAGATTTTGCGTAAAGACAACCTAATACACAACTGAGAATACACTGACAATAATCTACAATGGAGGTCCTCTAAATCAGCTCCAGCTCGCATCTTCTCTTAAGACGTAACCGCTCCTTCTACAGCCACTCTTTACCTGAAAAGGGTTTTAGATTTGAAAAGAGCGAGGGTTAGACCGAAAGGTCTAGTGAGTCCCCCCTTATAACAGTTTTTAACTCATCAAACAAACAGTCAAGGATTTATTATAAAATAAACCATTTTCAGCTTCAAGGAAAACAATCTTTACTTTCAGCAACTTCTTCGCTCACACTACCGCCACCCTAAGGTGACGGCGTGTCTGTGACTCACACTGCCTTTGTTGGGACACCCCCCAACGGCATATATGAGCACAGGCGCCCCCCCCCCCCCCCCCCCCCGACTTTGAGCCTACACCCTTAGGACCATGTATGCATACATTTCCACTTTGTCAACAATAAGAAAGTGTCTTTAACATTTAGATAAAACTCGCAAGTAAGTACTAAGCAACATCATTTCAAAGCTTGCATATAATTTTCATAATACTCATGCCATCATGTATAAATCAAAGTTTAAAAATAAAACTTTCGCATGCTTTCGTTAGCAGAAGGATTTAGTTCAGAAAAACTCACCTGACGTCCTTAGCTCGAAACTCGCGTCTACTTCTATAATTCGGTCCGAAACCTATAAAGGAAACATTGATCGATAAAACTTCTAAACCTTCTAACTTATAAACGATTGACTTTGACTCCGGAGTCTCAAAGTAATCTAACCTCTAATCAAATGCAACCCACCTAATCCTACTTGAGAAAAAACACATGAACTCTCTATATATAAAATAAATAAAACGGGCCTACCAAACTAAGCCCAACTCCAACAAACTAAATCTTTAACAAAATGGGCTTCAGCCCACTGTGAAACAAAATGAGGACCGGGATCTGCCAAGGCCGCCCGATGTTAATCTTGACCGGAGTCCCTTCAACAGTGTCGACCGGTGCCATGACCGGTGCCATGCGGCCGACCGATGTGCACCGGTGTGATGACTCGACCGGTGTCTTGACCCCCCAAACCGACCGGTGTCATCTTCATTCGACCGGTACATTCTCATTCGACCGGTGACATTCTCGACCGGTGCCAACGAAATCCGGTGACCGAAGTCATTCGGACAGATTTCGAACGAAACCTCAGAACCCCATTACAGATAAAACGAATTGCAGATAACCCCAATAATCAAAAACCATTCAAACCCAATAACACAAAATCAGACGTAAAGCTCGATTTTAAAATAACAATCCATTTCCCACATATAAATTCTATAATGACATCCAATTCTCAAGCCCAGAAAACTTCAACATCAGATTAAATACAAACACCCCACACAACCACTATGATTAAATCCTTTACAAAATAAAGAGTTTTAATCGCAAGGAAGTTTACCTTTAAGCAATTCGATCCAAAACTTGATGCTCATCCCTTCTTTCTCGGTCTCTCTTTCCGAATTCGCCCCAAGAGCTCTTTAAAATATCAGCCGCCACACCCTAATACCAAAGCCTTTAGGGTTAAAATCCTTTCTCTCCAAATTTCACTCTAGACCCCTTTCACTAAGACCTTTCTAAATTTTAACCCCAGATTTATAATTCTCTCACTTTAAGCTCGGTTATTACAAGTCAGGAACAACTAGAAATCCTAACTCAAAATCAAAGAGCAATCTAAGAAAATCCCAACTCAAACTCAAGATCGATTTAACCTTTTTTTGGTCCTCATATGATTTAACTCATATATATACACACACACACACGAACGATTGTGGGCCAAGATGCCTATTCACTCATGATTTGACGGTTTTTCGTGATCTTATATGATAACAATGCAAAATCACATGTGATTTAGTTATTCTCGAGTTTCTTATTTTGGCTATGTTCTGATCTTCCTTCTTCTCCTCCTCCTCCTCCTCCTCCTCTCTCTCTCTCTCTCTCTCTCTATATATATATATATATATATATATATTTATATTTGGGTTCTGGTGAGAAGTTGAGTGAAAGTGAGAAACGTGAAATTGGTTATTAACCGTTGGATACACATTAGAATGAGATGTTGCATCAAATTAATTCTCTTATGAAGCGTGATTCATGGGTGAGTTTGAGATTACAAGTGATCAAGGGTTTAGATCAACTTCTCAAGTAAACTCTAATTCTCACACGATCCCCCCCCCCCCAATATATATATATATATATATATATATATATATATATATATATATATAGACAGAGATTCAAGGGAAAACCTCAAATAAATGAAAAACTAAAAAACACCTTATTAACCGTTAGATTAGATGATCTGATGGATATGATTAAACAGACGGTTACAACAATATTTTTTAAATTAAAAAAACTTCCACCCTCTATTTTTTATTCGAAAAATTACGAAAAATGAACAAAATTCGAGCAAAATAAATTACACCAAATAAGCGATCATATTTTTCACGTTAATTTGACATCCATATTCATATACTTTTTTATTCGTTTTTTCGTGGTTTTTCGGTTTTCCATTTATTTAGAGTTTTCTCCTGAACCTGAACCTGACCCTATATATATATATGTATATGTATAGAGGGAGGATCAAACGAGAACAATAACTATTTAAAAGAACATGAGAACTAACAAAATCATTAGTGATTTTATATTAACGCGCAAAAAAGCCACGCGGACCTGAAGCCGCGGCCAAAGTCCCTTTTTTGTGTGTTAATGTAAAATCACTAATGATTTTGTTAGTTCTCGTGTTCTTTTAAATAATTATTGTTTTCATTTGAACCCGACTCTGTATGTATATGTATATATATATATATAGTGTTGAGTTCTGGTGAAAAGTTGAGGTTAACGTGAGAAGCGTTAGAAGTGATTATCAACCGTTGGATGATAAATGGATGGACATTAGGATGAGATGCTACGAGATGCACTACATCAATTCCTTTCTAAGATGCAATTCATTGGAAGATATGAGATTAAAAGTGATATATATATATATATATATATATATATATATATATATATATATAGGGGTAGGTTATTATGCAACCTTTTACATGGTGCAACCCATGCAACCCCCCTATTCACCACTCATTTTATTTTCTCATTTTTTAATTAAAAAAGTAAAAATAAAATGAGTGATGGATAGAGGGGTTGCACCCATGTAAAGGGGTTGCACTTCCCTATATATATATATATATATATATATATATATATATATATATATAACAAGCTTATAATTTGGTCATTAACAACATTGTTCACAAATTTTTAAATGGATAAAAAAAATCAGAAGTTAAAAAAAACATCAAACTCAGATATCCTCTATTTTAAAGATTCCAACATTATTTATTATTTAATAAATAAGAAAAAACCGTTCTCTTTCATTTTTCATTTATTTTATTGGTTGATTGGATTTGTTTACATAAAGGAATAATGTAATCGAGTTTTTTTTTATTAAATCTTAATGGAGAAATTTACGTTATTTCTCATATTTTCTCTATTTCAAATAAAGTTTTTAGGGAATTTGTTCAAAAAAAAAAAAAACTTTGAAGAACTCTAAAAATTTTATTTTATTATTCTCAATTTTACAAAAGCTATTAAGATGCTTTAACGATTGTATAAGAGCATATCTAATTGTTTCTCTATAATTTTTTTTAATAAAAAAAAATTGAAAGTCAAAATTTACACATAAAAATTACATTTTTAACTCTGGACAATTTATTTATTGAATTTATTTAATATTAATTATATTATTAAAAATATCCAATAAATTTAATACCCGGTTAATTTTTTATATTAATCCACATTGCCTATTTGCCTTTTTCTTTCAAAGTGAAGTTTAATGATCTCTCCAAATGTGAAATTTGTTTTTATTCTCTTTCCTTATTTCTTTGTTTTGGAAAATGACGTGGAATATCTTTTGGGACCATTTTTTATGAAAAAGAAAATCTAGAAAATATCAATTTTCTTTAGAAAATATTTAGATTACTAGTCATCTACAATAATACAATTTCTTATGTATCATTTCAACTTTGACAATTATATATTCTGAAATTATCTTTTACAAATAATATTTATGTACAATTTCTTAGACGCTACATAATAAATAAAATATTATTTCATCCGTTTTAAAATAAGCGTGCATAATTGAAATGATACACAATTTTAGACATATATAATTATTACATTTTTTTGTTAACCAAATGACATATTTACTCTTATTTAATGTCTCTCTCTTCACAATTGTTAACTATTTGTGCATTAATTAAGGGTAAATTTGATACTTTAGTTATCTACTTTTTAAAGTGGACACTTATCTAGTCTCAAATTCGGAGGACTCGGTATTGGTAGCATTATGGCGTTTAACCGTGCTTTGCTTTTCAAGTGGATTTGGCGGTTTTGGTTGGAGGATGAGACGCTTTGGGTTAAAATTATTAAATCCATCTATGGCGAGAAAAGTCTAATTAGTTTGAATGTGCCTAGGCAATTTTCGAACTCAACTTGGGTCTCTATTATAAAATCGGTCAAATCCCTAAAGGACAAAGACATTGATTTTTTCTCTTTCTGTAAGAAAAATGTGGGTGATGGTGCTTTGACCGCTTTTTGGGATGATATTTGGCTTGGGGATTCTTCTTTTAAAATTCAATTTCCTAGAGTTTACACTTTAGAATTGGATAAATTGGCGAATGTCAAGTCTCGTTTGGAGTTAGGGTGTTGGGATGTGTGTCTTCGAAGGCCGCCGAGAGGTGGGGTTGAGGCTGTCCAATTTAGTGAACTACAACAAATTTTGTTTACCTTTGTGCCCTCCAGTCAAAAGGATAGATGGGTGTGGTTGTTAGAAGGGTCGGGTGATTTTTCAGTGGCTTCAACTAGGCGTTTAATTGATTCTAGTCATTTGGAGGTGGACTCTCATCCTACTAGATGGAATAGACTTGTTCCCATCAAAGTTAATGTGTTCGCGTGGCGGTTGCGTCTAAATCGGCTCCCTACTCGGACAAATTTGGATAAAAGAGGTATCGATGTTTCGTCTCTTTTATGTTCTAATTGTGATATTGGAGTGGAGAACTGCAGTCATCTTTTCTTTTCATGTCGTGTCGCTAAAGACTTGTGGGCTCTTATCGGTCGCTGGTGGCATATGGATATTCCGAATCTCCAAACTTATTCAGATTGGATCTCTTGGATCGACTCAATTCAGTTGAAGAGGGAGGTGTTTTTGTGTTTTGAGGTCGTTACGCTTACTACTTTATGGTCTATATGGGTGTTTCGAAATGATATTCTCTTTGGCAACCCGAAGCCAAGGAAGGCGATGCTTTTTGAGAACATTTTAACCCGTGCTTACTTTTGGGTAAATCATAGAAGTAACAATTTGTCTATTAATTGGGTTGGTTGGCTTACTAATCCTTCCCTTGCCATTACTTCGATGTAATTGTTTCTTTTTCTAGCTTCTTGCTAGTTTTATATAATTCCGTCGTTCAAAAAAAACTTATTTTGGAACAAACATAAATAGAAACGTGGGCACTTATTTTAGAACAGAGGGAGTATATTTTATTTAAAAAGTAAGAAAACTGTACCTCCACCACAGACCACCACCTACACCAGCATCATCACTTTTACCTTCATCACTTGCGTTGTCTTGTGTAGTGTGGAATGTACCTAAACCCCTCCCTTTTATATGAAAATCAAAACAGCGCATGTCGCAGGTTAACCCGCGAGAGCCACTGTTTCATCCACATTCCAGTGCATAGCATAAGTAGACGCGCGGGTTAACCCGCGTGAGCCACTGGGTCAAAATAAAATTAGCAAAAACCAAACTGTGCGTGCCCGAGATTTCGGAGTTGTATTCGTACCCACGCACAAGTTCGCCGATTTAGCTTACGAAAATCTCAATCGGCACCCCCCTGCGCGCGGGTAGGAGTTGGAGCAAAACCAATCAAAGGAGCTTGTAAGCCCCTCACACATTCATGGTTATAAACCACGAAACTTTTTACTCCTCCTTCCTACGTGGGACACTTCCCCACACCCACTTGATTTTTCACTAAATTCATCCCAAGTACTCAACTTTGAGTATCGATATCTCATTCACACATACTCCGTTCTGGACATATAATATATCGTTTCGAAGCTCTCATATAGGAGAACACAAACCCACCAAGAGTTGATTAGATATAATACATATATATGTATTTAAATGTGTCCAAAGTTAGTAAAAAACACATATTTTTACTAAATTTTCCAACAACTACAACTACAACTTCCACTTCTACCATCGTTGGCCACCACCATTACATAAACCACCACCACCTCCTCCTCTGGTCACCATGACCATCGTCGCCTCCACTAATTCAAAAGGACCGTCCAAACTGAATGAAACATAAACGCTTCATTCAAATTTGGTACAATTATACACACATATAAAAAAAATGTGTGTGTGAAATGTGTATGAATGTTTACAAATTAATTATTATGTGTATGTGTGTGTGAAATGTTTTAGAATGTTTACAGATTATTTATTTAATATTACTTGATTTTTTTCATTTATAACTATTATCACGTAAATAAAAATATAAAATAAGATTTAGGGCAATATAACCATTTTAGCAATTTTGTCATGTACTGTCCAACTTACCAAACAATATACATACAACTTACAAATCATGTCTAGCTCAGTTGGTTTCTCCAAGGGCGGTAATATCTTGGAGGGGATTGTGGATGGTATCCCAATCTACCCGGGTTCGAATCCAAGGGGAGTCAATTTGAGGGCATGAGGAGTACCCAGTTCTTGGGTCAGTCCAGTCGTTGACTGGGCTGCCCCCCAGCCCAGTCTTAGACTGTGGTTGGGCTCTAGGTTCAGCATAAGCTGGGCCAGGACAGTGGCAGATTAGTGGGCTGCCCGATACCGCCGGGGAGGTGTGCGTGCGTGTGTGCGTGTGTTCGTGGTAGTCGTTCGTTGGTTCAATGCCGCTATGCCTTCCAAAAAAATATATACATACAACTTGTTCGATCTTATCCTAATCACATTTACATGCTAAACGTTACATAGAAAATTACTAAAACCAGAATTTCTAATTACAAAATTGTACCATCAATACTTTTTTCTTACATGACACTACAAAATTGCATTAGAAATTAGGGTTTTGGGTGTGACAAAAACTTCCATTATTAAGAGATAAATAATTGAACCTTTAATATGGTAAAAAACCAAAGAAATCAATCTCCTATAATGAACCAAACAATTGTTACTTCAGTTCTCACCAATCAATGAAGACTTTCACTTTAATAATTAATTCCTTAAGTTGGCAATTCATCATTATAATAAATTTGACTTTATAGGATGCCTAAAATGTTTAAGGACCTGTTTGTTAGTAGCTTAATGAGACTCACAACTTATTCGGTCAGCTAAACATGATTGTTTGGTAGTGGCATAATAATATAGAAAGTGGTTTATTCAATAAGCATTTAGGGGTGAGCTTTATGCATAAAATCAAGTTTTTTTTCCTTTCAAACCTATCCTACCCATTTAAAAAACACGTTCTTTTCATATATGAAAAAAAACCCTCCCAAAGAAAAATCTTTCCCATATATACAGACAAAGTAATTCATACAAACACTTTTATTTATACATGACTTGATGAAAAACCAACAAACAACCCATAAGTGTACTCGTAGAATCATTTATAAAACTTAAATTTATAGGACCAAATTTGTAAAGCATTCCATCTAAAGGTATAACAATAGATTTATAAGAAAATTTTGAATGCTTTAACAAACTTTTAGGTTGCTTTAAAAATAAATGGTCTTATTAGCTATTTTATAGGATACTTTTGAGAAATGTTCTATAAACTCATCTTTTTATTGGAAAATTGTATTTATATGACACTTTTTTCAAACAGTGTCAAATAAAATAGTTAATACGACACTTTATTTTAAAAGTATCTTAAAAAACTTGTTAAAATACCTAAAATGTCCCATAAACTTATTGTAACACTTTTATATAAAACATTTTTTGGTTTGGTCATGTAAACTTAAGTACTATAAAGTATTTTATTAGAACGCACACTTAAACATTTTATACGTCTTATAAAACCAATTTTGTTGTAGTGTAAGACCACGATATATACATATACTCTTAAAATATTAATCATACATCATCTCAATATATACATATAGCCATGTTCAATCACTTTCTAGGATCAATCATATTTTCCACAAACACTTGGTGCCTAATTTGGATTTGTTTACACTCTTTTAACAAAGAATCGTAGAGTTTAAGTAAAACCATTTTTAACCAAACCAATTAAACAAAAACTACAACAAAATTAGTTTTATAGGACGTCAGATACATTTAAATGTTCTAATAAATTAAATATCTTAGGTAAAAGTGTTACGATAAGTTGATATGACGCTTTTAAGCGTGCTAAGAAGTTTTTTTTTCCTTTAGGATACTTAGCTTTTGAAATAAAATGTTATATTAGTTTTTTAGGGCAAATTTTTGTGAAGTGTGTTATGAATACATCTTTTTTTTATAGGGCACTTAGTTAAAAGTGTTACAATAAGTTAATAAGATGTCTTAGAATGTCCTACGAAATTTTTTAGGGCGCTCAATTTTTGAAATAAAATGTTATACTATTTCTTATAGTACAATTTTGAGAAGTGTATTATGAATACATCTTTTTATAACACTTGTTTTTATAAGAAAACAAACCAAAACCAAATAAGCCCAGTAAATCCCACACGAGAGTACGGTATGGGGAGGGTAAGATGTACATAACCCTAACATCTACCTCAAAAGATTAGAGTCGTTGCTTCTGTAAAGACCCCCAACTTGTACAAGATTGTGAACAAACAAATAGAAGGCATGAATACTGACAAATAGTGGATGCAACATGATAGAAGCAAGAAGAAAAAGTACAAGTGGAATGCCTAGAAAGACTAATATAACGTTTTATTTCAAATGATATTATATAAAAAAACTAATAGAAAGTTTATTTAAAAAATGTCCTAAAAACTTGATATAACGTCTGAAAAAGTCATATCAACTTATTCTAACACTTTTATTTTTGTTTAGTTTTATAAAACAGTCTGTTGAGATATTTAGACATATCTGACGTACTACACAACCGAGTGGGACCAGTATATCCCACAGTCTATTAAGATATTGTAACGACCATTATTTTTCTTGTTTGTTGTTAATAAATTCTAAGAGTTGGTATTGTTTGTAATAAAAGAAATCTAGAGGGTCTTTTTGGAAAATTTCCTAAGAGTGCCTTTAACCCTAGACCTTCTCTCATTTTGGGGGGATTTGGGATATATGTGGCGCCGAGAAGAGGGAAAGAAGGACGAAAGAAATTTTGCTAAGGATTGAACTTTTGGGAGATTTGCTTCTTGAATTTGTGGTTAAACCACTAGTGGATTTATCTTCTTCAAGAGGTAACTCGTCTAATCCCTAGTTAGTTATTGAAAATCTTTCCATTTGGGGGAGTTATCATCATGTTCCATTTATTTTGGAAATCCCTAACGAAAGGAACCCAATGTTAAGATTTTGGTTGACTATTAGATGGAGATCTTAGGTTAAAGGTTGTTTAAAAAAATCCTTAATCCTAGTTTCATTAGCTTTGATTTAATGGAGTTTTGATTGTAATGGGATAAAACCTTTGGGTGTTTATCGAGCTGCGTTCGAAGTTTTGCCGAAACCCTCGGTCGCCCTCCCCAGGTGCGCCGAGAGCCCCTCACCCTTGACATGATGGAACCGGGAATTGATCCCACCCGGACGCACCGGGAATTCATCACCCGGGTGCACCCGGGACATGCTGGAACAGGGAGTTGCTTCCCCGGGGTCGCCCGAGAGTTCTTCACCTGGGGCCGCCTGGATTTTACCCGACAGAGACGTAGGAACCACCAAGTGGTGGAACCGGGAGTCAAGGCCCCTTGGAGCCGGGAGCCAAGGCCCGGGACTCAACCGGAAGTTGAGGCCGGAAAGTGGCTTAGCAGGCCACGGCCCAGGAAGCCCAACCCGAGAGCCACGACACATTTGGGTTTTCGATTAGAATTTCGATTTGTATGAGTCGATTAGTTTGGAGATTTTGCAAACAGAGTATTTGGGGCGTGTCGATGTTTAGGCGTAATCGTGTATTGATTAGATAAATGTAGGTGTCCGGTGAAATTTCAACTTAAGTGCGGGGAGTGTGTTGATTTGCCGCCAAGAGGTGAGTTGCCTCTCTAATCTTTTACAAACTGAAAATGGGGTATTATGATACCTCTTATCTTGTTTTCCTTACGCGATTATGATATTTTGGAACTGTGTGATATTTAGCCGTTACAAAACTATGCATACTTAGCTATTGTTATTGTGTTGTGAAAATTTGATATATTAGAATGATTGTGCGCTATGGCTTATTGTAAACCATCGGGGATGGTAGAGCTGTGTGCCTGGAATTCGTTTCATGTGCACACGGAGATGGCATCTACGTGGGGGAAGGATGGGGATCTACTAGGGGGCCCGAGTGTGGTTATTTTGTAAATTTTGGGAACCGATTCCGGACACGGTAGTTCACTGTTGTGCGACGGTTGGTATTTTTAAATGAAATCTTGCCAATTTAATTATTTGTATCATTTTAAATTGTTGAGGGTGGGAATTCACTATACCCCTTTTGGGCTAACTCTCACTTTCAATTTTCTTAAAACCCATTTTCAGGTAAGTAAGCCGTTGGGGTTTCGTCAAAGAGGAAAGAAAAGTGTGGAGAGCTAGTGAGAGTCGACGGTTGTCAGGTTAGAAGCAGTGCTAGTTGTGGACCTTTAGTTTCTCGGCTGTGATAGAACAAATTTCTCTAAATTATGTCAATCTTGTCTCCATCAGCATTGTATTGGGACCCATTTTGGGATGTAATCTTCATGTTATGAAATGTATATTTTTGGTTGTTACAGATATTTAGACATATATACGAATGATCGTGTGTGAAGAAGAGTTAACGTGAAAAGGTAAGAAGGGATCAGGACCTTTGATCACTTTTAATCTCAAATCTACCCATGAATCGCGCTTGAAACGAGGATTGATCCAATGCATCTAATCTCAGTCCATCTCATCCTAATGTACATCCAAGGGTCGAGATCTCTTCTTACCCTTCTCACCATAACTTCGATTCTCACTTGAACCCAATCCTATATATATATATGATTGAGTCCCGGTGAGAAGTTGAGGTTAACGTGAAAGCGTGAGGTTATCAACCGTTTGATGAGAAATGGACCCACATTAGGATGAGATGCACTGGGATAAGATGCAACAGATCAATTCCCTTATAAGACGCAATTCATGGGAGGGCATGAGATTAAAAGTGATCAACGGTTCAGATCCACTTCTCAGATTTCTCACGTTAACCTCAACTTCTCACATGATCTTCCACCCCCCCCCTCTCCTCTCTCTCTCTCTCTCTCTATATATATATATATATATATATATATATATATTTGAAGTAAAAACAACAAAATGCAAGATTAGACCCAAGAAGAATAAGAAGGCTACATGAGTGCAACCAAAAGACAATGGAGGACCCATAAACCATGTGAGTAACATATGGAATAAGCTAGATTAAAACCATAAATGTCTCATATACATCCAAGTCTAGGTTTTTGGAAGTGTCAAACCAATTAATGATCAACATCATTATCACAAACATGAGTCTTAATTAATTAAAATCATATTAATTAATTAATTAATTAATTAAGGGGATGTTATCTTTCTTAATTAGTAATATATTAAAGATTTCTTGAATTGGATTAACTAATTATGGTAATTAATTAATGAAAATTAATGGGATGTGGTTTAGGGGACAAAAGGTGAAAAGGGTTCCTAAAGAAAGAACAAAGAGACAATTAGCTAGATGAAGTTGGTGTTGCATTTTAAATGACAAAATGACACAAATCTAATTAAGCCTTATAATACCAAATCAAATATACAGATGTATTTCTGCTTCAGGACAAGACAAGCCCACATGAACAAGAGAGAGACTCTTCTTTCATCCCTTCCTATAAGGACAATTTGGTCCTTTCCATTTTATTTATCTCACTCTATATATATATATATACAGAAAGACACATTTATCACACTACAAAAGTTTCAGGTTTATAAAACGTTAAAAATGTATAAATGTTTTAAGAGACTGTTTTATAGAACTTAAGTTTATATAATCAAACGATTGTCCGTATTATGTAAAAGTGTTACAATAGGTTTATAAGACGTTTTTGGACATCTTAACAAGTTTTTAGAATACTTTTAAAATAAAATATTCTATTAGCTTTATTACGAGACACTTTTGAGAAATGTCTTATAAACACATGGATTTTGGCAGCCACTGATCGTTTGATTCGAATAAAATTTGGAATGGGTACACTTGTTTTTTATAGGATATTTGTTTTTACAAGACATGTTTCCAAATAATGTTACATATATAATAGGATGTTTTATTTCAAAAGTGTTCTAAAAACACTTGTTAATACACCAAATTGTTTGGTTATATAATAAGTCCAATAAAGCAGTCTATTGGAATATTTAGACTTTTTTTGACATTTTATAAACCAAATTTTGTTAAGAGCACCTTCATCCAAGTGCATTCATACACCTTCATTTACCTTCACATATCTATTTATATTACCATGGTTGAAACTTTAACAAATTCATGTATGTGAAATTGACTGAAGGTCACTACAACAAAATTGAGTTTATAAGACCCCAAAAATTTATAAACGTCCTAATAGACCGTTTTATAAGACTTCAGTTGTAGGTCCAAAAAAATTCTAATAAATTTATATGACGTTTTTGGACGACATGACAAGTTTTTGAGAACATTTTTATTAAAAAAAATTGTATTAAATATTTTATAATGTTGTAGGATAAGTGTGCCATCGTCTAAAGAATATGACGATAGAGATAGAGATAGAGATAAATATATCAGAGTTAGATTAGAACTGAAATATCTCCTAACTATCTACTTGTAACTCTCCCTATTTAAAGGGCTTATGATTAATGAGAATTATAGACTTCTTCTCTCTGACTTATTGTTATTCTCTCCACATTGTTATTCCATTTGTTTTTTTCCCTTTAACACGTTATCAGCACGTAAAGCTCAAAGTTGTTTTTCATCGTCTCTAAACGATTGGTGCACGTTGTCGTTGAACGGTTTGCCGCAAAATTGCATCGCTACTGCGTTATCTTTTGCTCATTGCCACGCATGTCAAAAAAAAAATCTAGTAAGTTTTCTATCAATTTCTTCATAAGTGAATATTATGAATCATGTTTATTTTTTTTCTTAAGTTTTCTGTAGAATACTTCCGTTATTTTCGTGATTGATATTAATTGAATTAAAAAAAAAATCGAATTCATGATTATTTATTTATTTTTATTGAAATAATTAAATAAATGAAAATTATATTGACGTAAAAAAAACCTATATTAAAAGATAATTATTGGAATTTGTATGTGATTTTAATATGATTATGATCTAATTATCTGAATTATTAGGATAATTGAATGATTTTGTTTTTAGTTTTTTTAATTATCAAAAGGAATTAAATAAATAATTTTTAAGTATCCAGAAGGGATAAGTATTATTGTTTTATTTAACTAAAACAAAACTTAATTTGTTTTTTTTCCCATTAATTTACGTTTTTGTTTAATAAATATTTATTATATTAATTTTTATTTAAGTTTAATATATTTTATCTATGCGAGCAAATCTTGACTTATTTTCTGACATGTTTACTTAATTTTATTTAATTCGACCTATTAAATATATATTCTTTTAGACCAGTCCAAATAATGAATTAGACTATTAATTATTTTAATATTTGTTTCATCTTATTTATTTTAATTGTGTTAGTATAACTTTTATTGTTTTAAAATATTATTATGATTTATTAATGTTTATCAAATTAGATTAAAATATTCATATATTTAAATGATTATCCATTTAGTTACAATATTATATATTTATTTACTATTTGTTTGTGTTAATATTCAAATGTTTATCCTAATTAATAATTGTTAGTATAATTCAGATGTTTATCTTAGTTATGAGTTCCTACTCATTAACCTCAATCTTATAAATTATCTTTGAAATTTACAATTTCAACCCCCATAACTTCTGTTATTTTGCCAAAAGGTTCAAAAATAACATGAAAATGTTAATTTCAAACATTTATCTTGATTGTGAGTTCCTACTCATAATTTTAAACTATATAATTATTTTTTGGAAGTTACACATCCAAGCTCATATATTTTGATCTTTACCAAAAACTCCAAAAAAAGCTATTAAGGTATTAAAATTGTTTCATATGTCAAATTCATAGTCACTTTGGCCTCTTGCCAAAAGATCCCAAAATACCAATATGGTATGAATTTTTTTGACCTCATGTCAAAATTTACCAAATAACAAATGTTATCTATGTATTTCATTGATGAATTAATCGCAATACATCGAAAGGATTTTGTCAAACGGGTGTAAATAGCCCTAAGGTTTGTAGGGATTTAAGCAATCCATGTGATTCCCCTACTACCTGGAAATCCAATAGATTGAGTGATTTTTTTTTGCAAATTGAAATATTGATGAAGTATTATCAATAAAATTAAAGCATACAAAAATCTAATATTGTTATGATAATGAAATTTCATAACCAAAATCCATTTCCTTATCAAAAAGAAAATCATATATTATTATTTATATATGCAAATGGTTGAAACAACTCATCCCAAAATCAACGTCATAAACTCAAAAGAATATGAGTATCATAAATGAGTACATAAACCTCCTTTTGAAAAGGTACAAGAAAATACCTAAAGTCCATCAACTCCCCATTGACTCTAAAATCAACCTCTTAAAAAGGTACAAACAAATACCCTCATGTTTTGAGACGACATATAAATCGTAAGTTTCATAGGATACCTTTACTAGAAACCCCCAAAGAAATGTGGGATGTTCCGAAAGGGATAATCGGGAGTACTGATGAATATGTGCTTCCCGAACTAATCGTACAGTGGAATGAAACCCACTTACTCGATTACAAAAAGGTAACTGATTTCAACAAAGAAATGTTATATCCAAAACGCGTCTCAATCTCTATGGCAAGGAGCTCACAGAAGATGACATGATTCCTAATATTATTTTCACATTTCATATATAAGTAAATATTAATGAACCAATATAAGTTGGAATGTAACATTTAGACAAACTCATCAACCTACTGCAAGCGGTTGAGAAACACAACAAGGTTCTTTCGAATAACACCACATATGTCGGGATAAAGAAAATTCCTGATATCAATAATGAAAGTGTTAGAAGTGGAAACAACTCCAAATGATTGTGAGTTAAATTAAAACCATTTCACACATATGACATTTCTGCACCATGTGGACGAGACCCTAGAAAGGGTCAGGGTATTGGTAAGAGTCAGGAAAATGAAATATAAGATATGCACTAAAAAGTGCTTCTATAAAAAAGGGAACACGTTGAAAATGAAATATAACATATTTAATATTGATTATGCATATGTTCCTTTGAAATTAATTTTAAGTACCAAAAATTAATTTCCTTGCTAAAGTAAAATCGAATATGTAACCATTACAGATGTAAAGAAATACATCAAAACAAATACAAAATAAAAATTCAATATTCTCCGTTCCGTGTACGAATGTATCGAGGAGAATTGATTTTTTTTTACCTATCACATCCTTGAAAAAAAGATAGACTAATACTTGTTTTATAATACATCCAACCAAATTACTTAGACGATGGACTGTCACTCTCTTGTTGGTACAAAATTAATAGGAACCTTGTAAAGATATTCGTATCAAATGGAAATGGAAATGAGCATATATACATAAGTTCTAATGAATATATGAAAGTAAACATATATCATGGAAACTAATGTGTCAAACTAGTAGATTATTGGGTCATCGGAACATATTTTGTCACCAATAAAGAACTTTTGGGGGCAATAACACATATATGTTTTGGCATGACCATGCGGGACACCGTGGTTATGACATAGTGATCCGTGTATTGCAAAATACACATAGACACATTCTCTTTCGAGTAAAAGGCAGAATGAGGAAAATTGCAACTGTTGACTTCTGTAGCATAAGAAACAACATTGCTATATGCCCTCTCGAATACCTAAAACTTTTGTATATAACCTACTCCTTAGCCAAGACAGGATTGAGACAATCCTAAAGCTAAGGACATAATACAAAAATATTTCATTGTTACAACGAATACAAGGTGATATTTATGGACATAAACATCCAGAATGCGGGCCATTAAAGTACTTTATGGTTCTGGTTTCGACACGATGAACGCATGTCGTATTATTGTCCACATGAAATACTGCACTCCTAGCACTAACTATACGTTTAAGGTCTCACCACCCTGATTATTTCATCAAGTCTACATGACTTTGAATGCTGGAGAATTTACATCATAATGATTTGATATTAATTGCATATGTATTAGGATCAATGTAAAGTTTCCTATACCCCATGTGTATATATAAAATGGTCTCATAGAAGTTGTTATCAAAATAATATGATGACATCTAGGATATTAGAAATGCACACCAATTTACCCACATCTACTTGGGGTTATGCAATTATTATATGCAGTTTTTTTTTCGTTTTTAGACCCACTACTTGCTCATGCGTACCAGTTGGTAACTGGATATAAGCCTCATACTTTACATTTACGCATGTTTGATTATATGTGCCAATTGCGCCTCCACAACGCATCAAAATGGGTCCTTAAAGACGATTTGGTATATGTTGGATATGAATCCCCAACAATTATCCGCTAATTATAACATTTGACTAGTGATCTCTTTACCGCTAGATTTGCGGGTTGTCACTTTCATGAGACAGTCTTCCCGTCGTTAGGGGGAGATAGGAAAAAGGATTTTCCATGGGAACGACAGGAAGTGTCATTGAATATTCCCACTCTGTCTCATTTCGATCCCCAAAACTTCACAACGTAATGTTGAATATCAAACGAATCAGACTCGATACCTGATACGTTTAATATTCCAAAAGTGACAAGATCACATATACGAGCTGCAAATATACTTGCAAGGTTAAAAAATCCCCAACAGGGGCACAACGCCATTGGAAAGTGCGTTGCAATCACACATAGTGGAGGTGTGGTTGAGGTCGTAGCTCCCAAACGGAAATGGGGGAAGCTACTTGGTTCGATAGATACTCATCTAAAGGAAGAGAAGAGTAAGGCACAACTATTTGTCATCAATACATAAACCTCTCATGAGATTGTCTCTGATTAAACTATGTCTATGAATCATCACTGGAGGACGCTCCGAAGTTAATATTGATTCTAGAGATGAATATTAATCTCAAATGAACTATGAGAGCACATATGAGTCGATGGACAGATCATATATAATTATTGATGATATATTTCGCATATATTATTGTTTATGAGGTGATAGAGCACATTGACATCGAACCATGCTCAGTTGGAAAATATCAACAAAGAGCAAACTAGCCTAAATAAGCAATCCAGGAGAATCATATTATTTGACAAATGAACAGGTATTTGGTTTGGTAGTGCTAACCCACCAAGTGTAAAGCCTGTAAGACATAGATAAATCATTTGTCCTAAAGCGTAATGAGAATAATAAAGTCATAATGTATGAGACTCTCCTTTGGCGCAAGGTTTCTCACAACGCCCAGGATTGACCACGAGGAGACTTACTCTCTCATGATGGATGTTATGACATCCGTATAATTTACTAGCCTAGTAGTTTCCGAAGGACTGGAAATGCAACTCATGAATGTGGTTACCACATATCTCTACGGGGATCTAGATTTAGAGATATATAAAAGTGCTTGATGATATTACATTACCAAAATCAAGCAACTCTAAACCACGAAATGCATTTGCAATAAATTGAAACGCCCACTTTATAGATTAAAACAATATAAGTGGATGTGGTATACCCGCCTAATGGAATACTTGATTGGGAAAGGATATATAAGAACGATGAAATGTTCTCTTGCTTATTTATTATGGAAAACAAGTTCCAGATTTTCAAAGTAGCTCTATATGTCAATGTTATGAACATAATAGGCACTCTTGATGAAATGAGAGGAACCACACGCTACTTGAAATCTGATTTTGAGAGGAAAGATCTTGGGAAAACTTGGTTTTGTCTAGATATTTGAGCTAGGACACCAAGTTTGTGAAATATTAATTCACCGATCGCATATGTCCAGAAAATAATCAGACAATTTAATATGGACAAAGCGCATCCGGTTAGCACTCCCATGATCGGTCGAAGTGTCGGATATAAGGAAAGATCCATTTCGTCTAAAGGATGATGACGAAAGATGCTGGGAGCTGGAATTCCCTATCTAAGTACAATATGCGCATTATCGTACTTAACATAATACACTTGACCATATATTGTATTTCTCAGTGAACTTGTTAGCTAGATTTAGCTCAGCGCCAACGCAAAATCATTGGAATGATATTAAATTAATCTTTTGGAACCATTGACATGGTTTATACTTTCCCTATAGAAAGAAAAATGGGATTGATAATGGAACTTCAATACCTACTTAGAATGTAAGCAGCAAAAGTACTAGCTAGCTCTTATAGAAAAACACCAAATAATGTCTTGGTATGTGTTTGCTGATATTAGGTATCTGTCTGACCCATACAAATGATGTTCCCAAACTGAATAAAGAATTACCACAAGGAACACGTCAATTGCTTGGAAGTAAACTAAGCGATCCTTTGTAACTACCTCCTTGAATTAATCCAAGAATATTACTCTCCATGAGATAATAAAATAATGTATATGATTAAGGACTAGCATTACATATATTATAGGAGTTAGTAATTATGGGTTCAACCAGTATCCTACTTGCATATATGGAAATAATGTATCATGTATCGAAGAAATGAACATAAGATACATCAGGGGTAATAACACAAAGCATATTCTGCTTAAGTTTCTATACAATCAGCAATAAAAGACTCTCATTTAGATTCAAGTGAATCAAGTAAGGTGTCAAAAGAATGTGACATATTTTACCAAGTCATTACCTAAAACCATATATTGGGAAACGTGTAGAAAGTAAATGGAAATGTTTTCCAAATTCCCTTGGTTAATGCACGAATCAGGGGGAGTAGTAGACAAAAGGGGGAGTCTACTATACTTGTGATATTGGTATGTTGTGCTCTTTCCTTCAACCAAGGTTTTATTTTTCCCATTGGGTTTTGTTCCTTGGTGTAAGGTTTTAGTGAGACAACTGTTTATATACCATCATGTTTTCTTAACTGTCAAGATTAAAGTATGAATGTAAGAGAAAACTAGACTGAATAATAAGTCTTTGTATTGCAAAGAAGCTGGTGCGTTGTACTCTTTCCTTCGTCATATTTTTTTCCACTGGGTTTTATTTTGGCGTAAGGTTTTAACGAGGCAACAACTGTGCACCACCACTCCTTTAACTCGGCACAAGGGGGAGTGTTGTAGGATAAGTGTGTCATCGTCTAAAGGATATGACGATAGAGATAGAGATAGAGATAAATATATCAGAGTTAGATTAGAACTGAAATATCTCCTAACTATCTCATTGTAACTCTCCCTATTTAAAGGGCTTATGATTAATGAGAATTATAGACTTCTTCTCTCTGTCTTATTGTTATTCTCTTCACATTGTTATTCCATTTGTTTTTCCCTTTAACATATAAGACGTTCTTTGGAAAATGTCATATAAAAACAAGTGTCCTATAGATGAGTTTATAGGACATATTCTCAAAAGTGGCATACAAAATAGTTAATCCAATGTTTAATTTATATTAAAAGTTTCAAAAGAAAAACTTGTTAAGACGTCTAAAAACGTCTTATAAACTTATTACAATGCCTTTAGATAAGACGTTTTAGTTTTTGGTCCTATAAATCTTTTAAAGCGGTATATTATGATGCTTAAGTTGGTGGCGTTTTGTTGTGGTGACATATCTACTTATATTACCATGGCCGAAACTTTTAACAAACTTTCACCATCTTTTTTTATAGGACCAATTTTCAAATAGTGTCTTATAAGATAGATAATATGATTTTTTTTTTATTAAAATGTCCCAAAAAAAACTAGTTACGACATTCAAAAGCATCCTATAAACTTATTACAACGTTTTATTTTTTGATCTTATAATTTAAGTCTTATAAAACAGTCTATTCTATACTATATTATAAATCACGGATAAAAAAACTCTTAAATACAAATTATTAGGCACAAGGTACCATCATTTTATACAAGATTTTAAAAATCTCTTAATTTACAAGTATCAAAGCACAAAATACCTATTACTAATACAAACTTCTAACACCCACCAATTTGGTATGTGCAGAACCTTCTTTTTATGCAGACATTTCCATATATTACTATTAATTAATATATTATATTATTATCATCTTAGCTTGGTTATATAGACACCATATATCAAACAAACACACACACACACACATATATAGAGGGCGTAAAAAAATGAAAAACTTCTGGTAACCGTTCATCTGGATGGTATACACATATGCATACAAGTAATTTGTAACTTGCACAGAAGCATATACATACACGTGTATAAAAACCATAAAAATAATTTCAATTACCTCTACCACCAGATGAACAATTATCTGGGTGTTCATCAATTTTTATTTTTTTTAGGTTTTCTCCTATACCTCCCTCTGTATCAAACCTCCCTCCCTCAATATATATAAAATACAAGAAAACAATTATAGTTATACCCCACCATTTTTGTCCATTCAAACCCACATATCCCTTTATAAACCTTCACACAATCCACATTTCACTCACCATATATCTTCTCTTCATAATTAATTCTCCCCATACAAGTGTTAATTAATTATTTAATTAACTTCATCACCATCACCAAAACCCTTCAAACAAAACATTGATCAACCATGCATACAACAACATCATTCAATCACAACCATTTTCTAGACTTAAACTCCATGAAAGAATTACCAGAAACACATGCATGGTCATCACCATCATCTCATCATCATCATCATCATCCTTCTAATCATCCATCAAGTAGTACCCTTGATTCAGTCCCAATTATCAACCTTCAAGATCCAAAAGCTATGAAGCTTGTTGGCCATGCATGCAAGAACTGGGGTGTGTTTCAGATCACAAACCATGGTGTCCCTGCAAATCTTCTTGAAGATATGGAGTCGGCGGGTAGGAAGCTGTTTGCGCTTCCGATTCACCGGAAACTTAAGGCGGCTCGAGCTCCGGATGGGGTTTCGGGGTACGGCGTCGCGAGGATATCGTCGTTTTTCCCGAAACTTATGTGGTCGGAAGGGTTTACGATCGTTGGATCGGTTTATGAACTTGCTCGTAAATTATGGCCCAAGAGTTATAGTAGCTTCTGGTAAGCATTAATCCTTCCATTTCGACTAGTATTTTAACAAGTTATATATATATATGGGGTTAGGTTCCGGTGAACATGAAAGTTACGGCAAGAAAGGTAAGAAGAGATCTCCATCCTTGGATGCATATTAAGATGAGATGCATCGAGATGCACCGAATCAATTCTCTTCTACAGCAAAATTAATTCATGGGTTGTTTTGAGATTAAAAGCGATCAGGGTCTATATTTTTTCTTACCTTCTCATCTTAATAATTCTTCTTCTCACCGTGTGAGAAGAAGAGTTATTAAGGTGAGAAGGTAAGAAGGAATCTGGACTATTGATCGCTTTTAATCTCAAAACAACCCATAAATTGTGCTTTAAAAGGGAATTGATCCGGTGCATCTCGGTACATCTCATCTTAATGTGTATTCAAGGGTGGAGATCCTTCTTACTTTTCTCACCGTAACTTTCGTTTTCACTGAAACCTAACCCTATATATATATATCATTGATCGGTTGCATGCGTCTGGATATGAAGTTGAATTCGTTTCGTGATCGGTTTTTGCAGCGATTTGATCGACGAATACAACGAAGAAATGAACAAATTAGCCGAAAAACTCATGGGGTTGATGTTGGGATCATTAGGTGCAACAATGGAAGATGTAAAATGGTGTGGCTCAAATGGTTCAAATTCATGTCCAGCTCTACAATTCAACTCCTACCCAGCTTGTCCAGATCCGGACCGAGCCATGGGTCTCGCGGCTCACACCGACTCGACCCTCTTAACCATCCTGCACCAAAACAACACAAGCGGACTCCAGGCTCACCGTGACAACGGACCCAACGGACCCACCTGGGTCACGGTCCCACCGATCCCTGGAGCACTTGTGGTCAATGTAGGTGACCTCCTCCACATACTCTCCAACGGTTCGTACCCGAGCGTCCTCCACCGAGCCGTCGTCAACCGCACCCGACACCGTCTATCCGTCGCGTATCTCTACGGACCACCGACGAACGTCCAAATCTCGCCGCTATCGAAACTCACGGACCAAATCCACCCCCCACTTTTCCGACCCGTCACGTGGAGCGAGTACCTCGGCACGAAGGCGAAACACTTCAACAAAGCGTTGTCGTCGGTGCGTTTGTGCGCACCGTTGAACGGGCTCGTGGATTCGAACGATCATAACCGGGTACGGGTGGGTTGAAACTGAGTAATTAAAAAATGTTGGAAAAAATAGGGAAAAAATGAGAGATTATAGCGTAAACAAACAAGGTACTATTTATGGGGTTTGTTTTTATGTAGAAAAGATGGATTAAAGTATGAAGAAAAACGACAGATAGGCCGACAGATTTGTGCCCCGAATATGAAGGAAGATCCTCGTCCAAAAGAAAAAAAAGATTTATTATTATTATTATGGTTAAATCATTGGGTGTAAAACAGGAAAAAAGATGCTTAGAAATTCAACATTATTAATAATTCCTAGGTGGAAAACACCCAAAATAAATAAATAAAGTGTAGTAAAAACCTACAAAAAACAGGAGTGGATTTGAAGCAACAGGGGCAGCAAGTTGATACTTAAAGAATGTGAGGATATGGTTGTCTCTTTGCATTTGTCCATATATATGTATGAAAAACTGAGGAACACTAAAATACCCCCTAATCGTTCTTATGTTCATATACAAGTAATTTGTAAGCAATTTGTTTGATATGCACACATGTATAAAAACCAAAAAACATGCACATATCCACAAGAACTATTATTAGGGTAGGGTCAGGTTCAGGGGAAACCATCAAAAAAATGAAAAACTGAAGAATACCCTGGTAGCCCTTCATCTGGATATAATGCACTTGTGCATACAAATAATTTGTAACATGCACACGTGCATAATGCACAAGTGAATAAAAACCAAAAAACAACTTAATTTACTTGTATGCATAAGTGCATACCATCCAGATCAAAGACTACCAGAGTGTTCCTCAGTTTTCTATTTTTTTGAGGTTTTCCTTTGAACCTCCCTCTATAATACTTAATTTTTTATGTTTAAGGGTTTTCCTTTGAACCTCCTCCTATATATATAGGGGTTGTTTTATTTGCAACCCTTAAAAATGTTGCAAACCTTACAACCCACATTTTAACCGTCGGATTCATGATCGGCGGTTACAATAGATATGGGCCCCACTATTTTTAATTAAAAAAAACAGAAAAATAAAAATAAAATAACCGTCGATCATGAATCCAATGGTTAAGATGTGGGTTGGTTGCAAGGGTTGCAACATTTTTCAGGGTTGCAAAATATTCTTCCAATATATATATAGGGGGGGGGGGGGCTTTCATGAGAGACCCTAGTATTTTGTGGTAACCATGAGATCCAATCTCATTCATCCATCTTAGTAATGGTTTAAAATAAATAAGAGATATATTAATTAAAAACACAATTTTAGGTCATTAAAATAGGTAAAAAGGGTAAAATTGTCAAAAAAACTATATAATTCATTGTGATCTAATTTAGGCGGATCCGATAATTTTGAAATGAAATCAGATAAGATTATCTCAAAATATTAAAACTTATCATTCAATCAAACTTTATCCCGATGAATACCAAAAATACAGTGTGTTACACTGTGATTACCAATGTGATACACTCAAAGTATATTTTGTTACACTGTGATTAGCATTGTGTTACACTATGATTACTATTGTGATGCACTCAAAGAACATTTGTTACACTATGATTAACATCGTGTTACACTGTGATTACTATTGTGATGCGCTCAAATAACATTGTGTTACATTGTGATTAACATTGTGTTACACTGTGATTACTATTGTGTTACACTGTGATTAACATCGTGTTACAATGTGAACGATGGAAAGGATGCATAATTTAAAATTTCATACGACCATATCAAAAAGTAAACAGAATATCTCATAATCAGTTGGTTGAGAAATTTTAGGAAACAATATATTTAATTTATAAATGATTGATTTTTTCAGTTACAATTTTGTTTTTAATATTATTTAATTTATCAAATGACCAAAATATCCTTCATTATTAATAAATAAAAAAATAAAATAATATTAGATGGATGGATGAGATTAGATCTCATAGTTACCACAATCTAATAGGGTCTCATATGATTAGGCCCTATATATATATATATATATAGAGAGAGAGAGAGAGAGAGAGAGAGAGAGAGAGAGGATCAAACGAGAACAATAAGTATATTTAAAAGAACACGAGAACTAATAAAATCATTAATGATTTTACCTTAATACGCAAAAAAGTCACGCGGACCTGAAACTGTGGCCAAAGTCCATTTTTCGTGTGTTAATGTAAAATCACTAATGATTTTGTTAGTTCTCGTATTCTTTTAAATAGTTACTGTTCTCGTTTGACCCCAACTATATATATATATATATATATATATATATATATATATATATATATATATATATAGGTGGTTTCAATTGGAAACCATATTAGATTGGAAACTTTGGAAACCGTCAATTTCATTGGTTAAATTAATGAAATTGGTTCATAAAGTTGTTTAATATGATCAAGTTGTTTCATATAACTTTTTTGTTAATGAAATTGTTTCATATATTCGTGTTTTTTATGTAGTTTCATTCATTTTTCTCATTCTGATGAAATTATTTCATGTATTTTCGAAATATGATGGAACTTTTTCATTTTTACATAAAAAACACAAATATATGCAACGATTTCATCAATAAAAGAATTATATGAAACAATTTCATCAAATTAGGCAATTTAATGAAACAATTTCATTAACTTAACCAATGAAATCGAGGGTTTCTACGGTTTTCAAAATTAGAGTGGTTTCCATTTGATCAATCCCCTATATGTATATGATACAGGGAGAATTCGAGAGGTAATAAGGATTTTCAAGAATAATTGGAAAAGAAGAAAACGAGCTCGAAAGAGGCTCAGAAATTGGAATCGGAAAAGAGGCAAACAGAAGCTACCGAGAGTTTCACTCTCAAAAACGTATTTCCTTATTTTAATTATTTAAACTTAGGATAATTATTGTTAGCATTAATTATTATTAGAATTATTATTTAGTTTCCTTTTATTAATTATTTCCTTTTTCTAAATTAGGATAGATTTATTTATTTTCCTTTACCTTAATTCCTTTTTCTAAATTAGGATTAGATTTATTTCCATAGTTATTTTTTCCTAGTTTAGTTATAAATAGGATTAATCTCTTTATTGTTTTGAATTCAATTTATCAAGTTTAATAAAATTTCTCTTAGAGAGTTTGAGTTTCTCCATATTCTTGAGTCTTACGCTTGTAAACTCATAATCCTTTTCAGGTTTGACGTTTGTCGATCCTTCCGCAAACCTACGCTGCGTCAATATATATATACAGTGGCGGAGCCACATACGAGCGAGGGGGTGCAACTGCTCCCCCCTCAAATCTGAAAAAAAATTCCATAGAGTAGAGGAAGATGAGATATATTAGGTAGCTGAGAAAAGAAGGCACATGGTGGACAGGTGGAGAAGTGGAGAAGGGAGAACCTGGTAAAGAGATATGTATCAAACAATTTTTACATTTAGCCCTTTTATATTAATTTTCTAAACTCACTCAATTTAAAAAAACGAATATTACAATTAAAATTAATTTATATAGTCAAATGTTAATTAAATCAGTTTCTGTAGGGTTACCTATTTGTTACTACTCTATAGCATACTGCCATTTGTTAATTGTTCTAACTAATTCGATTTTAGGATTGTCCATTTGTTAAGTGTTGATTTTAGTTTGATCTTTACATTAAACAACCATGGTTACGTACCTAATAAAAAGATAAACAATCGATGTTTTGTCATCTATTTTATTTATTTATAACTGATGCTCCCCCTCAAACCAAATTCTGGCTCCGCCGCTATATATATATATATATATATATGTATACATATATACGTCCATAAATGACTGATTTTGGCACAACTTGTAATTAAAGACCCCACATGCATATGGCTAGTTCGATTCACAATTAATTTCTAGCCAATGACACACCATCTTTCTTTCCTCTTGGAAAGAAGAAAGAAAAGAGTTAGTTTTTACAGTTTAGATTTGGTTCATCTTGTGCAAGTTGGTGGGTTTTTTTCCTTAAAATTAAAGAATCAAGATTCTTCCATTAATTCTAGACAACGAAATTAGATTTATAGGATGGAAAATATGTCTAAATGTGCTAATAGAGAATGTGACTTTTTCCCTAAAAGAACCAAGATCCTAAGTGGGTTCGGTTCGTTTGATCCGTTCAAGAATGTTATATCGGTTCGATTCACTGCAATAAAATGGTTTTATAGGATGGAAAATATGTCTAAATGTTCTAATAGGCAGTGACTTTTTCCCTAAAAGAACCAAGATCCCAAGTGGGTACGATTCGTTTGGTCTGTTCGATTCACTGCAATAAAGCTAGTTTTATAGGAGGAAAAATATGTCTAAATGTTCTAATAGGCAATGACTTTTTCCCTAAAAGAACCAAGATCCCAAGTGGGTACGATTCGTTTGGTCCATTCAAGAACGTTATGGGTTCGATTCACTACGACAAAATTAATTTTATAGGACAGAAGATATATCTAAATATCCTAATAGACTGTGACTTTTTCCCTAACAAAACCAAGATCCAAAGTGGGTTCCGTTTGTTTGGTACATCCAAGAACGTTTTCGGTTCAAAAAAGTCTCTGCCGTTCAAAATAAAAAAGAATGTTATCGGTTCGATTCACTACAACAAAATTGGTTTTATAGGACGGAATCACGAAAAGACTTTTTCCCTAAAAGAACCAAGATTCCAAATGGGTTCGGTTCGTTTGGTCCATCCAAGAACGTTATGGGTTCGATCACTACGAAGTTGGCTTATAGAACAGAAAATATGTCTAAATGTCCTAATACACTTTATATTATATATAGCACATGAGTTTAAAGGATCAAACAAGTGTGTGTCATATGCAAAGATGTTACGATAGAGTTTTAGGCCGTATTTTTTATCCTAACAAAGTTTGTTACGACCCTTTTGAAATACACTATTCTATTAGCTAACGTCCTAAGAACACTTCTTTTGTTAGGACGTTAAAAAATGTCCTAACAACCTATTGTAACACTTTTATCTATGAAGCATAATTGTTTGGTCATATAAACTTAAGTTCTATGAAACAGTCAAGTAGGAGGCTTAGTTCAAATAAAAAGACTAAATATCGTGAGAAGGTAAGAAAATAAAATTCATATGTAAATCATTGTAAATATCCATTTGACGAGGCATATGTGAACCCCGAACAGTCTATTAGGACATTTGGTTTTCTGTGTGGATTAATCTGTCCGTATAGATTGAAAATACTTTTGTTTGGGAGAGTTTATTTATAGATGAAAAGAACATGTTTTTTTAATTGGGATAGGTAGATTTGGAAAAAAAAAGGTTGACTTTCTACATAAAGATCCCCCTAAAAGCTTACTGAATAAGCCACTTTCGATATCATTAACCACTACCAAACAATCATGTATATCTGACCGAATAAGTTGTGAGTCTCATTAACTTGTCAGTTAGCTCAACTGACTATAAGACTTGCAGGCCTTCAGGGATTCTCCTCAGAGGTCACCCGTTCGAGTCCTGCAAAGCCACTGGGGATTATCCTGGCTTTTCTCCAGGGCCCCTGGATTAATCGAGATGCGTACAAACTGGTCAGACACCCACAGTTACCAAAAAAAAGGACAAATTCTTAATATATTTAACGTTCTATAAAACTGATTTCGTTATAGTAATATAAATCCCAATGTTCCATTTCCAAAAAACAAGAAAGGGTTATAGTAATATAATATTCATCTAGTAAAGATGGAGAAAAGGGTTTAAAGAAATCATGTTGAAGGCCCACCTAGCTACTATATATTTGCTGTGATTTCATGATGTTAACTTTATTGATCTTAATTTTCAAGTGGATTTTTTTACTTTATATTGTCACTTTTTAAATCAATCAAAACACTATTTCATGAATAATGAATTTTGGTGGACAAAAAGGAGTCATAATCTTTGTCCCCTTTCTTGTAATCATCATGCATAAAATGAACAAGGGAGGCAAAATGATAGTTATGATTTCAAACTCTGAATTTTGAGTTTATATTATTTTTTATTTAAACAGTTACATCTTATAATGTTAGGGGTTGTTTGTTTACCTCTTAATGGTTTCATTAAGAGGCAACTTTTGAATCGTTAAGAGATGAATCATGTTTGGCAGAAAAAAAGGTTGTCTCTTAATGGTTCCAAAACCCTCTGAATCATTTTGTATCCTGGGTCTCCCTTAACCATTAAGTGCCCTGATTTCATTCTGAACAATTACCAAACAACCATATTTCATATTGCACTATATCATAAGAGTCCCTTAATCATTCTGCACCAAACCATTCAACAACTGTCAAACAGCCCCTTATATTGGCTATATTTGGATATTTCTCTTTAATATATGTCGGAATTTCTTTTCTCTATTAAAAAACTTTTTTACATTATGTTCTCGAATTCAAGAAGGAAAAAAAAAGAAAGGAAAAAGAATTTATCTGTTTTCTTGAGAGTGAATAGCTAGGAATGAAAAGGAAGAAATGAAAATAAGTTTTGATGTTTTCGAGTAGAAGATAAAAGAAAGAAAATATGTTATTTTTATAAATATATTCTTATTTATTTTACAACGAATTGTAATTGAGGGGTAGATGTGTAATTTTAAAAATATTTTTAATTGTTATTATTTCTTTCATTTCCTTTATTTCCACATTTGGGAGGAAATTTTTGGAAGAAAAATCGGTATTATTTTCTTTCATTTTCTTTTATTCCCTCCTAAAATAACTCGAGAACACGAAGCCCTCCCCCCTAATTTCCTTCGTAAAAAGGATTCGATAAAACAACATTAGAGAGTAATCTAAGGGCCTGTTTGTTTGCAACTTAATGAGACTCACAGCTTATTCAGTCAGTTATATATGACTGTTTGGTAGTGGCTTAATGATATAGAAAGTGGCTTATTCAGTAAGATTTCAAGGGGGAGCTTTATGCAGAAAGCCAAGTTTTTTTCAAACCAATCCCTAAACACGTTTTTTCCATCTATGAAAAAACTCTCTCAAATAAAAACCTTCTAAATCTATACAAACAGATTAATCCACGCAGACAACTTTATCCATACAGAACTTAATGGAAAACCAACAAACATCCCTAATAGAGTTTCACATATTGATACATGATATCAGAGCTAAGATCTATACTCTATGAACTTGACAAACTGGTGCAATCTGTATTCGACTAGCCCCCGACCTCCCGATAATCTAGAATAATATGTGTCGATTTAGGCCTCCATGGAAAGGGCATGTTGGAAACTCATACCGGTTAGACTTGGATGATTTCTCTTTAATATATGTTGGAATCTCTTTATTCTTGTAAGTCTATTTTAGAAATTAATCTAATAGGACTACACATATCCACATAGATTCAGGATATTGGGTCTTTGTTAAAAAAAACATGTTACGAAATACAGTTTCTTGTTTTGGTTCATTACATAATTAAAAATCTGATCCCACCAATTATGTGAAGACACATCATTATTTTATTTAATATAACTTTATTTATTCATGTTTATTTTCTCTCTTTGATGATGTATATTATCCCGAGGGGCTTAATCATTTAAGAAACTCTAAAATTTGTGAGATTTGTGAGATTCATTCTAAAGCACTAATTTGAGATAATTAATGTTATTTATTAGATAAACATTAATCCATTTTTTAGGGTAGTTAGATTTCAAATATATATATATATATATATATATATATATATATATATAGAGAGAGAGAGAGAGAGAGGGTGCGTTTCATTTGAAAACCAAGCAATTCGTGTAAACTTTGCAAACCAATCTTAGCCGTACATCAAGTCTAATAAATATCTAATTTTATTATGTTTCATAATCTAAAGTCATGATCATAATAAATGAATCTTATCATCTTCCATATATATCACTATCATTATTAACGAATCATAATAATTATCCATAAATATATATATATATATATATATTGTTTCCTAAAGTTTACACGAATTGTTTAGTATATATATATATATATATATTGAGAGAGAGAGAGAGAGAAAGATAGGTGGGTTCATACGAGAACAACATTTATTTAAGAAAACACGAAAACAGCCGAGTACATACAAAATCATATATGATTCACACGACTATGCACGCGACCTTTAGGTCGCGGTGGACATCGCCCGTGTCCGATTTTTTTGGGTTAATGTAAAATTACATGTGATTTTGTACATGATCTGTTGTTTTTGCTGTTTTCTTATTTTCTTAAATAGTTAGCGTTCTTGTTTGAACCTTCCTCTCTCTTTCTCTCTCTCTCTCTCTCTCTCTCTATATATATATATATATAGACACACCCAATTAAATGTGCACATAACGTGAACACAATATATACAACATTTTAAGAGATTTTTTTTACTAGGATGTTCACAATGTTGTCCCAATGTCCACATGTGTTTACAAGTGGCAGGTTTAGATTTAGCTTTCTTGGTTTAGTTGTTCATAAGCTATACCAGATCGTATAAATTCATGGTGTGTTCATAAACTATATAATAGTATTCTAAAAAAGTGTTTGCATTCAATTGTGTGTGCATTTATGTTACGAGAGAGGAGAGGGATCAGAGAGGAGCTAGAGAGGGTCTTTTTCAAACATATTAGATTTTATTTTTTAATCAATTTTTTTGGTCTACATTAAATCTTACGAATCTTACGAATTAAAAAGTTCTTAAAAGAAGTTCCCTCGTTCTACCGATTGGTGGGGAAAAAACACAGAATAACGACATATTTTCTTTCTGTTATGTAACCATCATCGTTTGTTGCATAGTTGTTGGTGTTCACATGTTCCACGGATCCGTACTTAAAACATCTCTAACATGTATGCTATATTTTCTTTCTTTCTTTTTTCAAATTTAAAGATTTCTCCATTCTCTCTGGGGTTTTTTTTCCTCTATTTCAAAGGAGAATTTAACACAACTGTTATAACATATTTTTTATAGATCTCCAAAATTTCTAAAATAACAGATAATGTTATAAAATGATCAAACAAAGATCCAAGATTTACCTTTTAATCCGGTTTGTGTCACATCAACCCGACCCGTTTGTTTGTCCTTCAATTTTGGTCCATTGATTCTCACAAACCCAATATTGAAGAGGATATATCTGCAGTTATCGTGCACAGTTGTGTAGTCCATTCTCAATTTATTTCCAAAATCTATGTGTTTGTTTATATATATATATATAGAGAGAGAGAGAGGATATATATATATATATATATCTTTCAAAATAGATTTAATAGTTTTTTAAAGTAATTTAAATTCTTTTTCTTCAAGAAAATCATTTAAAGTAATAATTAGAGTAAACTCCAATTTTAGTCCCTGACGTTTAGTGATTTCTTTGAAAGAGGTCCCTATGGTTTTATAATTCAAGTTTAGGTCCCCAGGGTATGGGTTTTGCTTTGAAAGAGGTCCCTGGATACTAACTCCGTCTATTTGATCCGTTAGAGCCAGGGGTATTTTCGTCCAACCATGTCTTTGTCTTCTTTTTGCACTCTTTCTTGTTTCTTCTTTTTATTATGTAAAATCATAAAAACTTATGGACCAAATATGTTAATAACTCTAATTATATATATATATAGAGAGAGAGAGAGAGGGAGAGGGAGAGGTGGTTTCATTTGCAAACCACATTAATTCTGCAAACTTTGCAAACTAATTTCCACCATTGATTTTATTGATCAATAGTTGAAAATTAATATGAGTTATTTATGTTAAGAAAGAAAAACAATTAATACACCATACCTAAAATAGAGTTAAAAAGGATAAAATAGTCAAAAGATATTTTTAAATATTTATTATCATTTTTAGTTTATTTTTTTATTTTCGATAACAATTAATGTTATGTAATATTTTTGGTAACAATTTACATATTTATTTTTTATTCATATTTTTCTATAATTTTTTTATTTCATTTTCCATGTTTCATACTAGTATTTCATGGTTTCATGAATGAATGAACTTGTGATTTCATTGTTATGATTTCACGTTTCATTAATGTTTCCCAAATGAAATAGGTGAAACAGATTTCATTAAGAACAAATGTTTCATTCTGTGAAACCATACTGAAACCAATGAAACCATGCTGAAACCATAATTATATACAAACATTCTCTATTTCATCATCTACCAACAACACTTAAAACAATAATTTTCGAAAAAAATATGATAGAATAACAATGAAATCCGTCGATTTATTAAAAATAAAATAAATAAATACTAGTGCCTCTTCATCATTATAATTGGATATTTGTTTAGGAGAAAAAAGTTTGTTTTATCATAAATAATCGGATAATCTAATTAATATATCCTAAAATAACTTGAAAGCATAACTTCCATATATATAATGTTTCTAATCAATTTACCAATATCCTCTGTAATTAAAAAAAACAAAAATTAAAAGAAATTATATGATTGGTCTAAATGGGTTTGCAAAGTTTGCTACATAAGGGTGGTTTCCAAATGATCGCTCCCCTATATATATAAATGGTATATATAGGGGCAGGTTCAAACGAAAAGCTAATCATTTTGCGAGAAGGCGAGAAGTGTTTAATCATATATGATACACAAGCTTAATCATATATTGGAAATACATAGACGTTTAATCATATATGATTAAGCACACCCACAGGCCGTGTAATCATATATGATACCACACTTCTCGCCTTCTCGCAAAAATGTTTAACTTCTCGCATGATCCTTCCTCTATATGTATATATATGGTATGTATGTATAACGTAAAACATATCATCTTCCCCAACATTCTGTAACACCCGTAATTTTCGGTAAGTAAATGTTACCCGGACGTTTCTGTGACTTGTAAACAGTGGGGTTTTGTTGGAAAATGTATTTTTTAAAGTCCCTCGGAGTATCGGGAGTTTTGGCAGTGAAAAAGTCGAGTTTCGGAGCTCCGGAAAGGTCCCGTGACAATGCCCGACAACTATGACAGTGTCATGGTCGCACTGTCACAGTCGCAGAGAAGGAACAGAAGCCTGGGGGCACCTGGCGACATTGCCCTGGGCAATGTCGCTGGTCATTGTCGCACAAAGGGCCCAGGCTGCTGTCAAGTCGCGAAATTCAGCCTTTTCGCATTCACTTCCATCCAAACTTCTTCTATTCTCTCCCAAAATCGTTTTCCTTCTTCTCCCTTCAAACCCTAACTCATATTTGGCTCAAACCCTTGTATTTTATGAAGATGAAACTCCATCAAGTGGTAAAATGGAAAGCTTTGGTCAAGGATTCACTATCTCCATCTTCTTCTTCAACCACAAACTCATTGTTGGGTTTTCTAGGTTTTCGTCAAACCTAAGTGGTAAGTGTATCCCTTTCATTTCTAAACCTTAAAATAAGTTATAAATGCTCCATTGATGATTTCTTAAGTATTATGTTTCTCCATTTTCGGTTTGGAAGATTTTGGAGGAGTTAGGTCAAAATTAGGGTTTTGGGTATAAGTTGAGGTTTTTATGTAAATGTTTGGGGAATGTTTCTATATGGTTGAATATGGTTATTTACGGTTGAAAATGTTTGGATCTAGGTTTTGGCTTGGAGGATTCAAGTTTCGTCAAGGAACTCAAAGTGTGGTAAAATCTAGATTTAGCCTAAATCTAGCAAGGTGAGTTCAAGTTGATTTGTGAAAACGGTGTACATGCCAAAATAGTTATTTTAAAGTGTTTTTTGATTTACATGAAATTTGTTAACTGCTGATAAGTTTTGGTCATTTGGAAGTATTTAACTTTATAAACTTATATAACACCCATCTTTGGGAATTTGGACATTTTGTTACATAAATCACTTTAATATGTTTCTTTGATGATTTAATACTTAATTGGAGGTCATTTTAAGTAATTGTCCTTTTGGTGCAACTGATTTCATAAACCGTTTGGAAAATGCATATCATTGTGTTATGAGTCATTTTGGAAAAATAAGGGAATGAGTCCTTTGGGAAAAAGCTTTGTTTCAACCAATGACGATTTTTGAGTTAATCTTACTTTTGGTCGTGGTGTTGGCATATCCGTTGGTCAAACGTGTTTTAATGTTTACACTGGCTTTCATTGGGGATTTAAGTAAATCGTTGAACTTTTGGCTCGATTTTGACTAAAATGAGTCTTGAGGACATTTGTCCGGTTTAATAGCCCTTTGTGGAGATTTGAGTATGATGACGGTTAATGCGCATCATTTGATAATTACATGTTTTGAGTGCGTTAGTCATTCGATTGAAGTCATTTAATGTTTAGACTGTAATGTAGTGGATCCATAGGCATATGAGTCGGTCTTTATTATTTAAAAAAAAAAAGGGGCTATTATTTATATGTTGGTGTCAGAATTAGTCTTGGGATTTTGAGTACTTGTCGGTGAGGGCTCTTGGAGTCCAATAACCGGACCTGCATCAGCGAGTTAATTTCTAAGTCTGTTTTTATGGGATAGTCACTTCCCATTTGTAGCTAGTTGAGACATTAAGTCGTCGGGGGCAACTTGGTACGGTTATGTAGGACTGGTTACTAGCCATGGGCCGTAAATGTAATCCTAGTGAATGAGCATGATTAGGATCCTCGGGGGTCCACCCCACATCTTAGTACGAGTCGACGTGCTCGTGGCCATGGGTCATAGTATGGTAAGCTCAATAACTTGGAATGTGGTCTACTTTCGTGTTCCGCCACTAGCCTTGGAATTCGGGATTCCCCCGTCACTGAAAGGTGTTGTTTTGGGGTATATAGTTTTATCCTTGTTTTCGGTGACGTGTTGAGTTGGGTTTTCCTCCATATACTCTAATTTTGGAGACTTGAGTTTACTCATATTTTGGTCGTCTGTTTTATAAAGTTTTATTCAAATTCCAATATTTGAGTGTTTACCATTATTTACGTTTTGAATAAGTGTTGAGTTGCATTACCTCATGAAAGAAAGCTTTGGCGTTGAGGCGTCCATTTATAAAATGTGTATTATTGGAAAATTGGTCTTTCTCATATTTAAGCCATTTATTTTAAAGGATCATGATTTAAGTTGCATTATTTACGTTTAACAATTCTTATATTCTTGTTAAAAACTCTTGAACTCTCTAGGCGTTAAACCTAACCTTTTTATTTGTCGGCATGTGCATCAGGTTCCAGATGGGGGTTTGGTTCTAGCAGTACTATGAAGAGATGTGCTTAGTTTCTCACAAGTGTAAGTATTTGGTGAAGTCTTCCGCAGTTTGGAGATAGTGACTATTATTGGGTTTTAGTAGCACTTGTCCATATTATAGACTGTATGTATAGAATGAATGTGTGTATTGAGGTTAAATCTTAAATTGTGATTGTAGATGAATAATTTATTGGTGTATTTAGAAAATTTTAAATTAGTTGTTATTTCCATATTTGAGGGTGTTACACATTCCCCAAAAAGGACAAAACACTTCACCGGCCAAAACTTCTTTCACCGATCTCCATCTCAACCATCTGCGCCAAACCCACCATTAAACTCAAAGTACGTCGTACCACCACCACCACCGCCGTGAAGCACTTTGTTTAAACCCATAGATGGATATTCAACATCACCTACGGACGATATCTCCGACCAAAAACTCAGGGACAATTATCACTTCAGCAACTTCGATATGGATTTAGATGATGGGTTTAGCCGCCGGTACAGGCGGAAACACCGGAACAACGAGAAGACTCTATGTGTGAGAATAAATCCTCGAAACAATAAACGGGTCATCTTCTTCATCTTGGCGGTGGTTGTAGCAGTGATCTTCATTTTCAAGCTTCTACTAACGGGTCGTCTTCTTCATTTTGATTTTCTGTAGTAACAACAATAAACCCATTTTATCGGTTACAATCTTGATTATAGATTTGGGGTTTCTTGTTTCGTTATAAGAAAAAAAACAATTCAAGTTTGTTATCAAGTTTCTTATTTTCTTGAAAATTTAGAACCGGAACCTGAATCAACACCTAATGACGTCGAAACGTCGTCGTTAACTCGATTAAACCACACATCATTTGAAAAAATCGAACAAGATAGAATCCGTTTTTCAGTTTTTTTCTCTCAAATCGACAAACGAATTCACGATTCATGAAAGTGAAACACATAAATTAGAAGAAAAAAGTTTGTTAAATACTCACTTTTCTCTATCTAAAAGTGAAGTTTTCGTTGCATAATTTATCGTCTTTGTGTGTGTATAGAGATACACATCAAATCACATCTTTTGTCTGAATTTTGGTCTTTAATCATCTGTGATTAAGCAGAGAGATACTGCAAAAGTTGCAGGTGTTGCTGGTTATGGCAGTGGGAGAGAGAGTAGAGAGAGAAAATGGAGGTTCTGCCGGTGACGCCCTGTAATTCCGGGAGGGTGTCAATTCTGTCTCCTTTCACATTCAAACAAATCTCTCTAATGTCGTGTTTCTTATTTACCATACATACAAAACCAAATACCATTGATGTTTGCTTTCTTTTTTATTTGATTTTGGCTTGAATTTGAGTTCATCAATTAAGTTTGGATCAAAAGTTGGGTGTGATTTTGATTTTATGGTTAGATTAGGATTTGGATTGGGTTTAATTGATGGTGTTAGGATAGGGTCTGGCCGGAGGGTTTTTAACCGGAGAAGATGACCGACAATCTAACCGGAGAAGATGACCGGTAGGTTTATAAAATTTACAGAGTTGGTCCATATACTTCAATCATTTTACACAAAAATAAGAACAAACAAAAGAAAATTACAAAAAGAAGACAAAGACATGGTTGGACGAAAATACCCCTGGCACTAACGGACCAAATAGACGGTGTTAGTGTCCAGGGACCTCTTTCAAAGCAAAACCCATACCCTGGAGACGTAAACTTGAATTATGAAACCATAGGGACCTCTTTCAAAGAAATCACTAAACGTCAGGGACCAAAATTGGAGTTTACTCTAATAATTAATAATAGAGTGATCTACAAATTTGGGATATGTGATTTATCAAAAATAACATTTTTCTTTTCTGTATTTATAAAATTACAAGATAATCATAATGGTATGCAAAAACGTCTGAACTTGGTCTCTCCTTCAAACGGTCGTTAAAAAAAATTCCATTTAATGAGGGGCATTTTTGTCATTTTATCGATTTTTTTGGTCTTTTATTCAATCGAAAACCACATGAACCAAAATCTTAAAATCGATTTTGATTGGGTAAAAGACAAAAAAAAAGTCTATTAAATGACAAAATTGTCCCTCATTTAACGGCCGTTATGGACGTTTTTAAAAACTATTAAGATCATCTTGTAATTTCGAAATTGCAAGACGAAATTATTATTTTTGACAAACCACACATGAACAAAATTGTGGTTTACTCTAAGTAATATTAATTAAATATGATAGTAAAAAGTACTATTATTTGATTTTCTTAGCAAAGCAATTATGAAGGTTGCTAATTACAAATTGTAGTATCTGGATTACCGATAAAACCTAGCTAAGTGATGTGGTCTAAGCATAAAGGACTCGAGGTTAAAGTTTTTGAATCCCCTGATTAGATTAATTAAGAATGTCGTGCTTAAACGCTAATAACTTTTAGGCCCACGATACACCAAATTGAAGCTAAGAACGAGGGATCTACAGGATTTTCGAGGCCAAAAAACATCGTTTAAACATGTTTTGAGAAAATTTTATGTTTTTTTGGTGTTATTTTTATTTGGGCTTTTTATGTTTGGCTCATCATGTTTTTCAGACTCATTTCTTTTGGAACTGTTATTTATATGTTGTTTGTGTAAAGTGGATTGTCACTTAATCAATAATAGACATTTCATTTACCATCCAAATTATGAGTTATCTTTAAATTCGAGTTTGAGCTTAAAATTTGGCATCAGATGAATCAACGAGTTGTAGAAGTGATTATTTATGGGTATTCACAAAATCAACAGTATTATTTTTCGGTTAGATTATCATACGCTACGTCACCCATCTTTATAAGGTTAATGGTTTAAACCTTACCAAAGTTGAGATAAATGCATGATTACTTGTCGTATGTATTATCTATATATATATACTTCAATAAACAAATTACATATGTATATATATATATATATTGTGTGTGTGTGTCTGTGTATAGTTTGGTGATTATTTGACGCGAGCCTAGGAGCGGAGGCCTTATTGTCCCCGTAGGCCCATGACTGAGTTGACAGGGGTGTCGTGCTTAAACCCGCATAACTTTTGCAAGTCTACGTTTCAGACCCACAATACGTCGATTGGGGGATTGGAACGAGGAGCATGCCCTACCTAGATGCCTATGGGATTTTTTAGGCCAAAAAACGTGGTTTAAACATGTTTTATAATACTTTTATATTTTTTGCTATGTTTTTCACTTTTAATTTGGGCTTTTATGTTTGGCCCGTCATCTTTTCCAGGCCCGTTTATATTTGAGACTCTTGTTTATTTACTTAAAGATGTAATCTAGTTGAACAATACATAAGTTTTCATTTTCCATTCAAATTTTGAGTTCATTGTGAACTCGAGTTTGAGCCTAAGCTCGGTATTCGTTAAATCAACGACCTTTAGAAGAGATTTATTTTCTGGGTATTCACGAAATCTACAGGATTAATCTTTCTTTCGATTTTCATATGTTGCATCATTATATAAGGGACAATTTGATTGGTATTCTATCAAGTCTTGTATGGATAAAACTGTCTGTGTAGATTTATCTGTTTGTATTTGGAAGGTTTTTGTTTCAGAAGGTTTTTAATAGATGGAATAAGCGTATTTTTAATTGGAGGTGACAGGTTTAAAAAAAAGCTTGACTTTCTGCATAACCCCCTCCCCCCCTAAAAGCTTACTGAATAAGTCACTTTCTATATCATTAAGGGGGTGTTTGGGATTGCTTATTTAAAAAATTTATGTTTTTATATAAAAGTGTTTATTAACTTATGTGGTGTCAAATCGAAGTTTTACAAAAAGTGTTTGGATTAGTTTATGGTGGTATCAAAACGTAATAAACTAATAAGTTATTATTTATAGAGGGTGTTTGGGATTGCTTATACATGTAAAATAACTAAAATTATCATAAGTTGTTTCAAATAAATTAGAATGGAATGACTTGTTAAAAATTCCTTATCAACAGTGACAAAATCGTATAAACAATTTTTTTCCCTCTCATCCAAACAATAAAAACTGCTTATCAGCAGTGATAAAACGAAATAAGTTAATAAACCCTTTAAATAAACAATCCCAAACACCCCCTAAGTTACTACCAAACAATCATGTATAATTAAACGAATAAATTATGAGTTTCATTAAACTCATTAAGCTGCTATTATACATACCCTAAAATGTAATAATCCAATTGATACCTCTATAAGACAAAAAACCAATCAAATTGGAAATTTTGCCTTTGTGTTTATCGATTCTTTGTTTTAATCACTCAATTTGTTTGATAGTTGCCCAATTAAATCACTTAATAACACCATCTATTGAACTTAAAATTTCAAGAAAATGGATTCAAAATCCCCAATTCGACTTCCAATGATCGATTTTTCCCACCTGAAAACCCCCGATCCAAACGATCGTTTCGTCTGGGAATCCGTAAGAACCGATGTTTTCGAGGCTTTTCGAGACTATGGTTGCTTCGAAGCATCTTCGTTTGTATCGATCGATCTCCAAGAATCCGTTCACGATGCATTGAAACAGCTGTTCGATCTCCCGTTAGAAACCAAGCTTCGAAACACGTCGGAAATCGCCTTCCATGGATACGTTCGATCTCCCAAGGTTCCGCTCTACGAGAGCATGGGGATCGGAAATCCGTTCATCCCGGAAAACGTCGACAGTTTTACTGATCTCATGTGGCCTCACGGAAACCCAAAATTTCGGTATGTTTCTTCTCTTTAATAGGGGTATAAAAAATCCGAGCTTTTAGCGGGCTACTCGAGCTCGAGCTTAATAATTCTCGAGCTCTAGTCGATCTTGAACACAAAATAAAACTCGTTTAACTTAACGAGCCAAGCTTCATTAAACTAATATTCGACTTGGGTCGTTCGAAAACTCGAGTAAATTCTTCGAGTCGAGTGGAATCGAGTCGAGCAGCCATTCGAGCTCACATTTTTTCGAGCCAGACATGCTCATATGTTCATAAATCATACAATAAAAATTATGGACCTCAAGTTAATCGATCGCGAGTTCGAGCCCATAAACAAGCTCGAGCTCGATAATTCGAAAAATATTCAAACTCGAGCTTGAGCCCCTACTTTAAAAAAGTTATTCGAGCTCGAGTATGATATTATTTTTTTCAACGGTACCTGACTTAGGCATTGTTTGGCAAGCTAGCTTATGGTCATCCAAACATGTACCATAAAAAAAACTAGCTTATAAGCTAACTTTTTTTTTTGCCAAACATAGCCTTACTAGTAGAGCCCAGCCTCCTTGGAGGTCAAGGGTTCAAACCCTAGTACTTATTTGTTGTATATAAATATTACATACCGATCTTAAGTTGGTTTGTTTCGTGACAGTGAAAGTATCAAGGCGTACTCGAGGAAGTTGCACGAATTAGACGTGACGGTGAAGAAGATGGTTTTCGAGAGCCTCGGTTTGGAGAATTACTTGGATGAACAAATGCAATCGACGGGTTACCTTTTGAAAGTGATGAAATATCGAGCACCCGAGCCAAATGAATCCGATATCGGACTCCATACTCATACCGACACTAACATAATGACGATTTTACATCAAGATGAAATCGGAGGGTTAGAGATCCAGACGAAAGATGATGAATGGATACGAGTGAAAGTTTCGCCAAACTCTTTCGTCGTCGTGGCTGGCGAAACTTTCAACGTAAGTATTTGACTGACACATAACCTACCAAAAAATTATACGTCCTATATAAAGATGTTACAATAAGTTTATGAAGGTGGTACAATAACTTTATAGGACACTTATAACACATCTTTTTTTAAAGACACTTATTTTTATAAAACATTTTTTTTTCAAATAATGTCATAAAAAATTAATAATGTGTTTTTATTTCAAATCGTCTTAAAAAACTTGTTAAGACTCCCAAAAACTTATGTAAACTTATTGTAATAAATTTATAGAGGGAGGTTCAAGGAAAACCTTAAAAAAATAGAAAACTGAAAAAACATTCTGGTAGTCATTCATCTGGACGGTATACACTTGCGCATACAAGTAATTAATTAGTTTTTTGGCTTTTATGCACATGTGCATATGCACGTGTGCATGTTATAAATTACTTGTATGCACAAGTGCATACCGTCCAGATGAATGGCTAACAGGGTGTTCCTCAGTTTTCCGTTTTTTTGAGATTTTCCCCCTGAACCTGACCCTAAATTTATATACTGTCGATAGCTATTTGGTCCTGTAAACTTAAGTTATGATAGTATTCAACTGCAGAAAAGTAGTGCGGAGAAATAGTCAAAATTAAATAAAGCAGTTAGCAGTCTATTACACTACAAAACAAAGAGGCTTTATCGACGTCGGTAATCCGCCAGAAAAAGCCATCATCGGAGAAAATATTACTGCCCGATTTTCAATCACCTGTAGAAAGGTCCGATTACCGCCGGTGATCCGCCACAAATCTGCCGAAAATTACCGTGGAAAAATCAGTCGGTGAAACCTCTTTGTTTTGTATTGTTAGGATATTTAGACATTTTTTCGCGGCCTATAAATATGAGTTTGTCGTAGTATATATATATATATATATATAAATATATATATATATATATATAACCTAAAGTTCTTGAGACGGCCGAATTGCAGGTGTGGTTGAATGGTCGATTGCATGTACCGTTTCATAGGGTAATGATGACGGGAAACCGGGCTAGATACTCGCTCGGGTTTTTTTCCGTCAAGAAATCAAGCAGTCTCGTAAAAGCGTTTGATGAGATGGTAGACGAGGAACACCCGTTGCTCTTCAAGCCTTTCGATTACGGAGAGTTCCTCAAGTTCTTCTATAAACAGGGTGGCATTAAAAGCAAGTTCGCCTTAAAAACTTATTGCGGAAACGATCTCCGAGTTTCAAACCACGATGAGCGATCTTGATGCGTCAAGAATTCTCGAGTTTGAGTGCCTTATGGTTTGTTGAAAATTGCTATTTTTCATCATTATAGTTTTGAAATTATGATTTTTGTTTCATATATAAAACAATATTTATATCTATATCTATACTATATTATAAAGTACGGATAAAAAACTTTTAAATACAAATTATTAGGCACAAGGTACCATCATTTTATGCAAGATTTTAAAAATCTCTTAATTTACAAGTATCAAAGCACAAGATACATATTACTACTGCAGGCTTCTAACACCCACCAATTTGGTATGTGCATGGTCTTCCTTTTATGTAGACTTTTCCATGTATCACTATTAATTAATATATTATATTACTATAAATTTGTTTTAATTATATTATTAAATATGTAATTGATTATTTTTTCTAGATGTCATTAAAATATATAAGATAATCATTGAATTCTAACAAAAATATTTATTTTTTTTATATAAAAAACATTATATTATTAAGGCTAAATTAAACAAATTTATAAAAAAAAACATTATCATTTTTTCAAAACCATCCAAAATCGTACGGTAAATCGACAAAAAAATAAAATGAAACATTAAAATCGTGATATATCTCACTGCATTGCACAAGTACGCTTCTAGTTATATTATAATACATGTATTATTTACGTGTTAAACCGTACATGTTTCACTTATGGAGTCAATTTCATAATATTTTCAAAATGTATATGAGGCCCAATTTTGAAATTTATTCAAATTAAGGATCAATCCGTAATTTTTTGCTAACCATAAGTACCAAATATGTAATTTACTCTAGAAAATAATTAATGTTTTAATAATAATGCATTATGAAGTTTTTTTTAATATAAAAAAGTTAACGACATATAGTTTTTATAGCAACGCGTTTTCTTGGAATTAGATTAGTTTCAACCGACAAGATTTATGAAAAACATTTGTTATATTAGTATTTTTTATTTTATAAAAACAAGAACTATTTAGACCTAAAAGTTAAATTAAAACCGACCCAGAATTTTTTGTTCAATGGTGGACCCATAATTTTTTGGTCGAATTCAACTGTTTCAAGGAGCTTTTTTGTAGTTTTTTTGTTGATTTTGAAATACTTTTTTAAATTTTTTGGTTGATTTCGTGAAACATTTTTCAAAATTTTCGATTGATTTCAAAGGACTTTCCTAGTATATTTTAATATCTCGGAGCACCCCTCAAAGTTTAGCAGGTTCACGCTTCATACGCAAATAAATCTACTTACAAAAATAAGTTTGATGGGTGTACGGAACCCGCTCGGGGATGAATAGGTCTGCCTCTGATACAGGGACGGATCTAGAAACTTTTTCATACGGTGACACCATTTTCTTCATACGGTTTTATCGATGTATCTTCATTTTTTTTTACCAACGTTCAATATCGTCCAATGTGTTTTTAGCCTAATTCCGCTGTTTCGAGGGATTTTTAAAGTTTTTTGCTTGATTTCGAGGGATTTTTAAGTTTTTTATCGATTTCGAGAGACTTTTTCAGTATTTTTGGTTGATTTTCAAGAGATTTTCATCTGTATTTTTGGTTAATTTCAAGAGTTTTTTTTAGGATTACGAGGTACGGTTGCACTTCTAAAATAATACGGTTGCACATTCTAAAACGATACGGTTGCACCTTTCACAAACCTAAATTTTTCTACCTTACGGCGGAGAAACAATACGGTGGCACGTGCCACCGTATACACCTAAGTAAATCCGTCCATGCTCTGATATTATATAAATTCAATATAAATAAATTTGAGTACATAAATGTTATGTATAATTTAATAACCTAAACAGTAAGTTACAAAAATCTCTCTGATGTTTGTCGAAAATTTGGTTTTCGTCCCTTCCTCTAGAAGGCGTGTAATGTTTTAAAATTGTGCCCGACATGTTTTAAGCTGATTTTCATTCTTTTAGAGGCTCAAATCAATCTCTTTTAATTCGATTTTTTGGTGATTTCATAAATTTTCATCTATTTTCTTAACCAAATCATAACTCTTTCATAAAACAAATTTGGTTTATGAGGGGTTACGACTTTGATTTACTATAGGTTTACGATTTGGGTTTCAGTAGTGATGTAATTGGTTTACGATAGGAATACTTTTTTTTTATCAATAAGTTACGAATAGATTGTGGTTAGGTTACAAGTTAAGAGTTTCAAATTAATAATCAGAATGGAAATGGAACTGCAAGCTCAATTAACCTGACATAAAATTTTATGAGATTGTTGATAAAGTCATGAAGCAGAGGTGAATGTCATTCAGATTGAGATTATTTATCGAGATACTTAAGCCAATGTTCGTTACTTTGTGGTTCCAATTAAGCCCTCCATTCAGTGAAAACAATTCAAATATCATCAAATGTGAATTGGGATTTGGGATGAGACAAATTGAAGTCATGAAGGTCCGAGTATTTCATTGATTTATTCTCTGAAACCATTTCTAGATAAAGAAAGGAATGGGCAGATAAATGTTTTCCAGAGGTTTACGTTTTGCTTTAAAGGGTGGGTGGACACAGAGGTTTTCGCTGATCAGTGGCGATTGGACAGTGTCGATGAGAGTAAGGGACAAAAACCAAAACGAAATGCAAACAGTAAGAGTATATTTGTAATAAACGTAGTTGAGGGACTAAATCTGTAATTTTGACAAACTACATGAACCATTTTTGTAATTACAGAAAAAACAAACTTGTTTTATTTTTGTAATCCATGTGGTGTGATTGTGTAAATTTTAAACCAGAAGCCAGCTGGACCCACAAGGTCTAAAGTCAACTTCTGGAATGTCAAAATGATATCATAGTGCACACCTGTTAATTTAATTTTTTTCATCTTTTTATTTTTTTAATATTAAAAATATAAAAACATCTCTAGCAAATACGTTATAATTTATTGAGAAACTACGAAAGTGGGTTCTATAGTTTGTCGAAAATAACACCTTTCGTCTTTGTAGTTTTGAAATTACAAGATGGTCATTGTGGTCTAGAAAAACGTCTAAATTTGATCCCTCCTTCTAACAACGTTAAAAGTTTCTGTTGAACCAGAGACATTTTTGTCATTTTATCTATTTTTTTGTCTTTTAACCAATTAAAATGATGTCATGCTTTTGGACCATGTGGTCCTTGATTGGATAAAGAACAATTTTTTTTTCATAAAAGACTAAAATGCCCATCATTTAAAGAAAATATTTAACGGCCGTTAGAGGAAGGGGCGAAATCAAACGTTTTTGCAAACCACAATAGTCATCGTGTAATTTTAAAACTACAAGGATAAAAAATATTACTAAATTTCGTCAAAATATCTGATGTAATATTGATCATTGTAAATTTAAGTGGAAAAGAAATGTAAGGGGTCGTTTGTTTTTTTAAAAATACCTCTTAATGACTCTTAAGTCTAAATCGTTCAGATCTTTTTACATTCAAACTGTTTGTTTTTTTTTCTAGTTTTTTAAACCTCTTAACTCTTAAATACATCTGAAATAAGAATTGGTGACTTAACTTCTTAAAACCTCTTATCGCCGCCTCATTTCATATGCTCTCTTTTCTCTCAAGACACCTCCAGACGTTACAAAAACAAACAGTCTTATTGATTCAAATTTCAAACTTCAGCACCATCTCTTATGTATTAATCAGAAGTGAAATAAGATTTCAGAGTTCAGACCTCAGACCTCTTAAAAAACAAACGCCACCTAAGTAATCCACAACATCACATATGATATTTGTAAATTATGAATTACGTTTTGAATTACATGTAATTTTATACATATTAAGGGCTCGTTTACCAAAATACTTACTGGGTAAACGCTTACCGGCAAGGACATAACCCTCACTTACTGGGTAAGCGTCATAAACTTGGTAAGTGTTTACCGGGTAAGAGTAATTTCTCTCACTTACCGGGTAAGACTATCGGTCCTTGTGATGACTCTTATCTTATCTAGTAAGATTCTAGGTAGTTTTCATGCTCAATAACTAAAGACCATAAGGTAAGTGATGCTAGTAAGCATTTATCCGGATAAGTATTTAGTAAACGACCCTAAATGTGTTATGCTACATATCATATGAGATTTTGTTTCCATTTTTTTAGTGTTTTATTTGAATAAATGTTTTTCATGCTTTAAATCTGGATATTTTTTTGAGAAAAAAACAATTAAATATGAATCAAATGTGATTTTGGTAAAAATTGTAGATAGTTTTAGAAATATGTAATAATTACATTTTAATTAAAGAGGGAGATAATTTATCCATCTCATAATTAAGGACGAAAGTAGATATTTTATTTTTTAAAGTAAAGATTTATTTTTAGCAAATTAAAACAATAGCATAACCACTTATTTTCAGACAGAAAAAAAAACAATATTAAAAAAAACAAATGGACATACTAAATAATTGAACATATTTTTAAATTAAAATTTAAATAAATAAAAAAAATCCCATTAGACGTCTCCTTGTAAATTTATTGTTTTTTGGGTTCTTAAAATAAGGCATTGTTTGGCAAAAATAAACTAGTTTATAAGCTAACTTATTTTTTGGTACATGTTTGGATGACCATAAGTTAGCTTATAAGTTAGCTTATTGATAAGCTATTTTGAGTAGCTTATGAGGAGTTTTTTGCAAATATTCCAATTATGCCCCTCATTAATATTCATTATTATATATTAACTTTTAATTATAAATAAATAATTAATGTTCTTTTTGGTAATTTAAATGATTATAAGCTAGTTTTTGCCAAACGTGATTTTTCATAAGCTAGCTTATCAGTCATCAGCTAGCTTATTAGCTATCAGTTAGCTTATCAGTAACAAGCTAGCTTATCAGCTAGTTTCTCAAACATAGCCTAAATAATAATATTTAACTTTGTATTTAATGTCTTCATATTTTAATAGATAATAAAAGGACATAGTTTTTACTTGCCAAAACCAACGTGACTTGTATATTTATTAATAGTTAAACAAATACTAGTTATGTTAAATACCAATTTTCAATATGTAAAAATAAACCTGAACAAATTTTTAATAGAATAATATTTTATTTATTTAATATGATTTAATTTCAAACGTTGTAACGTCATAAAAATGGACATATTTTGTCAGCTTCAACTAAAAAAGAATTAATATCCATCCCTTGTAGAGGGGCATAATTGTCAACATATTTTGTTCTGTATCAAAAGTAAACGGTCATTTTATATCATTTTAATCCGATTAAGATGTGTCTGAGGTGAGAGTAAGGGGCTCTTTGTTTACCTCTTAATGGTTTCATTAAGAGATAACCTCTGAATCGTTAAGAGTTAAATCTTGTTTGACAAAAAAAAAGACTGCTTCTTAACCATTAAAAGCCCTGATTTCATTATGAACAATTAGCAATCAACCATATTTCATTTTGCACTATACCATAAAAATCTCTTAATTATTCAGACCACTTAATCATTTTACACTAAACCATTCAATAACTGCCAAACATCCCCTAAATATATATATAGAAGTGGGTTCATACGAGAACATTATTTATTTAAGAAACACGAGAACAACAAATCATATATAAAATCATGTATGATTCACGTACAAAATCATATATGATTGCGGGCGTCTTAACTCGCGGCCAAAGTCGTACACGTCCATTTTTTTGGCAGTTAATGCCGAAGCATATATGATTTTGCACATGATTTGTTGTTCACATGTTTTCTTAAATAGCTAGTGTTATCGTTTGAACATTTCTCATATATATATATATATATATATATATATATGGGGGGGGGTCTTTCGAATGAACACACATGTGTACGAGAACATTTGAGGGAGAACCACAAGGATTGTAGTGTAACGGTAATCACCTGGGGAGTTCATAGCGCTCAACTCGGGTTCGATTCCCTGCATTCGCAACTTTGTGGCCACTGGGTATAACCTCAGACCTGCATGCTTTAGCAGTCGGTTTCATTGTCAACGGATTAGTCTGAGTCAAAAGCCCAGAACACCCTTTCCCAAAAAAAACATTTGAGGGAGCGGTAAAATATTAAACAAATATTTACTATTTTTTAGAAATATCGAAGGCATGCAGGGGTAAAATGGGAAAAAATACTACAAATCACATAATGAACAGACAAAACCGATGATCGTGGACGCGATCATCACCGGTTTTCAATTTATCATATGATTATTACAGCAAAATAACATCATAAGAAGTCTTCGATTTATCAACGCATTATCATAATAAAATCACATTATTATTGGCAACGGAGGCATTGACATTTAATGGATAAAGACAACTATAAGATAACATAAAATTACTAATAAATACTAATTTAATTTCATCTATTCCAGGGTTAAATAATTTGGAAGCCCATAAGTGTTTTTATATTTTCGTAAAACAGAGATGTTCTCATTTAATCACACCACCTATGCATATAAGTGTGTGTATATATAACATATGTATCATGTGTTTGTGTATAATTAAATAGAAGCAAAAAGAAAATTCTAAAATCAACAAGCAAATAAATCGTATAACTATTTTTAGCAAAATGGAATTAAATTTGAGTCATTTTTAAACAATATTTAATTTCTATGTTTCGAGTGTTTAAGAAAAACACTTAATTACCCTTTTAATTATGAATTTGAAAACAACTCATATATCATTTCTCATACGTTACTGTCAAACTTAGACATATATTAATTACCAGAATATAAGATAAAATATTTATAATCAAAATTGAAATAATCCAATTAATTGGAGATCACATAATCATTTTCTTTTGATTAAAAAACAATTATTGAGAATTAAGACTTTGTAATCAATAATTAATGAAATTATGATCAATTTTCAAATAGAGTTAAAATACATGTGACGGTTAAATCAGTAATTTAGGTTGAAATTCGATCGACCCTAAGCTGTGATTATAATAATCATGTCAAACTTAAATTATATATTTTTAACTCTTATACACCCTTACAATTAATGTGAGAATATTCCCCACTTTGTTTCTTCTTCTTATTTCTTAATGATAAATTTTAAGACTTATAAAATGGGTTGTTAATTACTCAAACAACAATAACAACACCAAAATCAAATGGGTTTTCTTCGACTTCCCACCATAGTTTTTTCCGACATAAGCAAGCAAGACCGAGGAACCCTTATTTGGGATTCAACGAAAAACCAGGTGTTCAAAGCCCTGCAAGAACACGGTTGCTTTGAGGCATCTTTCGATGGGGTTTCACCCGATCTCCAAAAATCTGTGTTTGCTTCCTTGAAGCAGTTATTCGAACTCCCTTTGGAAACAAAGCTAAGAAATGTTCCTGACAAAATCTTTAACGGATACATCGGCCAATTTAAGGAGGTCCCAATATTGGAGAGCTTGGGAATTGAAGACCCTGAAGCCTTTTCTAATCTCATGTGGCCTGAAGGAAACTGTCTATTTTGGTATGTCAGCTAAACTGTTTCTGTAATTGTAATTTTCCATGCAATCTCGAAGTTCTTGATGAATCTTCTAATTCATACCGTTGTTTAAATTAATGCTTTCCGTTTGTGGAACATATAACAGCGATAGCATGCAAGTCTATTTGAAGACGTTAACAGTGATTGATGAGATTGTGAGGATGATGGTTCTGGAAAGCTTGAATTTGGAGAAATACATCGATGAACACATGGAACTAACAAGTTATCTTGTTAGAGTTAATAAATATCGAGTGCCCGAGAAAGACGAATGCGATACGGGATTACGTAGTCATGCTGATAAAAATTTATTAACTATTTTGCATCAAAATGAAGTTGAAGGGCTAGAAGTGCAAAATAGAGATGGAGAATGGTTCAAAGTGAAATTTTCACCAAATAGTTTCGTGGTTATGGCAGGAGAAACCTTCAATGTAAGTTTACTAATTTTTCAAAACTACCACTCAACTTTAAATTTTTATAAATATAACACACACATATAGGGGGCTAATTATTTGAGAACCTGAGAACCAGTGCATCAAATTTATTTTATATGTATTTTTTCATCAAAGGCTAGGATTTAGTGTTTTGATTAACATACATTTGTTTCACAATTGTGAAACTTTTTAGCATGTTTGTGAAACAAAAAATACACGAAAAATGTTTCACATTGTAAATCGAATACATATTAAAGAAACACATTGTGAAACAAGAATAAAAATGTGAAATAATATTTTTTAGGTAAAAGTTCTCATGGTAATATATATATATATATATGAACAACTATGCATGTATATGCATTATAAACACATATACATTATTAAAATATGTATATGTCAATTAGTATATTCATCATTGTATATGTACTATATATGCATATAAATATTCATTATCGCATATACCCACTAAAATTCATATAGTGTATAATATGATCAATGTATCTACTGTTTTTACAGTTTTCAAAATATTTATTGAATACGTACGGTTATATCTATATAAGTTTATTGAGGGAGGTTCAGGGAAAACCTCAAAAAAATGGAAAACTAAGGAACAATCTAGTAGCCCTTCATCTAGACAGTATGCACTTGTGTATACAAATAAATTAAGTTGTTTTTTTGGTTTTTATGCACGTGTGCATTATGCATTTGTGCATATACACGTGTGCATGTTACAATTTACTTGTATGCACAAGTGCATATCGTCCAGATAAATGCTACCAGGGTGTTCCTTAGTTTTCCGTTTTTTAAGGTTTTCCCTGATCTGACCGTAAGTTTATTTACAACTAAAAGTCTCATATTTTGTTATTTGTGTTATGAATATATATATATATATATATATATATATATATATATATATATAGGTTTGGACGAACGGACGACTACATGCACCAACTCACAGGGTGGTAATGAGCGGAGAAAAAGACAGGTTTTCAATTGGTGTGTTTTCAGTCCCGAAGTGGGAAAAAACCGTAAAAGCCCCTGAAGAAATGGTGGATAAAGAACACCCGTTACTCTTCAACCCTTTCAATTACGGAGACTTTACCAAATTTTTCTGTTTGAAAGAAAATGTTAACGATAAATTCGCATTGAAAAAATATTGTGGCGTGTCATCCTGAAAATTTGAAACTTGTTATTTTATATTAATTTCACTTACGTCCTAATTTAAAATAAAAAAAAACAAGTTCACGTATTTATTTGACGAGTTCCATTGTAAATCTTCAGTGTTTGCTACACATTTGTGAGATGAGTTTTTCCGTTAGTACTGTTGTAAACGATTTGACGCCGTGTTCATTGACGTGTTGTACAAAATTAACCGTAAACCTGCAGGTATTGTGGCAGAATACGAACATTAATATGTTTTTGCTACACATTTTTGAAGTGATTGATGGGTCAAAAAAGAAGTGATCTTGCTAACCCTTTGTTGTGATGTCATTTTTTAGAATAAGAAAAATTCGAAAATACAGAATTTCAAGAATACGAAAATTATAAAATTAAAGATTTTAATAAATAAATTATAAAAATCCTGAATATACAAAAGTTTGGTCGCAAGAATATCAAAGAGAGAACTTGACCGTTAACTTCCTTTTTATACTAAATCACAAAAATCGAATTTACCAATAATGTCCCTTGTAAAGGCTAGTTTCGGGGCAAAAATAATCATTTTCAAAGTCAAAACATAAAGCAGTTAAAAAAACACAAAAAAAAATATAGCAGTTAAGGGGTAAAATAGTAATTTTCTAAGGACCAGTCATTTTTAAATCCTTCGGCTGACCCTCATCAGGCCTTTGAATTGGGCTCTATTTAGTCCTTATTGGGCCTAGATTGGGCCTCTGGCTTTCCCTTGGTGTAACGGGTCCTAATCGAGCCGACCCGAGTCAATCCTGGTTCCCAGATGGAGATGGCCGGTCAGATCGGTCCAAAATCAGCCACGATTCCAAGTGGTTGGAGTCTAATTGGGACCGGCACAACCAAAAATCTTAGGACTGGTTCGGTGTTCAGTAACTGATCCTGATCCTGATCCTTATCTTGATCTTGGTCCTTCTGGGCCGATCCCAAATTGGCCTGGGCCCGACCCCTTTTTAAAATATGTTTTATATAGAAAAGTTATACATGTTTTATAATTATGATTTTTATAATTAAACATTAAGTATTACATTAAAAAATTTTGCTACGGATTTTCGAAGATATATTTGGTAGACTGTATTGCGATAAACGAAATGTTGGATTCAACATTTAGGTGCCGTTTGTTTTTTAAGAAGTCTAAAGTCTGAAGTTTTATTTTAGTTATGTCTAATAAGATGTGATGTATAAAAATGTATGAACGATTCAGACTTAAGAGCCATTAATAGTTTTTTTTTTTTAAAACAAACGACCCCTTATTCGTAAAATTATCTACATACTTGCGTACTTGTTTTACAACCCGATGGGAACTCTACAATGCAAAAACAAACACAAAACTGAAGGAAGTCGATGCAAACAAGACTTGTGTAAACCAGACCAAACGAAACGAATCCAGTATATCCCAAAGAGAGATGGGATTCGATTCGGGGCAAACACAACAGAAGTAGGTTCTTAAACACCGCAATAAGTCTTGAGAGCGGATTGGGACCGTTGGCCGGCCTCCGTATAGTAAAACTGAAGGAAGTCAACATGATCAAACGGTTTGAAGAGTAACGGATGTCGTTCGTCCACAACCTCCTCTGGGGTCTTAATCACGTACCCAGCTTTCGGTATCGAAAACAATCCGAGAGAATACCTCGCCTTCTCTCCGCTCATCATCACCCGATGATAAGGCGAATGCAGTCGTCCGTTGGTCCATGCCTACAATCGTAAATTTCCAAACATTAATTACCGTAATCCCAAATGGGTTGTTTACGTATCGTTGATAACGATAATTAACGACGCTTAAAGATAACTTTTTGCGACGGATCTACGCGTCGCTAAAAAACTTACATAGAAGGAATCACCAATCATGACTATGAAAGAGTTGGGTGATGATGGTTGAATCTTGATCCAATCTCCAGATTTGGTTTGCACCTCCAATCCATCAACTTGATTTTGATGTAAAATTGTGACTATATTCTTGTCGGTATGAGCGTTGAGTCCGAGTTCAGACTCGTTTGTTTCGGGTCCTCTGTATTTCATGACCCGAAGCAGATAATTGGTCGAACCCATGTGTTCGACCATGTATTTCTCCAATCCCAGGCTCTCCAACACCATCCTCCTCACCATTTGGTCCAGTTTCGATAGTTTCTCGGAGAACTCTTGTATGGTCGTGCTGCCAAAACAACAGATGTCGTAAGTCAAAGTTTTGATACAGACCATCAAACCTCTCTCTCTCTCTCTATATATATATATATAGATTGGGTTCACGTGAGACCTTCATGTTTCCGTGAGACATGTGAGACCACGATTTTATACTTGAAACTTCACAACAAAACACTATGAAAGTGAGCTTAATGTTTCTTGCGTCTGGAACAAGAACCCGGAGAGGCATGAGTAGTGCAGTTCAATCTTGTGAACCTTCACAGTGTTTTGCTGTGAAGTTTCAAGTGTAAAAACGTGGTCTCACGCGTCTCACAAAAACATGTTGGTCTCACGTAATCCCAAGTCTATATATATATATATACACACACAAACCTATCATCTTTCCATAAAGGTTCTTATAAAAAGAGATTTAACCGGGTTTCACATAGTCTGACATGAAAAAACATACAATAGTACAAAAGATGTAATCAAAGAGGTAAATTATATACCTGAATTCGGGGTTGCCTTCGGGCCACAAGATTCTGGTGACGCTTTCGGCTTTTTCAAGAACGGGTGCGTCGTCAATACCCATGCTCTCGTAGAGTGGCACCATCGGGTACTGGCCGACGTAGCCATGAAAGGGCTTCGACGACCGGTTCTTGAGTTTGGTTTGCAAGGGGAGATCAAAAAGTTGTTGCAATGAATCGAAAATGGACGTTTGGAGCTCCGGTGAGATGTTAGCGAACGATGCTTCGAAGCAACCGAATTCTTCGAGAGCTTGATGGACTCGGGATTTCGTTAAATCCCAATCGAGGGCATTCGTGTTTTGATCGACATTCGAGAAATCGATAAACGGGAGTCTTGGTGAAGTCTCGGAACCCATATCTGTTTGGTTTAAACACGAATGAGATTTTCGATCGATTTATATAAACGACTTACGAGGCGTTGCTGATCCCTACAAAATTTCGTATTCGAAATCGAGATCTCTAGACGAACATATATGTCAAAATTTGTCAATAATTTGTCAATAATTGATCATAAATGTCGTGTTCTTGATCCATTTTTAAACGAAATTATTTTAAGATCTCGTTGTCAATTGATTCAAATTATTATTTATACAACATTCAATTTTTTTTAAGTTTTTTTTTTCTGTAATATTTATTGTGTATTAATCGACTGTATTTATATTAACTTTTTTCATTTGATATTGGTTTTATACCAAATTACCGATTTCAAGTTACATATATAAAAAATTGTTACATTTAGTTTTCAAGTGACAAATATGATGTTTAAGGATTTTTAATTGCAACGAATAAAACCTGTAGACATTCACATGTTTAAATAAAATAGATAAAGTTACAATGTTTAATATTTAATATATAAAAAAAATACAAAAAATAATAAGTCGCTACCATGATACTATTGTAGCATGCGACTTCCAATTACGTATCAACCAAGTTTGCATACTTGATACAGTACTAACAACTAGCTGTAATTGATACCAATTAAATTGATACAGTTGATACACATGTTGTCTTATTTTGTTTGATACAAAATTGTCACCCCTAATTATATTGGTATCGCCACATATTCTAGGTCCTATACTGGTGGTCCAAAGCATCGTCAAGGTTGAGAGTGACATAACCCACATGATTAGTTGAGCTATATATAGCTACTGAATAATTTAGGGGTTGTTTGTTTATCTCTTAATGATTCCATTAAGAGAGAACATCTGAATCGTTAAGAGGTAAATTCTGTTTGGCAAAAAAAAATGTATGTCTCTTAATGGTTTCAAAACCCTCTGAATGATATTGTATCTTGACCCTGTCTTAACCATTCAGAGCCCTGATTTCATTCTTAACAATTAACAAACAACCATATTTCATTTCACACTGTATCATAAGAGCATATTAATCATTCTGACCACTTAATTATTCTGCACCAAATCATTCAGCAACTGCCAAACATCCCTTATTTTCTGATGAAACAAGAGATTTTAAGTCCGATTTCTCGTGTTACACCATTTTTATAAATCAAGATTTTGTATAATTCAAATATATATTTATTAATTTTTTTGATTGTAACATAATTATTATAAAAGTACGATTATAATAGACCAAACAAAATTAAACCAATAATTGTTTTGTTTTTTGCATAATTATTTATTATTCTTTTAATTAAATAAATACGGTGGTCCTTCACGTTATTATTTTAATTATCTCATAAATAAACAAATAAATATAAAATGTCAATAATTTTATTTATGTGTCATCAATTAATTATCAAACATTTATAGAAAAGAGATCCAAACCATGCAATGGCCCGATCCTTGGTCCTAGTTAAAGATGGCCAAAAATGGGTCTCGTGTCGGGTCAGTCCAGTTTAAAATCAGTTTCGGTCCTAAGTGGTTGGAGTGTAACTGTAAGGGGTGTTCGCGGTCCGGTTTGAACGGTTTAACCCCTCAAACCACAAACCAAACCGCTATTGGCGGTCTATTGGTTTTTCAAACCGAGCGGTTTGACATCAAGTGCCCAGACCGGTCAAGTCGGACCACGGTTTAGGCGGTTTGGTCGACCGGTTTAGGCGGTTTGGGCCTTTTAGTGGGTTTTAAAGTTTAAACATAAAAAACATATAAAAATTTGAATTTTAAAGGTTCGCTTGAGTTCATTTGAAATAAAGAAAGTCTACAACAATGTTAACAAAGTCTACAAAAGTTAACAAAATATCTCAAGACAAAATACTAAAAAAGTAATATGCAAAGTGCAAATAAAATCCACGGCGATTTAAAATTATCTTTGGGTCTTTTGTATATATTTAAATCTAAAGATAAATTAGATATTTGGGCTAAACAATAGATGTATAAAGATGTATATAAAAAATATTTTATATATGTATATATATATATATATATATATATATATATATATATATATATATATATATATTTGGCGGTCGGTTTGGTCCAAACCGCCCAAAAAAACCTCCAAACCGCTTGGCGATTTTTCAGACCAGACCAGACCACAAGACCGCCAAAATTAAACCGTCAAAAACGGTCTGCTTTGACTTGGTTCGACCGGTTTGAGCGATCCAACGGTTTTTTTGAACACCCCTAGTAACTGTGTCGACCCGATCCCGGCAAAAAGTCTTAGGACTGATCCTAGGCCCGACAATAGGTCCCGATCCCAAAATCGGTCTCAAGTTCGACCCGATTTATAAAAATATACTTTACATAGAAATGTTATACAGGCTTTTATACTTGTTATTTTTTAAATTAAGAATTGCTATACGCTTTAAATATTACATTTAATTGAAAAGATCATGAAAAACTTGTATCATTACACATAACTGGTTCCGAACCGCGTCTTTCTAGATATCTCGTAACCGGTCCCAATCGAACGTGGTAAAAGGTTGTAGACATTTGTGTTTATATTCGAATTTATGACGATTCTTGCGTTGCATATCGTTGATCAATATATGTTTTCGGATCTAGGAAAGAACCATCTCGTTGCACCGTTGGATTCTACATTTATTCGAAAATCTGTCTACATACTTTCGTACTTGTTCCGTAACCCGATGGGATCAAACTCGACAAACCAAAGATACAACACAAGTCAACAAGAAAATGATGATACGAATACAACCGGAAACGAATTCAGAATGAAATAGGTTCTTAAACACCGCAATAAGTCGTAAGAGCGCATTCGGCATTTTGACCGGCCTCGGTGCCGTAAAACTGATAGAACTCGCTAGCGTCGAATGGTTTGAAGAGTAAGGGGTGTTGTTCGTCCACAACCTCCTTCGGGGCCTTAATCACGTACCCAGCCTTCGGTAACGCAACCAACGAGATAGAATACCTATCCCTCTCTCCGCTCATCACCACCCGATGATTAGGCGAATGAATTCGTCCGTTCGTCCATGCCTACAATCGTAAATCTCCAAACATTCATTACCGCAATCCCGATAAGGGTTGTTATATATACCATTGGTGGGTTGGGTTCACGTGAGACTAACATATTTTCGTGAGACCACGATTTTACACTTGAAACTTCGTAAAACACTGTGAAGGTAAAAAAAAAATCCGAACATTCACAGTGTTTTGCTGTGAAAATTTTTTCTTTCACAGTCTCACAGTGTTTTGCTGTAAATTTTCAAGTGTAAAAACGTGGTCCAACGGGTCTCATGAAAACAGGTTGGTCTCACATGATCCCAAGTCTACCATTGGTAAAGATAATTAAACACGACGATTTAAGATAACTTTTTACGACGGATTTATACGTCGTTAAAAGGGACTTACATAGAAGATATCAGCAATCATGACTACAAAAGAGTTGGGTGATGATGGTTGAAAGTTGATCCAATCACCAGATTTGAGCTGCACCTCCAATCCATCAACTTGATTTTGATGTATGATTGTTACTATGCTCTTGTCTGTATGAGGTTTGAGTCCGAGTTCGGACTCGTTTGTTTCGGGTTTTCTGTATTTCATGACCCGAAACAGATAATAGGTCGAACCCATGTGTTCGGCCATGTATTTCTCCAATCCCAGACTCTCCAACACCATCCTCCGCACCATTTCGTCCAGTTTCGATAGTTTCGAGGAGTACTCTTGTATGGCCGTGCTGACAAAACAAAAGATATGATGTCGTAAGTCAAATAGTCGATATAGACCATCAAACCTATATATATATATATATATATATATATATATATATATATATATATATATATATATGGGCAGGTTCAAACGAGAAGCTAAACATTTTGCGAGAAGGCGAGAAGTGTTTAATCATATATGATTAAACACATGTTATATTGGCAATACATAGACGTTTAATCATACATGATTAAACACACGTACAAGCCGTGTAATCATATATGATTAAACACTTCTCGCCTTCTCGCAAAATGTTTAACTTCTCGCATTATCCTCCCTATATATATATATGGGGCTTAATCGTTTGAGAACTCTATATATTGTGATAACCGTGAGAACTATTAGCTTAAGGTATTTCTCATCTAAAGCTAGCATTTAATGTATTGATGAACATATATTTGTTTCACATTGTGTTAGCTTCATATGTAATCGGTTCATAACGTGAAACCTTTTTACAGGTAACTTTTATATATAGGGTCAGGTTCTGGGGAAAAACTAAAAAAACGAAAAAATGAGGTTTACCCTGGTAGCCCTTGATCTGGACGGTGCATACATGCACATGTGCATAAAAACCAAAAAAATAACTTCAAAACCAAAAAAATAACTTCTTACTTGTATGCATAAGTGCATACCGTCCATATCAAGGGATACCGGGGTGTTCTTTAGTTTTCCAATTTTTTAGGTTTTCCATTAAACCTCCCTCTCTATAGATATATCCCTATATATAGGGAGAAATCAAATACAAACCACCTTAATTTTGCAAATCATACAAACGGTCGATTTCATTGGTTAAGTTAATGGATTGGTTCATGAAATTGTTTCATAGAATTTTTTTTATTTAAGTTGTTTCATATGTTTGTGTTTTTTAAGTAAATTTGAAATTGTTTCATGTATTTTCTCATTATGATGAAATTGTTTAATTTATTTTCTTATTTTGATGTAACTTTTTCATTTTTACATAAAAAACGCAAATATAAACAATTTAATCAAAAAAAGAATTATATGAAACAATTTCATCAAAATTAAACAATTTCATTAATTTAACCAATGAAATTGACGGTTTGCAAAATTAGGGTCGTTTGAATTTGATCTCTTATTTTCTATAAGGGTTCTATTACACAGAGATTTAAAGGGGTTTCACATATAACAGTACAAAATCAAATAAGTAAATTAGATACCTGAGTTCGGGTTTCCCTTCGGGCCAAAAGATTTTGGTGAAGCTTTCGGTTTTTTCAAGAATGGTTGCATCGTCAATGCCCATGCTCTCGTAGAGTGGAAGCGTCGGGAACTGGCCGATGTAGCCATGAAATGGCTTCATCGACCGGTTCTTGAGTTTTGTTTCCATAGGGAGATCGAAAAGTTGTCGAAATGAATCGAAAAGGGACGTTCGGAGCTCCGATGAGATGTTAGGGAACGATGCTTCGAAGCAACCGAATTCTTCGAGCGCTTGACGGACTCGGGATTTCGTTGAATCCCAATCGAGAGCGTTCGTGTTTTGATCGACATTCGAGAAATCGATAAACGGGAGTCTTGGTGAAGTCTCTGAACCCATATATGTTTTTGGTTTAAAACACGAATGAGGTTTTTGATCGATTTATAAGTGACTTATATTAATCAATAGTACGATAAAGGAAAGAGAACTTTGACGTTGACCACCATTTTTCTTTTGATCCAAATTTATAATCTAATTTCCATAAAATTCAATTCATTTAGATTTTAGAAATATTTACATATTAAATTGAATTTTAGATTAAATATTGTATCATTGAATATTTTAAGTTAAAAGTCTTTGGTTTTTTAAATTCACAAAATAAAAATATTGCAATTGTTTGCGATGGTACGAGAATAGCAGAGCTTAGGATGGTAAAACTGATTTAAGTTTTTTTTTAAATATTTATAGGTGGTTACATATTTTTTTTTTGAAATTAGAAAGAACACAAGAAATTAATTTTTAAAAGTTCGATAATTTATTTATTCAAAAAATTTGTTTAGAGGCTTAGGCAGGGTCGGTGATTCATATATTTTAGCAACTCTAAGATTAATTATCTTACTAAAATACTCAATTTATTTAATTATATTATTAAAATATTCAATATATGGAAAGTTGAGTGAGGAAAAGTTTGTTTTTTGGGGATAATAATTAGTTTGGTGGGAAACTATTTATTTAGAGATTTCTCTAATTTGATTTTTAGGGTAATAATTAGTTTTGGGGGGAAATTATTTATTTAGATATTTCTCCAAATTTAGAGATTTTTACAATCTCTCTTATTTTTTCTCTATTTTAGCATAGAGAATAACATAGTCGTTGAAGCAATAAAACCCGGGTTCATAGTGCTCAACCCGGGTTCGAGCCCCACTAGCAGCACTTGTGGCCACTGAGGATAAACTCAGAGTTGCACGCTTTAACAGCTGGGCCAAAGGTCCTAATTGTCAGAGATTAGTCTGGGTCATAAGCCCAGGATACCCTTTCAAAAAAAATTATGTGAAAAACATGAAATCAAGAAAAGATTAAACTTAATAATTAATGAGAAATTGAGATCCTAAATACTTGAACAATAAATATTAGAGTGAATTGTGGATTTGGTCCTCGTGTTTTCTTACTTTCTTTGACTATGGTCCCTATAGTATGTTTATTGTGGATTTGGTCTCTGTGGTATTCAATTTATCTTGGTCATGGTCCCTATGACTAACGAATCCGTTAACTCCATTAAATCAGGGACCATTTTAGTCATTTTGCCTAATTTGTGTCTTATTATGATAAGAAAAATATAAAATATATTTTTAACACACACACACACATATATATATATATATATATATATATATATATCAAAATAAATAAAATAGAATGTTATTGTATGACTTGATTCTTTAAATTTTTAAAAAAATTAATTATATTAAATATGATTTAACTTTATTATTTTATTGTAATGGTGGAAAAAATATGGTTTTATTGTTTTCATGTAATTAAAATTTTAATTTAAACAAACCAGATCATAAAATTATATCTTATTTTATTTAGAACGAATAAAATAATATATGTTTTTATGATTTGATTTATTAAATTAAAACTTTAATTATGTTAAAGGCGATATAATTTTATTGTTTTTTACTATCATCACAACAAACAAACTTATTATCGATATTTTGACACCAAAATCATTGAAAACCTGATAAATGAACTCTAAATTTATCATCTTAAAATTAGAGGTTCCAATTTCCATATTGTTTTTCAGTCAAAAATTAAAAATCAACTGTTTAGATTTTAACGAAATAAAATATTTAAGTTACGAATATTTTAACTCACAATAAAATTAACAAGTGTAATAAACTAATAATTACACATTTCTAAAACCGTGTGTCTTTTTTATTATGAACATTTATTTTGGGACGAAAGGAGTACCGAATAATGATAAGACAATGTCATATATTTCTATTGATGGATGTTGTAGCTGATCTTCGCTATTTTCTAAATGCTAACATGTTTTCATGTTGGTGTTACCTGACATATGATACTTTGTGTTTTGTCTTGTGGCTGTGAGTTAAAATATTCGTAACTTAAATATTTTATTTCGTTAAAATTTAAACGGTCTGTTTTGAGTTTATTTTATTGAAAAACAATATGAAAATTGGAACCTCTAATTTTAAAATGATATAATTAGAGTTCATTTCTCAATGGTTTTCAATGATTTTGGTGTCAAAATATCGATAATAAGTTTGTTTGTTGCAATGATAGTAAAGAACAATAAAATTGTATCGCCTTTAACATAATTAAAGTTTTAATTTAATAAATCAAATCATAAAAATATATCTTATTTTATTCGCTCTAAATAAAATAAGATATAATTTTATGATATTGTTTGTTTAAATTAAAATTTAATTACATTAAAACAATAAAACCATAACTTTTTCCACCATTACATAAAATAATAAAATAAAATCATATTTAATATAATTAATTTTTTTAAAATTTTAAATAATCAAGTCATACAATAACATCCTATTTTATTTATTTTGATATCTATCTATCTATCTATCTATCTATATATATATAGTGTTTGGTTCATTTGAGAAATGGTAAATATATGATAAATAGAGAATTAATCCTAGCCATTCATATGGTCAAGATTAGATTTGACTAGTCAAATATTGCGGCTTTGACCGGTCAAAAGTTACGGCTATCCCAAAAATAGAAGGACAATTTCGTAAATTTTATAAAACACACGAGCTATGTTCATATATGAACATGTATAATTCACATATGAACTATATGTTCATATATGAACCAGTGCAATTCACAACTGAACTCTTTTAACTGATTCATATATGAATCAATTGAACTAACTAACAGATTGTGGTTCATATATGAATCACAATGAATCTGTACGAATCACAAAGATTCATATATGAACCTTTGTGAATCACAAATATTTATATATGAATCAGTTGAACTAATTAACAAATTCATATATGAATCTTTATGATTCATACAGATTTATATATGAACTCATCCCGTGTATTTTACGAAATTACCCCTCTATCTTCTATAGATCACACAAGGAATTATCCGGTGCTTCGCGGTCAAAGCCGCAAATGTTGACCAGATGAATGACTAAGATTACTTATCTATTTCTCATATATTTACCATTTCTCAAATGAACCTCCCTCTCTCTCTCTCTCTCTCTATATATATATATATATATATATATATATATATGTGTGTGTGTGTGTGTGTTAAAAATATATTTTTTATTTTCTTATCATAAAAAGACACAAATTATGCAAAATGACTAAAATGGTCCTTAATTTAATGGAGTTAACAGATGCGTTAGTCAGAGGGACCATGACCAAGATAATTTGAATACCACAGGGACCAAATCCACAATAAACATACTATAGGGACCGTAGTCAAAGAAAGTAACAAATTACGGGGACCAAATCCACAATTCACTCTAAATATTATGTAAAAGAAAAGCAAATTTCAAGCCAAGTATTTAATGCCTGGAATCTACGAGATTGAAAAAATAATTTCAAGCCCAACAGTCTAGCTTGTTATTAAAAATTATTTTGATGCCCTCTAAATTTTGTTGCCCATGGCCGCCGCCATCATGGCCATGGGCAAGGGCCGGCTCTGGGCTTAGGGATTGTTTGTTTACCTCTTAATGGTTCTATTAAAAGACAACTTCTGAATCATTAAGAGGTAAATCTTGTTTGGTAAAAAAAAGACATGTCTTTTAATGGTTCCAAAACCCTCTGAATGATTTTGTATCTTGAGTTCTTGACCATGCCTTAACTATTAAGAGCCCTGATTTCATTCTTAACAATTAGCAAACAACCATATTTTATTTTACAATATATCATAAAAAATCTCTTAATCATTCTCTATCAAATCAACCCTTAGGGTTGTTTGGCACTTGCTGAATGATTTGATGCAGAATGATTAAGTAGTCAGAATGATTAAGAGGCTTTTATGATATAGTGCAAAATGAAGTATGATTGTTTGATAATTGTTCAGAATGAAACCAGGACGCTTAATGGTTAAGGGAGACACTTGATACAAAATCATTCAGAGGGCTTTGAAACCATTAAGAGACAGACATTTTTTTTGCCAAACAAGATTCAACTTTTAGCGATTCAGATGTTGCTTCTTAATGGAACCATTAAGAGGTAAACAAACAACCCCTTAATCGTTCAAAACGATTATTTTTTCCTTAAAAAAACAGTTTAGGGATCATCAGATCATGACTGCAATACTGCATGCATCATCATATCATGACTGCATCCGCATGCAATTCAATTCTGCATGCATCATCACATGTTCACATGCATGCAGAATTGACACTTGGGGTTGGAGTCTTGGACGGCAATGGCGGCATGCACAATGATAAATTATAAATAAATAAATATATATATATATATATATATATCCAAAGGGCTGCTTGTTTACCTTTTAATAGTTCTATTAAAAAGCAACATCTGAATCGCTAAGAGGTGGATCTTGTTTGGCAAAAAAAAAAGTCTGCCTCTTAGTGGTTTACAAAACCCTCTTAATAGTTTTGTAACTTGGGTCTCCCTTAACCATTGAGCGTCATGATTTCATTATAAACAATTATCAAACCACTATATTTCATTTTGGACTGTATCATAATAAGAACCTCTTAATCATTCTGACCACTTAATCATTTTGCACTAAATCATTCAGCAATTACTAAACAACCCTTAACATTTAGGTTTGTTTCTTTAAGTTTGTTTCTCGCAAACTTTTCTTCTGTACTTTGCTTAGCTTTGGTGATTGCCTATTTCAAGCATAATGATATGTGATTTAGTAGCAAGTGTTTGGATTCTGTTTGTCAACTGTGGGTTGGGGCTCTATGCTTTGAGCCTATTCATTGTATTGGTGACTGTTAAATTTTCTTGGTAATAAAGGTGCGATTGCCGTTCAAAAAAAAATTAGGTTAATTAATAGCATCGGCATTCGGGCGGGGTTGGGTGCCTATTATGCAAACCTAAACCAAACACTACAATCCTACTAAAAATTCGGATATCGGTATTCAGGTTTTATTTCTAATTGAATCCAATATATCTCAGGTTTTACAAAGACAAGGTTCGGAGCCAATACAGACCAGAGTAGGTTCTTAAACACCGCAATAAGTCTTGAGAGCGGATTGCTCGTTGAACGGACTCGGTGCTATAAAACTAAAAGAATTCACGAATATCGTATGGCTTGAAGAGTAACGGGTGTTGTTTGTCCACAACCTCGTCTGGGGCCTTAAATCACGTACCCAGTCTTTGGGTTTGCAGGGCCTTAAATCACAAGTGCATACCGTCCAGATGAAGGGCTACCATAGGGAGAGCTTCAATTTTCCTTTTTTTTAGGTTTTTCCCTTAACCTTACCCGGTAAAATAAATAACTGATATTGCTAGCACTTTGTTCTGATGTATTTTTACATCCCACAACTTCGACAGATTGCTTCGAATTAGTGGATGTTGCAAAGGGAGTCCTTGGGCCGGTCCTTTTCGATCCTACATTTAACAAGCAAATGATACTTTGACCGGGTCATGATCTGGCCCTTGAATTGGGCTTTATCTGGAGTCATTTACTAAACGCTTGATACTTACCAAAAAGAGTCATCACCTTCACTTACCTTGTCGGGTAGCATTTTTCGACCATCAAAATGGATTGTTGGTAAGCATATTTGGTAAGCGCTTACAGGGTAAAATTCTTGGTCCTTACTATGCCTCTTACGGGTTAAAATTATTGGTCATTTGCCAAGCTCAATCGATAAAGTAAGTGGCACATGATAAACACTTACCCAATAACAGTTTGGTAAACGACCCCTTGGTCCTTGTTAGGATTAAGTTGGCACGAGTCGATCCTCTATCCTAGTTAAAGATGGCCAAAAGTCGGTCTCGAGCAGGGCCACTCCAGTCCTAAAACATTGTCGCAGTGTCGTTCTTTAGCATATTAAATGTGTGATTTTGAACAGGCCCCCAAAATTTTGGGGCCAATTTCATGTTGTTTAGGTTCCTTAATCAACAAATGTAAAACTATAGCCCACCTTAGTGTCTCACTAATTTCTATAAGTAGACAAAAATAATACGCCGCATTATTTCCTTCATATTGCATTATAATCAAAAGGTATAAGTGTAACAGGGTCTCCAAAAAGATTGGAAAGTCTGACCCGATTTTAAAAAAAAAAACTTTACATAGAAATGTTATAGAGGTTTTTATAATTATTATTTTCGAAATTAAGAAGTACAATTCGCTTTAAATATTACATTTAATTGAAAAGATCACGAAAATCTAGTATTATAATTTTATAACACAAGTTATGATATTGCGAATACGACTTGAAACGAACAGAGACGAATTAACCGAAGTAAGTTCTTAAGCACCACAGTAAGTCTTAAGAGCGCCGGCTTGGGCTCGATGACCTTCCTCGGTGCCGAAAAACTTATAGAACTCGACAGCATCGAACGGTTTGAAGAGTAACGGGTGTTGTTCGTCCACAACCTCCTTTGGGGCCTTAACTACGTACCCATCCTTCGGATTCGAAATCACGGTGAGAGAATACCGATCCTTCTCTGTGCTCGTCGTCACCACCCGATGAATAGGCGAACGCAATCGTCCGTTCGTCCATGCCTACAATCGTAAATCTCGAAAGATTCATTACCGTAATCCCGATAAGGGTTGTTTAAATATCATGTGTAACGATAATTATACACAAGGGTTGTGGCATACTGGTTAAGACCCCAGGGGATGTGGTGGAATATCACATCTGTCCAGAGTTTGAATCCAACGTACACAACAATTGTGGCCACTGAGGTTTAATCAGGGCTGATGTCTTACGATCATAATTTGCTAAAAGATTAGTCTAGGCATAGCGTAGGACACCCTTCCCCCCAAAAAAAAGAGATAGTTATACACGACGCTTTAAGATGACTTTTTTTGCGACGGATTTATGCGTCGCTAAAAGGAACTTACATAGAGGAAATCACCACACATGACTATGAAAGAGTTGGGTGATGATGGTTGAAACTTGATCCAATCTCCAGATTTGAGCTGCAACTCAAATCCATCAACTTGATTTTGATGTATAATTGTGATTATGGTCTTGTCAGTATGAGCATTGAGTCCGAGTTCGGACTCGTTTGCGTCGGGTTTTCTGTATTTCATGCACCGAAGCTGATAATAGGTCTGACCCATGTGTTCGACCATGTATTTCTCCAATCCGAGACTCTCCAACACCATCCTCCTCACCATTTGGTCCAGTTTCGATAGTTTCGAGGAGTACTCGTGTATGGCCGTGCTGCCAAAACAACGAATATCGTAAGTCAAAGTGTAGGTTGATACAGACCATCAAACCTATATATATAGGGTTGGGGTCACGTGAGACCAGCCTGTTTTCATGAGTCACGTGAGACCACATTTTTACACTTGAAACTTCACAGTAGAACACTATGAAGGTCAAAATATAAACCTTCACAACAAAAACCTTCACAGTGTTTTGCTGTGAACTTTCAAGTGTAAAAATGAGGTCTACGAGTCTCACGAAAACAAGTTGGTCTCACATGATCCCAAATCTATATATATATATATATGAGGGGGGGTCAGGTTCAGGAGAAAACTCTAAATAAATGGAAAACCGAAAAACCACGAAAAAAAAAGTATATGAATATGGATGTCAAATTAACGAGAAAAATATGATCGTTTATTTAGTGTAATTTATTTCACTCGAATTTTGTTCATTTTTCGTATTTTTTCGAATAAAAAATAGAGGGTGGAGGTTTTTTTAATTTAAAAAATACTGTTGTAACCGCCTTTTAATCACATCCATCAGATCATTTAATCTAACGGTTGATAAGATGTTTTTTAGTTTTTCATTTATTTGAGGTTTTTCCTTAAACCTCTGTCTATATATGTGTGTGTGTGTAAGAACCACTTATCTATACTATATTATAAAACATTTGATTAAAACTCTTAAAACAAATTTTTATGCATCAATAACTGTTTATTGATGCATATTACTTAAAGTTCAAGAGTACAAGTAAATGATACCTTTTAAATCTGCATGTTTGAATTGATAACTAACTGATAAACATAATCAAATAATACAAGATAAACATCTGATTTTAAATATAAATAATCTAAAATATAATTACGATAATCATTGAATTCTAACATAATACTTAATTGTTTTCAAAGAATTATATTATTAAACTTAAACTAAACTTGAATAAACATTGAATTAAACAAATTTATATATATATAAACATTATTGCGTTCTCAAAATCACAAAAAATTGTATTATAAAATCGACAAAGACACAATATAAAATGAAACATTAAAATTGTATCCTACTGCATTGCGCGAATACCCTTCTAGCTTTAAAAGGGGTTTCACATATAACGATACAAGGTCAAATAAGTAAATTAGATACCTGAATTCGGGGTTGCCTTCGGGCCAAAAGGTTTTGGCGAAGCTTTCGGCTTTTTCAAGAATGAGTACGTCGTCGATGCCCATGCTCTCGTAGCGTGGCAACGTCGAGTACCCGCCGACGTAGCCATGTAAGGGCTTCGACGACTGGTTCTTGAGTTTGGTTTCCATAGGGAGATCGAAAAGGTGTTGAAATGAATCGAAAAGGGACATTCGAAGCTCCGGTGAGATGATAGGGAATGATGCTTCGAAACAACCAAATTCTTTGAGAGCTTGATGGACTCGGGATTTCGTTGAATCCCAATCGCGAGCGTTCAAGTTTTCATCAACATTGGAGAAATCGATAAACGGAAATCTTGGTGAAGTCTCTGAACCCATATCTGTTTAGTTTAAACACGAATGAGGTTTTCGATCGGTTTAGATAAGCGACTTACGAGACATTTGATCCCTCCGAAAGTTCATTTCTGAACTCGAGATCTAAATTTAGACGAATCATATATACGAGGGAAAAGTTCAGAAAAACCAAACCAAATATATTATCTTGATTGATTAAGGTATTGTTTGGCAAAAATAAGCTAGCTTATTTTCTGGGTACATGTTTGGATGGTCATAAGCTAGCTTATGAGAAGTTTTTTGATAAACTATTTAGAGTAGCTTATGAGAAGCTTTTTGTGATTATTCCAATTATACCCCTCATTAATATTCATAATTATATATTAACTTTTAATTATAAATAAAGAATTAATGTTCTTTTTGGTAATTTAAATGTTTATAAGCTAGTTTTTGTCAAACATGACTTTTTCATCCTAGCTTATCAGCTACCAGCTATCTTATCAGTCACCAGCTAGCTTATCAGCTAGTTTGCCAAACATAGCCTAAGTCACCGAACTATTTTTTTTTATGAAAAAATCGTTAACTTACTTATTTTGAATGATTAAGTCCCCAGTTCAGTGAACTAGTTTTTTAAATGAAAAACATTAAACTTTCTTATTTTGAATAATTAATTAGTGTCTCAAGTTATTATTATTATTTTTTGAATGAAAAACTACTAATTTTTTTTATTTTTAAAGGATTAAGTCCCTGAATAATTTTTTTTCAATAAAATAAACTATCAACTTTTTTAAAAGGGAAAAGTTCATAAAAATCCAACAAACTATTCCATTTTGAATGATTAAGTCCTTAAACTAATTTTTTGAATGAAAAAACTATTAAACTTTCTCAATTTGAATGATTAAGTCCCTGGACTATTTTTTTGAATGAAAAAACCATTAAACTTTCTCATTTTGAATGATTAAGTCCCTGGACTATTTTTTTGAATGAAAAAACCATTAAACTTTCTCATTTTGAATGATCAAGTCCCTAAACATTTTTTTCAATAAATTAAATTATCGAACTTCAAAAAATTTGTTAATTACATTATTTTAACCTAAAAAAACTAACCTATAACCAGTTATCTTTTGATTCTTCCTCTTTTGATAGATAAAAAATAGATCAAAAAGAGGAGCAACAACGTGTTAAGCGATATGGAGAACGGACAACGTTCAGGCAATGAGGAGTGGCGAGGCAGAGCGATTCGATTGTTTGTGAGGGGTTTTAATGACGTAGAGTTTGAGAACGATAAAACTGATTTAGATTTATTTTTACTTTAAAACATTCATAGTCAGTTTTAGGTACCTTTGAAAAAAGGTAACCAATTTTTAGAAGTTCGATGATTTATTTATTAAAAAAAATGTTTAGGGACTTAATCATTCAAAATTAGAAAGTTTAATGGTTTTTTCATTCGAAGATATAGTTGAGGGACTTAATCATTCAAAATGTAAAAGTTTAATGGTTTTTTCATTCAAAAAAATAGTTTAGGGACTTAATCATTCAAAATGGAATAGTTTATTGGGTTTTTTTTGAACTTTTCCCTTTTTAAAATTGGTTACTTACATTTTTTTAACAAAACAAAAAATATCTAAATCATTTAAAGCCCTCACAAACAACGGTATCTCTATTGTTGTCTACTTTTTCGGGGGCCAACATTATGATAGGCGATATGAAAAACAAACAACGATGGAGGCAGGAGGAGTGATACCGTTGTTTACGAGGTATTTAAATGACATATGGTTTGAAAACAGTAAAACTATCTTCAGAAATTGAAACTTAAAACTAAACAAATTCATATAAAAAAAACTTAGATAGAAAGAGTTGAGAAATCATACCCCAAATCGAAACTTATGACACTGATTACTCTTCAATTTCTCGAGTTTTTTTTTTTTAAATCGATTATTGCATTGGGTTCGTTTGGTTGAGTATTATATTTATAATGGAAATGATTTCGATTTTTTCATTCCACGTTTCAGTTGTTGACTGAAATTATATTACACTTGTCATTTTCTCGATTTTAACAACTTTTTTTATTTTTTTTCCATGACTTTTAAAAGTTGTTTTTTTGGTTATTGTGGTTTGTAATTCCTTTTCATTTTCGTCCCTAAAACTAATATTCTTAGTGACTAAAAGCGAAAGGAGTTGTAAACCACAATGACCAAAAAAGTAATTTTTAAAAATTAGAAACGAAAATAGTTATAAACAATAAACCATATGGACGAAAATAGTAGTTTACTCTTTTTTTCTTTATAAAATAGAATCTTTAACAATTTTTCTATAATTTCTCTAAAATAAATAATAATAATAAATTAATTTTTTAAAATATTTTATTCCAATTCTAACTGCTTTTCTATTTTAGAGATTTTATAATTACTTATATTATTAAAATATTCAGGGGTTGTTTGTTTTTTTTTAAAACCTCTTAATGGCTCTTAAGTCTGAATCATTCAGACATTTTTACACACCACCTCTTATTAATCATAACTAAAATTAGACTTCAGACTTTAGACCACTTAAAAAACAACGGCACCTCAATATATTTAGTATATTAAATATTAAAATAATGTTTCTATCTCATCATTTAGATTTTAGTGGAAAAATATTAAAATAATGTATCCATCTCCTCATTTAGAACATCTCCAACAAATTTTACAAAATTTCTTCAAAATTAAGAAACAATAGTCAAAATTTTCAATAAAAAATTACATTTATCTTCAAGAGATTTCTAATTTATCTCACCTAAACATTTTATTTCAAACTTTCTCATTTGTAGGATATAATAAAAAATCATATCTATCTCTTGGTAATCATTTTTTGGGATATATCTAAATTTAGAGAAAATTATACTCTCTTTACTATTTTCTCCATCATGGAGAAAGTTTTGGAGAATCTGTTGGAACAAATAGTTGCTCAAAATCTCTATCTGTTTTATTTTGGAGAAGCTGTTGGAGATGCTCTCAAAACTTTTAGAGTTTTCTCTATATTTAGAGTTTTCTCCATGTTTCTCTATTTTAAATAATAGGATAGAAAAACTGTTGGAGCATTTTAGAAAACAAAAACTCATTTTTTTCTTATTTTCGAGAAGTTGTTGGAGATGATCTAACAATTTTTAACAGATTTTCTATAATTTTTTAAAAAATAAATAAATAAAAGTTAAAATATTTAAAAGAATCAAATTCAATTCCAACATATTTTTTATTTTAAATCATCTATAATTTAAACTTTTTATAAGCAAAAAGTAATACCAATGTAGAAATTTCTTATAAGAACTTCATCCTTTTTAGATTCTTATAATAAAACATTGGTTTTTACCTTAAACTTTGTATGGAATGACATTTTATTAATTTTTTTAATTTACATGTGTGTGAGGTATTTAAAGTATAAATATATGAGAGCATCTCCCATACAAGGTTCTTACAAGTAACATGTGAATTGATTTGTAGAAACTACCACTATGGAAAGTTATTATAACATCTCCAACAACATTGCTAAAATAGAAAAAATTAGATTATTATTTTTTATTTTTATCCAACAGCATTACTATCTTGTTTGCTATAATAGAGAATCATGAAAAGATCTCTAAATATAGAGAACTCTTTATAATTCTCTAGATAGGAAAGAAAATATTATTTTATTCCATCCCACCAATGAGATTCAATTTTTATTATTTTATATTAAGTTTTTCTTTTGTAGTGTATTGGGATGATAAATTAAAGAATATTACAATAATATAACTTGTTTTAAAATTTCTAGAATAACAAATCTGTTGGAGTTGAATAAAATACGGGGAGTGCTATTTGCACCAAAAAGTGCAAATATTAAAGGCATGGTTTTCCAATCCAATTATTTTTAATAATGTCATTTCATTTATATATATATATATATATATTATTATGGGAAAAGTTCATACAAACCCAACAAACTATTCCATTTTGAATGATTAAGTCCTTAAACTAATTTTTTGAATGAAAAAACTATTAAACTTTCTCAATTTGAATGATTAAGTCCCTTAAGAGCCTTTATGCCTTGAGCCTTGAGCGAAATCATTGACCTTGCGCCTGGTTTGATTAGGACATTGCCGCATTTCATCTCAAAGAGGATCTAACTCTTTCTTTCCGGCTTAGCCGAACTACTTGGCTCGGATCAATTCACTCTTTCTTTATCGCAAGCAAATAGCCAAAGAGCTGATGAAAGAGCACCGTCTTCTCTTATTCCTGAAAACATCTTCAGAGCAGTTATTACAAAAAGACTAGCATCTCTAACAGGAAAAGCAAGCAAAGACCTCCCCTTTGGTTTGGTGGCCGCCTTCCTTGATAAGAGTGAAAGCAGAATCAGAATCAGACTCTTGGACGTGGGATCTTGCCTAAATAAATTTCCATTGAGTGGGGTAAGTCTCAAAAAGCATTTCACCGGCACTAAGCCCTTCTCCCCTTACTCCAAGAGCCGAAACAGCCTCTATTCCTTCAACAGCAGTTAGGCCTTTTTCTAATCCTACAGCCCTTCTCCCAAGAGTTTCAGAAAAGGCTACTGACTTGGCCTACTTTGACTACGCTATTCTTCTCATTTCGAAAGAAGAAGAAGTAGCCCCGCCGACGACAACAGATTCAATAGCTGGGGATCTTAACCATTAAACTTTCTCATTTTGAATGATTAAGTCCCTAAACTATTTTTTTTGAATGAAAAAACCATTAAACTTTCTCATTTTGAATGAAAAAATCATTAAATTTTCTCATTTTGAAAGATTAAGTCCCTAAACATTTTTTTCAATAAATTAAATTATCGAACTTCTAAAAATTTGTTAATTACATCATTTTAACCTAAAAAAACTAACCTATAACCAGTTATCTTTTGATTCTTCCTCTTTTGATAGATAAAAAATAGATCAAAAAGAGGGGGATCGATGGTAGGGACAACAACGTGTTAAGCGATATGGAGAACGGACAACGTTCAGGCAATGAGGAGTGGCGAGGCAGAGCGATTCGATTGTTTGTGAGGGGTTTTAATGGCGTAGAGTTTGAGAACGATAAAACTGATTTAGATTTATTTTTACTTTAAAACATTCATAGTCAGTTTTAGGTACCTTTGAAAAAAGGTAACCAATTTTTAGAAGTTCGATGATTTATTTATTAAAAAAAATGTTTAGGGACTTAATCATTCAAAATTAGAAAGTTTAATGGTTTTTTCATTCGAAAATATAGTTGAGGGACTTAATCATTCAAAATTAGAAAGTTTAATGGTTTTTTCATTCGAAAATATAGTTGAGGGACTTAATCATTCAAAATGCAAAATTTTAATGGTTTTTTCATTCAAAAAAATAGTTTAGAGACTTAATCATTCAAAATGGAATAGTTTATTGGGTTTTTTTGAACTTTTTCCTATTATTATCTTTATATATATATATATATATATATATATATATATATATATATATACGTGTGTGTGTGTGTTTTGATTTTATGAATTTATTTATAAAATTATAAAATTTGTAACTTTTGATTTTATTTTATTTTATAAATTTGTAACTTTTGATTTTATTATAACTTTGTAAATGTATTTTTATTTTTGTAATAATTACATTTTATTATAACTTTGTAAAATGTGTAATTATTTCTTACCCGAATTGAACCGTAATTAAAAATAGCAACCAAAGATAGTTAGGGGGTTAAACCCGCTAATTAAGTAAACTCGTTATAAATATAAGTTGGTAAGTTCACGCCTTACCCGAATCATCCCTTAGGTAGCGTTTGGTATGCAGACTAGATGAGACTGGATATGACAGAACAGGACGAGACTAAACTAGACAAGACTATTTATATGTTAAATCGTAATATTTATGTTTTATTTTTATAATTATATAATTATAAAAAATTAGTAATATTTATATATATAAATATTTATTTCTTTTTAAATCAAACGAAAAAGTAAAAAAAAACTTTTAAAACTATATAATACAAATAAATAAAAGGGAAATTGGCCGAAATGGACCAATCACCGAAAGGGATTGGGCTCCTAGCACATCCTCTCCGGGCTTTACCAAAATGTCCAACATTACGCACCAGGAGCCCTTGGACGCACAATGCGCCCTAGGGCGCACGGTGCGCCTACGCATTGTGCGTCCGCGCACCGTGCGCCCTAGGGCGCCTTGTGCGTCCAAGGGCTCTTTTAAATAATACTGCAGCCGACACTTATCATCCCTACCACCATTTTAAAAATAATTGAAGAACAAACCACCATATCTGCCGGTGTCGTTTTCCAGCCCCACCACCGACCATTTCTCCTTTGTTTAATCGATTGGGACCACAAATGGTTGAGGTACGACTTCTCCTCTAACTCTTATACTATTTATGAATCGGTTTTTTGTATTTTTTTTGTTGTATATTTTTTGTTGATACGTGTTTGTTGTATATTGGTTAGATGATAAGTATTTGTTGTATAATATTTGTTGATAAGTGTTTGTTGTATATTGGAGAGATGATAAGTGTTTGTTGTATATTTTTTGTTGATAATTTGTTGTATATTGGAGAGATGATTAGTGTTGTAATAAATTTATTAGACACTTGTACTTTTATATTTGTAACAAGTATTTAATAATTTTATAAATAAAATGTACTATAAACCCATCTTTTTAAAAGACATTCATATTAATAAAACTTTTTTTTCTATAACGTTACATAAAATAGTTAATAAGATATTTTATATAAAAAAAAATCCTAAAAACACGATTTACAAAAATATGTAGATTTAGGTCCCTTAACTTTAGAAACTGACACTGTAGGTCCCTGAATTTAGAAATTGACACTTTTGGTCCCTGAATTTAGAAATGGACACTTTTGGTCCCTGAATTTATAAATTGACACTTTTGGTCCCTGAATTTATAAATTGACACTTTTGGTCCTTGAATTTATAAATTGACACTTTTGGTCCCTTAACCTTAGAAGTTGACACTTTTGGTCCCTTAGCTTTAGAAATAGACACTTTTGGTCCCTTAACTTTAGAAATTGACGCTTTTTGGCCTTTAACTTTAGAATTGACGCATTTGGTCCCTTAACTTAGAAATTGCCACTTTTGGTCCCTTAACTTTAGAAATTGACGCTTTTTGGCCTTTAACTTTAGAAATTGACGCATTTGGTCTCTGAACTTTAGAAATTTACGCTTTTGGTCCCTTAACCTTAGTATTATATCATTACTATGCAGGCAAGACAGTTCTACTCTGCAAAGTTGAACCTGAAGAGTAAGATCACGATGGTCGACCTGATTCGCCAGAGATTGAACCAAACAAGATTAGAACTATTCAGGCAGACGTGTTTCGGTCATTGGTTGCAGTTGACCGATACATATGCCGACCCTATATTGGTGCATACATTTTTGCAGACCAAGGTATTTCCGGCCAATGCCCGGGATGATGAGATGTTTTTCGATGTTGGTGGCCACGTTCTTCGGTTCGACCGTGAGGAGTTCTGTCTCATCACAACACTTCGTTTCGGAGCGGACCCGAAGATTCGTAAGAATAGGTCTACTGGTTTTGTTAGACGGGTGTTCCCACAAGGCACGCTAACTGTGCGACACATCCAGGATTTATTCAATCTTATCGGCACTGATGACGAGGTGCGGGCGCATATCGATGACGATTATGCCGTCCGTATTTGTCTCATGATGATGGTTGAGTTGTTCTTTCTCGGTCGTCAGTTATCCCATCGTCTTCACGATTATCTGCTTCGCGCCATTGATGATTTGGGCGCCTTTAATGAGTTTCCCTGGGGATCCTATATCTGGGAAACGACCTACAAGCAGATGAATGTAGCGATCAAGAGACGACCGGAGAAGGGATATAGGATGTTGTTAACTGGGTTTTTATTTGCATTCAAGGTTAGTAAGTTGATATCAAATTAATACTTTTACAATCTACATGGATTCCCTATTTCTACAAAATATTTACTACTATGTTGGTATTCTAATTTACAGATATGGATCTGTGAGACCTTCCCCATGGCCAGCATATATTACATAATGACCACTAGGCAGCCACGTGCGGTTCGTTGGGATAGGTCTGCGATCGGTATTGTTACCCAGAATGCCTATGCCCTCCTGGATGTATCGACGGTAAGTTACATTGACTACAACGAATAAAAATTGTATTAGATGAGGCCCTCGTGTGGATTTCTAACATGATTATTTTACAAAATATTAGCCCGAGCGGGCCCCACGTGAGAGGATGGTTCCTACGCCGTGGGAGGCGAGCCAGGAATGGTTTATCCAGAGCCATCGCTGGTTTCGTAGTACGGCGGGGCGTCGACCGTCGAAGAGGTCGAGAGTTACTCAGGCTGTTGACGATGGTGAGAAGTCATTCTAAGTTATCCGATATTTTGTAATTTTTTTATAAAGGGAAGTCGTTCTAGATTATTTTATATTTATAATAATGTTGTTAATTGTTTGTATAGACGTAGGTTCCGAGTCTGAGGGAGACGACCACCCTGATCATGACATGGGCCACCCGTCCCATGCAGGCGTAAGCCAGGCAGATGAGGCCACCTCTTACCAGGAGCCACCCCTTCATACTGGGCATAGTCCATCCTTCCACCATGATTATAGTCCAGCAGGCCACTATCAGCATAGTCCGCATGTTGACCCCTATGCTGACCGGTGGTCTGAGTTTACGAGGTTGAAGGATGATTTCTTTGACTATCGGACGTCTCATCGCACAGAGCACGAAGATCTTGAGAGACGCCTTGCCGAGAAATGGGAAGCTGAGCGCGCAGAGCATCAAGCTATTGAGAGACTCCTTGCTAAGAAACTGCAATCTGAGCGCGCAGAGCGTGAAGCTCTTGAGAGACGCCTTGTTGAGGTGGAGAGGCTTTCTGGTCAGTTTAGGTCTATGCAGGTAAGTGTTTTACTTAATTTATTCGACATGGTTTTAATTGTTATCTTTTGGAACTTTATGTGGTTTATTATGCTTGATGACAGATTCCAGCCCAGCAACAGGGTGGACAGCCCTCCCAGCCCGCCTACTCCCAGCCCGCCTACTCCCAGCCCGCCGACCCGCAGCACGGGTTCGGATCTTCGATCTTCGGAGGCCCGTACCAATATACGGATAATGTTAGTCACTTCAATCTTTATATGGTATCATTATTTGTTTTCAATAACACATAAAAACAACGACTTAGATTAATGTGCAGAGTTCAGCATCCTTCGTTGATGACCTATTCGGACCTTCGTCGTACGTTACACCTATGGCGTACACGGGGTTGGCCGGTCAGTCCACTGGCGGCTCGCCGTTTTTTTCCCAGGGCCAGTATTCGCAGCCTGTAAGTTTGGAGATTCGTTTGTTACATTTGATATTTATCTGTTAGAACAAACTTGTGAGGACCCAATTTATTTTGCAGGGCACATTCGGGTCGTTGCTCCATGGGTCTGGACCGACTACCGGCGAACAGGGATTTTCGGGGCTTGTTGGGACGTTGTTCCAGGATACGCCACAGGCAGGTACAGCCGTCGGCATATCGACCTCGACGTACGTCCGGCCTCAGGTTGTACCGCCGACGGATGTTACCCAAAGGCCGAGGCGGGAGAAAACTCTTGGGAAACAATTGCTCCCTCCTTACACCCCTTTGCCTCCTACTACAGACCCACCTCAGCAGCGCCGCGTATCGAAGAACCCTGTTGGTCGTAAGACCGCTGCCGCTGCCACTACCACTGCCGCTGCCACCAGTTCTGTTACGACCTCTTACACTACATCCGCTATTTCCGCAATGTGGCATAAGAATGAATTGCGGGAGTATTATCTTAGGTGCATACCCACCCATCCTGTGGGTAGGGACTGGTGGGGCTTATTACTCGGCTTGGAGGGCTCGGGATGGCTCGAGAATCATGTTAGTATAAAACGTAATTTTAGTTTCTCTTTCATAATGTCTATTTATATCTCTAACATTTTTTTAAATAGCACATCGACGGATGGGTTCGGTTCATCCGTGAGGGGCGTCCGCCCAATGCAAGGTGGACGGTGATGTTGTCCGAGTTCATGCAGTTCATGGTCGTTGGTGGTGGTGCGAGTTCCGTCTGCGACATGGCGAAGGAGCCGAACGGTGTACCATGGTGGTATGTTTAGCATGTATGAATTTCACTTTAAGTATACTTGTTATTTCTAGCTCTGTATAGTTTAATGTTATTTACTGTTGGTTTGTTTTTGAACAAATATATCAGGTGTTCATTCCGATTTGCATCGAACTGAAGCATTGGGTGATTGGCGACTTCAACTAGAGCTCATGCAGATGACCATATATGATAGCTTCAGGTGCGGTACATATGCGGAGAGCTTTGGAAAAATAATGGACACGTTCCGCGATCGTCTACATGAATTTTTTACCCTAGCTGGATGCACATCACTTGCAGAGCACAGCCACGAGTTCACTTGGGTGTACGCAGATAATGTACCGCAGCAGCAGGGTTCATTGGGCGATTGTGGTCCTTTGGCGTGTATGTTCCTGACAAATTTGGCGACCAACGAGGTCCCAACGCCAATGGAGGATGAGTCGAGACGAGCGCTATCCCGGAGGGTTCGGATGGCGGATGTCTTTTGGTCCATGATACAGACCGATCGACATCCGTGATTCCTTTTAGTAGCTTGTATATTTAGCTTCATATATACAATTGTTTAAAGTTTAATGTAAAATTTAGCTTCATGTATACAATTTTTTTATTAAAAATTCAGTCGTTTAGTTTAATTAAAACATCATTTCATTAAAACGCACGTATTTAATGACATTGAACGAATACAGTGCATATGAACTAAACATGGTCATTTAAATGTCAAAGTACGGCTACACGACGCTTTGTTGTTTGGTAGCGTAATAGTCACAGACACTTGTTTCGGATTAGTTTAAACATATAAAGTACATCTATCAATTAGCAAAGAAAAAAACCAAAATACTAACCCAACAACACAAAGAAAAGCAAAATACAAACCCAACAATTTGAAGTGATAGAAAGTACGGGTACAAACTAGCCACATGGAAAATCCAGAAACGTTAACACCATCTAAGGATAAAGTGCTTTACATTGATCAATCCAATTTTGTTTCTGGGTAACCTGCGCTTGCAGTACTGAAAAATCTTGCATAATCTTGTTTACTTGAACGTTGTCGTGGGAAATACGGTCTTCTTTCTCTTTTATCTCTCTCTTCAACCTTCTTATCTCCTCCTTGTCCGCGTCGATCCTTCTCAAGTGGCCATCCTTCTTGGCCATCATTTCCTTCCACTCTTCGGTTAGTTGTTCGATCTCCGCTTCACTTTTCTCTATCGCCTTTTTTAGTCTGGAGGGCATTATTTGTGAAGAAGGTGGGTTTGAGGATGATGCATTTCCAGCCATGTGTTTGGTCAAAGAGGAGACTATTATGCTATTAGTGGTGTATGTATGGTGTGAACTATAACCTTGGTATAACCCAGGTATTTATAGCCAATTTGCGTACGGGCGCAAGGTGCGCACTAACCCACGTGCTGGGGAATCTTGCAGAATAATGGTTTCAGGCTGTGCAGGGGAATCCTGGCAGGCTGTGCAGGGGAATACTGGCAGGCTTTGCAGAGGAGTAATGGTGCGCACAATGCGCCCATACGCATTTTGCGCCCTTACGCATTTTGCGCCCTTACCCTATCTTCTCATCGAATATAAATAGATTATATGGTGAAGTAGTAATTCACAACTTGCTATCTATCCTTTCTACTTTTCACACCGTTTAGATCCTATATCTACATTTTCACAACGTAATGGCTGGAGGTTCACGCGGTAGGGGCAAAAGGTCAGCGAATGGGGTTGGCACTCCACGCTCCGTCGACATCGAACAATTAAATGATGGAGCTTCAAGGATTGACTGGAATGCACCAGAGACAACAGAGGAGTGGGCGCAATTTGGTATAAGTGATTACGATGCACCGATCACGCCTCAAGAGTGGGAGCAGTTTAACATTGCAAGGGAGGCATACTACACTGCTCATGGGGGAAAATCCCCTCCTACGTATCAATCTAACCAGGGGCCTGGTATACCAATGTCTCAGGTACTGCCTGACAGGTTGAAAAGGTCATGTGATGAGGCAAATGCGGATATACGAAGTCTAGGCAGGACGTGGCTACAAAACATGGAACTTCAGAAGGAGAAAGAGGCAATTATTGCGGAGCAGAAGGAGTTCCTAGCGATGATGAAACGCGATGTTAGGGAGAAGCAGAAGGAGATTAGAAAGTTAGAAGATGAACTGGTAGACATCAAAGAAAACTACACCGGCATGGAGAAGCAGATGAAGGCAAAGGCTGGCTGGATTAGGAGCATCCGGGACATCTACCCGTAGTAGGTTTCTCAAAGCTAGATGCACTTCATGTGTTTTATTTGGTTTGAATAAAATATCGGTTTAATGCTTTAACGTTTACTTTAGTTTAGTAAATAACACAAGGTAAATAACTTCAACCTTAGAGAACAGTAATAATATTTATAAAAAGTTTATTACATACATGGTTTACTCGTTTAGATCAACGATTAAATCAAAAGTACCATGTCTAAAACTTTCATAATTCTCTTCGGTTGATACTGGTCGAGTTTGTCGACTACCGGATGCTCTTTGAGTTTGTCGACTACCAGATGCCCTTTGAGTTTGTCGACTACCGGATGCCCTTTGACGGCTCACATTTACTGGTGCAGGAGATTGACAGTTTGCTCGAGTGTGTCCTGGTTGTCCACACCGAGAACATTTTCTCGGGATGGGATCCTCACCCTGAGATGGGATACGGTCATGGTTACTCGGTCGACCAGCCCGTCTTATTACGACCGGTGGTCTAACGGTCATAAGCGGGTGGTCTGGAACAACCCATCCTTCTCCCGGACCGACTGGATGTATGAGCTCTGCGTAAGTTTGTCGGAAATTATCCGACGCGTAGTAACCAGTCGCCAGATAGGAGACATCTGTACACCGTTGATTTCTTGCGACGGCGATGGCATGGCCGCATGGTATTCCTGAGAGCTGCCATTTCCTGCACGAGCAAAGACGATTATTGAAGTCAACTTCTGCGTCCCTACCCCCATCACGGACTTCCCAGTAACCTCGGCCAATCTCATGTACAGTCCACATTGCGGACTTGTGAATTCTCTTCTCTATTTTGGCCTCCGCCCAAGTCATGAGACGATTCACCATTTCCTCTGCGATAACACAAATTTGTTACGTTAGTATTGCAAAAATGAAAACATAAAATTCAAACAGTCAAAAATCCAAGGATGATAACCTCCATTTCTCCGACGGATCGAATACCATTCTTGCTGAAAACATCGGAAATAATCCATAAGAGCCACAATAGGCAGGCTCCGTGCAAAACGAGACAATGCATTCACCGACTCGGCACTGTTCGATGTCATTATGTTGTAACGCATTCCTGGGAAATGGGCCCTTGACCATTTCTCCGGTCCAACCTGGTCCATAAGCGGAGCTCCAAGAGGTAAAGCAGCTCGTAGACCCGTCATATTCAGTTCAAACTCCTCCACCGTATATGCTTTACACGTCCTCCAAAATAACTTCTTCCTGTATCTGACCCTGTTGTCCCTGGTTTTTACGTTCATCATTAGATGGCGACAACAAAGTGCATGATGGGCGCTCGGGTACACTGTATTAATTGCTTGGTGAATTGAAGCAGCCCTGTCGGATACAAAAACCAACCCCTCGGGTTCCCCGATACAACGCTTCAGCATGGTTAAGAACCAAGTCCACACATCCCCACTCTCAGACCTACCAACTCCGAAAGCGATGGGCACAGTCTGGTTATTTGCGTCCATAGCAACGGCTAAGAACATTGTGCCCAAGTAAGTACCCTTCAAATGAGCCGCATCGATGATAATGACCGGACGCAAGTGTGTGGTAAACGATCGAATCTAGATATTTAAGGCATTTTCATATTATAACATTATTAAATATATCAGTGATGCGAAAGTTACTAAAATAACAACGTACCGCGCAACCGAGGGCAGAAAAACACATCTCAAAACGTCCTCGAGCATCTGTCCTTATTGAGGTAACGGTACCAGGATTCCGGAGCTCCAGATTATAGAGAAAGCAGGGGAGTCGGGTAAACGATTCTTCAGGGGTACCACACACCATCGTCAGTGCATAAGCTTTTGCGCGCCAGGCTTGCCAGTAAGAAATATCTATTTTCAAATCCGATCTTACGTCGTTGACAATGTCGGATCCACGGTATGTCCTGCTGGTATCCTTCACTTTAGGGTAAATAAAATTACCCAAGAATCTACTGTTTGCTTGATGGTGGTTGGGATGCAGCTGCGTCCTCGAGCAAGTGTGTACGTCATCCAATATACGAACTTGAAACATATTGGTATTTTCGACAATGGTAGCATAGATACGCCAAGAACATCCGGCTTGCCTACATCTGGCATCGTATCTGGTTTTATTTGAACGGTGAACTCCAAACTCAAAACCCTCTTCAAGAAACTTCAAACCGAGAGCGAGTGTAAGATCGTCTTTCACAGGGAATATTTGACCCAATCTTACTCTTCTACTGCGATTATAACGTGGGGGTAGGTTGGGTTTGATGACTGGGGCCGCTGATGGAAGTGGAGGGGGCATACCAAAGAAATCATTTATCCCACCGTATGATTTAATAGGACTACTTTGTGGTTCGTCGTCGTCTCCATCAGTATCAACATCAGATAAACCCAAGTGGAAAACATGAGACTCCTCATCATGTCTATAAACTTCGTCCTCGTCATCTTCTTCTTGTTCTTCTTCTTCTCCTTCTTCTTGTTGTGTTTCAGGAACAACATCTGGGGTATCATCAGATTCATCCACACCGCCTCCGGTGTTCGAAGTACCACCGAGATCGCTTCCACCGGACATCGATGAATCGACAATCACACAGAGTGTTGGCGGATTATTTTCACCGTCAAATTGTTGAATAAAAGACAAAACATTGTCAGAGTTGCATAACTCATAAAAGTTACCATCATACTTATACGATATTCTGATCCTACCAAGAGCAGGATCGATAAGAAATTTTCTTTGAATACAACTAACCAACCTCGGACGCGTAATGTTCGATGCCACCTTCACACGGGTTATTGGTTCATCGGTAACATACTCCCACCCGTTATAATTCTGTTGCCATGAACCACCGGCTAGGAGATGTAACTTCACTTTATCCTCTCCGGAACTCATAGTTTTAAAAAATACATACAGAAAAGGAAGATACACAAGCAAATCGATTGTGGATGAAAGTTGTGATTTACAACTTCATTGGTTGCTGTTCTTATAACAATAATTTAGGGAATCAAATTTGAACCACCGTAGGGAAATAACTCATCTGCTAAAGTTGATTTGATATCACAACTTTTTGAAAAATACAGTACACATCAACTTGAAAAAACAGCTTAAAAACGTGAAAAACTAGCAAACCAACAAAAATCTAATAAGAAACCCTAATTAGGGACGATTACAGCTTGACACGTGCCCTTGGACGCACAAGGCGCCCTAGGGCGCACGGTGCGCGGACGCACAATGCGTAGGCGCACCGTGCGCCCTAGGGCGCCTTGTGCGTCCAAGGGCTCCTGATGCGTAATGTTGGACATTTTGGTAAAGCCCAGAGAGGATGTGCTAGGAGCCCAATCCCTTTCGGTGATTGGTCCATTTCGGCCAATATCCCTAAATAAAAATATATAATAAAAATAAACAAAAGAAAAAAAAACAAAAAAACAAAAAAAAACACAATTATTACTCAAATAATTAAGGTGCAAATGGTATTTTTTTGGTGCAAATAGCCCCCCATACTTTTAAGTGATTTTCACTTTTAGTTCTATATTTTAAAGAAATTATAGAAAAGTTGTTGGACTTGTTCTAATAAACTCATATTCATTAGATTTTTATCTTGATGTTGATGTAAATTGACATATTTTTTAGTTTTTTATATATTTTTTTCTTGACTTTATAATTATTAATATTATATATAACTTATATAATATTATGATATATCTATTTATTTATTACATATATATATAACTTATATAATTATTATAATATATCTATATTATATATATATATATATATATATATATATATGGAGAGGTTTATTTGAGAAATGGTAAATGTATGAGAAATAGAGAATTTATCTTAGCCATTTATCTGGTCAACATTTGCGACTTTGACCGCGAAACACCGGATAATTCCTTACATGGTCTATAGAAGATAGAGGGGTAGTTTCGTAAAATACACGAGATGAATTTATATATGAACCTATATGATTCACATATTAACTATACGTTCATATGTGTATCAGTTAATTAGTTCATATTATAATCAGTTAATTAGTTCATATATAAATCACAAGAGTTCATATATGAATCTGTTAATTAGTGCAACTGATTCATATATGAACTTACAGTTAATTAGTTCATATATAAATCACAAGAGTTCATATATGAATCTGTTAATTAGTGCAACTGATTCATATATGAACTTACAGTTAATTAGTTCATATATTAATCACAAAGATTCATATATGAATCAGTTAAAAGAGTTTAGATATGAATTACACTGATTCACATATGAACATATAGTTCATATGTGAATTATACAGGTTCAGAACACATCCCGTGTATTTTGTAAAAATTACGAAGGTGTCATTCTATTTTTGGAATAGTCGCAACTTTTGACCAGTCAAAGCCGAAATATTTGACCAGTCAAATTCGATCTTTATCATATTAATGACTAGAATTACTTCTCTAGAGGGAGGTTCAAGGGAAAACCTCAAAAAAATGGAAAACTAAATAACAATCTGGTAGTCATTCATCTGGACGGTATGCACTTGTGCATACAAGTAATTTATAACATGCACAAGTGCATAATATGCACATGTGCATAAAAACCAAAAAACTAATTAATTACTTGTATGCACAAGTGCATACCGTCCAAATGGAAGACTATCGGGGTGTTCCTCAGTTTTCCGTTTTTTTGAGGTTTTCCCCTGAACCTGACCCTACTTCTCTATTTCTCATATATTTACCATTTCTCAAATGAACCTAAAGCTATATATATTAGTTAAAATTACATTACATATGTATATATATATATATATATATACTATATATTAAAGGGCTTAAACGATTTTTGAAAAATACGGGTTCTTGAAAGTAGTTATTGATATATATAGTTACAGTTTTGGTCCCTTAACTTTTTTGATAAATTTACTTTATACCTTTTAGTTTTACATTTTACATTTTACATTTTCATTATATTAACACATATAAACATATATTAACTAAAATATGTTAAAAAAATAATATTTAATTTTAACAAGTTACACCATTATAGTCGTCTATTCGATACCTTCGAAATGAGTCCAATATTGAATATTTTTTTATTTAATTATTTTATTATATGTTAAAAAATACGTTTTAACATATCACATTAACATATATAATTACATTGTATTTTGTGGATATCACAAATTTCGATTATTTTGGGATATCACATGTCGATCAATGAAAACAGAATCATTCGACATATATATAATATATTATTTGAAATAAAGTAAAGTAATTGATTTGAAATAAATAAAAATATTATTGAAGATTCTCGTAAACGCAGTTATTCTAACACACCAACATTTATCAACTCCAAAGATTTTGGTCATAAAAAATCAGCGAGACATAGCTCCTACTTCCAACGACAACCCCCCCCCCCCCACTCCATATCTTGATCAAATCCCAAGTTTATTTCATCCATACATCGCACAAGTACAAAATGTATTAGGCGATGGAAATTGTGAATTTCGAGTCATATCTACTTGTTTCAGTGGTCATGAAGATGCATGGAACACTATCCGTACAGAGTTAATGGGTGAACTAACTGGGTATTAAAAGGAGATTACCCAATGCCCACACTCATACACCATTGGACACGTCATGCACTTTCAGATGCAATGTCGTGGATTATCTCATACAAACGTAGATTAGATGTGAATGAAGAATATATAGAGCGTACTCGTGAATATGTTGATTTAAATGAATTATCAAAGTTGGAATCTGTTGGAATAAAAAATACGCAATATATTTATTATGTTTATTATCTTGATGTTAAAACGTACGTTCGATGTAATGCATTTTCTCTTTTTAAAAACATCGATTAACCAAGGTATAATATATGACATATAATAATATAATTAAATAAAAAAATATTCAATATTTGGCTCATTTCGAAGGTATCGACGAGACGATTATAATGGTGTAATTTGTTAAAATTAAAAATTATTTTTTTAACGTATTTTAATTAATATATGCTTATATGTGTTAATATAATGAAAATGTAAAATGTAAAACTAAAAGGTATAAATTAAATCTATCAAAAAAGTTATGGGACAAAAACTGTAACTATGAATTAAAAATAAAATAAGATGTGATGTGAGAGGAATTGGAAATCCATTAAAATTAAATGTTACATTTACTACCTTTATAATTAATTATTAATTATTTAATTTACTTTATATCCCTTGTTTTTTCATTTTTTTATTTTACACCCTTATCATGTTAACACAAATAATCGTATATGGAAAAAAATGCAATGAAAAAATATGTTTCTTTTTTTACAAATTATACCATTATAATCGTCCTGTCAATACCTTCAAAATGAGCCCAATATTGAATATTTTTTAATTTAACCGTACTATTAAAAACTATGAATATATGTGAATTAGTTTGTTTTCTATCCATACGTTTTATTTTTTTTCACCATTAGCATATTAAAAATACATAATTGTAAAATACCTTTCATTCTTATTATAAATTATATCATTATAATTTTTTTCGTCAATAATTGTAATATAAACTAATTATTGAATATCTTTATGGGTTTAGGGTTTCATAAATTGTGATTAATTCTTAGGTCATGGTTTATTGTTGATGACATATCTATAAGAAAGTATCATTAATTGTTCGTTATTTACTCACATTCCGTTGCATCTCACGGGTATATGCCTAGTATATATATAATTATTTTTTGGGGATCTTGACTTTTTTTTAAATGTAGCTAAAAAGAGAAGATAAAATAGTTGTACATTGTTTTGTTGGGCCCTGTGGCTCCTACCTCATAGCTATAAATCCACATTATCAGTTTTTCTCACGTGTATCATGACATATGATATGAGTGTTCTTGTGTTTTCGTAAAATGGAGATGTTTTCGTTTGAACCTCAACCTATATATCTATACTATATATTAAAATTCTATTACGGTTATTGAAAAAGGTAGTTTTTGGAAAAAACGGTTTTTGGAAAAATATTACATTTACCATCCTTATAATTAATTATTTAATTTACTTTATATCCCTTATTTTTTCATTTTTCATTTTACACCCTTATCATATTAACACACATAATTGTATATGAACAAAAATACAATGAAAAAATACGTTTCTTTTTTTACAAACTATACCATTATAATCGTCTCGTCAATATCTTCAAAACGAGTACAATATTGAATATTTTTTAATTTAACCGTACTATTAAATATCGTGAATATCTACGAATTAAATTGTTTTATATCCATACATTTTATTTTTTTTCAGCGTTAGCACAATAAAAATACATAATCGTAAAATATATTAAAAATACGTTTCATTCTTATTATAAATAAATCACGGTAATCTCTACTATATTATAAAAGTTATAATACAGTTTTTTACAAACCTTTGAAAGCCAAAAAAAAGTTTCACTTCCTAATTCAATTAAATGTTACGTTTATCACCCTTACAATTAGTTATTTAATTTATTTTATATCTCTTGTTTTCTTATTTTCTATTTTACATACCTATCATGTTAACATAAATAATCATATACGAACAAGAATGGAATAAACAATACGTTTTTTCTTTTTACAAAATATATCATTATAATCGTCTCATCAATATCTTTAAAACGAGCACAATATTGAATATTTTTTTAATTTAATCTTACTATTAAATATCATGAATATCTACGAACTAATTTGTTTTCTATCCATACGTTTTACTTTTTTCCACCGTTAGCACATTAAAAATACATAAATCGTAAAATACGCTTCATTCTTATTATAAAATATATCATTATAATTTTTTTCGTCAATAATTGTAATATAAATTAATTATTGAATATTTTTATGGGTTTATGATTTCATAAGTTGTGATTTTTAGGTCATGGTTGATTGTTGATGACATGTCTATAAGGAAATAAAATTAATTGTTCGTTCTTTACTTACATTCCGCTGCATCGCACGGGTATGTGCCTAGTATATATATAAAGGGGTAGTTTAATTTGCAACACACGTAAATCGTTCTCAAAGTAGGTGGTGGAACTAGTTGTTGAGAGACACGATGATGTAGCATCCCTACAACATTGGTCCACAGAAACTTGCGTTTGATACTCACCACAAGCCTTACACCCTTGCTATCTTTATTCTCTGTTATCTTAATTTAACTATTAACCAAGCCAAACAAAGTCTTCAAATTCACCATCTGAAATCATCTCTTTCATTACACTTTTATTGCACTTTTACAACAATCTATGTGGGACGATATTCGGTATTTTACCACTTTATTACTTGAAAGACGATATTGGGTTTCATTGTATACTTGCCTTGAGATTCAATTATCACATGTCTTAGTGTTGTGCAAACATCCGCATCAAGTTTTTGACGCCGTTGCCGGGGATTGGCTCACTAAAAGTGTGTAAAAGTTTTATAAAAGATTTGATTTTTCTAACACCGTTTGAATCACCTTCTCTTGGTGTATGCCAAGAATACCACGTGAGGAGTTATTTGAGTTCGACCCGGACATAGAAAGAACATTCCAAAATCGAAGAAGGACTCAAAGAATTTCATTGATCATAGAACCTCCAATCATGGAACCACCCCCACCAGGTTTCGAAAATAGGGTGCCTAGGCTAGAAAATCAGCAAAGACAACAACCGATATTTCACGATACACCACCCATTTTTGGAAATCCACCCGAATTCCCTTTTCAGCAAATGCCAAATCAAGGGAACAATAACAATAACCATAACCAAAATCAACACCCTAATGATGATGTAGAATCTCAAGGTAACAATGAAAATAGGGATGAAGCTCCGAACATAATTAATCTTGCAAATTATAAAGAGGGAAAAATTATGGACTACGCTATCCCGGATTTTGAGCAATTGAACTCGGGGATAGTTAGACCCCATATGGCCACCCTCCATTTTGAGCTAAAACCCATCATGTTCCACATGTTACAAACCAATGGACAATTTGCCGGAATGCCATCGGAGGATCCTCACTCTCATTTAAAATCTTTTATGGAGATCACCGATGCATTCTTGATCCCTGCGGTATCTAACGATGCCTTGAGACTCACTCTATTTCCGTTCTCTCTAAGGGATCGGGCAAAGTCATGGTTTAATTCATTGGCACCTGGTTCTGTACCATCATGGAGCAATATGGCTGGAATTTTTTTGCGAAAGTATTTTCCACCTACCTGTAATGTTAAGTCCAGAAACGAAATTTGCATGTTTAAACAAATGGACGATGAAGCAATTCCCGATGCATGGGAAAGGTTTAAGGAGTTGTTAAGGAAATGTCCTCACCATGGCATTCCCTACTGTATTCAACTCGAGACGTTTTACAATGGGTTAAACCCCATGGCTAAAAAAATGCTCGATGCGACATCAGGAGGGGCCTTTACAGCTATTACCTATAATGACGGGTATGAAATTCTTGAAAAGATTTCAACAAACCATGGAGATTGGGCTGATCCACGTGCCCAAACGCAAAAGAGGACTACTGGAATTCATGATATAGACGCATACACCGCATTTACAAGTCAGCTTGCTTCCATGACAAATATGCTAAAAAATATAACTTTTGGTCAAGGAGCACAACCGACTGTAACTACACCTATTCCAACAGCACTCTCGATACAATGTGTTTGTTGTGGTGGGGAACACTCTTATGAACATTGTCCTCATAATTCTGTATCTATAAACTATGTTCATAACAGATCTGGTCCCTACAACAACACTTACAATGCCAGTTGGAAACAACACCCAAACTTTTCTTGGAACAATCCATGTTTAAATCCACCCGCACAAAAACAACAAGGAATTTCAAATTTTCAACCACAACATCAAACAAGTAGCTCTCAACATCATCACCAGGGTTTTCAAGCTACTCAACCATCTTTTCAAAACAACCCACCTCCACAAGCTGATTCATCATCTTCTTTGGAAGCAATGATGAAAGGGTTTATAACCCAAACACAAGCTTTCTTAACGCAAAAACAAACCCAAAATCAAGTCCAACAACAACAAAATCAATCTATGTTTAATCAGCACAGTGCAATACTTAGGAATTTGGAAACCCAAATCAGCCAACTCGCACTCAACCAGACCAATAGGGCCATGGGCACTTTGCCCAGTAACACGGAAGTCCCAAGAGCCTTAGGAAAGGAACATGTGAAAGTAGTGACCCTTAGAAGTGGTAAGAAACTGACAGAGGTTGTGCAAAAAGAATCTGGACCTATAATCAAAGCTGAATTTGAAAAAAACAATTTTGTCATAATTTGAGGCTACAACATTGCTTCCTGTTGATGAAATACCACCCAAGCCACTAGGAAACCAAGAGTCAGATGAAGCCAGTCCTATACCTCAAAGGTCTGACTACCCTGTGTTATTCCCAGAAGAAACTTTGAAGAAAAAGACAGTAGAAAGTAGTGTTCCAACCACACCACAAGAGAGTGCACCAAAAGGCATAAAGGATCCATCTTGCTTAACACATTCAAGCAAAGGTGTCATAAAACCAATTCCTCCCTATGTACCTTTTCCCCAAAGGTTAAGGAATCAAAAGGAAGAATTGCAATTTAAAAAATTATTGGATGTGTTTAAAGAGTTGCATGATACATACCCTTGTTGAAGCAATTGAGCAGATGCCCAGTTATGCCAAATTCCTCAAAGACATCTTAAGTAAGAAAAAGAAGTTAACTGAATATGAGATTGTTGCCCTTACTAAAGGATGTAGTGCTCTCTTGACCAACAGAATACCCCCTAAGCTGAAAGACACAGGAGTTTCACCATTCCCTGTTCAATAGGTGGGAAGGAAGTTGGAAAAGCCTTGTGTGATTTAGGAGCCAATATAAATCTCATGCCATTATCTGTCTTTAACAACTTAGGAATAGGAGAGGCCAGACCCACCACAGTCACTCTCCAATTAGCTGATAAGACCATTGCCTACCCAAAGGGAAAAATTGAGGACGTCTTAGTTCAGGTTGACAAGTTCATCTTTCCGACAGATTTTATTATCTTAGATTTTGAGGCTGATAAGGATACTCCCATCCTTTTGGGAAGACCCTTTCTAGCCACCGGAAGAACTTTGATAGACGTCCAAAAGGGAGAGTTGACCATGAGACTCTAGGACCAAAAAGTCACATCTAATGTTTTCAATTCCTTAAAATACCCTGATGATGTAGAGGATTGTTCAACATTGAGTGTGATTGAATCAATGTGTCATGAGGAGGGAGTGAGAAAATTCTGTGAGTTGGAGGAAGAGAATGATGAAAGCTTGACCATAGAAGAAGAAATTAATGTTGAGGAGTTTGCATTAAGAAAAGAGGAAGTTGTCCCTGTGAATGTTTTAGCAATTGAACCATTGGAAAATAATGAGCAAAATCCTTTCACACCATCTATTGTTTCACCACCTGACTCGGAGTTAAAACAACTCTCATCTCATCTTAAAAATGCTTTTCTAGGAGAAGAAGGCAAATTGCCTGTCATAATCTCATCTACCCTAGATCAACATCAAGAAAAGAAATTGGTGGACACATTGAAATTGCATACAAAACCCTTAGGACATACCATCGTTGACCAATTTGTGATGGTTATGACACAAGACTTGTTTGCACAAAACAACAGGTACATGAATGGGTTGATTGATCAAAGAAGGAAGTTCGTGGACAAAGTAAAGATGAGGAAGGCGGAGTTGGTGGACAAAGGGCAAAAGAAAGTCAGAACAGAAGTAAAAGAACTCAAAGATGATTTGGAAGCCAACACACGAAGCAAGGTAAGGATTCTGGGATCAAAGTTAAAGAAGCTGAAGGAGGAAAACTGGAGGTTGACCGAGGAGAATGCACGATTGAGAGAAGAGTACATCAAGATCAAGGATGATGTTGCAGTTGCGAATGCTGCAGCATCCGATGGCAGTTCTGAGGATACGGAGCCTACTCCTTCGGAGTAGGGCAGGTTTCTTCTACTACTTTAAGCCTTATTATTTTTTTTGAGTCTAGGGATAGTTTTTATAACTTTTTTAGGTTTGTTTTTAATCAAGATTGCATGTGTTAGAATGTTCCACTTTTATGTCTATAGCCCAAATAATTCCTTGGTTTAAACACAAACTCACCTAGTAGTTGTTCTTGCTAGAACTAGCTGCATGTTTTTGGGATACATATGATCACACATCACCACAAGTTATAAGGGATGAGATAGGACATCACTTCCTTTCTCATTTGTTGCCACTTGACACCTTCATACACTATATCCTTAGAAACACATCCAATGAGGACATTGGACATTCCAAGTTTGGCGATGTGAGGGTTACCCCTCATTTAAAAAGCAAAAAGATCAAAACAAAAAGAGCAAAGCTCTAATGAGATAGTTTGTTGGGAATGTGTCAAGATGCACCAAAAATGTCCCATAGGGGCAAGGTGCACACTTTCAATTAAAAGAGCACAAAAGTGCCAAAAATTTTGAACAAGGTTCAAAATGATAGCTATGTTGAGAGGAAAAGGCAAAGTGAGGAAAAGATGAGCCAAAAAGAGTGAACCCATATTTCAAAGTCCTATTGACCTTAGAAGTGGTATGTGTTTGAGCAAACAAAGATAATGTGTAGCTAGCTTATGGTTCATACACTTCTAGGAAATGAGTTTGTCACTAAAGATTTATGAAAGGCTATGGATTACAATTGTTGGTTGATTCTTCATGTGTGTGCACATAATGCCATAATCTTGAAATTTTCAAAATTGAGTCATTTTAGTTGTTTCTTTTAGTTGCTTGGGGACAAGCAACATTTTAAGTTTTGTGATGTGATATGCCTTGAGAAATCAATGCATATTCACTCTTTTTCTCTCTTTTAGATAGCTATTTTATTTTCAATATCCCTAATTTGAGTCTTTTTCTATGTTACTTTCTAAATCTTTTTATGAGGCTTAATGTGGTAGTGAAACTTATCTTTATGTTAAATAGTTGCTTATTTTATCTTTAATGTTTAAATATTACAACAGTTATTCACAGCATCCCCGTAGCATTGAGGGGCAGCAGGCTGATGGATGGGCTTCATGGATCCAGCTGTCACAAGTTAATGGGTCAGGCTTTATTTGAAGATGTGGGCTGCTACTTTTGAAGAAAAGAATCAGATTTCTTTTTATTTTTAAAAAGATGACAATGTTACTTGCTTTATTGTACTTTTATTTGACTTTTGTGTAATCTTGGGCTCCAAGTTTGTCTTTACCCATTGGACATTACCCAATTTCTTTTGTATAAATAGGTGGGTTTAGGTGCTTGTTTAGGATATATTCTAAGTCTAATTTTTAGTTGTAGTAGTAGAAGCTAGCTAATCTTTTGAATCTCCAAGTATTTAGATTGCAATCTTTTGGGCATCAAGATCCATTCGGTTTCACAACCGATTGTTACATTTTCGTTAGTCATTTTAATACAAGTCTCACATTTACTTTACTTCTCGTTTTCTCGTATTTATTTACGCTTATCGCATTTACTTTCCATAATTTATTATCGTTATTTACTTTACGCACTTTAATTTATGTCTTTAATTTCCGCTCTTTAGATTTCTTGCAATTTAATTTCCGTCATGAGTAGCTAATTTCATTAGCTTGGGTGTGAGCCAAATGGTGAGCTTTTAAACCAAAAGAAAGTGGACGTCGTTTCTCAATAACGATGTTCCATCGCTTCATTCTAAGTTTTATAAATCCAAACGCACTTCCTGACGAATTGATCGCTTTGAAAGTGGTAAAGTGTAGTGGACTCAGAGATGAGACACATAAATACACGTCAATTCGAATGACATAAGAAGTATACTTGGAAAAGTTACTTACCAAGAAATTTGACAACTATGTTTTTCTAATCGATATATTCTCGACGAGTTGATCACGAGTCAAAGTGTTAAAGTGTAGTGGACTCAGAGATGAGCCACTTGGAACACGTCAACTTGGATGATATGGGAATCGGCTCGAGAGAGTGATTTTTAACAAATTATTTTGTTTATCCATATACTTTGAGAGCACCGTTCGACACTATCACTGGTTCTGATACTGCACAGAGATGTGCCTGGTAGAAGCTAAATACAAGTGTTACGGTAGAATCCGAGAGGATCGTTCTCAAAGTAGGTGGTGGAACTAGTTGTTGAGAGACACGATGCTGTAGCATCCCTACAGCATTGGTCCACAGAAACTTGCGTTTGATACTCACCACAAGCCTTGTTGGTCCCAAATAGCAGCAAGTAAATAAGAAAAGTATTATAGAAGGGGGGGTTGAATACAATACACACAGTTTTTCACTTAATTTAATTCTTATTGATTTGAAATCAAGAATTACACATAGAAAACTTTGATTGTTGCGGAAGAGAACATATGAGATATGTTCAAACAATCTTACACATAGAGAATGAAGAACAATTGTAAAACACTTAGAAAACAATAAGATCTTCGTAGAGAGAAAGTTGCCAGGCACTTAGAGAACTTGAAGGTAGTAGAGCTGGTTGATCTTGCATGTTGAGACATCCATCATATTTATAGTGCCTCATGCATTTAATGCATGAGACACCTGTTGAGCAAGGGATGGACACAGGTCTTCTGCATGGTACAGGATGTACCTTTTGTCTTGAGGTGTTTTGGCTTGAAGTGTTGACCTGCAAAGAATGGTGGAGACCTTTCCTTAAAATAGCGTAGGAGACAAAGCTTACTTTATCTGATCTTCAGATGAGGTCCACGTCAATGCAAGATATCACAAATATACTTTGTCAGAAAAATATAATGTGAAGAGAGAAATCTTCAGGCCTTGAAGATTAAGAAGTCTTTGGTTGCCGAAGAGATCTTCGGGCTCCTGAAGACTGAGAGGTCTTCGGCTCTTAAGACTGAGAGGTCTTCGGCTCCTAAGACTGAGAGATCTTCGGCTCCTAAGACTGAGAAGTCTTCGGCTTCTGAAGATTGAGAAATCTTCGGCTTCCAAAGATGTCTTCGGCCGAAGACGTCTTCGGCTCCTGAAGACTGAGATCGGCACCATCCTGGCCAATGGTGTTGATCAAGTGGGCATACTTGGCTTTAGGCTGAGGAGTCTATCTTCAATCCGCTTTGAAAGATATTCTCCTTCTTTGTCTTCTTCGGCTGATCTTCGACTTCACCGAACATTTGTATAGAAACCAAGATGCTAAAAGAACCTCAAACATATTCTAAGTAGGATGATATAAGATGGAAGATCAGGAGGTCATCTTCAAATCTTCAGATGACCCAACAAGCCTTACACACTTGCTATCTTTATTCTCTGTTATCTTAATTTAACTGTTAACCAAGTCAAACAAAGTCTTCAAATTCACCATCTGAAATCATCTCTTTCATTACACTTTTATTGCACTTTTACAATAATCTCTGTGAGACGATATTCGGTATTTTACCACTTTATTACTTGAAAGACGATATTGGGTTTCATTGTATACTTGCCTTGAGATTCAATTATCACATGTCTTAGTGGTGTGCAAACATCCGCATCAACTCCCTCTTGAAATCTTACTGAATAAACCACTTTCAATATCATTAAGCCACTACCAAACAGTCATATATAGCTGACTGAATAAGTTGTGAGTCTCATTAAGCTGCTAACAAACAGACCCTTACTTACGTACTTGTTTTGCAACCCGATGGGATCGAACTCAACAAACCAAAAATAAAACACAAGACAACAAGAAAACGATAATGCAAATACGACTGAAATTGAATGCAGTATATCTCAAACAGAGACAGATACAAGATACAAAGGCCAAAGCCAATACAGATTAAAATAGGTTCTTAAACACCGCAATAAATCTTAAGAGGGGATTGAGCATCTTGGACTTGAGCGTTTTGACCGGCCTCGGAGCCGTAATACTGAAAAAACTCAATAAGTTCGAATGGTTTGAAGAGTAACGGGTGTTGTTCGTCCACAACCTCCTCTGGGGCCTTAACCACGTACCCACCCTTCGGTATCGAAAACAATGCAAGAGAATACCGATCCTCCACTTGGCTCGCCGACTTCACCCGATGAATAGGCGCATGCAGTCGTCCATTCGTCCATGCCTACAATCGTAAACCTCCAAAGATTCATTACCGTAAATCCCGATAAGGGTTGTTTATATATTACCAATTGGTAACGATAATTAATCACGACGATTTTTAAAGATAACTTTTTACGACGGATTTACGCGTCGCGAGAAAACTTACATAGAAGGAATCACCAACCATGACTATGAAAGAGTTGGGTGATAGTTTAATCTTCATCCAATCTCCTGATTTGGTTTGGACCTCCAACCCACCAACTTGATTTTGATGTAAAATTGTGATCATACTCTTGTCGGTATGAGCGTCGAGTCCGTGGTCGGACTCGTCTGTTTCAGGTCTTCTGTATTTCATGACCCGAAACAGATAATTGGTCGAACCCATGTGTTCGACCATGTATTTCTCCAATCCCAGACTCTCCAACACCATCCTCCTCACCGTTTCGTTCAGTTTCAATAATTTCTCGGAATACGCTTGTATCACCGTACTGCCAAAACAAAAGATGTCGTAAATCAAAGTGTACGTCGATACAGATCATCTCGAATATGTGTATATATATATATATAGGTCAAAGTTATTTTACAAACTAGTGAAATCTAAAAAACCGTACAAACTGTGGTTTTCCTTGTTTAATTGAATGAACTTGTTAAATATAATTCTTTTTTTTGATGAAATTGTTTCATATATTTTTGTTTATATGTAATAATGAAATTGTTTCATTTATTTCTCATTTTGATGAAATTTATTTCATATATATTCTTGATTAATCAACCCTCATGTATTTTTGATGAAATTATTTCATATATTATTGACTAAGCAACATCATAATAAAAAAGAAAAAAGTGAAAAATGAAATATTATGATTGGTTGAATGCGGTTTGTACGGTTTGTTATATTTCATTGGTTTCTAAAATAGCTGGATATATTTGTATATTTCATATATATATATATATATATATATATATATATATATATATATCCTTCCACTATATATATATATATATATATATCCTTCCACTATATATATATATATATATATATATATGAGCAGGTTCAAACGAGAAGCTAAACATTTTGCGAGAAGGCGAGAAGTGTTTAATCATATATATGATTAAACACATGTTATATTGACAATACATAGACGTTTAGCACACTCATAGGCCATGTAATCATAATATGATATCACACTTCTCGCTTTCTCGCAAAATGTTTAACTTCTCGCATTATCCTTCCCCTCTCTCTCTCTCTCTCTCTCTATATATATATATATATATATATATATATGTTTAAAAGAGTTTCACATTATATATATATGTGTGTGTGTGTAAGAAGCTCTTAGTTCTCTAGAAGGTTCTATTAGAGCGAGATTTAAAGGGGTTTCACGTATAACAGTACAAGATCAAATAAGTAAATTAGATACCTGAATTCAGGGTTGCCTTCGGGCCAAAAGATTTTGGTGAAGCTTTCGGTTTTTTCAAGAATGTTTGGGTCTGCAATTCCCATGCTCTCGTAGAGTGGTTGCCCCGGTAAAAAACCGCAGTAGCCAAGAAAGGGCTTCGACGACCGGTTTTTGAGTTTGGTTTCCAAAGGGAGATCGAAAAGTTGTTGCATTGAATCGAAAAGGGACGTTTGGAGCTCCGGTGAGATCTTAGGGAAAAATGCTTCGAAGCAACCGTAGTCTGTGAGAGCCTGATGGACTCGGGATTTCGTTAAATCCCAATCGAGAGCGTTCATGTTTTGATCGACATTAGAGAAATCGATAAACGGGAGTCTTGGTGAAGTCTCTGAACCCATATCTGTGTTTTTGGTTTAAACACGAATGAGGTTTTTCGATCGATTTATATAAGCGACTTACGAGAAGTTACTTCACTCCGAAATTTCGTATTCGAACTCGAGATCTAGACGAATCATATAAAAACTCCGAAATCATTGGTTTTTGGTTAAAACAATAGTTTAAGCACTTAATTAATCATTCAATACAGGATATAATTTATTGGATTTTTCTGAAGTTTTAATTATATATAATCATATATATATATATATCATGAAATTCGGAACTTAAAATCAAATAAATCCATATAAAAACTTGGTGGAAAAGTTGAGAAATCATACCCAAATCGAAGCTTCTGACCACTGATTACTCTAATTTATCGAGCTCTTTTTTAAATCAATTATTGCATTGGATTCGTTTCCATGAGTATTACATTTATTTATAGGGCATTAGCTATTGGCATTCTTATTCATGTTGAATGCATTAGGAATTAAAAACCATCAAATATCACAATGGATTACATAATATTTTATATTTTATTATTGTTATATATATATATATTATTCTTTTATTATTATTATTATTATATATATATTTTGTATTAATTATTATTAAAAAATACATATATCCTATATATTATGATTTTTTAAAGGGAAATTAATTAAAATACCCGTATTTTGATCCCGTATTACCGAAATGCCCCAAATCTCTTTCATTTTGCCGAAATACCCCTTTTGTCCGGGATCCGTGGCCGGGATGCTTACCAATCCCGGGGTTACCTTCAAAGACGGCGTGAATAGTGAATTACCGACGTTAGGCCGGGATGAATAGGGCAATCCCGACATTAGTCCGGGATGTGGGCCGGGATGGGACCGGGATGGGGGCCGAAATTTTTAAAATGATATTATTTGTTAGTTTTACATGAATATCATTAAACCACTACCAAAAATCATGTAAAACTAACAAATAAGATGGGACTCCCATTAAGCATATTAAGATGTTAACAAACATGTCTTAAATTTGGTCAATCATTTCATCTTATGTTTTTACCTGATTTTTTTTTTACCATTGACCCATTAAACATAAAAATAAAATTCAAATATCCTCATATTAAAAATAAATGAATTGAAATTGTCGTATCTGTATAATCGATAATTATTAAAAGATTTTACAATAATAATGATATTAAAACTAAAACAGATATAATATATAATAAAAATAAAATTCAAATATCCTCATTTTAAAAATAAATGTATTGAAATTGTCGTCTCTGTATAATCGATAATTCTTAAAAGTTTTTACAATAATAATGATATTAAAACTAAACCAGATCTAATATATAATAAATAATTAAATCCAAAAATATTTAATATTGGGCTCATTTCGAAGATATCGAAGAGACGGTTATAATGGTGTAACTTGTTAAAATTAAAACGTATTTTTTAACGCATTTTAGTTAATATACGATTATATGTGTTAATATAATAAAAATGAAAAATGAAAAAAAGAAAAGTAAAAGGTATAAAGTAATTAACTAAATAATTATAGGGGTATAAAATGTAAATATATATATTAAAATATCGAATCAAAAATTTCACCCCGGGATATAGGGCCGGGATATAAATTAATTTAAAAATTTCACCTCCAACCCCGGGATATCTCTCTAAATCCCGGGGTAACCCCTCTATTTCTCAAAAAATTTAACAACCCCGGGATGGATCTCATCCCGGCCCTACATCCCGGCCAAAAAGGGTATTTCAGCAAAACAAAAGAGATTTAGGGCATTTTGGTAATACGATATTGAAATACGGTCATTTTAATTAATTTCCCTGAAAAAAAGGATAAAGATAAAAACAGTTAAAAACAAAAAAATAATAATGATGAAAATAGACTTAGAGGTGTCATATAACGATAACGATTTCGACTTTGTCATCCACGTAACGGTGTTGTACGGAAATGATACAACACTTGTCATTTTTTTTATTTTCACCACAACATTTGTTTCTTAGGGTGTTTGGGATTGCTTATTTAAAGTAGTTTTTAGCTTATTGCGGTTTGACATCGGAGATAAACATTTTCTAGTGTTTGGATGGGAAAAAAAATGAAAGTGCTTATAGCGGTGTCAAACAGGAGATAAACATTTTTTCATAAGTCATTTTGTTTTAACTTATTAGCTTATTTGAAAAGTGCTTATGAGTTTTTAGGTTATTTTATATGTATAAGCAATTCCAAACACTTTTAAACAACAACTTATTACGTTTTGGTACCATAATAAGTTGATAAACACTTATCAAAATAAACATAAGTTGTTTTAAATAAGCAATCCCAAACACCCCCTGAATAGGGTGGAGTCATGATCATGACTACATCTGTATGCAATTAGGGGTGTTTATGGGTTGGATTGATTGGATTGAAGGCATTTGAACAATCCAGCTTTATGTTTGCGGTTTAAAAAAATCTTAACCTAACGTAACTCAAATCGTACGGATTGATACTTCGGTACATCAAAATATTCTCCTAAATTGTTTTCTCTAACCTACTCATAATATATTTTTCATCATCAACCATTTGGTACAACTTATCCATATATCTTAAATCTTAAGTATATCACATTCAATTAATTTTCTCAGTTTTCACACACACACACACACACATATATATATAGGGTTGGGTTCACGTGAGACCAACATGTTTTCGTGAGACCGGTGAAACCAAGAATTTACACTTGAAACTTCACAGCAAAACACTGTGAAGGTAAAAAAATCCGAACCTTTACAGTGTTTTGCTGTGAAGGTTTTTACCTTCACAGCGTTTGCTGTGAAGGTTCAAGTGTAAATTCTTGGTCTCACCGGTCTCACGAAAACAGGTTGGTCTCACGTGATCTCAAGCCTATATATATATATGTGTGTGTGTGTGTGTGTGGACGGTATGCACTTGTGCATACAAGTAAATTAAGTTGTTTTTTTATGCACATGTACATGTTACAAATTACTTGTATACACAAATACATACCGTCCGGATGAAGGGCTACCAGAATATTCCTCAAATTTTCAATATTTTTTTAGACTTTCCCTTAAACCTGACCCTATATATATATATGTGTGTGTGTGTGTATGTATGTATGTGTGTGTGTGTTCACAATTATTGAATACAAAGAAGTTATATAGAGATGAAGAATATATTGAAAATATACGTATATGAAAAAAGTACATGCTAGTGTAATTGTCTAATGTACATATTAATAGAGACTCAATAATCATATTAAACCCAAGAAATAAAAAGATATCGGGTTCATCAAGTTTGTTGGGTTTAAATAAAACTAACCCAATACCTATGGTTTGAAGATTTTACAACTCAATTAGATATCGAATTTATTTCAATTTGAATTATTTCACATCAGGTTAGGTTAATCGGGTTGGTCGGATTTTTGAGTACCCCTACACATGCAATTTTCCATGCATGATCACATATTTGACTGCAATTCTGCATGCATCATCACATTATGACTACATTTGCATGCAATTTAATTCTGCATGCATCGATCATATCACATTATGACTGCATTTGCATGCAATTCAATTCTGCATGTATCATCACATGTTCACATGTATGCATGATACAATTAATAATGCATGGAGCCATTGTTGACACTTGGATTTGGAGTATTGAAGGGCACATAGTGGCATACAAACCCAACTCGAACACTACAATCCTACTTAAAATTTAAATAAATGGTTTTCGGGTCTTGTTTATAATCGAATATCAGTTTGTTGTGACTTTGACTGGTCAAAAGTTGCGGCTATTCAAAAAATAGAATGACACTTTCGTAATTTTTACAAAATACACAGGTTGTGTTCATATATGAGTCTGTATAATTCATTTATGAGTATGTTCATATGTGAATCAGTGTAATTCACATCTGAACTCTTTTAACTGATTTTATATATGAACATTTGTGATTCATATAATGAACTAATTAACTTATTCTCATATGAACTAATTAACTGATTCACATATGAACGTATAGTTCATATGTGAATCATATAGGTTCATATATGAACTCATCCCGCGTATTTTACGAAACTACCCTTCTACCTTCTATAGACCATGCAAGGAATTATTCGGTGCTTCGCGGTCAAAGCCGCAAATGTTGACCAGATGAATGACTAAAATTATTTATCTATTTCTCATACATTTACCATTTCTCAAATGAACCTCTCTCTCTCTCTCTCTCTCTCTCTCTCTCTCTCTCTTTATATATATATATATATATATAGGGGAACGATCAACTGGAAACCAACTTTACATTGTAAACTTTGGAAACCGAAATCAACCAATCAGTGAATTTCTTTTTTTTATTTTTATTTTTAATTGAGAAGGTCATTTTTGTCTTATACATTATTTCATAATATATATGGTAACTATTATTATTATTATATTAATAATTATTTAATTTTAATTTAGCTTATATATGGTAATAATAATCATTGATTAATTTAAAAATGAGATATTTAATTTAGGTAAATTATTTAATTTTAATTTAGCTTATATATGGTAATAATGAAACAATAATGTTAACACGATGAACCTGATGAATCTATTTTCATTATGAAACAATAATGCTAACACGATGAATCTGATGAATCTATTTTCATATACGGATATGCAACTGAACATGTAATGAAACAAAAATGGGAAGTTAACAAAAATGGCACAAATTCATCATGTTTCATTATGAAACAATAATGCTAACACGATGAACCTGATGAATCTATTTTCATTATGAAACAATAATGTTAACACGATGAAACTGATGAAATCTGTAATCCAATGAAATCTGTAATCCACAAATTCATTCTGTTTCATCACAATATTAGATTGCGTGGGAAATTTTATAATAAAATGAAATTAAAAAATATATTTTCTTACATTTTAAAAGAAAAATAATTTTTTTGATGAAAAACCAAATGTTCATCGTTTTCATAGTAAAAAAATAACAAAATTTAGATTTGTGTGGGAAATTTTATTTTGGTTTTAAGTAATCTAAATAAAATAAACTTTCTTGCCATATTTGAGACACAAAATCAAAAGACATATTTACCCTTTTCATCTATTATTTTTATTTATTATTAATAAATTAATTAATTTACTACATATATAATTCAAATGAATCTTAACCATTGATTATAAAGATCAATGGCTGAAATTTGGTTTCCAAAGTTTCCAATGAAACTTGGTTTTCAATTGATATCACCCCTCTCTCTCTCTCTCTCTCTCTATATATATATATATATATATATATATATATATATATAAGTTTCATGTTTTCCATTTGATATGGTAATTTGACTTCCAGTTTAATTAGTTTTAACTTCCAAACTATTTAAGTTCTTAGAAACATTCATTTTACTCTATTCGTCTTTTCATATATTAATTAAAGGGAAACCTACAACAAAATCAATTATAAACTATAACCTAATGTTCCATCAAAATGAAATTAACAATTTTCTATTGGGTTTGTATGTTTATTTATTATTTCTCCTTTGTAGAATTTATTATTTATGTTATGATTTTTGTGAGTGATATATTGTTGATGTGTATGTGAGTTTCTTGCCCATAGGTATTCATTTTTTCTCTTCTAAAATTTTAATTTTTTTTTTATGTTTTGTGTGTTGTTGTTAAATAAGTTTTGGTTTTTCTATTTGGAATTTATTCACGTTAGCTTTGTTTTTTCTCTTGCATACTTTCTAATTGATATTATGTTTGGTACTATAATTTTTTTCTTTCATCAAAATTTTCAAATAATGATTTAAGTTTTGTGTGTTTTATATATGATTGTTAATGAGTTTTTGGGTTTTTATTTGGAATTTCTTTACAATTGTTATTTTTGTTTTTTCTCCATGCTTTTCACTTAGACTATGTTTGGTAAATTAAATGACAAGCTAACTGGTAGCTGATAAGCTAGCTGATGAAAAAGTCACGTTTGACAAAAACTAACTTATAAGATGTAAATTTACCAAAAAGGATATCTAGCAAAAATAATCAATTACAATATTTAATAATATAATTAAAATAAATTTATAGTAATATACTATATTAATTAATATAAATAAGGTAGTAAATAATATAATATGTTAATTAAAATTTTTGAAATTTATTATTATATATGTTATAAATTTTGAATTTTAAACCAAAATTTAAAAAAATATATATAATTAACTTATGATTTTAAAAAAACCGTTACATATAATATGAAAAAAATAATCAAATAATAATTACAAAAATAATAATAATTGATAACTAAAATGTATTGATCAATATTAAAAAATTTGATATAATTATTAATAATTATAAATAATTAAAATTTTATATCAACGTATAATTAAAATTTATGTTGTAATTTTTAGATAATATTCATTAATATTCATTAATTGATTAATAATAAATTTTAATAATTAATAGTTAATATATAATAATGGATATTAATGAAGGTATAATTGGAATAATCATAAAAAACTCCTCACAAGCTACTCGAAATAGCTTATCAAAAAACTAACTTATGTCCATTCAAACATGTACGAATGTACCTAAAAAACTAGACGCGTACTCGCGCAATGCAGCGAGATACATCACGATTTTAATGTTTTATTTTATTTTTTTGTCGATTTACAGTACGATTTTGGATGGTTTTGAGAAAGTGATAATGTTTTTTTTATAAATTTGTTTAATTTAGGCTTAATAATATAATATTTTTTATATAAAAAAATTAAGTATTTTGTTATAATTCAATGATTATCTTATATATTTTAATGACATTTAGAAAAAATAACCAATTACATATTTAATAATATAATTAAAACAAATTTATAGTAATATAATATCTATATCTATACTATATTATAAAGATGACATAAAAAACTTTTAAAAACAAGTCTTAAAGCTTAATGTACCGCTATTTAATGATAATTACTTAAAAAACAGCAATAAAAGTGGTATGTACTACATTTAATGCTATTCATTAATTTTTAATCATTATCTCTAATCATTTTAACTCCCCTAAAATCATTTATCACTTTAACTCCCCTAAAATAACTCTCAGCATATTTTAGATATAAAAAATCTAAAATATAATTAAAAAATCTTACAGAATATTTTATAAAAAAAATTATATTATTAAACCAAAATAAATTACATTATATTATTAAGTCTAAATTAAACAAATTTATATTAAAAATCATTATCACTCTCTCACAACCATCCAAAATCGTAATGTAAATCGACAAAAAACAGAAAATAAAATGAAACATTAAAATCGTGATGTATCTAGCTGCATTGCGCGAGTACACTTCTAGTATTAATTAATAGTGATAAATGGAAAGATGTGCATAAAAGAAATGCCCTGCACATACCAAATTGGTGGATGTTAGAAGTCTGCAGTAGTAATATGTATCTTGTGCTTTGATACTTGTAAATTAAGAGATTTTTAAAATCTTGCATAAAATGATGGTACCTTGTGCCTAATAATTTGTATTTAAGAGTTTTTTATCCCTGTTTTTTAATATAATATAGATAAACATAGCTTATAAGCTAACTTATTTTTGTCAAACGATGGGTTAATATTTATCTTGTGTTGGTGTTTTATTTAGTTTTTTTTTTCTCAATTTGTTTTGGTTATGTTGTCGTAGTTTCTTAAAAATCATTTTTTATTTTATGTTGACAACAATCAAACTCCAAAGTTTGATTTATATGTTTTTTTTTTACTTTTTGTTTTTGTTGTGGATTCTTTTCTCATTCTTTCACTATAAGAAAAATGACCTTTAAAAAAGGTTTTGTTTTGTTTGTAAAAATTCAAAAAACATCTCTAAAAACTTTAAAGAAATTTTTTAATTTCGTCAAAAAGCTTTCTCATATAAATGTAGCTAAATATTTTAGGGAGGGTTTTCGAAGGGTATCTTTATATCAACTTTCAGATACGTTTTTGTGGGTTTTAGGTACGCTTTGAAAACTTCTCTAAAAGTCAGTTGATTTATTTCAAAAAAAACTTCTCTAAAGATATGTATTAGTGACGTTTTTCAAGCATTAGTGACAGTTTATAAATGTCACTAAAAGGTACTTTCAAAAAAGGTTTTGGAAAAGCTTATCTAAAAGTATAAGTTTTAGTGACATTTTTAGTAAACCTTCCCTAAAAATATTATTTTGGTACATTTTTACAAACTTTCTCTAAAAGTTATCTTTAGATAGGTATAATATAAACCTTCTCTAAAGGTTATCTTTAGATACGTATAACATCAAATTCTTTTCTAAAATGTATACTATATATATTTTCCGTTCATATTTCAGTTCTATATTTATTTATCATTATATATTATAATAAAATGAATGATAAACAAAAATTAATCAATACAAACAATACAAAAATCCTAAAATAATAAAATTACATATATTTGTCATATAAAAGACATAATTTCTCAAAACAAACCGTAACGTTCAATCAATCCGTACATTTATCCAAAATTTTAAAATAACATACAAAATCATATCTCGTAAAACTAGCTAGTTTCAAACGTCTTTCCAAATATCTCGTAACCTGTGTCCCAGTCAGATGAGGGTCTGTTTGTTAGGAGCTTAATGAGACTCAGAGCTTATTAGCTAGGTCAGTTATGTAGCGGCTTAATGATATAAAAAGTGGTTTGTTCAGTCGGGGAAACTTTATTTAGAAAGTCATGTTTTTTCCAAACGTTCCCCTCCATTTATAAAACACGATCCTTCCATCTATAAGAAAGCCCTCCCAAACAAAAATCTTCTTCATCTATACAGACAGATTAATTCACACAAACCACTTTTTATATACAAAACTTAATAAAAAAAAAACCAACCAAACAGCCATGAGTAACTATCGTAGACATTTGTTTTATATTCGCATTTGAGACGATTCTTGTTGTGATATATCGTATTAATATATATGTTTCCGGATCTAGGAAATCGAGAACCATCACGTTGCATGCAATAACGGATTTAACATTTAGGTGCCGTTTGTTTTTTAAGAGGTCTATAAAAGTCTGAAGTTTTATTTTAGTTATGATTAATAAGAGATCGTGTATAAAAAGGTATGAACGATTCAGACTTAAGAGCCATTAAAAGTTTTAAAAAAAAACAAACAACCCCTTATTCATTAAATTATCAACCAGAAAATGATGATGCGAACACGACCAGAAACAAATCCAGTATATCCCATACAGAGACAAAGACAAAGGTTCGGGGTCAATACAGACTGAAGTAGGTTCTTAAACACCGCAAAAAGTCTTGAGAGCGGATTCGGCTCGTAGACCGGCCTCGGTGACGTAAAACTGAAAGAACTCGCCCATATCGTACGGTTTGAAGAGTAACGGGTGTTGTTCGTCCACAACCTCCTCTGGGGCCTTAATCATGCGCCCGGCCTTCGTGACCGAAAACATTGCGAGAGAATACCGATCCTTCTCTCTGCTCGCCGTCACCACCCGATGATTAGGCGAATGCAGTCGTCCATTCGTCCATGCCTACAATCGTAAAGATTTATCACCGTAATCCCGATAAGGGTTGTTTATATATCATTGGTAACGATAATTATAACGACGCTTTAAGATAACTTTTTTTGCGACGGAATTAAGCGTCGCTAAAAAAAACTTACATAAAAGGAATCACCAATCATGACTATGAAAGATTTGGGTGATGATGGTTGAATCTTGATCCAATCTCCTGATTTGAGTTGCACCTCCAATCCATCAATTTGATTTTGTTGTATAATTGTGACTATATTCTTGTCTGTATGAGCATTGAGTCCGTGTTGGGACTCGTCTGCTTCGGGTTTTCTGTATTTCATGACCCGAAACAGATAATTGGTCGAATTCAGGTGTTCGACCATGTATTTCTCCAATCCGAGACTCTCCAACACCATCCTCCTCACCATTTGGTCCAGTTTCGATAGTTTCTCGGAGTACTCTTGTATGGTCGTGCTGCCAAAAACAACAAATGTCGTAAGTCAAAGTTTTGATACAGACCATCAAACCTCTCTCTCTCTCTCTCTATATATATATATATAGGTTTAATCATTTGAGAACTCCAAAATCTGTGAGATCTGGAGAACTTTTACCTTAAAGTTAGTTTTGTTTCACTTGATTTTTTCCAATCTAAGGCTGACATTAAATGTATTAATGAACATGTATTTGTTTTACATTGTGTTAGCTTTATATGTATTCAGTTTACAATGTGAAACATTTTTATGTGTAACTTTTGTTTCACAGACCGACTAAAAAGGTTCACATTGTGAAACAAATACATGTGAACCATTAATCATATTGTGAAACAAATATATATTAATCAATATTTTAAATCATGATCTTAGATTAAAAAAGATCATATGAAATAGCACATGATACACTAGTTCTCAAGTTTATCGTAATTTTATTGGTTCTCAAAAAAAGACACACACACGTATATATATATATAGAGAGAGAGGGGGGGGGGGAAGGTTCAAACGAGAACGCTAACTATTTAAGAAAACAACAAAAAAAAGCAGATCATGTACAAAATCATGTGATTTTATATTAACCCGAAAAAAGGGACGTGAGCGAAAGTCGCGTGAATCATATGATTTTGTATATACTCCGCTGTTCTCGTGTTTTCTTAAATAGATGATGTTCTCGTATGAATCTACTTCTCTATATATGTGTGTGTATATATATATAGAGAGAGAGGGGGAGGATCAAACGAGAACATGAACTATTTAAAAGAACACGAGAACTAACAAAATCATTAACAAAATCATTAGTGATTTTACATTAACGCGCAAAAAAGCCACGCGGCTCTGAAGCCGCGACCAAAGTCCTTTTTCATGTGTTAATGTAAAATCACTAATGATTTTGTTAGTTCTCGTGTTTTTTTTAAATAGTTATTGTTCTCGTTTGAACCCGTCTCTCTCTCTCTCTATATATATATATGAACCTCTTATTTCACTATAAGGGTTCTATTAGAGCGAGATTTAAAGTGGTTTCACATATAAAATTACAAAATCAAATAAGTAAATTAGATACCTGAATTCGGGGTTGCCTTCGGGCCAAAAGATTTTGGCGAAGCTTTCGGCCTTTTCAAGAATGGGTGCGTCGTCAATGCCCATGCTCTCGTAGAGTGGCTGCCCAGGTAAGAAACCGTAGTAGCCATGAAAGGGCTTCGACGACTGGTTTTTGAGTTTGGTTTCCAAAGGGAGATCGAAAAGTTGTTGAATTGAATCGAAAAGGGCCGTTTGGAGCTCCGGTGAGATGTTAGGGAACGAAGCTTCGAAGCAACCGAATTCTTCGAGAGCTTGATGGACTCGGGATTTCGTTATATCCCAATCGAGAGCATTGTTTTGATCAACATTGGAGAAATCGATAAACGGGAGTCTTGGTGAAGCCTCTGAACCCATATCTGTTTGGTTTAAACACGAATTCGGTTTGTATAAGTTACAAACCGACTTACGAGATGTTTCTTCACTTCGAAATTTCGTATTCGAACTCGAGATCTAGATCTAGACGAACAAATACATCGAAATTTATCGATAATTGATCATAAAGTCGTTTTCTTGATCTATTTTCACTCAAAAACGTTTAAGATGTCGCTATGAATTGAATCAACTTTTTTTTGAAATTGATTCAATTAATTATTATGTATTATGTACTATATTTTGGGTGGATTTGATACAGTACCAAGTTTTCTTAATTTTAATTCATACGTAAAACTTTATATTATATAGCAATCAATTGTAATTGTTAACAACTTAACTGGCACAAACAACATCTCAATTAGTACTGGTTTTATACCAACTTCAAGTTATATATATAGAGAGAGGGAGGTTCAAACAAGAACGACAACAAATAAGAGAATAAGAAAAACAGTCAAAAAATCATGTGTAAAATTACATATAATTTCATTCATATGTGATTTGACTATTTTCTTATCCTCTTATTTTATTACTGTTCTCGTATTAAACCAGCTATATATATACATATTTATAAAAGGTTGGGTTCCGGTGAAAATGAAAGTTATGGAAGGGTAAGAAGGGATCTTCACCCATGCATGCAAATTAAGATGAGATGTGCCAAGATGCACGAGATCAATCCATTAAAAGTAATCAACGGTCTAAATTTCTTCTTACTTTCTCAACTTAACTATCTTTCTCACACAATCTTCTCTCTCTATATATATATTTGAGTAAATTATGTTTTTAGTCCCTGTGGTTTGTTGAACTTTTCTATTTTCATCCTTATGGTTTTAAAATTACAATTTTCATCCTTATGATTTTTTATTCATTAACTTTTACGTCCTTATGATATAAATATTATTGCTTTTTTCATCCATATGGTTTGCAATCCATTTCTATTTTGGTCCCGTAATAGAAATGAATTGCAAACCATATGGACGAAAACCGAAATTTTATAACCATAGGGACGAAATCCGTAATTTTCAACAAACCACAGGGATGAAAAAGGTAATTTACTCTATATATTTTGACAACCACAATACCACATTGTCACATATAACATAATCATAACAATAAAACACAAAAATGTCTAATCTTAAGATCAAAACCTTACATTACAACGGAATAAATTATCTTAAACCCCCTTTTGTCCCTTCTATTAAATAATTGTACTTCAACATTTCATCTATTCTTTCTGAATTTTAGATATTCTCCTTACTTTTTAAACTATCATTTATTATATCCGGATATCTGATATTGAGATACATGCATAATTTTAAAATAAAAAATATAGCATTTCATATGCTCTTCTTTGACTCGACAAGAATGAATAGGACACATGATTGATTTTTAGGTAAAGGGCTGTTTAACAGTTGCTGAATGGTTTGATGCAGAATGATTAAAAGGCTCGTATGATATAGTGTAAAATGAAATATGGTTGTTTGGAATGAAATCAGGGCACAACTTATTGGTTAAGGGAGTTCCAAGATACAAAATCATTCAGAGGGGTTTTAAATCATTAAGAGACAAAAATATATTTTTTTTCAAACAAGATTCACCTTTTAACGATTCAGAGGTTGTCTCTTAATAGAACCATTAATAGGTAAACAAACAATCCCTAAGTTTTCAGTCGTTTTTCATGAGGCTTTTATGCGAATGATGATTATTTTAACCCCAAAAACAGTTACAAATTCATATAAAAACTTGATAGAAAAAGTTTGAGAAATCATACCTCAAATCGAAGCTAATTACTTCATTTTCTCGAGCTTTTTTTTCTTTTGTTTTGTTTTTTGAAATCGATTAATTGCATTGGGTTCGTTTGGTTAAGTGTTACATTTATTTATAACGGAAACGAATTCGACTTTTTCATCCACGTTTCGGTGTTTTACTGAAATGATACAACACTTGTCATTTTTTTGGATATTTTAACCTCGATATTTGTTTCTCAATTTATGACATATTGCCAACTCGTGACCACCTTTTTTTTTTTTAACTTTTTACCTTTCTTAAACTTTTTAACAGCACCTCCAACATTTATATTTATACTATTAAATACAAATTATTAGGCACAAGGTACCATCGTTTTATGCAAAATTTTAAAAATCTCTTGATTTACAAGTATCAAAACACAAAATACATATTACTACTACAGACTTCTAACACCAACCAATTTGGTATATACAGGGTCTTCCTTTTATGCAGACATTTCCATGTATCACTATTAATTAATAAATTATATTACTATAAATTTGTTTTAATTATATTATTAAATATGCAATTGGTTATTTTTTTCTAGATGTCATTAAAATATATAAGATAATCATTCAATTCTAACAAAATACTTAATTTTTTTTATATAAAAAACATTGTATTATTAAGCCTAAATTAAACAAATTTAAAAAAAAAAACATTATCACTTTCTCAAAATCATCCAAAATCGTACTGTAAATCGACAAATAAATAAAATGAAACATTAAAATCGTGATGTATCTCACTGCATTACGCAAGTACGCTTTTAGTATATTATAAAGCACGGATAAAAAAACTCTTAAATACAAATTATTAGGCACAAGGTATCATCGTTTTATGCAAGATTTTAAAAATATCTTAATTTACAAGTATCAAAGCACAAGATACATATTACTACTGCAGACTTCTAACACCAACCAATTTGGTATATACAAGGTCTTCCTTTTATGCAAATATTTTCATGTATCACTATTAATTAATATATTATATTACTATAAATTTGTTTTAATTATATTATTAAATATGTAATTGGTTATTTTTTTTAGATGTCATTAAAATATATAAGATAATCATTGAATTCTAACAAAATACTTAATTATTTTTATATAAAAAACATTATATTATTAAGCCTAAATTAAACAAATTTATAAAAACATTATCACTTTCTCAAAATTATCCAAAATCTTACTGTAAATCGAGAAAAAAAAACAAAAAAAAAATCATTAAAATCGTGATGTATCTCGCTGCATTGCGCGATTACGCTTCTAGTATTATTAAGTATGCAATTGGTTATTTTTTCTAGATGTTATTAAAATATATAAGATAATCATTGAATTTTAACAAAATACTTAATTTTTTTTATATAAAAAACATTGTATTATTAAGCCTAAATTACACAAATTTATAAAAAAAAACATTATCACTTTCTCAAAATCATCCAAAATCGTACTGTAAATCAACAAATAAATAAAATGTAACATTAAAATCGTGATGTATCTCGCTGCACACTTCTAGTCTTTTCTTCAAGAGTAAACGAAACAGGCCATAAGATGTACTATTGGGCTTGATATAGTGTTGAATCAGTTGGGCTAGGAACCCAGTAACCTTTTACTATTTTATTTTGTTTTGCACTTTATTTTCATTATTTATTTTACAATAAATTACAAAAAATCATTTACTTTTGATTTGGGGAAACCCTCAATTTCGTCCTTCGACTTCAATAATTACATCATTAACCAGGAGGGTTGAATTTTGGTGAGAAGTTAAGTTAACATGAGAAGCTTGAGAAGTGGTTATCCACCGTTGGATGCACATTAGGATGAGATGCACCGAGATGTATCAGATCAATTTCCTTATAAAGCGTGATTCGTGGGTGGGCTTGAGATTATAATTGATCAAGGGTCCAGATCCACTTCTCATGCTTCTTACGTTAACTCAACTTCTTACACGATTCTTCGCCTTAACCAGGATTGTTTATGGGTTGGGTCGGATTGACCAATTGAAAGGTGTTTAAACTAGGGGTGACAATTTTGTACCAAACTAAGCCAACCAACATGTGTACAAACTGTATCAACTAAGTTGGTAGCAATTACAATCAGTTGGTAGTACTGTAACAAGTATGCAACTTGGTTGGTACACGGTATTGGAAGTTGCATACCGTGGTTAGTACAATGGTATCGACTTATTAGTTTTTGAATTTTTTATGTATTGAATATTAAAATTTGTAGTTTTAACTTTTTTTTTGAACATTTGAATGTTTGCAAGTTTTATTCTTTGCAATTAAAAACCCTTAAACATCACAATGGATAACTAAAAACTCAAATAATCACTCCAAATTTGAACATAATAGCGAGTTTTCATATATGTAACTTGAAGTTGGTACAACGTCGGTACCAACATGTATCAACCGTAAACAGTTGCTACGAGTTAAGTTGACACCAATTACAGTTGGTTGATACATAATATAAAATTTTGCGTATCAATTATAATTGGTTGGTACACGATATTGAAGAAAAAAATTTGATATCGTATCAAGTCCACTAGTTTACACAATCCAACCAAATCCGACTAATGCGGCTTCAAAAAGTCACTGATTTAAATATTATTTTGAATTTTAGGATTTTTAATTGTGATGTAAGTTTTGTTACAATCTAACAAAATGGGATGTGACATATACAATATTTATAGGAAAAAGAAAAGTTGATCGTAACATAAGTTTTAAAAAAACATAATGAAAAAGAATAAAAAGAAATTAAGTCCACATTATTTAGTTTTTTAAATGCTTTTTAATAGTCATTAAATTATAAATAAAAAGAATGGTCGTTATTTATTTCAATTTGTTTATAAATTTTGAAATAGACATATGAATAACTAAAAGATTACCGTTCAAATATTATTTGGGATTTTGTTATAAAGGTATCTTCAATAAATTTTTTAAAATTTATCTAAATTGAAGAATCAAAATTTAAAATATGTATAAAAAATTATATTTAATTCCAACATATTCTTTATCATTTTAAAGATTACAATATTGATTATCTATACTATTATATTAAAGTTCTATTACGGTTTTGGAAAACGGTTTTTGGAAAACAATAGTATAATTAAATTTATATTTACCACATTTACAACTAATTATTTAATTTAATTTATATCCCTTGTTTTTTCATTTTTCATTTTACACCCTTATCATTTTAACACAAATAATCGTATATAAACAAAAATGCAATGAAAACTATTTTTGTCCAAAATCTTCATTTCCTTTATTTTTTAAAACTATTGAAGATGCTCTAAGTAATTATCAAATAAACGTTAACGAAAAATCAACAGAAAATTACTGATTTTTCAACAATCTTTTAGTTAAAAAAATTATACCGTTTCTTCAATAGTTCTTTTACTTGTTCTTCTTATTTTCAATAATTTCAAATACATTTCTATGGAAAAAAAATTACCGTCCAAAAATTTCATTATTGTCCACCAATAATATGTATACACGTAATTAGAGATAATATGAATATAGATTTTAAATAAATATAAAATATGATGTGCTTTAATTTCATTGGTGAAACAGATATGAAATTGGGATGTGCTATTTATGACAGGTGATTTTATCCCAAAGAAATCTATTTGAGCCCCCGACCATTGTAAAAGCTAGTTTCAAAGCACGAGAGGTTGAAAGATAAAAGTTTATCGTTGTTTAATGTTTACTAGTGTTGGGCCCGTGCATTGCACGGAAGAATAAATTTTTTGTTGGAATATTGAACCGAGTTAAAATGAAACGTAATTTCTCTGTTAACAGTTAATGAAATACAATGTGAAAAACGAATATATTTTCATAAGTGGTTAACTTGCATATATTCTTAATCGTTTGTTGTTATGACTTTGTGCAATAATATTGGTAATAGTTTTGTATTATATTATTTAAAACTCAAACGACATTTCTCACAACATATTTATCTGACTATTGACTTCAAGACCTCATAGTACTAGTCGATAAAAATAAAGATATGTATATATATATATATATATATATATCTTATTCCCCTACTTCAAAAAATATGATTGTGAGTTTTGAAAAATATAAACAAATCCTCATTAAATAAAATAAAATATAAAAAAGTAGTTTTCCACCATTGACACCCGACCATTCGTCTTCTTCTTGTACTCGGATGATACATAGAGAAGCTATATATAACACCCTAAATTTCGTTACCGGTATATTGATTTATGTGATGCTATATCTACTTGTAACCATAGTTAAAATAGTTGTATTTTTAGACTACTAATGTAAGTCAAAATCTTATGTGGGGGTCAATTATGTACAAATGAAACATGGGTTTAGGACTTGAAATGTTATGAAATATCCATATAAGGACCATTAGTGAATTAGGCTATAGATGAAGGATCAATGTTGGACAAAATGTAAATTCTTAACCTACTTTGCCAAGTTTTTAAACCCATATTTTCAGCCTTAATTTTCATTTTAATCTCAACCTCTCTCTCTTTAGAATCAAAATTCTCTCAACATTCAAAGCTAGGGTTTGCTTCAATTCTCATCATGCAACTATGAAGATGTTAATTTTATGAAAGATTCTTGAAGAAAAAGTAAAGAATTAAGGTATGCCTATATAAATCCCAAGGTATTGTAACACCCTGAATTTTTGGGATTGGGTGAGAAGTTGACCTTTACCCAAAGTTCAAAGGGGTATTCTGTAACTTGGGCTATATAAATACAAATCAAATTAGATATTTTGATTTATATCACAAATATCAGTTTCTTGGTTTTGAGAAGTCAGAGAGAAAGGAAGAGTGCAGGAAAAGCTTTGTTTTGGGTCGATCGTTTCGGGCAAATCGAGGTACGAATCTAGCTTAATGCTTTGATCTGAATGCTTTTAGCCGTGTAGAATCTCGTTGTGAAGGTTTTGAACCGTTCCATTTTGAGATCTGAGTATTTTCTCATTTGGATCTGGGTTGAAATCTGGGTTCTGCGTCGCTGTTCTTGATGAACAAGGCGATGGTCGTTCGACCGGATGGTTGTTCGACCGGATGGTCGCTCGACCGGATGGTTGTTCGACCGGTGTGTCGTTCGACCGGATGGTTGTTCGACCGGATGGTCCCTCGACCCGAAGCCTGTTCGATCGAGGTCGTTCGACCGGAGGTTGTTCGACCGGTGTTGTTGTAGACCGGTGTGGTCCTTTGACCAGTTTAGGTTCTGTTAAGTTGTTAGCTTCTGTGTCTTTGAGTCCTATTCAAGTAACGAGAGGTTTATCTGTATTTCGACTTACCGATTCTTTCGGTGTTATCATAGGTAGCGCTTGTTAAGAAGAAGGAAACAGAGGTGAGTTCCTACCATCATTTTAAACTGTATACATATCAAAAGTTACCTTTTTGATCTTATCTTATTTTAAAAGTAAAATGATGTTTTACCTGTGCGTTTATGCGAAAGAAATATTCAAAGGAACTTCTTTTAAATGCTTTTCATTCTTACCAGAAGTTGAACTGGGAATAACATTTTGTTTATAAAAATGTGTTTGTAACCATATGTTTATTTATGGTTGGTCACATACGTTGTTGTGACGAGTCCTTACCATTACTAGTGGATCCCTAGGTTTTGAGTAGACTGTATTGTTGGGATGTTACATTCCCCAGAATTGTAGCTAGGGATCACTTGTTCCTTGAGGGCAACTTGGTACGGTTATGTGAGGTCGGATACTAGCCATGGTTCATAGTGATCCTAGCGAAGGAGTATACCTTGGTTTTGCGCTTGGGGCTTGATCTCACATTGTAGCACGGACTTTGTGATTCGTATCCGCGGACTCCAATTGGTTTAGCTCGTAACTCGGATTTTTGGCCTAACTTTGTGTTACGCCACAATCCTTGGTAAAATGTTTTGTTTTCGGTCCTTTTATGGCGTGTTTATAACGAAAAAGCCCGGTTGTGGCAAGGACCTAATGAGTAAATTTAATCGCTTTGGAAATACTATCTTGGTGCAAATGTTTTATCTTTTGAGCTTCATAAACTGTATGTTCTCACCAGGCTTTAAGTCTGATGCTTTTTCTCAAATGGTATGTGTATCAGGTTTCCATTAGCGGTGGGTTGCCGGGGTTTTTGGAGAGACGAGTTTTGAGTCTCGAGGTTTTTGGAATTGATTAGTATTGTTGCTGGACATTGTTAAGTCCCATTCTTTTGATAAAATCCTTGTATAGGATTGTATAGTCTTAAAGACTGGTTCCGTTTATAGGAAGTTAATAGATTTACCTTCGTTATATTGTCAGGTTTCCAGGTTTTAATTTACTCTGATTTTCGAGGTGTTACAGGTATGTTGAAGTTTTAGAATGTTATACAAAAGTTTGATCAAGAATTTTGGTTTATGATTGAAGGATTAAGAACTTGAGGTATTGATGATTAAATCTTGAAGGAGTGCTAGTTGTAGAAGACAAACCAAGGTATGTACATCAAATTGTTGATTAAATAAGTTGGAAATTAAGTTGTAAACATTTGTTTGTGATATGGGAATGGTATCTAGTTGATTCATGATGATTTTGGTAGCAATCTTATGAAAAGGAGATATGTTTTGAGCTGTCAAGTAGAGTCTTAAAATTTGCAGATTGTTTGAAAAATCGTATAAAATCGCTTGTTGATCCGATTGAGGTGTATAATATACCTTTGGAAAGATATTTGTGTCTATTACAACTTTGTAGTTTATGTCAAGAGCTTATTTTAACTTTATAAGGCTCAAAACAGTGAGTTTCTTGAGTTGGTCCTGTGAAAAACGAGATTTGTGCACTGTTTTTAGAAAATTCATATAAAATCGGTATTTGCTTCAAAATGGATGAATCCAAAACGATTAGAACCATAAGAAATAGAGGTAAAACTTTTGTTTAGACATTAACACCTGAATGTACCTCTAAGTATGATAAAAATACTCAAACTCGAGTTGGTACAAAGTTGTCAGGTGCAGGGGATTATATATGTTGCATTATTTGTTTGTACCTTGTGCTTTAAGGACTTGTAACGTATGTAATCAAATCCCAATCACGTTTAATCTTATTCAGGGTCAATCTTAAGATAAGAAAGGGGTCTTAACAATGGGATAGAGGCTATAAGCATATGTAAAACTCTAAGGTAACTTGGAGTGACGGGGCTTAAGGTCGGAACATCCAGAACGTGTAGCATCACTCCGATTACCATTTAAGGTACGGATATCCGATTCTTGCGAATCTCTTTAGACATTAGTCTATTATCGAGGTAATATCGTATTCCGTTTACCATCTAGACATCTATTACTCGATTATGATTATAATTCTTCATATTCAATTCACGTAATCATATTGGGATATTGTGAGTTTGATAACTCCTCTAATTGTCGACATTCATAATGTTTATGATCATGGTTATTATTTGGAGCTATCACCATGGCTTATCTTTGATATATTCATTATTGGCTATTCGAGTTGAATTGAACTATCTTTGGATTTGATTATTTCTTTATAATTGATCCGTTATCGCATTTGAATCGTTTTTGGATTTGAACCGTTCTCGGAATTCTATTTTGATATTTAGTGATTGAACGTCACATGTTTTATGAAATTACTTCTTATACATCGACTTGACATGTTTTCAACGATTTGAATATTTCGTGCTTTAAGGCACGACATCGAGGGCAACGATGTCGTGACGCTTCCATGGCGGCTATAAATTGCCATGGCGTCCTTGTGATTAGTACCCCAATGTCAATAAGTGGGTCTGGCCTGGTACCGGCCAACTTGAGGGCGAATGGATCGATCCTAGGAACTGTTTTCGGGAGCCGTTTTTGGGAACCGTTATCGGGAGTCGGTTATCGGAAGGGAATTGAGTGTATTGCCCTATACTCATTTCTTATTGTTCGAGTGGTCCGTACAACCCTCGAACCCAGATGATTTTCTTAATTCTTGACTTTTGGTGTGATGATACGTTTTAGTTACCAGTTGAGATAATTGTGTAAATTGGTGACATGCCACTTTATGTTTCGGTTTTGAGTCATTATTACTATTTTACTCTTATTCTTTTTATTAACTTGTTTATGACTGTGATTTTTATTATATAAATTATCCGTTCACTGAGCATTTGGCTCAGCCGAGGTTTGTTTTGTCCTCGGCAGGTGTAGGATTGCAGATGGGATCATCTCGGAAATGAGAGCTATGGAGTGTAACCATTTTGAAGACGACATTAGATGGAATAACTTTTGATTCTGTAAATATTGTACTATAATTATGTTGTCTTAAATTTAGTCTCCCGCTTGATGGAATTTTTTTGTAGTAATTTTTCTTCCCGTATATGTTAGCCAATTATGTTATTGTGTTTTCATTTCGTAGCACACCGTCCTCTGGTCACGTGGTACGGGGGTGTTACACTATATATATTTATAGTGAATGTAGAGAATATTTTAAAATCTTTTATTTTTATTTTCGATTTTACATTTAAATGTAAATATATTAAAAATATGGAAGAATATTTTTATATCTACATTGTTTCTATTTTATTTTATTTACACTTGGTTAATTTGGAAAGTATTGCGGAATATTTTTATTTTAAAGAATACGATAATTTATTAGCGTATCTCGTTATTTTTTATTTTTAACTCATATCAACCTTCTTTTTTCTTTTTTTAATGCTCGTGAAAAAAAATACGTGTAGATTTTATATTATGCTAATATAAAATACATGTAGATTTTATAAAATAAAATAGATTTTATATTAGCAAAAAAATACGGAAGAAAAAATAGTTTATATTACATCTCATTATGTAAAAATATTTTATAAAGTAAAATATGGAAAAAGATTTTATAAAATAAAATATGGAAAAATCATTATGAGATGTAATATAAAAAAATACGGAAGAAAAAAGATTTTATATTACATCTCATTAATATAGATTTAAATGTAAAATCTACATTTAAAATAGATTATGCTAATATAAAATATATTTTATAAAATCCTCCACCAAAAAAACAAATAGTTATATTAATAAATGAGTATCCATTCCACAAATAGATGATTATGTGAGATACTGTACTTGGAAAGGTTGTACCAAAGCATTAAGAAATTTTCAAACGAGAACGCTAACTATTTAAGAAAACAACAAAAAAAAGCAGATCATGTACAAAATCATGTGATTTTATATTAACCCGAAAAAAGGGACGTGAGCGAAAGTCGCGTGAATCATATGATTTTGTATATACTCCGCTGTTCTCGTGTTTTCTTAAATAGATGATGTTCTCGTATGAATCTACTTCTCTATATATGTGTGTGTATATATATATAGAGAGAGAGGGGGAGGATCAAACGAGAACATGAACTATTTAAAAGAACACGAGAACTAACAAAATCATTAACAAAATCATTAGTGATTTTACATTAACGCGCAAAAAAGCCACGCGGCTCTGAAGCCGCGACCAAAGTCCTTTTTCATGTGTTAATGTAAAATCACTAATGATTTTGTTAGTTCTCGTGTTTTTTTTAAATAGTTATTGTTCTCGTTTGAACCCGTCTCTCTCTCTCTCTATATATATATATGAACCTCTTATTTCACTATAAGGGTTCTATTAGAGCGAGATTTAAAGTGGTTTCACATATAAAATTACAAAATCAAATAAGTAAATTAGATACCTGAATTCGGGGTTGCCTTCGGGCCAAAAGATTTTGGCGAAGCTTTCGGCCTTTTCAAGAATGGGTGCGTCGTCAATGCCCATGCTCTCGTAGAGTGGCTGCCCAGGTAAGAAACCGTAGTAGCCATGAAAGGGCTTCGACGACTGGTTTTTGAGTTTGGTTTCCAAAGGGAGATCGAAAAGTTGTTGAATTGAATCGAAAAGGGCCGTTTGGAGCTCCGGTGAGATGTTAGGGAACGAAGCTTCGAAGCAACCGAATTCTTCGAGAGCTTGATGGACTCGGGATTTCGTTATATCCCAATCGAGAGCATTGTTTTGATCAACATTGGAGAAATCGATAAACGGGAGTCTTGGTGAAGCCTCTGAACCCATATCTGTTTGGTTTAAACACGAATTCGGTTTGTATAAGTTACAAACCGACTTACGAGATGTTTCTTCACTTCGAAATTTCGTATTCGAACTCGAGATCTAGATCTAGACGAACAAATACATCGAAATTTATCGATAATTGATCATAAAGTCGTTTTCTTGATCTATTTTCACTCAAAAACGTTTAAGATGTCGCTATGAATTGAATCAACTTTTTTTTGAAATTGATTCAATTAATTATTATGTATTATGTACTATATTTTGGGTGGATTTGATACAGTACCAAGTTTTCTTAATTTTAATTCATACGTAAAACTTTATATTATATAGCAATCAATTGTAATTGTTAACAACTTAACTGGCACAAACAACATCTCAATTAGTACTGGTTTTATACCAACTTCAAGTTATATATATAGAGAGAGGGAGGTTCAAACAAGAACGACAACAAATAAGAGAATAAGAAAAACAGTCAAAAAATCATGTGTAAAATTACATATAATTTCATTCATATGTGATTTGACTATTTTCTTATCCTCTTATTTTATTACTGTTCTCGTATTAAACCAGCTATATATATACATATTTATAAAAGGTTGGGTTCCGGTGAAAATGAAAGTTATGGAAGGGTAAGAAGGGATCTTCACCCATGCATGCAAATTAAGATGAGATGTGCCAAGATGCACGAGATCAATCCATTAAAAGTAATCAACGGTCTAAATTTCTTCTTACTTTCTCAACTTAACTATCTTTCTCACACAATCTTCTCTCTCTATATATATATTTGAGTAAATTATGTTTTTAGTCCCTGTGGTTTGTTGAACTTTTCTATTTTCATCCTTATGGTTTTAAAATTACAATTTTCATCCTTATGATTTTTTATTCATTAACTTTTACGTCCTTATGATATAAATATTATTGCTTTTTTCATCCATATGGTTTGCAATCCATTTCTATTTTGGTCCCGTAATAGAAATGAATTGCAAACCATATGGACGAAAACCGAAATTTTATAACCATAGGGACGAAATCCGTAATTTTCAACAAACCACAGGGATGAAAAAGGTAATTTACTCTATATATTTTGACAACCACAATACCACATTGTCACATATAACATAATCATAACAATAAAACACAAAAATGTCTAATCTTAAGATCAAAACCTTACATTACAACGGAATAAATTATCTTAAACCCCCTTTTGTCCCTTCTATTAAATAATTGTACTTCAACATTTCATCTATTCTTTCTGAATTTTAGATATTCTCCTTACTTTTTAAACTATCATTTATTATATCCGGATATCTGATATTGAGATACATGCATAATTTTAAAATAAAAAATATAGCATTTCATATGCTCTTCTTTGACTCGACAAGAATGAATAGGACACATGATTGATTTTTAGGTAAAGGGCTGTTTAACAGTTGCTGAATGGTTTGATGCAGAATGATTAAAAGGCTCGTATGATATAGTGTAAAATGAAATATGGTTGTTTGGAATGAAATCAGGGCACAACTTATTGGTTAAGGGAGTTCCAAGATACAAAATCATTCAGAGGGGTTTTAAATCATTAAGAGACAAAAATATATTTTTTTTCAAACAAGATTCACCTTTTAACGATTCAGAGGTTGTCTCTTAATAGAACCATTAATAGGTAAACAAACAATCCCTAAGTTTTCAGTCGTTTTTCATGAGGCTTTTATGCGAATGATGATTATTTTAACCCCAAAAACAGTTACAAATTCATATAAAAACTTGATAGAAAAAGTTTGAGAAATCATACCTCAAATCGAAGCTAATTACTTCATTTTCTCGAGCTTTTTTTTCTTTTGTTTTGTTTTTTGAAATCGATTAATTGCATTGGGTTCGTTTGGTTAAGTGTTACATTTATTTATAACGGAAACGAATTCGACTTTTTCATCCACGTTTCGGTGTTTTACTGAAATGATACAACACTTGTCATTTTTTTGGATATTTTAACCTCGATATTTGTTTCTCAATTTATGACATATTGCCAACTCGTGACCACCTTTTTTTTTTTTAACTTTTTACCTTTCTTAAACTTTTTAACAGCACCTCCAACATTTATATTTATACTATTAAATACAAATTATTAGGCACAAGGTACCATCGTTTTATGCAAAATTTTAAAAATCTCTTGATTTACAAGTATCAAAACACAAAATACATATTACTACTACAGACTTCTAACACCAACCAATTTGGTATATACAGGGTCTTCCTTTTATGCAGACATTTCCATGTATCACTATTAATTAATAAATTATATTACTATAAATTTGTTTTAATTATATTATTAAATATGCAATTGGTTATTTTTTTCTAGATGTCATTAAAATATATAAGATAATCATTCAATTCTAACAAAATACTTAATTTTTTTTATATAAAAAACATTGTATTATTAAGCCTAAATTAAACAAATTTAAAAAAAAAAACATTATCACTTTCTCAAAATCATCCAAAATCGTACTGTAAATCGACAAATAAATAAAATGAAACATTAAAATCGTGATGTATCTCACTGCATTACGCAAGTACGCTTTTAGTATATTATAAAGCACGGATAAAAAAACTCTTAAATACAAATTATTAGGCACAAGGTATCATCGTTTTATGCAAGATTTTAAAAATATCTTAATTTACAAGTATCAAAGCACAAGATACATATTACTACTGCAGACTTCTAACACCAACCAATTTGGTATATACAAGGTCTTCCTTTTATGCAAATATTTTCATGTATCACTATTAATTAATATATTATATTACTATAAATTTGTTTTAATTATATTATTAAATATGTAATTGGTTATTTTTTTTAGATGTCATTAAAATATATAAGATAATCATTGAATTCTAACAAAATACTTAATTATTTTTATATAAAAAACATTATATTATTAAGCCTAAATTAAACAAATTTATAAAAACATTATCACTTTCTCAAAATTATCCAAAATCTTACTGTAAATCGAGAAAAAAAAACAAAAAAAAAATCATTAAAATCGTGATGTATCTCGCTGCATTGCGCGATTACGCTTCTAGTATTATTAAGTATGCAATTGGTTATTTTTTCTAGATGTTATTAAAATATATAAGATAATCATTGAATTTTAACAAAATACTTAATTTTTTTTATATAAAAAACATTGTATTATTAAGCCTAAATTACACAAATTTATAAAAAAAAACATTATCACTTTCTCAAAATCATCCAAAATCGTACTGTAAATCAACAAATAAATAAAATGTAACATTAAAATCGTGATGTATCTCGCTGCACACTTCTAGTCTTTTCTTCAAGAGTAAACGAAACAGGCCATAAGATGTACTATTGGGCTTGATATAGTGTTGAATCAGTTGGGCTAGGAACCCAGTAACCTTTTACTATTTTATTTTGTTTTGCACTTTATTTTCATTATTTATTTTACAATAAATTACAAAAAATCATTTACTTTTGATTTGGGGAAACCCTCAATTTCGTCCTTCGACTTCAATAATTACATCATTAACCAGGAGGGTTGAATTTTGGTGAGAAGTTAAGTTAACATGAGAAGCTTGAGAAGTGGTTATCCACCGTTGGATGCACATTAGGATGAGATGCACCGAGATGTATCAGATCAATTTCCTTATAAAGCGTGATTCGTGGGTGGGCTTGAGATTATAATTGATCAAGGGTCCAGATCCACTTCTCATGCTTCTTACGTTAACTCAACTTCTTACACGATTCTTCGCCTTAACCAGGATTGTTTATGGGTTGGGTCGGATTGACCAATTGAAAGGTGTTTAAACTAGGGGTGACAATTTTGTACCAAACTAAGCCAACCAACATGTGTACAAACTGTATCAACTAAGTTGGTAGCAATTACAATCAGTTGGTAGTACTGTAACAAGTATGCAACTTGGTTGGTACACGGTATTGGAAGTTGCATACCGTGGTTAGTACAATGGTATCGACTTATTAGTTTTTGAATTTTTTATGTATTGAATATTAAAATTTGTAGTTTTAACTTTTTTTTTGAACATTTGAATGTTTGCAAGTTTTATTCTTTGCAATTAAAAACCCTTAAACATCACAATGGATAACTAAAAACTCAAATAATCACTCCAAATTTGAACATAATAGCGAGTTTTCATATATGTAACTTGAAGTTGGTACAACGTCGGTACCAACATGTATCAACCGTAAACAGTTGCTACGAGTTAAGTTGACACCAATTACAGTTGGTTGATACATAATATAAAATTTTGCGTATCAATTATAATTGGTTGGTACACGATATTGAAGAAAAAAATTTGATATCGTATCAAGTCCACTAGTTTACACAATCCAACCAAATCCGACTAATGCGGCTTCAAAAAGTCACTGATTTAAATATTATTTTGAATTTTAGGATTTTTAATTGTGATGTAAGTTTTGTTACAATCTAACAAAATGGGATGTGACATATACAATATTTATAGGAAAAAGAAAAGTTGATCGTAACATAAGTTTTAAAAAAACATAATGAAAAAGAATAAAAAGAAATTAAGTCCACATTATTTAGTTTTTTAAATGCTTTTTAATAGTCATTAAATTATAAATAAAAAGAATGGTCGTTATTTATTTCAATTTGTTTATAAATTTTGAAATAGACATATGAATAACTAAAAGATTACCGTTCAAATATTATTTGGGATTTTGTTATAAAGGTATCTTCAATAAATTTTTTAAAATTTATCTAAATTGAAGAATCAAAATTTAAAATATGTATAAAAAATTATATTTAATTCCAACATATTCTTTATCATTTTAAAGATTACAATATTGATTATCTATACTATTATATTAAAGTTCTATTACGGTTTTGGAAAACGGTTTTTGGAAAACAATAGTATAATTAAATTTATATTTACCACATTTACAACTAATTATTTAATTTAATTTATATCCCTTGTTTTTTCATTTTTCATTTTACACCCTTATCATTTTAACACAAATAATCGTATATAAACAAAAATGCAATGAAAACTATTTTTGTCCAAAATCTTCATTTCCTTTATTTTTTAAAACTATTGAAGATGCTCTAAGTAATTATCAAATAAACGTTAACGAAAAATCAACAGAAAATTACTGATTTTTCAACAATCTTTTAGTTAAAAAAATTATACCGTTTCTTCAATAGTTCTTTTACTTGTTCTTCTTATTTTCAATAATTTCAAATACATTTCTATGGAAAAAAAATTACCGTCCAAAAATTTCATTATTGTCCACCAATAATATGTATACACGTAATTAGAGATAATATGAATATAGATTTTAAATAAATATAAAATATGATGTGCTTTAATTTCATTGGTGAAACAGATATGAAATTGGGATGTGCTATTTATGACAGGTGATTTTATCCCAAAGAAATCTATTTGAGCCCCCGACCATTGTAAAAGCTAGTTTCAAAGCACGAGAGGTTGAAAGATAAAAGTTTATCGTTGTTTAATGTTTACTAGTGTTGGGCCCGTGCATTGCACGGAAGAATAAATTTTTTGTTGGAATATTGAACCGAGTTAAAATGAAACGTAATTTCTCTGTTAACAGTTAATGAAATACAATGTGAAAAACGAATATATTTTCATAAGTGGTTAACTTGCATATATTCTTAATCGTTTGTTGTTATGACTTTGTGCAATAATATTGGTAATAGTTTTGTATTATATTATTTAAAACTCAAACGACATTTCTCACAACATATTTATCTGACTATTGACTTCAAGACCTCATAGTACTAGTCGATAAAAATAAAGATATGTATATATATATATATATATATATATCTTATTCCCCTACTTCAAAAAATATGATTGTGAGTTTTGAAAAATATAAACAAATCCTCATTAAATAAAATAAAATATAAAAAAGTAGTTTTCCACCATTGACACCCGACCATTCGTCTTCTTCTTGTACTCGGATGATACATAGAGAAGCTATATATAACACCCTAAATTTCGTTACCGGTATATTGATTTATGTGATGCTATATCTACTTGTAACCATAGTTAAAATAGTTGTATTTTTAGACTACTAATGTAAGTCAAAATCTTATGTGGGGGTCAATTATGTACAAATGAAACATGGGTTTAGGACTTGAAATGTTATGAAATATCCATATAAGGACCATTAGTGAATTAGGCTATAGATGAAGGATCAATGTTGGACAAAATGTAAATTCTTAACCTACTTTGCCAAGTTTTTAAACCCATATTTTCAGCCTTAATTTTCATTTTAATCTCAACCTCTCTCTCTTTAGAATCAAAATTCTCTCAACATTCAAAGCTAGGGTTTGCTTCAATTCTCATCATGCAACTATGAAGATGTTAATTTTATGAAAGATTCTTGAAGAAAAAGTAAAGAATTAAGGTATGCCTATATAAATCCCAAGGTATTGTAACACCCTGAATTTTTGGGATTGGGTGAGAAGTTGACCTTTACCCAAAGTTCAAAGGGGTATTCTGTAACTTGGGCTATATAAATACAAATCAAATTAGATATTTTGATTTATATCACAAATATCAGTTTCTTGGTTTTGAGAAGTCAGAGAGAAAGGAAGAGTGCAGGAAAAGCTTTGTTTTGGGTCGATCGTTTCGGGCAAATCGAGGTACGAATCTAGCTTAATGCTTTGATCTGAATGCTTTTAGCCGTGTAGAATCTCGTTGTGAAGGTTTTGAACCGTTCCATTTTGAGATCTGAGTATTTTCTCATTTGGATCTGGGTTGAAATCTGGGTTCTGCGTCGCTGTTCTTGATGAACAAGGCGATGGTCGTTCGACCGGATGGTTGTTCGACCGGATGGTCGCTCGACCGGATGGTTGTTCGACCGGTGTGTCGTTCGACCGGATGGTTGTTCGACCGGATGGTCCCTCGACCCGAAGCCTGTTCGATCGAGGTCGTTCGACCGGAGGTTGTTCGACCGGTGTTGTTGTAGACCGGTGTGGTCCTTTGACCAGTTTAGGTTCTGTTAAGTTGTTAGCTTCTGTGTCTTTGAGTCCTATTCAAGTAACGAGAGGTTTATCTGTATTTCGACTTACCGATTCTTTCGGTGTTATCATAGGTAGCGCTTGTTAAGAAGAAGGAAACAGAGGTGAGTTCCTACCATCATTTTAAACTGTATACATATCAAAAGTTACCTTTTTGATCTTATCTTATTTTAAAAGTAAAATGATGTTTTACCTGTGCGTTTATGCGAAAGAAATATTCAAAGGAACTTCTTTTAAATGCTTTTCATTCTTACCAGAAGTTGAACTGGGAATAACATTTTGTTTATAAAAATGTGTTTGTAACCATATGTTTATTTATGGTTGGTCACATACGTTGTTGTGACGAGTCCTTACCATTACTAGTGGATCCCTAGGTTTTGAGTAGACTGTATTGTTGGGATGTTACATTCCCCAGAATTGTAGCTAGGGATCACTTGTTCCTTGAGGGCAACTTGGTACGGTTATGTGAGGTCGGATACTAGCCATGGTTCATAGTGATCCTAGCGAAGGAGTATACCTTGGTTTTGCGCTTGGGGCTTGATCTCACATTGTAGCACGGACTTTGTGATTCGTATCCGCGGACTCCAATTGGTTTAGCTCGTAACTCGGATTTTTGGCCTAACTTTGTGTTACGCCACAATCCTTGGTAAAATGTTTTGTTTTCGGTCCTTTTATGGCGTGTTTATAACGAAAAAGCCCGGTTGTGGCAAGGACCTAATGAGTAAATTTAATCGCTTTGGAAATACTATCTTGGTGCAAATGTTTTATCTTTTGAGCTTCATAAACTGTATGTTCTCACCAGGCTTTAAGTCTGATGCTTTTTCTCAAATGGTATGTGTATCAGGTTTCCATTAGCGGTGGGTTGCCGGGGTTTTTGGAGAGACGAGTTTTGAGTCTCGAGGTTTTTGGAATTGATTAGTATTGTTGCTGGACATTGTTAAGTCCCATTCTTTTGATAAAATCCTTGTATAGGATTGTATAGTCTTAAAGACTGGTTCCGTTTATAGGAAGTTAATAGATTTACCTTCGTTATATTGTCAGGTTTCCAGGTTTTAATTTACTCTGATTTTCGAGGTGTTACAGGTATGTTGAAGTTTTAGAATGTTATACAAAAGTTTGATCAAGAATTTTGGTTTATGATTGAAGGATTAAGAACTTGAGGTATTGATGATTAAATCTTGAAGGAGTGCTAGTTGTAGAAGACAAACCAAGGTATGTACATCAAATTGTTGATTAAATAAGTTGGAAATTAAGTTGTAAACATTTGTTTGTGATATGGGAATGGTATCTAGTTGATTCATGATGATTTTGGTAGCAATCTTATGAAAAGGAGATATGTTTTGAGCTGTCAAGTAGAGTCTTAAAATTTGCAGATTGTTTGAAAAATCGTATAAAATCGCTTGTTGATCCGATTGAGGTGTATAATATACCTTTGGAAAGATATTTGTGTCTATTACAACTTTGTAGTTTATGTCAAGAGCTTATTTTAACTTTATAAGGCTCAAAACAGTGAGTTTCTTGAGTTGGTCCTGTGAAAAACGAGATTTGTGCACTGTTTTTAGAAAATTCATATAAAATCGGTATTTGCTTCAAAATGGATGAATCCAAAACGATTAGAACCATAAGAAATAGAGGTAAAACTTTTGTTTAGACATTAACACCTGAATGTACCTCTAAGTATGATAAAAATACTCAAACTCGAGTTGGTACAAAGTTGTCAGGTGCAGGGGATTATATATGTTGCATTATTTGTTTGTACCTTGTGCTTTAAGGACTTGTAACGTATGTAATCAAATCCCAATCACGTTTAATCTTATTCAGGGTCAATCTTAAGATAAGAAAGGGGTCTTAACAATGGGATAGAGGCTATAAGCATATGTAAAACTCTAAGGTAACTTGGAGTGACGGGGCTTAAGGTCGGAACATCCAGAACGTGTAGCATCACTCCGATTACCATTTAAGGTACGGATATCCGATTCTTGCGAATCTCTTTAGACATTAGTCTATTATCGAGGTAATATCGTATTCCGTTTACCATCTAGACATCTATTACTCGATTATGATTATAATTCTTCATATTCAATTCACGTAATCATATTGGGATATTGTGAGTTTGATAACTCCTCTAATTGTCGACATTCATAATGTTTATGATCATGGTTATTATTTGGAGCTATCACCATGGCTTATCTTTGATATATTCATTATTGGCTATTCGAGTTGAATTGAACTATCTTTGGATTTGATTATTTCTTTATAATTGATCCGTTATCGCATTTGAATCGTTTTTGGATTTGAACCGTTCTCGGAATTCTATTTTGATATTTAGTGATTGAACGTCACATGTTTTATGAAATTACTTCTTATACATCGACTTGACATGTTTTCAACGATTTGAATATTTCGTGCTTTAAGGCACGACATCGAGGGCAACGATGTCGTGACGCTTCCATGGCGGCTATAAATTGCCATGGCGTCCTTGTGATTAGTACCCCAATGTCAATAAGTGGGTCTGGCCTGGTACCGGCCAACTTGAGGGCGAATGGATCGATCCTAGGAACTGTTTTCGGGAGCCGTTTTTGGGAACCGTTATCGGGAGTCGGTTATCGGAAGGGAATTGAGTGTATTGCCCTATACTCATTTCTTATTGTTCGAGTGGTCCGTACAACCCTCGAACCCAGATGATTTTCTTAATTCTTGACTTTTGGTGTGATGATACGTTTTAGTTACCAGTTGAGATAATTGTGTAAATTGGTGACATGCCACTTTATGTTTCGGTTTTGAGTCATTATTACTATTTTACTCTTATTCTTTTTATTAACTTGTTTATGACTGTGATTTTTATTATATAAATTATCCGTTCACTGAGCATTTGGCTCAGCCGAGGTTTGTTTTGTCCTCGGCAGGTGTAGGATTGCAGATGGGATCATCTCGGAAATGAGAGCTATGGAGTGTAACCATTTTGAAGACGACATTAGATGGAATAACTTTTGATTCTGTAAATATTGTACTATAATTATGTTGTCTTAAATTTAGTCTCCCGCTTGATGGAATTTTTTTGTAGTAATTTTTCTTCCCGTATATGTTAGCCAATTATGTTATTGTGTTTTCATTTCGTAGCACACCGTCCTCTGGTCACGTGGTACGGGGGTGTTACACTATATATATTTATAGTGAATGTAGAGAATATTTTAAAATCTTTTATTTTTATTTTCGATTTTACATTTAAATGTAAATATATTAAAAATATGGAAGAATATTTTTATATCTACATTGTTTCTATTTTATTTTATTTACACTTGGTTAATTTGGAAAGTATTGCGGAATATTTTTATTTTAAAGAATACGATAATTTATTAGCGTATCTCGTTATTTTTTATTTTTAACTCATATCAACCTTCTTTTTTCTTTTTTTAATGCTCGTGAAAAAAAATACGTGTAGATTTTATATTATGCTAATATAAAATACATGTAGATTTTATAAAATAAAATAGATTTTATATTAGCAAAAAAATACGGAAGAAAAAATAGTTTATATTACATCTCATTATGTAAAAATATTTTATAAAGTAAAATATGGAAAAAGATTTTATAAAATAAAATATGGAAAAATCATTATGAGATGTAATATAAAAAAATACGGAAGAAAAAAGATTTTATATTACATCTCATTAATATAGATTTAAATGTAAAATCTACATTTAAAATAGATTATGCTAATATAAAATATATTTTATAAAATCCTCCACCAAAAAAACAAATAGTTATATTAATAAATGAGTATCCATTCCACAAATAGATGATTATGTGAGATACTGTACTTGGAAAGGTTGTACCAAAGCATTAAGAAATTGTAAATTAAGTAATTGACTTTAATTAGTTGTAAATGGTGCTTAAAATGTTGTAATTAAGAGTTTTTTATGTCGTTTTTATAATATAGTATAGATATTCTTTTAAGCATTATTATCATTAAAAAACGACCAAGTTTTATACATGTTTGTCTTGATTATCAATTTTTTTTTACAGAATTAGTCATAAAATCTTTAAATATAAGTTTGAGTATTGTGAAAATGGTTCTCATTTCGTTCATTATTTAAAAGAGATGACGATAATACCCCTATAAGCTTCATAGGGTATCAATGTAACAAGGCTTGTACTAAATAAATTGTATATCACCGGTCATTTACCACCCCACCCTTTTCGATGTGATTTTTTATTTATTAAAACATCGATAAAAAGTGCAAAAAACGGGTTGAGGAGTTTGGTTATGGCGAGGAGGTAGGAGCGGGATGCAGACTATCGGGAACAGGGTTGTGGTGCAAGGCAACAATGTGGTGGTGAGTTGTTAGTTGATATAGGTGTCGTTTGTTAGTTGATAAGATGTGATTTTAGTTATGATTAATAAGAGGTGATGTGTAAAAAGGTATGAACGATTTAGACTTAAGAGTCATTAAGAGGTTTTTAAAAAAAAACCACCACCCCATAGATGTGTGATAGAGGAATTGAAGTCGATATAGATTTAAGATGTTGGTTGATAGTCTCAGGGGTAGTGGTGTGACTGTTTGCTTGACAAATATGCTTCAAATGGACAAAGCAGAGTCGTCTATTAGTATGTTAGAAACAAATTACTTACACTTGGGACCCTGAGATTTATATAGTCCAACCTGTGAACCCACCTAAAAAAAGACCTATCTAATTTCTTTCAAAATTCAAAATCTGCTATTTGATTTCAGAATTTGCCGATCAATAAAAAAAACGACTGTTTGATATTTTTTTGACTTTGTCAATTTAAACATTTTTTTTTTAATTTATAAGATTTTTATAATACGATATAAAATTTTATATATTGTTTTGTTTATTACTCATTTCACACGATATATAATTTAGTACCCGTGTAACAAAGCCTAAAAAAAATTAAGACATCATGCTTTCACAACGTTAAAACTAACTTTAAAAGTTTTAAAAAAAATGAATATACACAAACACACGTTTTTATTTGCAATTGATTTAAATTCCAAATAATATTGTACACAATACAAAAGACACCCTTTAAAAAGAAAAAAGACACCCTTTTAAATATATTACAATATATTAAGACTTCTAGATATATTATCAACAATTGATTTCATTTTTTTAAATAATTCTTTTTATCAAGCAATCAAATGATAAGTTTGATGATATATTTAAAGATCTTCATTCTATTTTATTCTGCTTATATCATACATACAACAGAAACAACAGATGATCAATCAAGACCGACCTATGCGGTCAGTGGTCGACGATGGCGTCAGCCACTATACCACAATAGGATTCGATGCAACATTTGGACGCCTTCCCTTCCTCCGTAATCACATACTTCAAGAAATCCAAATGATTAAAAGCCCTGAATCGTAAAGAATGTTCATCATCGTCAACTAGTTTCTCCGGCACCTCCACTGTCGCCCTCATGAACGAAAATATCCCCAATGAATACCTAACCACTTCTTTTGTGTGTGTTCTCATAGCCACTTGGTGCACCGGTGCGTAGATCCTCCCATTGCTCCATGCCTATGTAACAAAATCAACTAAAATGTCAATGGTCAAACAATATTCAGGTTACTGGTATATCCCATTTTTTAAGGGGTTCCCAGCCTATGCCCAGACTAATCTCGGAAAACTGCGACTGTAAGACATTAGTCCTGATAAACTCAGTGGACACAATTGTTGTGGACTACTGGAATTGATCCCAGGACAGTTTGGAGACTGAAACAAGTAAGAAATTACCATGAACGGTTCTCCGGCTACAACCACAAACGTCGATGGGGAGGGTTTGTGGTAGATCCACTCTCCATTTCTCATATTGATCTCTAATCCTTTGACGTTGTTGTCGTCTAAAATCGCCAAGAAACTCTTATCTGAGTGGGGGGGAAGACCAATGACGCCTTCCTCCTCACTGGGTGCTCGATACTTCATAAATCTAGCCAAGTACATCGATGATTCTATCAAATCGTCACATTGCTTGGCTTCGACCCCGTAGCTATCAAACACCATTCTCATAACGCAATGATCGATTTCGGATAATAGTTTCATGTAATCGAATGCACTTTCACTATAACAAAAGCGAGAATGAAAGTTTTATCAAAGAGGTGCTAGCCTAGTGGTAAGGCCCTGGGGGGATAGTGCATGGTATGCCTATCTACCAGGGTTCGAATATGTTCGAATCCTGGAGGATGCACTTCGGCGATACCCAGACCTTGGGTCGGACTTCGGGTCAGTTCGGGTCCAGGTTTACGGGCATACCAGTCTATGGGTATGCGGGTTCGGTCTTGACCGGGCTTAGTCGTACCTAGGCAGGTCCAGTCGCTTTGGACTGGGTCGGGTCGCCGCGGATTAGTTGGTGTTGCCCAATTGGATGCCCGGATACCGCAGGTGCGTGTGTGTGTGGGCGTAGCCCAAGTTGCCGTACAAAAAAAAAAAAGAATGAAAGTTTTGTTGCGACAACAAAAACGTCATCAATATGACACTATATTTTATAAGTTTTTGAATATATAGAGAGGGGGGGGGGGTTCAGTCGAATATAAACATGGAAAGTTTACAAACATACACACCAATTCCCATCGTCCATCTAGTCTAATGAACATCTAGTTTCATAAATATATCGATTGTTTCATAATACAAAACACATATCATAATTAATAATGAACTCTAAATCATCTTTCAATAAATATTCAAATCATAATAAATGTTCCATAGATATCTTAATTGGCTTGTTTGTACGATTTGTATTTCCATGGTTTGTATATAATTCCCCCCCCCCCCCCCCTTCTCTCTGTCCATTGCAACCAATCTCAACCATCCATTTAATCTAGTGAATATGTGGTTTCATAAATATCTTAATTGTTTCTTAATACAAAACATCGATCATAATTAATGAACTACAATCATTTTCCATAAATATCCAAATCATAATTAATGAATATTTATCATTTTCATAAATATTTCAATTTCTTTGAGTTGTATAGTTTGTAACAAATGAATGGTTTTCGAAGCCTCCTCTCTCTCTCTCTCTCTCTCTCTCTCTCTCTCTCTCTCTCTCTCTCTCTCTCTCTCTCTCTCTCTCTCCATATATAGATCAAACAAGAACATAATTAAAGTAAGAGAACACGAAAACAACAAAATTACATGTAATTTTGCATTTGAATCATACTCATTTACAAAACACGGTCAACCAAAATCGTGCATGATCACATGCGATTTTACATGAATTTAGTGTATAACTATATGTGATTTCACTCTTTCTCATGTTCTCTAACTATATATATATATATATATATATATATATATATATATATATGTGTGTGTGATGTGTTTCATTTGCAAACCAATCACTTCATACAAACTTTTCAAACCACTATATTAGAAAACACGTTCATTATGATCATGAGTTTAGATTAGGAAACACAATAAAATCAGATATTTATTAGACTTGATGAACGACTAAGATTGGTTTGTAAAGTTTGTACGAATTATTTTGTTTACAAATGAAACCCCCACTATATATTATATATAATTTCATTTGTTGTTCTTGATCCGACAACCCATTTTTGCACAAATTTCAGAAACCGTAGCGAACAATGTTTACCAGAAGGCGTTGTTGCCGGAAGGAAATAGGAGATCGGTGAAGCTTCTAGTAGCTTCCATTGTCGCACCATTTTCGATCCCGAAATACTCCCAAAGCGGCATCGACGAGTAGTTTCCGTATCCGAATCCGAGAATTTCAGAAGTGTTCTTAATCTTCGTTTCATTTGGGAGATCAAACAAGTCCTTTGAGAGCTCGAAAATGGCGTCACGTAGATCCGTCGGAACTTTGTCTGTAGTCACCACGAAACAACCGTCGTCTTCCAGCGCTCGCCGGACGGCGTCGGACGTCGATCGCCAAGCGTCGGTGCTAGGGTTTAGGGTTTGATTGTTGAAGGTGATGACCAGAAGCTGCGATTTGGGAGCCATTGGTGATATCTTCCTTTTTGTAACTGATTCTAAATTTTCTGTTTCTTTTGGCTTTTATATAGTTATTTTTGTCATTTATTACTTTTTGTACAATAAAATTGAACATCAGTTAATTTGAGGTAGGGTTTTTTTTGGTTGTTTTTAATTAAGTAATGTGTGGGTAGAGCTAGGGGTGTAAATGAATTGAGTTGGTTTATCTCGACTCAAGCTTAATTATTTTTGAGGTCGAGTCGATCTCGAACATAAAATAGAATTCGTTTAACTTATCGAGTTGAACTTTATAATATCAATGTTCGACTCGGCTCGTTCGAAAACTCGATTCAACTTATCGAGTCGAGTCGAGCCTTTCGAGCCAAACATGCTCATATATTTAGTAATCATACAAACCTATAAACGAGTTAATCGATCGCGAGTTCGAACTCATAAACGAGTATCGAGCTCGAGCTCGATAACTCAAAAAATATTCGAGCTTGAGCTCGAGCCCTGCATTGAAAAGTTAATCGAGATCGAGCTCAAGCCCAATATTAATTTTTTGAGCCCGAATAAATTAACCTACTACTCGACTCGGCTCGTTTACACCCCTAGATAGAGTTGTCTTCGTGTATTAAATTTTCTGTTTAAGTTGAAAAGTTTTTTTTAGGGTTCCTTAGTAGAATTAAGGAGTGTGTTTTTAAGTTGGATGGGGCAAATTTGAAAAAACTTGGGGGGCGTTTGGTTCGCATAATGGAATTTGATGGAATTAGAATTCATTGAAGGAATTTGATGGAATTTGACCATGCGTTTGGTTGGTAGGAATTGAATGGAATTCAATCCTTTCACTTTATCTAAGGAATGATGAATTCATTGATTTGTGGAATTCAATGAAATTCAAAGGATTCCATCATGATCAATATGTGAACCAAACAAATGAATTGGAATTTGGTCAAATGAATTATCTATTCCAATTTCTTCAAAATCCATGAACCAAACACCCTATTGGTTTTCTGTGTATAACTCTCAATAAATATAGAGCATCTTTAACAATTATGTTAAAATAGAAAAAAGAGTAAACTACACTTTTGGTCCTTGTGGTTTCCTGAAAGTAATACCTTTCGTCGCTACAGTTTCAAAAATACAGTTTCGCCATCGTGGTATGCAAAAACGACCGGGTTTGGTCCCTCCCTCTAACAGCTGTTAAAAATTTCCATTAGATGAGGGGTATTTTCGTCTTTTCAGATTTTTATTTTCTATTATACAGGGACCAAAAGTGTAACTTACTATAATGTACATAGGGACTACAAATGTAATTTACTCTAAATATTGTACTAGTATAATATATACACATTTTGACCTAAACCTGAGATAAGGAAAAACACGGCGAAATTGTTGTCCCTAGCCAAAACATCGACGTCAACCACAAATCACAATCTCCCTCCCTCCTTTACCTCCGACGAACTCCGTTTTACTCAACCTGTCGTCGCTGTTGTCGCTGCCACAACCCTTGTTACCGTCGTTGCAGCACCAACACCACCTGAGATGACGACAACAATTTTGCCGGCCATCTTGAAATCCAAGACCGGCGACCATCTCCGACGCATCCCCTCACCTTGGATCTGGGTTGCGATTCGACTGGATAGTATATAAGTGTGTTTGCAGAAGAACAAGAAGGTCAAGCTTCCAATACCCTCTTCTCTGAAACCCATCGTGTGCTTGCTTTTCCGACCCCCCAAATCAAACACAAAAATGAAACCCATTCTTCAATAAACCCCGTCTTCAATAAACCCCATCGTGTGCTTTCTTCAATACATCTAATATATCCATATCACAGAAAATAGTTTTGTTTAGAAGTTTGCGTTTGTAGTTGGAAGCGACACAATAGCTGTCGTGAGTTCACGACGTTGCTAGGAGAGCAAGATCACGAGGTTTGTATCATCTACATCATGCTATGGTTATTGGGCTGGAAAAAAAAAGGAGAGTTTCGAAGAGACGATATACCTTGCTTTCTCGTGTTGATGTTGATTAAGGTTTAAGTTAGATTTAGGGTTTTATTTTTATTTTGTTTTTGGTTTCTGAATTTAAACTTGTGTTTGATTTGGTGTTGGTGTTGGTGTTTGGATTGGGGTTTGACCCGAAGAGTTTAACTAGAGAAGAAGGTCGGTGGTTTGGCCGGGGAAGATGACCAGGAAATGAGGTTCACCAGAAAGTCTATATATATTGCATTTATGTTTTGTTTTTTAAAGAAAAATGGGAGAAAAATAAAAAAGACTAAAACACCCCTCATCTAACGAAATTTTTTAACAACCGTTAGAGGGAGGGACCAAACCCGGTCGTTTTTTCATACCACGATGGAGAAACTGTATTTTTGAAACTGTAGGGACAAAAGGTGTTACTTTCAGGAAACCACAACAGGGACCAAAAGTGTAGTTTACTCTAGAAAAAAATAGAGGTTTTAGCAAATTTTTTGCTCTAACGGTTATGGTATGTTAAAATAGAGAAAATAGAAGATAGAGATATAAATCTCGAAATTTGAAGAAATTTTTAAAACCCACTTTTTAAGAAAAAAAATAATATTTCAACCAATAAGAAACAGTGAAGTAAAATGTTTTTGAGAGAAAAATAATATTTTATTTATGTATTATTATTTTAATAACATAATCAATACTACAATTTCTAAAATAGATTAGTTGTCGGAGTTGGAAGTGTTTTTTTTTCTTTTTTGAGATTTTAACTTTTGATATTCAATTTAGAAAAAATATATCATAGCTGTTGGAGATGTTTTTACTGAATAAGCCAATTTTTATATTATTAAACGATTATCAAAAATACAATCATATATAACTGACCGAATAAGTTTTGACACATGGGTGTAAATGTGCCGAACCTACTAGCAGGTTATTTGAGCTCGGCTGAAAAAGATATACCGAACTCAGAGCTCGACGAGCTCCAATAACTTTTTCAAAACAGGACTCGAAAATTCACAGATCCAATATTTTTTGAATTATCAAGCGCTCTTTTAAATATCACGTTTAGAGTCTCGTTAAGTTTTCCACATCAAAACTGCATGTATGCATGCCGAACCTGAACCGTGTAGAGATCGGTAATTATTTTTATATTTTTCAGCTCCTTTTTACCCGCTCTGTTTGCAGTTCTTCAAAACCCTAATTATTTCATTGATTTATTCTTCTATGTTAGGTGTTTCTGCTAAAATCGTTCGATGATCAGGCATCGATCTGTAGGAACAATTGAAGATTGCTTCAGGTTTGTTTGCTCTTCTTTTAGATCTCTAATTAAACGTGAATTTATATCGGAGTATTTCCTTATGCTTATTACATCACTAATTTGATCGATCATAGTTTCAATTTGTCTATGCTTTGTTCGATTTCTCAATTCATTTATTGGATCTATACAATGATACCTAGGGTTTTGGCATTTTAGATTAAACCAGGTCGCTTTGTTGCTCATTAAGCTTGTTATTTGTTTTAAACACCGTGATGAATTTTGGAGTTTTTAATTTCAGTTCTTATTGATTAGATTTAGAGGTAGTGTTACAACTTAGAACTTAGAAATCTGAAAATCGATAACAATATCATTTTTTAATTTTTGTAAACTGATGTGTAACTTAGGAAATTAATTTGATAATTTCATCGTTGTGCATTAATATCAACACCTGGTACCACATGAGTCATTAACAATGATGTAATACTAACTTATGAGTTAATTTTTAAGACAATGCTGTTGGTGTTTTCCTAGCTCTACTAAACACCTAATGTTCTCATTTGATCTTATCTAATATTTGCAAATAAACATCAAGTTGATCATAATTAATTTCATGATTTCATTTTCTGGAATTGTACTATAATCTTTTTTATATCAGGTCATCTTCTTTGATTTTTCAGAATTTATATTATATGCTTCCCAGTTGTGTTTTATTTAATTACCGACCATATAACTATATGATATCCTTCGTCTATAATGGTCCCCGAAAACCATCCTTGTATTAACCTGACCAAGATGGTCCCGATATGGCGATATATGCAAACACGCAATCATGATGTTCTTTCTTTGAACAGGTAGTAAAACAACAAAGTATAGTTTGATGCTTTTCATCCTTCGTTTTCATGAATAAACATCTTCATTTAATGAAGAATGGTAAATTGACTCTTATATAATCATGAGGGTTAGCTCAACCGGCAAATAAAGGCTAGGCCATAGGACTCCTCAGTCCTCCCTATAGGTCGCTAGTTCGAGTCTCCTCAAGGCCACTGAGGATTTTCTTGGCTGACATCTTTAAGTCCCCATCGGATTAGTTGACGTGCACGTAAGCTGGCTCGAACACCCACACTAAAAAAGTGATCTCTTATTTGTGTGGCAAAGAATGACCATATTAGGCTCATCCATCTTGGGTGCTCTGTATACAAGAATCTAAAAAAGTAAATAGATGATGATGATGTTATGTAATAGAATCATATTGTTTTTGTTGGCTCTAGCTTCAAGCATCTAAGAAGGTAAATAGTAATTGCTATGTGAGAAATATATTATTCATCTAGTTTTGGCCCAACGGTAACGGTGAGGAGTCTGCTTGAGTATTTGTATAATATAAATATTATATACTTAAAAAAAACTTAAATTATTAATAAGTAATCAGAAGAGTTGTGTTTTTTCTACAGTTGATGTGATCATACTAGAAATCCTCATTGTAGATCAGTAAAACCCATGCCTATGCTTTCTGAGGAGTAGAAGGCATTTTCTCAGAATATTAATGGCAGGATTATCGGTGGAATATTAATTTCCTTAGGTCCCGTTTGGTTTGGAGGATTGAATTGGATTTAGAGGGATTTGGAATTGAATTCCATGCCAATCCCATGTTTGATTCAAAAGATTTCTTGGATTTGGAATCCTGGGATTTCGTTGAAACCATTGCAAATCCTACAAATCAAACGCCCCCTTAATATCTTAGAGGGTGTTTGGTTTGACAAAATGTTTTTAGGGCGCGTTTGGTTTGGGGGATTGGAATGGAATGGATTGGATTTCAAGGAGGGATTTGGATTTGGAGGGATTTGGATTTGGGGGGATTTAAAATCCCTTCATGTGTTTGGTTTGTAGGATTTTGAATGAATTTCAAATCCATTCCTTTACAAGTCTTGTTTGGTTTGTAGGATTTGGATTGAGTTTTTTTTTAATATATTTTTTTGTTTTATAAATAATTTATTTTTATTGGTAAACTTCAGATTTGGATCGATACAATTTGACGTCTGGATCAATGTTTTAAAAACCGGGTCGACCCGGCCGGTCGAACCGGTGAAGGGACCGGGTTTATGCCATTTTATGACCCGGATTGAACCGGCCGGTTCTATTAAAAAACGGTTGAACCGGTCATAACGAACCGGTATCGAACCGGTTGACCTGGTAACAAAAGTTAAAAATGAATAGTCCAATAGGCAATACGTATTAGCGTTAAAAACCAACACTCCAATGTCTCAAGATCAATGATTAAGTTTGATCGTTATATTTCGTTTGGATGTATTTGAATTGATGAAAAACTTATGCATATGTGTGTTTATTTAATGTTTTGGATTGATGTAAAACTTGTTGTTATGTGTTTTTTTTAATGTTTTAACTTGTGGACATCAATATTTTGGTTATATATATATATATATATATGCATGAAAATGAAAAATACAAATAAATTCTTGAAACCGGGTTGAACCGTGACCCGGTTACCACATCGGGTCAATAAAAAAACCGGTTTTTAAAACATTGGTCTAGATCACGCTTTAGAATTCGTCGGATTTGGATTTCAAATCCAGGCCCAAAGCCAAGGATTTCCAAATATGGGAAATTGGCTGAAATAGCCATATTACCTAGCCAATTGAATCTCCTAGTCATTTCTCTCCATGATTTACCAAAATAGACTTAGGTCCGCAATGGCGGACCTGCAGGTCCTCTACCTCCAGAAAAAGACAAAAAAAAATTGTCGGTCCAAGCCAGGTCCGCAACGGGTAGGTACGCCACCCGACCCAAGTCCGCCATTTCGTCACGTGTCACGATCTCACTCAACGACAGCTCCGCCATGGCGGACCTAGGTCTATTTTGGTAAATCATGGAGAGAAATGGCTAGGAGATGCAATTGATAGAGTAATGTGGCTATTTGAGCCAATTTCCCTTTCCAAATCCATCATATGAGGAATTTTAAAATGGTCAACGGATTTGAAATCCGGTCAACGAAATCCTTTCCTGCAAACCAAACGCAGGATTGGATTTGGATTTAATCCAAATCCATTCCAATCCCGCAAACCAAACACGCCCTTATGGTATTTGGATTTTGTGGAAGGAATTGGAATCTTTGGTGTTTTTGGTTTGTAGCATGGACGGACCTAGTGTGTAGGTTATGGTGGCACGTGCCACCTTATTATTTCTCCGAAGAAGGATAAAAAAATTTAGGTTTGTGAAAGGTGCAACCGTATCGTTTTGGAAGGTGCTACCGTATTATTTTGGAAGCTTCAAGAAGGTGTAACCGTACCTCGTAATCAACCAAAAAAACTGTTGAGATCAACTTAAAAACCAAAGAAAACTCTTGAAATCAACCAAAAAACGGAAAAAAAATCCCTCGAAATCGATAAGAAAAACTTAAAAATCCGTCGAAATCAAGAAAAAAAGCTTTAAAAATTCCTCGGAACGGTGGAATTAGGCTAAAAACACATTAGAAAATCTTGAATGTCAGTAAAAAGACGAAGACACGTCGATAAAAATCGTGTTTTTTGTAATTATTTTTTGTCTATATTATATGGTGCCACCGTATGAAATAATTTATCGGTCCATCCCTGGTTTGTAGGATTTAGAATTGAATTGAATTCCATTCTTTATAGATAATTTATAAAAAAAAATTATAAAAAATAATCAAATTACCTTTTATTAATCGATTATTACAAAACAAATGTTTTTAACATATTTTAAAACAATATTACAAAAAACCTTATAAAATCCTGTGAAATACCAACTACCTTGTTTGTGGGATCTCATTGAAATCCCACAATTTCAATTCCTGACTTTCCTTTAAATCAAACGTGGGATTGGAATGAATCCTATTCCAAATTCCGCAAACCAAATGGGTAATTAGTATCTCAGTTTTTTGCATGTCATTGAAGTAGATGATAATGACCAATATCACTGAGTTTTCTTCTGAGCTAGAGAGAAGTCATGTGTGCCCTGTATTCTACTCCCTTCATCCCAAAATAAACGTCCACATATCTATTTTAGTTTGTCTAAAAATAAGTATCCACTTTCAAAAGTAAGCACCTACTTTTCGATTGTACCCTTAATTACGAGTCAAGGTATCCATTCCTCCTTCTGCTATTAAGGGTAAAATTGTCATTTAGTTAACTCCAAAGTCTAAAACTACATGCTTTTTCATGATGTACATTTATTTTGGGTTCTCTACTGAATATGAGAAAGCCATAACTATTTCAAATGAAGGCTGAGAAACTTGTGTACATATAGAAATACATTTGTAAACCAAAAAACAGGAAAAAGAACATCACTTGTTCTCAAACATCAAACATTGCAAATCACAAGGGTTGTGGCGTACTGGTTAAGGCCCTGGGGGATGTGGTGGAATATCCCATCTGCCCAGGTGCGAATCCAGGCGTACACAACAATTGTGGCCACTGAGATTTAATCAGGGTTGATGTCTTACAGTCATAATTTGACAAGGGATTAGTCTAGGCATAGCCTATGACACCCTTCCCAAAAAACAAAAAAAACATCAAACATTGCAACATATAAAAACCTAGACACCACAGAAGTCTTTGAGAATGTTTTGTGATTTCCTGCCATTTATAGTAACATAGAAATTCAGGAGATCAACATGATCAAACGGCTTGAATTGTAGCGGGTGCTCGTTGTCCACAAATTCATCGGGTACTTTCACCGGCTTACTCAAGAACGAAAACAGTGCAATAGTGTATCTTGTTTCTTTACCCTTCTTGTCCATGGTCACTTTGTGGTTTGGTGAAAGCACCCTGTTGTTACTCCAAGCCTGTCCAACCAAGAACCACACTTTAAAATCTACTACCGAGTTCAAGTTATACAGATAAGAACCTGAGAATCAACTATTTCATGTATTATTCATGATAAATAACCCTGAATGGTCATAATGCATATTCGTGATATCAATCATTTCCATCATGAATATCGTGCATTTTTATCATAATTATCATGTATTTTTATTATGAATAATTTTTCATCATGAATATCTATCACGACATTCATCATGAATCACTACAACAAAATCGGGTTTATAGGACGCTGACAATGTCTAATGTCCTAATAGACTGTTTAATAAGACTTAAGTTTATAGGACCAAACGATAATTTGTCCTATCTAAAAGTGTGATATTATGCATGGATTAGATATATCATGGCGAATTCTTCAAAAAAATTATGTCTTCCACAAAGGAATCTGATAAGTGAGATTTCGAGTAAGTGTTTCCCTAATCTTCTTCTGTCCGAAAAATGATTTTTCGAAATAATGAGTCACCATTGATATCGACACATCTGACAAGTTTTTTTAGGACATTTTCAATTTTCTTGTAGTGAATAAAACATGAATAGTTAGTAATCACCTTGCAAGCATCGCCTGCCATGACCACGAATGATGAAGGAGGGAATTCTACAGAAATCCATTCCTCGTCTCTAGCTCTTATTTCCAACCCCGAAACCTGATTCTGGTGAAGTATGGTCATGAAACTTTTATCCGTGTGAGACGGAAAAGCCATTGTGGTCTCGTTCATCTCCGGTGCTCTGTATTTCAGATACCGGAGAAGATAGGTCGTAGAGTCGATATGAGCATCACTATGCTTCTTCTCCATACCATAGCTTTCAAACAACATCCTTATTACCATATTGTCTAGTTTAGCCACTGCCCTTGAAAACAACATTGAGGTTTCACTACAAAATAGAAGACAGAAAATTGAAGTTATGATCTACTTCTTTTTGGCATATGGGGACCCACAATGCAAGAAAATCAGTTAGGTTTAGATGTCCTAATAGATTGTTTTATAGGACCAAACAATTGTGTCTCATGTAAAGGTGTTACAATAAGTTGATAGGACGCTTCGAAGCATCTTAACAAGTTTTTCAGGAAAATGTTGAATAGTGTCTTATTAGTCTTTTTATACGACATTATTTGAAAATATGTCTTATAAAAACAAGTGTGTAGTCGTGTAAAAAAAGCTAATAAAACATTTTATTTCAAAAGGTTCCTAAAATACTTGTTGGGATGTGCTCAAACACGTCCTATCAAATTATTGCAACACCTTACATGGTCATATGAAGCAATCTATTAGAACATTTAGACAATTTTTTTTTGGGTAAACATGAGTTTTCGGGTCGGCTTAATTCCACGACTAATCCCCTGTGCGACCACGAATGGCCTGGAGTCATTGCACGTGAACCTCCATGGCCACAAGGGCTTTGGCAGCACCTGGATTCATATTTAGACATATTTGGCGTTCTATAAAACCGATTTTGTTGTAGATACATATGTATGTACTTACCAGAAGGAGTGATTTCCGTTTGGCCACATAAGATCCGTGAAACTTTGAGCACCGTTAAGCTCCGTTGCGTAGTCGATCCCTAACCCTTCATGAAGTGGAACGATCGGCATCTGGCCTACGTATCCATGGTACGGCTTTTCGACTATATTTTTTATTTTGGTTTCGATCGGGAGATCAAACAACTCATCTGCAGCAAGAAACACAGATTCTTGAAGATTGGAGGAAACTCCATCATATAGGGCTATGAAACAACCATGGTTTTCAAGGGCAACCCTGATATCATTACATCTAGAGGACCATGAACTTGAACCAGGCTTTAGGTTTTCATTTGTGAAGTCTACTACAAGAAGTTTGGGCAATGTTAGGGAACCCATGGTTTAGTTGGATGAGATCTAATGATGGTGTTGGTCATATTATATAGCCCCAAATCTTAATAGGTAATCATCAGGTCCGTTTGGTTCGTAGGAATGGAAAAAGATTTGGGGGATTTGGAAATCAAATCCATTCCAATCCCGTGTTTGGTTTGCAGGATTGCTCGGATTTGAAATCCTAGGATTTCTTTGAAATTCCTCGAACATAGGATTTTGAAATCCCACTGGGGTGGCTGAGATTTTACGGGATTTTTTAGGATTTGTATATAATTATGTTTAAAAAATATGTTAAAAACATTTGTTTTCTAATAATCAATTAATTATAAGGTAATTTAATTACTTTTATATTTTTTTATAATTTTTTAATAAATAATGGAATTCAATTTCATTCCAAATCGTACAACCAAACACACCAAAGATTCCAAATCCTTCTACAAAATTCAAATTCCTCAAAACTATTCCATCAAACCAAACGTCCCCCTAATAGGTATGAGGTCTGGTACAGGGGACATGACAGTATAAAAACTCGTTGTCCTGTGTTTGATGTGACATTAGACTGGTACAGAATAGGGCCTAAGTGGGAGAAAAATATCTTTTTGGGTGTTGCTCTATGCATGTTAGAATCAGGTCAAATCATGCATTAAAAATGTAAAAAGTAAGTCTTGATGTTGACGTATGTACGAAGAAAATTAGTAGGTAGAAGTGCATTTAACAATACATAGGGGTGCACTTAGCTTACCTTTTATTCCATCCCATTAAAATAGATGGAACAAAAATTAGGGAAATGAGACAAGATTGGTAAATTACTAAACAACCCATCTGAAATTAAAACCCTAAAACCTTCTACATTTTGTTCCCCTTCTTATCCCACTCTCTCCAATGCAGTCGATGGGGGCCTCCGGAAGAGTTATCTTTTATGTTTAACAGTCTAGTCTACCCCACCCTGGAAACAACCAAGTCGGAGGTAGGGTCCAGTGGTTGAAAGAGAACCATTTGCATCGGTCCATGCTCACGACATAACGGAAGAGTCTATCGGTGGATTGGCTCTCGACCTTCCACATTCGACCAGTCCAATCCCATTCACGTACCATACGTATAACAATACACATAAAATATTATAACCAACTCAGTAAAATCACCTCTTTGATTTTATGTGTAGAAGTAACGTCTGTGTACATTAATTATATCCTTTCAGACCCTACCTCTGCATTAGAATACCATCAATTTAGTGGTAGAATTTGTGGTATTTTAGTTCTGATTTCTTTGATTAGTCGATAATAATTGCGTTTGGGTTGCAAGTTCGATGAATAATCAACCAACAATCAATGTTTGGTACCACATGAATCATGCAACCTTTGTATAATATGATATAATGATATGATTTTGATTTGAAAAATATTTTATTGTAGAATAGTGGTTTTGAATAATGAAATTTGTATCATTCGTACCAATGTGTCAATCAAATCTCAAATTTTAATTTCTTGCTTTGGACGGATTATGAATAATTTATGCTAAAAAAAAACCATTCTTCAGTTGTCAAATAGATGGACCACTCTTTTTTTATATATAAATGTAAGCATCATCCTACAATATATGTTAAAATACGATATCTAAAATCAATAAAATAATTATATACATCTCTAACTTTGACAGTTACTGTACTATAGTAATTTCATCATTAATTATATTATGTAAACATTATGTAAATTCATCATCCCAATTGGCAATACACTTTATATAAAGAAGTTATAATACATTCAACCTCATTTATAGATACATTTAAATAAATATATCTATCTCCTCAATCATAAGTTTGAGAAATTTCTTCAAATTTGTAGATTTCTATCCTTTTTTTCTTCTCTATTTTAGCATACAGTAGTAGTTGTTGGAGCCAAAAAAAAATTCTTTAATCTCTAAAATCTCTATTTTTAACATAGTTGTTAGTAGGGGTGTAATGAGACGAGACAACTCGCGAGCTACTCGAGATCGACTCGGTCAACACTCGACTCGAATAGGCTCGACTCGAACTCGAGCTTGACTCGATATACTATACTCGATAAGCAAAATAATAATAATAATTAGTAATATTATTTTAATTTAATTGATAATAATAATAATAACAATAATAATATATAGTAATAATAATAATAATAAAACTCAAGTTTTTTTATTTTTTTTTGGAAAATGATGGTGTAAAAGACATGGGTAAACTCTTGATGGTGTGTCTAATTCATCCCACATTGGCGGGATATAGAACCCAATGCTTTGAACTTCACTATATATAGACTTTTCTTCTCCCTTGTTTTACATCTTTTGTCTTTGTTAAATGGTTTGAGCCTATGTAGGGTAATAAATGAGAGACAACTCGCGAGCTACTCGAGATCGACTCACTCCAGACCGACTCGGTCAACACTCGACTCGAATAGACTCGACTCAAACTCGAGCTCAACTCGATATACTAATGAGTCGAGTCGAGTATAATGATACTCGAGTTCGACTCACATCATTTACACCCCTAGTTGTTAGAACAAAAAAAAACTTTTAAATCTCGATTTTAACATACCTATTAAAAATACACCTTGTAAGTTACTCCTCTATCATATCCAACCCATTATCAAGATTCACCAAATTCTTATTACTGGTAGCATCAAAAAAATGCATTTAACGAATATGTTCTCAGTTTAAAAAAATTAATCTTTTTGGGGTTCTACAACAAGAGGGCAAAGTAGGGGTTTAAACGATTAGAGCCGAGTCGTATCTTATTCGAACTCGGCTTGAAAAAATAATACCAGGTTCGAGCTCTCGAGCTCGAATATTTTTTGAATTATTGAGCTCGAGGTCGATGCTCGTTTAAGTGATTGGACTCGTGATTGATTAACTCGTTTATTAGTTTAAGTTCGATAATATTTATATTTTTGTTGTGTGATTTATGAATATATGAGCATGTTTGGCTCGAAAAAGTATGTGCTGGAATGGCTCGACTCGACTCGAGAAATTAAATCGAGTTATCAAACGAGCCGAGCCGAGTCGAACATTACTGTTACTGTTATGAAGCTCGGCTCGTTAATTTTTAACGAGTTCTATTTTGTGTTCGAGATCGACAAGCTCGAGAATTATTAAGCTCGAACTCGAGATATACAAACTCGAGTAACTCGTTAAAAGCTCGAATAATTTAATCCCTAGGCTCAAGATTTTACTACTTCAAAAAATATTTTATTTTGCTTTCTTTTTGTATTTAACTTCAGTAATTAGATACATATTGACGTTGAAATGAACAAAGTGAAACGAAAACATATACGTGAATAAATTAAAAATTATTTAAGCAAAAATTCAAATCCAAATCCAAATGGAATAGAACTCAATAATTGTGGTATGTATATAATTAAGACTAAATTACAAAAGTGTCCTTGTGATTTGTTGAATCTTTTGTTTTTGACATATTAAAAAAAACTAAACCCAAAACGAGAGATTCATTACCATTTCTCCGAGAGGTTAAAAATCATTAATGGACTAAATCTAAAATTTACCCAAACCACTAGGATGAATTTTGTAATGTACTCGAAATAGAACGGTTTGAACATAATTTTGAAATAATCTAAATTGTATTCAAATGTATACGCCTTTTAAATTGTTTTATTTTGAAATCATCTAAATAGATGTTAGATATGCTCTTAGGATATAGAATCCATGGATGTGTTAGATCATCTCCAACAGTTTCCCCATTTTAGAAATAAATCATTGATTATAATATTAAAATATTATATAAACATTTTATTTTAAAGTTTTTCATTGGTGGGATATAATAAAAAATAGTTTCTCTCTCTTAGTAATCATTTTTAGGGCATATTTGGAGAAATACTCATTCTCTCTCCTACTTTCTCCGTTTTGGGTATAGTTTTGGAGAAACTGTTGGAGCAAAAATATAGCTCAAAATCCTCATATTCTTCATTTTGGAGAAGCTGTTAGAGATGCTCTTATGATATAGCTTTTTATATCAAAATATAAAACAAAGTTTAGGTTAGTTTTTATTTAGTATAATAAAGTTTTTTTTCCCCTCAATCAATATAACAAAATTTATTTGATATCTATTTTTTGATTGGTAACCTGTTGATAAAATCATAAAAAAATTATGAGAAAATGGACAATAAACTTGACATCAATATAATAAAATTTTATAAACTCAAAAGATTACCGATCAAAATGAGTAAAACCCAGAAGGTTAAGGAGGGTTCAAACCTCAACAAAGGTCGGTATTTGTTGTATATATAAAAATCATATACTTCAAAAATACAAATACAACAATTGTCTTTTCAGTTGGAATATAATAGTGTTCTTAAATGATACACAAACAAGATAAATGCATTTAACAAAGGATTTTTTTCACACAAAAACGAGAAACAACAATTGTGGCCACTAGTTCATCAGGACTGATGTCTTACGATCACAATTTATCGGGATTAGTCTGGAGCACCCTCTTAAAAAAAAGATGTCGAGTCGACTCAGTTATGCAGATCCAAATTCCGCAAACCATTTCTCATGGCGTTCGATATCAACAGCAGATACACTAGGTTGAACCTTTGTGATTGCTTCTTCAAAGTCACACATGGCGATAGGGTCGTTTGAAATGTCATCTTTCGACATGTTCTTTATTTCTTCACGTGTTTTTCCCGCTATTTTACGTCGCATCCCGTTCAACGAAGCATCTCGGCATACATTCGTAAGATCATCACCACTATACCCCTCTGTTCGACGAGCTACCTCCTCAATGTCCACGTCAGCAGCTACCTGATAAATATGGAGACAACGGGAAAGATAAAGACTCTTTCGTCTACTCTACTCTACTCGTACTGTGGAGGTGCGTTTGGTATGCGGGACAAGACAGGACAGAACAGAACAAAAGCCTGTTGTCCAACGTTTGGTACAAACATTTATACCGGGACAGGACAGGACCGGACCGAGTGAGACAAACAAAATAAGTAGAACAAAAATCAGGGAGATGGGACAAGATTGGTAAATTATTAAACTACCCGTCTCAAATTAAAACCCTAAAATCTTACACAATTCCTTCACCCACCTACCTCACTCTCGCCCGTCCCATCCCATCCAATTTTGTCCGGTACCCATTCTTAGACAACAGAATGCAGACGGTTTGGGGTTGTTTACCAAGTGCTTACAGACAAGAGTCACTGCCTCCCTTACCTTATCAGATAACATTCGTGGCCATCAAAATCTGGATTGTACGTAAACATCTTTTACCCGGTAAGCACTTACCGGTTAAGAGTCTTCTCCCTCACTTATCCGGTAAGATTCTTGGTCCTTACTATACCTCTTACCGGGTAAGATCCTCGGTCCTTGCCACGCTCACACAGAAAGCATTTGGTAAACGGCCACAGTCGCTTTACAATATATAAGTTTTGACATAGGTCGAGTTAATCCATAATCAATGAGGACTTCTTTTTCATTGTTTGTGGACTAGATAATTGACCCATTCAAATAACAGGATATGTATGGCTGGTTGGCTCACTACTGGTCAACATTTCTACACGGTGTGAGAATATATGGAACCCCAGATTTACTCTCCAAAAGAGCCCTTGAGGAGAGAAGGGAGGCTCCAACATATCTAGAGGAGAAATGGTCAAAGTCTGGCCGATGTGAGACTCTAACAAACAGAATATAATAGTAGGAGGGAGAAACGACATTGTTAAATCAAGAACTACCTCAACGGTTCTCAAATTAATCTTTATAAGCTCTTTCCTACTCTCGAGATTTGGCAGAGGAATATAAATTCGCTTTTCCAAACGTCGCCTGCATAGTAACAGTAACCACCAGATCAACCCAGAAACATGAAATAACTACATATATATATATATACGGAGGTTCAAGGGAAAACCTCAAAAAAACGGAAAACTGAGGAACACCCTAGTAGCCTTCCATCTGGACGGTATGCACTTGTGCATACAGGTATATATAGGGTCAGGTTCAGGGGAAAGCCTAAAAAAAAACGGAAAACTGAGGAACACCCTGGTAGCCTTCCATCTGGACGGTATGCACTTGTGCATACAAGTAATTAATTAGTTTTTTGGTTTATATACACATGTGCATATGCACGTGTGCATGTTATAAATTACTTGTATGCACAAGTGCATACCGTACAGATGAATGGCTACCAGAGTGTTCTTCAATTTTCTATTTTTTTGAGGTTTTCCCTTGAACCTCCCTCATATATATATGTATGTGTGGGTGTGTGTGTGTGGGTGTGTGTGTGTGGGGGGGGGGGGGGGGGGGGGAGGTCGTTCAAATGCTAACCCCTTTACATGATGCAACCCCTCTATCCACCACTCGTTTTATTTTCACTTTTGTAATTAAGAAAAAGAAAAAAAACTGAAAAAAAAATTAGTGGTGGATAGAGGGGTTGCATTGGTTGCACCATGTAAAGGGGTTGCATAATAACCTACCTCCATATATATTATATATATATATAAAAAAAAAGGCATAACTAGTATGAAACTAAACCTTAGTGCTTCATCTATATCCCATGGGAAATTGGTAGCTGCCAAAACCATAACGATTTTGCGACTGCCATCTTCATTAGTGCCTGTATTGTTTACACCATCTACCTGAACTAGAACTTCAGATTTAACCCTCCTGGAAGACTCATGTTCCCCTGAGGCCCTGAACAAATGAAACCAATCCTATTGAACAAGGACACCATAGGCTAGACAGAGGAATACCATAGCAACTAAGAGATACAATACTTACCGAATATATATATATATATATATGTATGTATGTATGTATGTATGTATGTGTGTGTGTGATATGCAGTGAAACGAAGGATCGTTTGAGAATAGGAGTTAAGGTGAGAAGTGTAAGAAGGGATTTGGACCCTTGATCACTTTTAATTAGTGTTGATCTAATGGTTCAGATCAAGTTCCAAAATAACCCAGGAATTAGCTTAGAAGGGAATTTTCAATTGATCTTCAATTAGGATTGATCATTGATCCAAGGGTGGAGATCCCTTCTTACCCTTCTCACGATAACTACTATTCTTACCAGAAACCAACTCTATGCAGTGATGTTGTAATGTTAATAGACGAGAACAATTGTAAAGTAATACAACTATAACCAAAACTACTTAGTAATTGTGTTATATTAATAGGTGAAGACAATTGCAAATTAATGCAACTATAACCAAAAGGTCGAAATTGCAATCAGATGCAATAAGTGCATGAACATATGTACACCATATATGCATGTGCGCAGCAAAAAGTGAGACATAAAGTGCTAGAAATATCTCTAGCCAACTGTTAAATGGGTACACAAACACAGATTTGCAGCCGGTGTAAAAGTGAAAAGAGAAAAAGTCTAACCCACGGGAAGTGCAAAGAGAGTCAATCTCATCAATGAAGATTGTGCTTGGTGCATAGGCTCTCGCAAGATCAAACAAGCATCGAACCATGCGTTCACTCTCTCCACGCCATTTTGAAGCCAAGCTCGCGGAAGAAACATTAAAAAATGTGGTGCCACACTCTGTAGCAACTGCCTTAGCGAGTAGTGTCTTCCCGGTGCCAGGTGGACCAAACATAAGAACACCTTTCCACGGTCTCCTGATTCCCTGAAATTATGTAAAGGTTATCGCCCAAAAGTTCATGGCAAAGCATATGCGTACATGCACAAAGTTCTACACATGCAAAAAGAAACTTATGCTACTTGAGAAGTTGTCCGGAGTAACGTAGAAACTGACTGACGATGCAATATTTGAGATATTTAAGGAGAGGTCCAGTAGGATATTGAGCAAGGGGCAGTTTACCAAATGCTTACCCGGTAAGCACTTACCTGGTGACTTACCTTACCGGGTAAGCATAGCATGAACCAAGACTCTTAACCGGTAAGAGGCAAAACAAGGATCAAGAGTCTTACCGGGTAAGTACTTAACTGCTTACCCGTTAAGCGTTTACCAAACGGCCCCTAAGCCTGATTGATAGACTGCTTGAGTTGAAAATCATGAGTAGTTCAACGATGCAATATTTGAGATGTATAAGGAGAGGCTATGAAATGTCCAGTGGTGGTGAGAGCACAAAAGCTTGTGAGATCTTGATGGTGTAACCCTCCGGACCACCAGCATATAGCCAACTACTAGAGGTTTAGATTCAAATACCAGCCAAAGGGTGATAGTTAATGACAAGCTTTATCCATTGATAACGAAACTAGTTGAAGCTAAATCATGAGCGTAAGCAATAAAACATGACCTATCAACCTTAGCATATAATTAGCCAACAAACAAATCAGATATTAACAGTTATCATGCTGCACTGAAAGGGTAGATAAAATCTTCAAACCAAGTACAAAAGCAGTTTAGCTCCACCCAATACCTGGAAATAATCAGGCATCAATAGTGGAAGAACCACAGCCTCCTCTAAAAGTCTTTTAGCTTCACTCAGTCCTGCAACATCATCAAATCTCACTCCAGGGGCGGCATCTAAGACATCCCTTTCGAGTGTTGCAGCCAAGTCCGCATCAGGCCCTTCATACTGCCCACGTTTTGACTTCCCCTCTTCAGTATCACCATTCTGGTCATGGTAAGTTAACGAGCAGCAAGGAAGAGTTACAAAAATCCTCATATTAGAACTCAAATAAGATGTGTATATATATACATATATATATGTATATTTCATAAACATGGAAACATGCCAACGATGTAAACATGTGACCCATATGACCAGTTAACCATTCTCACTTCCTGCTGATGAAACTTTTGTACCATGAAAAAATACCATTATATGTTAGGCAGTGTATAAACTCAAAGTTACAGTTGTCCGAATGTTATGATAACACTATGGTTTCTTCATTATTTATCTTTGAATGGGGAACTAACAATTTGAGTAATCAAAACCGTAACGATCTAAAAACGTTATTCATGCTTCTTGTAAAGAGTGGAATTAGAAGTTTACAACATTAAAAAAAATTCATCTAGTTGACTACCCACTTGTGTCATATAAAAGATAAAAGTGTTGTCAAGGGAAAAAAAGGAATAACAGGTTTGAATATCAAGTAAGAACATCCACTCCTTGGAGTTTGTACATAGAACATAAGAGCATCATCCATCAAGATGGGTTGAAGTATACAAGGAGTCAAGGACAAAGTGTAACAACAAAAATCTATCTACTAAATATCAGGTAAACCAACCAGCAAGAATGTGAAAATAGATCTCCAATTGTTGCAATGGGATTCCACAAAATCACATTATTTGAATTTGGTTCTAATATATTCATACAAAATTGGGACCAAGTTCCATGGAAGCCTTTCACTAGCACAAATGCTGATGAATCTGCTTAATATCATGACAAAGCTAAGCTATTGTACAATAAGAAATCTTTGGACATCCATCTAATATATATATATATATATATAGAGAGAGAGAGAGAAGGGGGGGGGGGGGGGGGGTTCAAACGAGAATGGTAACAAAATAAGATAATAAGAAAACAGCCAAATGACGTGCAAAATCACATCTGATTTTACACTAACGGTCAACGCAAGGGTGTACAAGCAACGTGGCCCGTGACCTCAGGTCGCGGCCAAAGGCGCATGGATCACACATGATTTTAGTGTAAAATCACATGTGATTCGACCGTTTTCTTATTCTCTTATTTTGTTACTGTTCTCGTATGAACCTGAGTCTCTCTCTCTATATATATATATATATTATATATATATGCATCAACTTATTGACGGGAAAGCACTAACATGACAAAGAACAGTGAACAAACAATTCTGGGCAGCAAAACTTACCACGGAGTCATCCTTCCCAGTGTTCGACTTTCCTGAACCAGTTCCCTTTTTCCCAGTAGTCGATGCTCGAACTCCCGAGTTAACCTTGCTAGAAACACCAGCCTTACCTCCACGAGCAGTTGCTCCACCTTTCGTAGTAGAACCCCTAGCCCAAACTCCATCTTGTGATGCCTTTCTCGTACCACCCCCTGGAGCAGCTCTTGCAGATCTTCTATTCGAAGTGTCTCGAGTTGGTGGTCTCCACACATCAGGATCATCCATGGGACCACCAGAAGATGTCGGGTACTCATCCAACGGTTGAAACACAAATGATGATTTCTTTGCAGAAATCGGAGGTGACGAAGGCCTTCTACCGACCAAAGTCTCTTTCAAAGACCTCCTCTCGGCATCCAATTGCTTTACAACCTCAGTCTCCTCTAACAGATTTTTCTTCACATTTGTCCACTTTGAACGAGCCATCGGATCATCAAGAGAGCTCAAGTGCCTTGAAGAAAAACAAATGTTTTGCACAAAACATCATCCAAACAATCATGATTCACAACAAAAACCAGCATATTAAGTACAAAATCTCAACCCCGAGTTAGCTGAATTTCATCAAAACCACCTAACAGAAATGACAGAAACTTAAATTCCTAAAAGTAGCTATTTTAGCATTTTACTTCAATTGCAAGAACTACATTCATAAATAAAAGCAACAGATCCTCGATTCTTACTATACATTATACAATACTCTTAACTGCTTGCTCTAGCTCTTGTTTTTCTTTTAAAAATCATCTAATCTCTCAACAAATCATCAATACTTTGATCAAAATATCAACTCCTCCAGTGTAACAGAAAATACTAAAATGTATGTCAAAAACAAATCCAATCGTTCTAAATTTCTTCACAGATGCATCATCTAGCATTTCAATCGCACGAAAAAAGTATAATGCCTAGGTTTCTGTGTGTGGAAGTGTAATTAAGAGCTATATATATATATACAGAGAGAGAGAGAGAGAGAGAGAGAGAGAGATTACTTGTTGATCTGAGCGATGGCGCCATCGAAGAAGATGACGGAAGTATCATAGAGACCTTCGAGTGCATATTCTCTTGCTAATTTCAGATGATCTTGTAATCCGGCAAGCGAAGTGGCTGCCATGGTGCTACCACCGCCGCGAGAGACCTCTCTATACCCCTAGGGTTTGGTTCTTCAGTTAGTCGGATGTCGGTGGGAAGGTGAAGGAGGAGGACTTTGTGGGAGGTTGCTCCGACCAGAGAAGACGACGTCGTTTAAGCGGATGGAGTGGAGGAGGATTTGTGTGTATCGACTATTTTAGTCCTTTTCTTTTGTCATGGCTGACGGCTACTTAGACGTGCGGTCCACGTGACTACGTATTTTTTAGTTAATAGCAAAAATAAAAAAATAGGAGTAAATGTATTTATTTTTATTTTTTATGTGTGTGTGTGTGTGTGTGGGGGGGGGGGGGGGGGGGGGGGGTTGTTTCACACCCTGATTTTTGGATCAATTTACGTGTAGGGACTAATTTTGTGAGATCATAAATGGCTTGAAGTCATCGCAAAGGAATCTTCATGGCCACAAGTATTTTGACAGCGTCTGTAAACGTACCTGAAGTCATGGTTTTATATTCGTCTCTATGGGGTAACGTTACTCATCAAGTCCCCTCTTAAATTTTTAGGACAATCTATACACCCTGATTTTTGTATCAATTTACGTGTACAGACTAATTTTGTGAGATCATAAATGGTATGAAATCATCGCAAATGAATCTTCACGACCACAAGTGCTTTGACAGTGTCTGTAAACATGCCTGAAGTCATGGTTTTATTTTCGTCACTATGGGGTAACGTTACTCGTCAAGCCCCCTCTTAAATTTTTAGGACAATCTGTATTTGTCTAAATTTCGTTTGAGGGGCATGTTAGAGTCCTATGTCAAGACTTTTTGGAGAGTAATATGGGGGTTTTACGTTATCTCACATTCAAAATTTGTTTGATTTGGTATTACGATTTTTCTAAATATTCTTATGATTCTTGTGTCTACGGTTTCAGCGTTTTGCAACTTTGACTTCTTTGGAACCATCTATAACACTAATTTAAGAATAAAGAACCAACGGTTTTTTGTTTGTGCAATTACAGTTGTGTCCCACGGTTTTGGTTCTTCCAAACCTTCTCTAATGTAGGATTTAAGTATAGTTTTGCCCTCATGTTCTCAACATTGCAATGTTGTACGCAATTTATATAAGCGTTCTTAACTTGAAGACCTCAAGGTCTAATTTCGCATCACAAAAGTTGAGGGTGTTTGGGATTGCTTATTTGAAGTGTTTTTTAGTTTATTGCGGTGTGGCAACAGAGATAAGCAGTTTTTAGTGTTTGGATGGAAAAAAATTAAAAGGGCTTATAGCGGTGTCAAACCGCTGAAAAAGAGTTTTCGACAAGTCATTTTGTTCTAACTTATCAACTTATTTGAAAAGTGCTTATGACTTTTTTGGTTATTTTATATGTATAAGCAATCTCAAACACCCTTAAATAACAATTTATTAGCTTATTATGTTTTGGTACCACAATAAGCTAATCCAAACACTTTTTAGAAAACTCCGATTTGGCACCGCATAAGTTGATAAGCATTTTTCAAAATAAGCATAAGTTGTTTTAAATAAGCAATCCCAAACACCCCTAAAAACTTCAAAACCCATAATTCACAACTTCCAATTTATGCATCATTTCATTTTCCTAGAAGGCTTACTTGCATATATTAAAAGGTTTATCTTGATACATAGAAGGTTCTTTATACATAGTGGGCCACTCCAAATGAAATATACTGGGCTCGTTTTATCTGGTTACTCAAATCCAGTGCCAAAATCATGTACAAGAAGGAAAGTAAAACTATTGTTAATATAATACCCAATCAAATGAACTTTTTTTGGGTATCTAGGTCAACTTCCGTGTACCAATTAATTCTTTATACATATTGAGCCACTCCAAAGTAATATATTGGGCTCGTTTTATTTGGTTACTCAAATCCAGCGCCAAAATCATGTATAAGAAGGAAAGTAAAACTATTGTTAATATAATACCCAATCAAATGAACTTTTTTTAGGTATCTAAGTCAGCTTCTGTGTACCAATTAATTCTTTATACATATTGAGCCACTCCAAATGAAATATATTGTGCTCGTTTTATTTGGTTACTCAAATCCAATGCCAAAATCATGTACAAGAAGGAAAGTAAAACTATTGTTAATATAATACCCAATCAAATGAACTTTTTTTAGGTATCTAGGTCAGCTTCCGTGTACCAATTAATGAGCCACTCCAAATGAAATATATTGGGCCCGTTTTATTTGGTTCAAATTCAGTGCCGAAATCATGTACAAAAAGGAAAGTAAAACTATTGTTATTACAATACCCAATCAAATAAACAGCTTCCGCACACCAATTAATCCCTAAGACAATCATGAATGGCCCCAGAATCATTGCAGGTGAATCTTCAGTACTATAATGGCTTTTTCAGCACCTGGATTCGAACCCGAAAAAGATGAAATCTCGTTTACATCCCCTGATTTTAACCCAGTACGTCACAACCCAAGTTGTTATAACTTGCAACATAAAACATTAAAACAATAGTAAGAATAATTGCCCTAAATCACCCTTTATTGTGGGCTAAATCACCTAATTTCATAGCAAAACAATCAAGTACAACAAATCATTGAAACATTTCATCAAACACTTGATGAACAAAAGCTAACATACAACACAACTAACACTTCAAAGAATTCATCTTCATCAAATTTTCATCCTCTTTCACCTTCTCAAACTCCTCCAATTCCTTCAACCACAACCCCCCAAATTCACAATCTCTCCAACTCTCAAACCATGGCCCCCCACATGTATAATGAATTGCTTTTGGAAAACTATTCAAATCACCATTAACAACCTGGTTATGACCCACAAGAAAGTTCCAAACAAAAGGAATTGAACCAATTTCATCATCTTCAAGCCATTGAAACCTATGAAGATACGCACCTGATTCATTGTTCACAACCGCCGGCGTCAGAATCATGTTTTTCCGGTGACCGCAGTTGTACAACACCATCGACGACCAGTTCTTCCGTGGATACACCGTCTGAACAACACCGTCCATTTTTGTAGCTTCTTTTGGTGTGTAATCGTGTTGAACACACATCACTGCGTACTTTTCATCGATTAGATCTACGAGATCCTTGACGTCGGCGAGGTACAGGAAATCGCAGTCGACGAACATCGCCCAACCTTCGTAGCTCGACAAAAATGGCGTTAAAAACCGTGTGAATGAGAACTCGGTGCTTTCGAGTTTGTTGCGTTCGCGCCAGTAGTGTTTTTTCTCTCGCAATTCGGATTGTTTGATCGGGATCACTTCGATCGGGATTGAAGATCGTTTGAGGATGGAGTAACGGCAGATCTGGTACGCTAGATCTTCGCGTGGATCGTAACCTATGAAGATCTTAAACGGTTTCTTCGATTCGCCATTGTTGAACTCGGAACCGCCATTGTTGTTGAACTCGGAACCGCCATTGCCGTTGTTCGTGATGCTAGATTCCACGGAGATTGCGACGGAACCGTTATTGTCGGTGTTCGTGATGCCAGATTCCACCGACATTGCGGACGGAATTTTGGAGCTGTAAACATGGAGAAATCGAATCAAAACACCGAGATATCGAGAATGTGAGAACAGAAAACAGCAAATTTGTGTATCGTAGAGATTCGAAAACGGAAATTGAGGCTTGTATTAACAAGTATGGAAAATTGAAGGGGAAAAAACAGCAAAATTAGGATGAGAAATTAGGGGAAAATGGAGAATTTACCTGTTTCGAAGATCGTAGATCTAGATTGCAGGGATGGAAGATTAATTGAAAACCGATTCTTTTGGGATTGAGTGATCACGAAAAGCATCGAGGTGGCAATTTTGCTTTGATTTCGTGATCCATCGATGCATCGTTGGAGTACCTATTGATGTTACTTTTTTATACACTTTTTTTATTTAGAAGAAATTACAAATTTGGTCCATGTGGTTCACTTTTTTTTTTTAATGTTAAAATCAAGTTAATTTAGGTGTTAAGAATGTAAAAAGTAATGAGGCGTTTGGTTCGTAGAATGGAATTTGATAAATTGGAATTTATTGACCGAATTTGACTTTGAAGGGATTGCAATGGAATTTGACCACGCATTTGGTTGATAGGAATTGGATGGAATTCAATTATTTCATTTTATCTAAGGAATGATGAATTCCTTGATTTATGTAATTCAATAGAATTCAAATGATTCCAACATGGTCAATATGTTAACCAAACAAAGGAATTATCCATTCCAATTCCTTCAAAATCCGTTAACCAAACACCCCCTAAGTTTTGATATTGATGTGCGAGGAGGAAATTTACAAACTAAGAGCATCTCCAATGGAATTCACTTAAATATAATCAATCTTCTAACATCATTCGAAACTTGGAATCATCAAATCGGCTAAAAGAATAAAAGCCTAAAACATTATAATTAAGGGTGCATTAGAGTCGAGCTTTTAACGAGCTACTTAAGCTCAAACTCGTTTATCTCGAGCTCGAACCTAATATTTATTGAGCTCGAGTTGATCTCGAACACAAAATAAAGCTTGTTTAACTTAACTAGTCAAGCTCTATGCACCAATGTTCGACTCGATTTGTTCGAAAGCTTTATTAAACTTTACAAGCCAAGTCGAGTCGAGCCATTCGAACATACATTTTTTGAACCAAACATATTTATATGTTTACAAATTATATAATCAACATATAAAAATCATCGAGCTTGAGTACATAAACGACTTAATTGAACTCAAATTCGTGCTCATAAACTAATATCGAGCTCGAGCTCAAACATTGAAAAGATATTTGAGCTCTAACTCGAGCCCGACTTTGAAAATAATCGATACCATGCTAGGTAAGAGCATCTCCAACAGCTATGCTAAAATAGAAAAAAGTGAGATTTTAGCATTTTTTTTGCTCCAACAGCTATGCTATATTATATGTTAAAATAGATAAAAGATGAGAGAAAAGGTAAAAATCTCAAAATTTGGAGAAATCTCTAAAACCACATATTGAAAAGAGATAAATAATATTTAATTCTTTTCCACCAATAGGAGACATTGAAGTTGTATGTTTCGGAGAGATAAATAATATTTTATTAATATAATTGATGATATAATTGCTAAAATAGAGTAGCTGTTGGAGTTGGTTGTAATTTTTTTAGAGATTTCAACTTTTTATACTCTATTTTAGAAAAATTATGGCATAGCTGTTGGAGATGCTCTAAGGAGCCCAATTGTAACCATTTATTGTTATTAGTAAAATACTAATAAAAGGAAATTGTTTGGATTTTATATAATATAATTGGTCCATTCCAATAAGTTCAAACATTTATCTATACTATATTATAAAGCACTGATAAAAAACTCTTAAATACAAATTATTAGGCACAAGATACCATCATTTTATGCAAGATTTTAAAAATCTCTTAATTTACAAGTATCAAAGCACAAGATACATATTACTACTGCAGACTTCTAACACCCACCAATTTGGTATGTATAGGACATTCCTTTTATACATACATTTCCATGTATCACTATTAATTAATATATTATATTATATTACTATAATTTTGTTTTAATTATATTATTAAATATGTAATTGGTTATTTTTTCTAGATGTCATTAAAATATATAAGATAATCATTGAATTCTAACAAAATACTTAATTTTTTTATATAAAAAATATTATATTATTAAGCCTAAATTAAACAAATTTATAAAAAAACATTATCACTTTCTCAAAACCATCCAAAATCGTACTATAAATCGACAAAAAAATAAAATGAAACATTAAAATCGTAATGTATCTCGTTGCATTGCACGGGTACGCTTCTAGTTCTAAATTAAATTGGGAAAATGAAAATTCATCCTTTCTTCCATTTCATGTCATTTTCATTTCCATTCCTGTTTTTATTCTCCAACCTCCAACAAGAACCACATACCCCTAAATCAATAGTTATCATCAAACTTAAGATGCCTATAGATTAATGCACATTTTCCCTTGTACTAATATGATTATTTCTCTGAAAAATGATAAATTTTGTGTGAAGCTTGTATTTCATGATAATATTTTGATTTACATTTCATTTGTTCCTAATCCTATATAATCACACTGTAATCATATCTCATATGTATTTTTTATAACGTTAATTTCCTGTTATATCAGGGCCATAAGTATTGATAAAATGTTTATCTCATAAAACCGATAAATAGATTACAAAAGCACAATAATTTTCCTGTATCCATCACTAGCAACTTTAAAACAAACACGGTTTGTGGACTTTTATCCCCACCCATTTTAAGGTCTATTTTTTCATCTTCATTTTTGTGCCACCAATTCGTTAAAAAAATCACATACCACAAAAAGGGCTATAATAAAATGTTAACGGGTTATGAATCGTGTTGATTAAAGTCATAGCATCACAACATGCAACTTTACAAACAACGGTAAAATCCGAATAATTGGTATCAGTATATAAACATTATAATCTGTTTGAATACATAAAAACATATTTTACAAACCGAATATCCCAATCAAATATCGAGAAGAAAAAAATTCTCATTACGCCAATAACGTCTTTTCATGTATTGAACACGATGATCCAGAAAAACATCTTTTCAAATGAAAAAAAAAAGTATATCATTTATACGTATATATTCCATATCGTATGCCAATTTCCTAAATATATATTTCTAATATCCTTTTCAGCTAATCATAAATCAAATAATATCTTTCGCGCGAAATTCAGAATTAGATAGGAAGGATTCGAATCATTTACACTCACGGATCTCGAAAATGAATCAAACGTTCTTCAACAACTCGAGAACGAGCATTTTGAAGGTGTTCTTGGAGCTGCATCATCGAAGAAAAACATAGAGAAGAAAAGATCATTACTCCGTGTTAATCGCATTCGGAATTCTTGTTCGTATAATCGTATTAGAGAATAGTTGAACAGATGATTTGATATATTTACCTAATCCATTAATGGCTTCCGAGCTTCTCATCAACCTTATTCGATTACAAGTCTCAACGAACATCCTGAATTCATGAATTGAAGTAAACAGTAGAAGAAAATTAGCTAATGAATTTTGAAATTTTGAAGAAATTGTAATCTGATTGGATCATGTTTGAGGAAACTTACTTCCATGGAACATCACCAACAAGCATCCAATCTCCATCTTTATCCTCATACGTTGGTATATACTCTATTCGATTCACAGGATCCATCAACTTTTTCTCATTGAACACAATTTCTGTAACAATTAATCAATGTAGTTCTATTAGCTAATCATCCAAAATCGAAACAAAATCACGGAAATCCGAATCGAAAGTAAAGTTTTATACGCAATTCAATCAAATTGTCGAGTAGTTTTGAAATTTTTGATTGAAAATTAAATTATACGATGATTTTGGAACCTGAAAAGTGAAAATTAACGCGAGCAGATTATCATAAACCTACCGATTGTGAAACAGGAGAAAATGTCTTCCAAAGCGTATAGAAGCTGCTGATAACCTGCGTACGATTCGAGATCTACTTTTCTCAGATACGGTGCTCCGTCGACCGCCACCTTTACAAAGGTGAAATTACTGTTCATCACGTTCTTCCTGTACGATCTCACCGGCGGCCATCCCACCACTTGTTCCCTGTGATCATATTCATGTTCATTCATCAGCCGATCATGTATTCACTCGCGATTTCAGTTTCAGTAACAGTACGTGATCGGTGATTCAGTGATTGTTACCATAAAAAATCGAACATCAACACACTTAAAATCGAAGAGATTGAAACTTACTTTTCCGGCGGAGGTTTTGTAGCGTCGGAGCATTCCGGATCAGATTGATCACCTCCATCATCTTCATCACCGCTCAATTTCAAATCAAACACATCCGAGAACCGTCGTTTTGTTCCCAATTTTCTGCCTCGTGATTCCCCTGGTAAACCTAACGTAAGTTCCGTTTCGTTGATATTCAGGCCGTAATCGGCGGCGGTGGTTAACTCCGACGTGATTTTGGACGTCTCCGACGACATTTTGTTCGGTGAAGTTTGGATCCTTCCGGTGATCGGTAAAAGTTTTCCAGTTTGAGATACGTTTGCTTTTGTGGGGGTGTAGCGTAGTTATAGAGGAGGTGGCTATAAACAGTGATCCAATGAGAAGTCAACACGTGGCAAAAGGATGAACGGCTGAGATTGTTCTGTGAGGGTGATGATTAAAAAGCTGGTAGATTAGTTGGTGAGAGTACCAAATGTCGAGATGTTCTTGTAGCACTGAATCATAACCATGTGCCCGTGTGTGTTTTAATGAAAAAGAAGGTAACGCATCCACATGTCGGGTGCCTTGTTTTGATAATTAAATAAAATATTTTTGTTTTTTGGAATGATAAAAACATTTTTTTTTCAAAAACAATCATATGTATATACATACAAAGCATTGTGTGAAAAGAAGAGTTAGGATATGTTTAGCAAACTAGCTCGTAGTTGATAAGCTAATTTTTCAAAACGTTACTTAGTGTATGATCATCCAAATATGTACAAAAAAAGCTAGCTTTTTTTTTGCCAAACAATGCCTTAAAGTGAGAATGTAATAAGGGATCTGGATAATTGATCACTTTTAATCTTAAATCCACCCATGAATAGCGTTTGGTACGAGAATTGATTTGGTGTTAGGGTTGTTCATGGGTTGAGTTGATCGGATTGAAGACACTTGAACAATTTAATCCAATATTTGCGGTTTGAAAAATCAAAACGCAATCCAACCCAAACCAAAGTGCAAACCAACTCAATCCAAACTGTACGGGTTAGTCGGATTAGTCGAGTTAGTCGGGTTGATACTTTGGCACATCAAAATATTCTTCTAACTTGTTTTCTCTAGCCTACTCATAATTTGTTCATCATTAACTATTTGGTACAACTTATCCATACTTTTTAAATTTTAATGAATCACATTCAATTAATTTTTTCAAATTTGCACATATATGTGTGTGTGTGTTTTCACAATTATTGAACATATATACAAATGAGTTATAAAGAGATGGAGAATAGATTGAAGATATGCGTATATGAAGAGTGTACATGATGGTGTAATTGTCCATATACATTAATAGAGACTCAACAAAAGGATATTGGTTCATCGGGTTAGGTTGGTTTCAAACAAAAGTAGCCCAATATCAACTCAATATATACGGTTTGAAGATTTTACAACCCGATTAGACATCTCGAATTATTTCACGTTGGGTTGGGTTCATCGGGTTGATCGAGTTTTTTAGCACCCCTATCTGGTGTATCTTAGTGTATTTCATCCTAATGTGCATTTAAGAGTGAAGATCTTTTCTTACCATTCTCATCATAACTTTCATTATCACCGGAACCTAACCCTATATATCTATTATATATAATGCAAAACTATAAAATATTACAAACCATTTAAAAATTAGGGGACCTTCTTTTAAGAACTCCCTAATTTACGAGATACCTGAGAACCAATGCATCATGTGTTATTTCATATAAAAAAAAATTTCATCTATGACTATAATTTGATGTAGTGATTAACATATATTTTTTATCTATGACTATAATTACATATAAAAATTTTTCCATACGCTATTACCATCGAAATTATATATATTTAAAATTGGAAAATTTTGTATGTATTAATAATTTGTATCTAATATTTAGTTATGCCCTTAAAAAAATTAAAAGTTTCTAAAAACAAAATCTTAAATATTTCTTTCATCCTAAAATAAGTGTACATTTTTTTTATTTGTCCTAAAATAAATGTCCACTTTAGAAAAAATAAGTGTCAATTTTCCAATTATACCCTTGATTATGTGAAGGATAAACTTTTTCTATCTATTATCAAGGGTAAAAGTATCATTTAGTTAATTAAAAAAATCTAATGATTATGTATTCCTAAAACTATGTGATGTTTTTATTGTGAACGTTTATTTTGGGGCGAATAAAATATTTTTTTTAAAGACAACAATATTATTAAGCAAAGAAGATAAGAAAAACCAGAATAGGCCATTGCAAGGGAGTTGATAGGCGGGATTACACCCCCCCCCCCTAATCTAACCGCAAGTGTACGGGTCGAATAAAGTAATATGTACTTGGAAGTACGAGTATCGAACCAAAGGAACTATGAACTGAGTATCACAATGACTATAATCACTATTTATTGGACGATCCAATTGATGAATTTTTAGGAGTTATTAACTAAATACTAATAAAAATAAATCAAATAAACACACTATTCAAATAACGACTTTGGAAAACTTTTATGGAGACAAATAGTTGAGGGTTGGAAATCCTATGGTTTTCACTAACGAACAATATTCTTGAAAACAATTATTAGTTAAACCCTTTAATGAAAATCTAATTTGTAAAATCACCGTTGTTCTTTCTCAAACAACAACAGATTTTATTTTGAAAACACAAGTCTCATCTCTCGATCTTAACACATGAGTTCAAAACACATTAAATTCCAGATTATTATGATACTAAGGTTTAGTTGGTATATCTCTATCCAATTTCTCACCTTAGGCATATAATTATAGTTTTTGTTAACAATTAATTCTCTCGAACTTAATTTATAACGAACAAATCAGATGAAAGTTAATCAGACTCACAAAAGCATTAAAACCCAAATCATATGTTTCATTAGTTAGGAAAAACTGATAAAAATCCCAAAATACATGTTCATAAGCTTAAACCAAAATCAAACCAACCCCTAACATCTAAAGATTAGTTCATGTTGGGGGTATTAAACAAGAAAATCATAGAAAAGTTCATAGATCTAAGAAAAATCTCTCGAATAATCAAAGATTGAAAACTCCCTTTGATTATGTGATACCGACGAAGAATTGGAATAAATCCGTGTAAGAATCGCGTCTCCAAGATGTTTCCTAGCTTCAATTTAGTGTTCTCCTCTTGCAAAAATCGCCCCAAGTCGTCCCCTTTTCTTCCTCCCGTCGTTCAATTGAGAATATTGTGAAAAGTGCTTCAAAACCCTAAGAAATAAGGCTTAAAAACGCATCAGCACTCTACCGGTACTTTCACCGAGACTTAAGTCTTGGTGAAAGTCTCGACGGGCATTGTTTCTAAAAAAATGCACTGGTGCTAGTTGTACCAAGACTAAAGTCTCGGTGAACAATTTTCTCCAAAATCAGATTTTGATGCTAGTTACACCAAGACTTAACTATCGGTCAAAGTCTCGGTGAACACTTTTTCTCCAAAATCAGGCTTTGATGTTAGTTACACCGAGACTTAACTATCGGTCAAAGTCTCGGTGAACACTTTTTCTCCAAAATTTCACTTTGATGCATTTTCCGAGCCTTGACCCAAGATTTAACTTGCACAAGCTTTGCTTTGCCATTAAACTCATCGGGTGTGCCGTTCTCATCTATAATTAACTTCTTTTGGACCCATTTTCTTAATTTATTCCCGAAAGATAGATATCTAAAAAACTCGCGAATAAATGTGAAAAGACGCTTCATTTGTTTGGAGAAACAAACATAATTACTCGAAAAGTGGCTCTAAAATAACGCCGAAATTGGCGTTATCAGGAGTATTTAATAATATAGTACAAATATATATATATATATATATATATATATATATATATATATATATATATATATATATATATATATATATATATATATATATGTGCACACAAACATATGGTTTGGTTCCGGTGATAAGTTAAGATTAACGTGAGAAAACGGTTATCAACCGTTAGATGAAAAATGGATGCACATTAGAATGAGATACACCAAATCAATTCTCTTATAACCCGCAATTCATGAAAAAACATTTGATTAAAAGTAATCAACGGTTCAAATCCGTTTTTCACGTTTCTCACATTGACCTCAACTTCTCACACGATCATTCGTCATACATATAGATATCCATTTTTTAAATACGTTAATAATAAATACCTACACCTTAAACCGTAAACCCTAAAAAAATATGAATGAGGATCAAAATATAAACAACATTTATAAAATTATGTAACGTAATGTATAAAGTTCTTTAAGAAAAAAGGCATATGATGAATTCACACCGGTCCCAGACAAGCATGTGATAATGTTTATTTGTCGGGTTGTTATGAAACACTTGCTTGATTTTCTAACCGAGCTTAATAGACACGTGCAACTATTAAATGTAAAATGATTTAATTAAGAATAAAAGTATAATTATTATTAATTAAAATATAAGTAATATAATCTACATTCGTTAATCTTATGATTGCTATTAGAATTTATTTTAGAATTAATCTTACTTTTTATTTTTATATTTAATAACTTTTCATGCTGCAAAAATCTATAATTATTATTGATTAAAACAAATAGTATAATATATGTTCGCTAGTTTTATCAATGATATTAGCATTAAATAATAAAAATTATAAATTTGTTGTAGGATAAGTGTGTCATCGTCTAAAGGATATGACGATAGAGATAGAGAGAGAGATAAATATATCAGAGTTAGATTAAAACTGAAATATCTCCTAACTATCTACTTGTAACTCCTCCCTATTTAAGGGTTTATGATTAATGAGAATTATAAACTTCTTTACTCTGTCTTATTGTTATTCTCTTCATATTGTTGTTTCATTTATTTTTCCCTTTAACACGTTATCAGCACGTAAGCTCAATCGGTTAGTCCGACAATCAAATTTCGGGTTTCCAACTTCATAAATCTATCCCTCCGTCGATGCTACAATCCAAGTAAGAATTCTTACACACGTATAATATTTATGTGGCGTAATATTCATGTCATAAACCGTAAATCTGTCTCGGTTAACTTTCTGTTTTGAAAATTTTATATGCATATTGGCTTGTTTTTAAAAGTGTTCGCTTTTGAGTCTCGAAGTAATTTGTTATGTATGTTGTGTTTTGTTGGTTATATTTTATCCTTTATTCCAATTGAATCAAGATATGGATAAGTGGATATAAATGAATGTATGAAGTTCAAAGACATATTAGAACCCTAAATCTAATAATTAGCTAACAAACATTAAAATATTGGGCTTAGACGATGTTTGGCCGGAATTTTCTTTTATCATTTTTTTTGTTGGGTTATAAGCCGTGGTTGTTAGACATCAATAAGAGATAAATTAAGTTTTTTTTCCACCTTGAGAATGATTTGAATACCATATGTCTTTTATTATTATATTATTTTTGTTATTAATATTATTATTAATTAAGTGGTTGCCCAATTTAATATTTTTATATAAAATTAAAATGTCATTTGTTTTTATCAAATTAGTATTAATTTATTCATTATATTACATATTTGTTTCACCATGCTAAAAGGAAAAAAAATGGTTCATGGCTATTTGGTTTTAACAATCTATAATTAATTAAAGTTTTACTTATAACTTGTTTTATATATATATATATATATATATATATATATATATATATATATATATTTGTTAACGTTATTTAATTCTTTCGAGATTTACTCTTATAATATTTTTTTTCATTCTGGGTTGATTAGGATTGTTATTGATATTTGAAAAAAAAAATTATTTATTTATTGCAATATTTGGTTGTTATGTTACATTAATTTTGATTCAACATATTTTAATTTCATGTGAGTATGATAGTTTTTATGGATATGATAACATTTATCGTCTTAAACTAATATTAATATTTATTAATGGTTATCCAATTAGTTTACAATTTATTTATTTGTTTATGTTAATATTTAAAAGTTTATCTTCATTATAATTCATAATCTTAAAATTAATTTTTAGAAGTTACACTTCCAACCCCCATAACTTTTGTTATTTGATAAAAGCTCCAAAAATCGTATGAAAATGTTAAAATCAAACATTTATCTTGATTGTAGGTTCCTACTCATAATTTTAAACTATATAATTATTTTTTGGAAGTTACACATCCAAACTCATATAGTTTGATCTTTACCAAAAACTCCAAAAAATGCTATTAAGGTATTAAAATTGTTTCATATGCCAAACTCATAGTCACTTTGGCCTCTTGCCAAAAGATCCCAAAATACCAATATGGTATGAATTTTTTTGACCTCATGTCAAAATTTACCAAATAACAAATGTTATCTATGTATTTCATTGATGAATTAATCGCAATACATTGAAAGGATTTTGTCAAACGGATGTAAATAGCCTAAGGTTTGTAGGGATTTAAGAAATCCATGTGATTTCCCTACTACCTGAAAATCCAATAGATTGAGTGATTTCTTTTTCGCAAAAATTGAAATATTGATGAAGTATTATCAATAAAATTAAAACATACAAAATCCAATATTGTTATGATAATGAAATTTCATAACCATAATCCATTTTCTTATCAAAAAGAAAAATCATATATTATCCTTTATATATGTAAATGGTTGAAACAACTCATCCCAAAATCAACGTTGTAAACTCAAAAGGATCTGAGTATTATAAATGAGTATATAAACCTCCTTTTGAAAAGGTACAAGAAAATACCTAAAGTTCATCAACTCCCTATTGACTCTAAAACCAACCTCTTGAAAAGGTACAAGCAAACACCTTCATGTTTTGAGACGACATATAAATCCTAAATTTCAAAGGAATACCTTTACTAGAAACCCCCAAAGAAATGTGGGATGTCTCGAAAAGGATAATCGGGAGTACTCATGAATATATACTTCCCGAACTAATCGTACAGTGGAATGAAACCCACTTACTCGATTACAAAAAGGTAACTGATGTCAACAAAGAAATGTTATATCCAAAACACGTCTCAATCTCTGTGGTAAGGAACTCACAGAAGATGACATGATTTTTAACATTATTTCCACCTTTCATATATAAGTAAATAATTATAAGTTGTAATGCAACCTTTAGACAAACTCATCAACCTAATGAAAGTGGTTGAGAGACATAACAAGGTTATTTCGAATAACATATATACACCATATATGTCGGGATAAAGAAAATTCCCGATATCGATAGTGAAAGTGTTAGAGGTGGAAACAACTCCAAAGGATTGTGAGTTAAAAAACAATTTCACACATGTGATATTTCTGCACCATGTGGACAAGACCCTATAAAGGGTCAGGGTATTGGTAAGAGTCAGGAAGGATTTTTCAACACCTGGAGTAGGATACAACTACTACCCAGGTGATAATGGACAATCAAATAAGATATGCACTAAAAAATGCTTCTATCAAAAAGGGAACACGTTGAAAATGAAATATAACATATTTGTTTTAATATTTAATATTGATTATGCATATGTTTATTTGAAATTAATTTTAAGTACCAAAATTAATTTCTTTGCTAAAGTAAAATCGAATATGTAACAATTATAGATGTAAAGAAAATACATCAAAACATATAAAAAAAATTCAATACTCTCCGTTCCGTTTAGGAATGTATCGAGGAAAATTGATTTTTTTGACCTATCACACAATCGGAAAAAAAAAAAGATAGACTAATACTTGTTTTATAATACATCCAACCAAATTACTTAGACGATGGACTGTCACTTTCTTGGTGGAACAAGTTTAATAGGAACCTTGTAAAGATATTCGTATCAAATGGAAATGAAAATGAGCATATATACATAAATTCCAATGAATATGAAAGGAAACATATATCATGGAAACTAATGTGTCAAACTAGTAGATTATTGGGTCATCGGAACATATTTTGTCACCAATAAAGAAATTTTGGGGGCAATAACACATATATATGTTTTGACATGACCATGTTGGACACCATGGTTATGACATAGTGATCCGTGTATTGCAAAATACACATAAACACATTCTATTTCGAGTGAAAGGCAAAACAAGGCAAATTGCAACTGTTGACTTCTGCAACATAAGAAACAACATTGCTATCATAATATGCCCTCTTGAATACATAAAACTTTTGTATATACCCTAATCCTTAGCCAATACAGGAATGAGATCGTCCTAAAGCTAAGGACATTATACAAAAAAATATATTCCATTGTTACAACGAATACAAGGTGATATTTATGGACATAAACATCCAGAATGCGGGCCATTAAAGTACTTTATGGTTCTGGTTTCGGCTCGATGAACGCATGTCGTATTATTGTCCACATGAAATATTGCACTCCTAGCACTAGTTATACGTTTAAGGGCTCACCACCCTTATTATTTCATCAAGTCTACATGACTTAGAATGCTGGAGAATTTACATCATAAGGATTTGATGTTAATTGCATATGTATTAAGATCAATGTAGAGTTTCCTATACCCCATGTGTATATATAAAATGTTCTCATAGAAGTTGTTATCAAAAGAATATGATGACATCTAGGGTATTAGTAATGCGCATCGATTTACCCACATCTACCTGGGGTTATGCAATTATTATATGCAATTTTTTTTGTCGTTTTTAGACCCGCTACTTGTTAACCAGACTCATGCGTACCAGTTGGTAACTGGATATAAGCCTGATACTTTACATTTACGCATGTTTGATTATATGTGCCAATTGCGCCCCCACAGCGCATCAAAATGGGTCCTTAAAGACGATTTGGTAAATGTTGGATATGAACCCCCAACAATTATCCGCTAATTAGAATATTTGACTAGTGATATCTTTACCGCTAGATTTGTGGGTTGTCACTTTCATGAGACAGTCTTCCCGTCGTTAGGGGGAGATAGGAAAAAGGATTTTCCATAGGAACGACAGGAAGTGTCATTGAATATTCTCACTCTGTCTCATTTTGATCCCCAAAACTTCACAACGTAATGTTGAAATCAAACGAATCAGACTCGATACCTGATACGTTTAATATTTCAAAAGTGACAAGATCACATATACGAGCTGCAAATATACTCGCAAGGTTAAAAAGTCCCCAACAGGGGCACAACGCCACTGGAAAGTGCGTTGCAATCACACATAGTGGAGGTGTGGTTGAGGTCGTAGCTACCAAATGGAAGTGGTGGAAGCTACTTGGTTCGATGGATACTATTCTAAAGGAAGAGAATAGTTAGGCACGTCCATTTATCATCAATACACAAAACTCTCATGAGATTGTCTCTAATTATAATTATGTCCATGAATCATCACTGGAGGACGCTACGAAGTTAATATTGATTCTAGAGATGAATATTATGAGAGTATATATGAGTTGATGGACAGATCATATATAATCATTGATGATTTATTCACATATACGATGGCTCATAAGATGATCGAGCACGACGACATCGAACCAGGTTCAGTTGAATAATATCAACAAAGAGCATATTGGCCTAATGCAAAGAAACAATCCAGAAAGAATTATATTATTTGACAAAGGATCGGGTATTTGGTCAGGTAGTGCTAACCTACCAAGTGTAAAGCCCGTAGGACATAACTGAGTCTTTGTCAGAAAGCGTAACGAGAATAATGAAGTCCTAATGTATGAGGCTCTCCTTTGGCGCAAGGTTTCTCACAACGCCCTGGATTGACCATGAGAAGACTTACTCTCTCTTGATGGACGTTATAATACTCTGCTAATTAATTAACCTAATAGTTTCCGAAGGACTGGAAATGTAGCTCATGAATGTGGTTACCACATCTCTATGGGGATCTAGATTTAGAGATATATAAAAGTACTTGATGATATTACATTACCAAAATCAAGTAACTCTAAACGACGAAATGCGTTTGCAATAAAATTGAAACGCCCACTTTATAGATTAAAGCAATCTAAGCGAATGTGGTATACCCGCCTAATGGAATACTTGATTGGGAAAGGATATATAAGAACGATGAACTGTTCTCTTGCGTATTTATTATGGAAAACAAGTTCCAGATTTTCAAAGTAGCTCTATATGTCAATGTTATGAACATAATAGGCACTCTTGATGAAATGATAGGAACCACAAGCTACTTGAAATCTGATTTTGAGAGGAAAGATCTTGGGAAGACTTGGTTTTGTCTAGATATTTGAGCTAGGACACCGAGTTTGTGAAATATTAATTCACCGATCGCATATGTCCAGAAAATAATCAGGCAATTTAATATGGACAAAGTGAATCCGGTTAGCACTCCCATGATCGGTCGAAGTGTCGGATATAAGGAAAGATCCATTTCGTTTAAAGGATGATGACGAAAAATGTTGGGAGTTAGAATTCCCTATCTAAGTACAATATGTGCATCATCATACTTAACATAATACACTTGACCATATATTGTATTTCTCAGTGAACATGTTAGCTAGATTTAGCCCAGCGCCAACGCAAAGTCATTGGAATGATATCAAATTAATCTTTTGGAACCATTGACATGGGTATATACTTTCCCTATAGAAAGAAAAATGGGATTGATAATGGAACTTCAATACCTACTTAGAATGTAAGCAGCAAAAGTACTAGCTCTTATAGAAAAACACCAAACAATGTCTTGGTATGTGTTTGCTGATATTAGGTATCTGTCTGACCCATACAAAGGTTGTTTCCAAACTGGATAAAGAATTACCACAAGGAACACGTCGATTGCTTGGAAGTAAACTAAGCAATCCTTTGTAAACTACCTCCTTGAACTAATCCAAGAATATTACTCTCCATGAGATAATAAAATAATGTATATGATTAAGGACTATTATTACATATATTAGAGGAGTTAGTAATTTTGGGTTCAACCAGTATCCTACTTGCATATATGGAAATAATGCATCATGTATCGAAGAAATGAACATAAGATACATCAGAGGTAATAACACAAAGCATATTATGCTTAAGTTTCTATACAATCAGCAATAAAAGACTCTCCTTTAGATTCAAGTGAATCAAGTAAGGTGTCAAAAGAATGTGACATATTTTACCAAGTCATTACCTAAAACCATATATTGGGAAACGTGTAGAAAGTAAATGGAAATGTTTTCCAAACTCTCTTGATTAATGCACAAATCAGGGGGAGTAGTAGACAAAAGGGGGAGTCTACTATATATTTGATATTGGTATGTTGTGCTCTTTCCTTCAACCAATGTTTTATTTTTCCCATTGGGTTTTGTTCCTTTGTGTAAGGTTTTAGTGAGGCAACTGTTTATATACCATAATGCTTTCCTAACTCTCAAGATTAAAGTATGAATCTAAGAGAAAACTAGACTGAAGGATAAGTCTATGTATTGCAAAGAAGCTGGTGCATTGTACTCTTTCCTTCGTCATATTTTTATTTTTTCCACTGGGTTTTATTTTGGCTTAAGGTTTTAACGAGGCAACAACTGTGCACCACCACTCCTTTTAACTCGGCACAAGGGGGAGTGTTGTAGGATAAGTGTGTCATCGTCTAAAGGATATGACGATAGAGATAGAGAGAGAGATAAATATATCAGAGTTAGATTAGAATTGAAATATCTCCTAACTATCTACTTGTAACTCCTCCCTATTTAAAGGGTTTATGATTAATGAGAATTATAGACTTCTTCTCTCTGTCTTATTGTTCTCTCCATATTGTTGTTTCATTTATTTTTCCCTTTAACAAGATTTTATATTTTTATTAATCTTATTCTTAATTTCAATATTTTAATAGATTTTCTTGTTCCTGTTATTGGAGCATAACCGTCATTGGTCAACTTTGCTTTCGTCATCCTCCGTGATTATCGGGTTTCCTGTTATTAAACAAAATTTATTTTATTTTTAAACAAAATCAATACAAAATAGGTTGTTTAAATACCTATTTTTGTTTTTCGTTAACTCTTGTATTGTAAGATCCCACATTGGTTGGGGAGGGAAACAAAAGTTGTCATATAAGAGACTGGATATATTCTTTATCAGACGCGTTTTAAAACCGCGAGTCTAGGTGCGTGGAAAAAGTGGACAATATCTGGTACGGTTGGCCTGGAATGTTATAAATGGTATCAGAGCCAGGAGTCGGACTAGTGTGTCAGCGAGAACGTTAGACTCCCAAGGGGGTGGATTGTAAGATCCCACATTGGCTGGGAAGGGGAGCGAACGTTGCCATGTAAGGGATTGGATACCTCCTCTACCAGACGCGTTTTAAAACCGTGAGTTTAGGTGTGTGGACAAAGCGGCAATATCTGGTACGGTTGGCATGAGATGTTACATGTATAGATAAAAATTGTCTGGTTGTTTGTATGTTTCCTTTGACATGTCCCCTAGTGAAAACCTCTTTTTGGATATACATAATGAGGACTCACCCACAGTTGGTGAGTCCTCCACCTCCAGAAAAAGAAAGTCTAATGCACTTGATGGTGAAAGTGATTTAAGGGAGAAAAAGAAGAGAAAGAAGAAAGGGAAATCTAAGAAAATCCTAACTAGGGGCCTGAGAGGTCTTGCTGCAGCATGGGAAGAAAAACATAAAACCAATAAAAAGTACCAAACAGACTGCTCCTATCCAAACTGAAACCATCTCACGACCTGCCATAGAAAATGAAGGTTTTAGCAGTAGGGAGGCCTTAGAGATGTTTTATACGGTCAAAGATAAACTGGGACTAGTAGACAAAGGTTTTCATCCACATAGCATCAATGAGTATGGCTTCATAAAGACTGTGGTGACCAACCAAAAGTTAGAAAAGATGTGTGAAGTACCTCAGTCCTATAACTTGACCCTACTTAGAGAGTTCCATGCAGAAGTGGCAGTAACCAAAACTCCTAAGTTGAAAGTTAGAGGAGTGGATTTTATTCTGTCGGCCAAAAAGATAAACAGGTTTTTCGGCCTTACACCACCCAAGCAGACCTATTTCCAATGGATGAAAAACACGACAAACATTGAGCTGCTTGGGGAGGTGTCATATGTTCTGGGAGTTCCAGGAGCTCAGTGGAATCTACACCAAAATCTGATGTCTATGCAGTTCAAGGCAAGTGAGTTAAAACCATATTTCAATGTCTGGAACAACTTTCTCAAACATTCAATCCACCCGACCACCCACGACTGTTATATGTCGGTGGAAAGAATGTTTCTGTTATATTGTCTTGTGCAGGGTCACTCAATAAACTTTGGGAAGATCATTCTAAAATGCTTGAGAGGAAATTCTGGAAAGGGAAGGGGAAAGATCTACTTTCCACATATGATCACACAGTTGTTAAGGGAAGGAGGTGTACCGAGCTACAAGGAGGATGTGATAGTCAAGGAGACGGGAGGTAAGTGGCAGATAGATTTGAAGGCTGTAGCAAGACTGCGTGATAGGAAGGACAGAGCTACTCAGAGCGAAGTGCCTAAAATGTTGTCGGATCTTTTGGTACAAAACAGTTCACTGATGGACAGCATGCTGCAGCAACGATCTGAGTTCCTGGAAAAGCTGGATTCTATAAGGAGTGAGGTGAAAGAAAAAGCGAAGAAAGAATGGAAGAAGAAGAAGGAAGGACTGGTGAAGAAGCATAAGAAAGAGGTGAAAAGATTGAAGAAGGTGAAAGTTGAGTTAGAGGAGGAGGTTCGGTTTTGGAAAAACAAAGTGGAAAGCGTTGTCCCTAATGCTGCAGCAGACCAGCAGCATGACCAGCAGCAAGAGCAGCAGCCTACTCCTGAGGAGTAGGGCAGGTTCATTCTAAATCCTTTAGCTCCATTTTTATTTTATTGAATCTGGGATTGTTTTTATGTTTTTAGGATTTACTTTTCATTGTGTCATGAACATATGTGATAGATTTAGGGATGCATATATAGCCTAAATAATTGCTAAAAGTCATGATCCCACATCGAAGGATGTAGTTGTTGCTAGAACTAGCATTATTTTTCTTGGGAAAACTTTTTGATCCACATCTCACATTATCTAGGAAGTGATCAAGGCCATCATTTGTTACACAAATTATTAGCCACTTGCAACCACCAAATACACTTTCATGTTCTATAACAATGAGGACATTGTTAACTCTTAGTTTGAGGGTGGGAAGTCCACCATGGCTAAAACACAGCCATGTGTGTACTTAAAAAGCACTATAAAAGTTCCATAGGAGCTAAGTGCAATTGCTTACAACACACAGAAAAGAAGCACAAAAGTGCCAAAAAAAATTTATTATTGCATAAGTGTTAAAGCAAAAGGAAAGCAAAAGGAAAGCAAAAGGCAAATGGGAAGAAAAACAATATGCCAAATGAGTGAGCCGGTTACATTAAAGTCCTTTTTGATCTTAGATGTGAGATGTGTAGAGCATAACAAAGAGAAAATGATGCTAGCTTATGGTTCACACTCATGATTAGACAAAGATTGTGTTACTTGGGATTTATGAATGGCTATGTGTTGTATTTTTTTCATCTATCATGATTATGTATGCACTTACTGCTTTCATGATGTGATCTTACCATATTGAGTCATTTTTTTTGTGTCTTAGTTGCTTGGGGACAAGCAACAGTTCTAGTTTGAGGGTGTGATATGCGTTAATTATTTAATGCATATCAAGTCTTTTTACTTATAATTTAGGTCTTTTTACATTCTATATCCCGAAGTTTGAGTCATTTTATTCACTTATTTTCTTTTTTATTGTTTTATGGAGCTAATGTATTGAATGACTTGTTTTACGACTTAGAATGGCTAATTAATATCTATTTTTGGCAGATTTATAAGTGCAGACCTATGCTGCAGCATCTCTGCAGCATCAGACGATGAACAACAGTTTGAAGGGAAGAAAATGAGCTTATGGTGGACAACTTGCAACAATATTTTGGGCAGATTTGAGAGACTTTCTGGATCTGATTTGTGGCTGGAAAATATATTTTGAATCTCCTTTTCTTTATTTTAATTGTTCATGGTGTCATCAAGTTTGGTACAATTATTATTATATTTTTGTGAAATGTCTTTTTTGCCCTCCCCTTCCTAGTATATAAAGGAAGCTTGGGAGGTGTATTGACACACATGATTTTCTTACTTACTTGCAATCTTAGATAACTTGTAGAACATTTTAGAATCTCTTTTTGTGATATTTAAAAATCAAAGTAAGAGAATTGACACTCTCTTGGTTTGATTATTAAAGTCAAGTAACTTATTAATATATTGAAGTTTTTATCTCTTGTAATTTTAATTTACCGCAATTTATTTATCGCACTTTACTTTATTGTCATTTACTTTATCGTCATTTACTTTATCGTCTTTTACTTTTACGTCATTTACATTATTGTCATTTACATTATTGTCATTTACATTATGTCTTTTATTTTATGTCATTTATTTTACGCATTTACTTTCCGTATGAGTAGCTAATTTTATTAGTATGGGTGTTTGACGGAAAGGTGAGATTTTAAACCAAAGAAAGGTGGGCATTGTTTCGCAATAACAATAATCCACCATTTCATTCAAGTTTTATAAATATCAATGATACTTCTTGACGAACCGATCACTTGCTAAAGTGTTAAAGTGGCGTGGACTTAGAGATAAGCCACGAAAAGCACGTCCGTTTGAATGATATAAGAAGTATACTTGAGAGAGTTACTGATAAGGACAATTATCGTTTATATCTTTCTAAACTGATTTATTCTCGACAAGTTGATCGCTAATCAACAGTGTTAAAGTGTAGAGGACTTAGAGATAAGCCCCTTCGAACACGTCAACTTGAATGATATGGGAATCGGCTCGAGAGAGCGGTTTTTGCAAAGAGATTTGTATCTCCATATATTTTGAGGACTCTATTCCACACTATAAATAGTTGGAGACTACACAGAGATGTGTTTAGTTGAATCTAAACAGTAGTGTGAATATTGAAGTCTGAGAGGAATACCCTCAAAATAGATGGTGTATTTAGTTGTGGCAGAACTTCATGCTGCAGCATGCCTGCAGCATGGCCCACTGGAAATTGTGTTTAAATCCCACCTGAAAGTCTAACACCCGTACTTGCTTTGTTCTCTGTTAATTAATTCAAAGTGATAACTCAACCAAACCAAAGTCTTCAAATTCGCCATCTGAAATCATTTCTTTCTTCTACTTTTTATTAAACTTTTACTCCAGTCCTTGTGGGACGATATCCGGTACTTTACCGTTTTATTACCTGAAAGGCGATATTAGATCTCAATGTATACTTGCTTTGAGGTTTAATTAGCATACGTCTATAGGTGTATTCCAAGCACTGTCAAATCTATCGAACCATGTATGTTTGGAGATGAATTAAGAGGAGAAACCCAGGAAAAATTGAGAGAAAGTTAATAAATTTCGTCAGAAAAATGGAGGGAAAATGTGCAGGTTTTATAGGTTGTTTCACCAACCGAAATTAACTGTCAGGGGGTCCGCGCGACTAGTGGCGCGAGTGGACCCGCGCGGTAAGCCGCGCCAGACTCTGTCCGTGAAACTCTCCAGTGCACCGCGCGACCTTTGGTGCGGGTAAGGTCGCGCCGTAACCCGCGCCAGCCACTGTTACCCTGCAACACAATCTCCACAGTCAATCTATCTCGACCCCATCGAAACCCCAAGGCCTAAGGCCCATCTTTGACATTTAATATATATATTAATGTCAAGGAAAGTCATTCAATCACACCACAATCGAAGCCAAGCATTTAAGTGATTCATTTAACGCTCAATGGTTTGGATTTATTAAGTGATGTAAAGTTTGTCTTGGCTCCTATGTGGGACAAGGTTCCTCCTTTGCTTAACTAAGTTCCAACAATACCCCACATTTTCTATTCAAACCCAAATAATACCCCACATTTGAATAGAAAATAAGCAATATTATGGAACTTATGTTTCTATCACCAAGCTAGTTATAATATGCATCAGAAGATGTGTCTTTTGGACTTGAACCTTTCCTAGTGAATACCTATCGGAGTTACTTCGTGGATAGTGAACTGAGGTCTTGAACTAGCCACTTTTTGTAGTAAATCGAGACAATAGGTAACACACATATTATATCTATACATACATAGATTCTTACCGTTGTGTTCATTTCGGTCGTGAACAAATCCTTTCTTCATGAAAGTTTTAGAAGACTTAGCCATATCCGTCCTCAAAGATGCGACCACACATCAGTCTCACATAGGTAATATCGATCAAGAATATTCCATGGTATTCTACTAAGAAGCTATCAACATTATTAAGAATATAAATTCAACCCTAAATCATCAACGGAAAATTACAAAGGAAAACATCATAGGAATAGGCATACCTTTGTTTTATTGTTGCTTTAGTTGACCCCGACTAGTTTGTTTATTGAACCTAGACCATGGGATCTCCAATTTCGCTAGGTTTGGTTGCCGCCGAGGAAACTCATTGTATAGGCTTTAAGCCCATTCCCCTCGATGAAAAGGACATTTGCTCTGTACTTAGGCCTTTTGTCAAAGGATCGGTTATATTCTCCTTTGACTTTATGTAGTCAATGGAAATGATTCCATTTTTCAGCAAGTCCTTAATTGTATTGTGGCGTCTTCTTATATGTCGGGACTTGCCATTGTAAATTTGGTTCTTTGCTCTTGTGAGAGCAACCATACTATCATAATGTATACAAATGGCAGTCACGGGTTTTGGCCACAATGGAATACCTTCTAGGAAGCTTTTTAGCCACTCGGCTTCTTCAGCGGCTTTGTCTAGAGCGAAAAATTTTGCTTCCATAGTTGATCTTGTATTCACAGTTCGTTTAGATGATTTCCATGAGACCGATGCACCACCAAGTGTAAACACATATCCACTTGTGGACTTACTCTCAAAATGGTTGGAAATCCAATTGGCATCACAATACCCTTCTATGACTGGAGGATATTTGGTATAATGTAACCCATAATTCATTGTGTATTTCAAGTATCTAAGCACTCTCACTAGTGCATACCAATGATCTTTTCCCGGGTTATGCGAGTACCGACTAAGTCTACTCACACTGTATGCTATATCCGGTCGTGTGCAATTCATGATATACATCAAGCTTCCAAGAACTTGAGTGTATTCTAATTGAGCCACACTTTCTCCTTGATTCTTCTTCAATTGACTAGAAGGATCAAATGGAGTCACTACCGGTTTGTCATCATAGTGACCGAACTTACGTAGTACCTTCTCAATATAGTGAGATTAGGTAAGGATGTAACCATTTTGATTTCTTTGAATCTTTATGCCAAGAATTACATCTGCTACTCCCAAGTCCTTCATGTCAAACGAGGAGTGCAACATCTTCTTGGTTTGATTGATTACATCTAAGTTCGATCCTAAGATTAGCATATCATCTACATACAAACATATAATGACATAGGCATGTTTGTATTGCTTCACATAGACACACTTATCACACTTGTTTATTTGAAACCCGTTTGATATCAAAGTGTTATCAAACTTTTCATGCCATTGCTTTGGCGCTTGCTTGAGTTCATAAAGGGACTTGATCAATTTACAGACTTTATTTTCTTGACCTTTAACAAAATTCCCTTCCGGTTGTTGCATATAAATCTCCTCATCTAACTCTCCATTCAAGAAAGCAGTTTTCACATCCATTTGGTGGATTTCCAAATTGTGAATAGATGCTATAGCCATCAACGTTCGTATAGACGTTATTCTTGTGACCGAAGAGTATGTATCAAAGAAGTCTTGACCTTCCTTTTGTCGATATCCTTTGGCAACTAGTCGAGCTTTGTATTTCTCGATAGTGCCATCGGGTCTCAATTTCTTCTTGAATATCCATTTATGGCCTATTACTTTGTGACCCGGAGGTAGGTCAACCAATCTCCAAGTATTATTTTGTACTATGGAGTCAATTTCACTTTGGATTGCCTCTTCCCAATAAGGTGCCTCAGATGATTCCATGACGGCCTTATAGGATAGAGGTTCTCCTTCAACATTAAAGGCCATAAAATCGGGTCCAAAGTCTTTAGCTACTCTACCACGTTTGCTTCTCCCTGGTTCCAAATTTTCTTGAACCTTGGAGGTTTCACCTCTATATGTTTGATCATGTTTAATTGGTTCATCTAGAGTGTGTGTGTGTCATCATGTAACCTTTTCCTTGAACTAGAGGCATGATCCTCCTTTTCTTTGTAAGGAAAGATAGTCTCAAAGAATTTTGCTTCTGCAGATTCTATGATTGTGTTGTTACTTATGTCATTTACACTAGATTTATATACTAAGAATCTATATGCAGCACTATTATGAGCAGGTCCAATATATACACAATCAATTGTTTTAGGTCCAAGTTTAGTCCTTTTTGGCAAAGGCACTTGAACCTTGGCAAGACAACCCCACACTTTCATCCTTTTGTAAGATGGTAATTTTCCTTTCCATAGTTGATATGGAGTTTTGTCACTCTTCTTGTGGGGGATCCTATTTAGGATCATATTTGTAGTAAGGCACGCCTCACCTCATAATGATATGGAGCTCCGGACGTGATCAACATTTAATTTATCATGTTCTTCAATGTTCTATTTTTGCGCTCGGCCACTCCATTTTGTTGAGGTGTGTATGGAACGGTCGTTTGATGCACAATACCATGTGTAGCACAAAATTCTGCAAAGTCATGGGATTCGTATTCTCCTCCCCGATCAGACCTTAGAATCTTGATTTTCTTGTCGAGTTGGTTCTCGACTTCGGTTTTATAAGTCTTAAATACACTTAGCAATACTTACTGCAATCATCTATGAAGGTAATATAATTGTTCTTACCTCCTCGTGAAGGTGTTGCCTTGAAATCACATAAGCCGGTGTGAATCAACCCAAGTATTTCATTTGATTTTTCAACAGATTTGTGAGGATGGTTTGTGTATTTAGCCTCTACGCAAACCTCACATTTAGTCGATTTGTCAATGGAACATTTAGGTATCATGTCAACTTTGATCATTCTTTGAATGGATCTAAAGTTGACATGTGCTAATCTAGAATGCCAAAGATTAGAAGGAACAATCATGTACATGGAACTAGTAGTGCTAGGGCATGCCTTATTATTATTTACATTGGCGGCATCCAAATTATTTACAATGCTAAGTTTGAAGAGTCCCTCATTGAGGTAGCCCTTCCCAACGTACACACCACCCTTGGTGATGACAATCTTATCAAATTCGATTACAACTTTGAACCCTTTCTTACTTAGAACAGGGCTAGAAATCAAATTTTTAGTTATGCTAGGTACATGTACAACATCAGTCAAAATAAGATCTTTGCCGGAAGTCAGCTTCAAGTTGACCTTCCTTTTTCCTTCAACCCTTGCAGTCGTGGCGTTCCCCATGAACATCGGCTCCCCATCACTCACCTTTTGGTAAGATGCAAACATGCTTTCCGAATTGCAAATGTGTCGGCTTGCCCCGGTGTCGAACCACCAATCCACCATGTTTGTAACCATGTGGGATTCAATGACACCAATGAACTCATTCGGGGAGTGGGTGAGATTGGCATGACTAGAAGATGCCCCATGTCCTCCACCACCACTTACTCCGGCGCCACCATGGTCACGCTTGTATCGGCAGTCTTTGGTTCGGTGTCCCGGCTTACCACATACCCAATAACAAGTCATCCTCTTAAATTGTTTCTTTTGTGGGGCCAAGGGACCTTTTCCGGTATTGAAAGGCCTCTTGGTTGCAATTGCCTTTCCCTTAAATTTCGGGAACTTAGGCTTGGATGAACTTCCTTCCACCATGTTGGCATGCGGTTCATTTGGAATGGTATCGACTTTGTCATTTTGTCGGTTATCCTCCTCAACTTGGATTTTGAGAAGCAACTGTTCAAAGGTGATTTCCTCCATGAGATGCTTCAAATACAACTTGAAGTTCTTCCACGAAGGAGGTAGATTTTCAATGATAGAACCGACCACAAAATTGGTATTCAAGCCCATACCCTCAACTTCGAGCTCGTGGACAAGTACTTGCAATTCTTCCACTTGTTTTACCACTGGCTTTGCATCAATCATCCGAAAATTCAGAAATTTTCCCACTGCAAACCTCTTGGAACACGCCACTTCAGTTTTGTACTTGGCATCCAAGGATTCCTAAATCTCCTTTGCCGTTTGGAAGGTAGAGTATATGTCGTAGAAGGAATCGTCGAGAGCATTGAGTATATAGTTTTTGCAATTATACTCATTCGATCTCCAATTATCGACCGTTCTGTTATGTGCGGACACCTGAATTTGCGTTGGTGCAGTCCCGTCCGCCCCTTCCGGAAGATTTGCCGGTGGCTCTTCCTCAGTGAGCACGTTGGCAACCCTAAGTGTTGTCAAATAGAACAACATCTTTTGTTGCCAACGTCGAAAGTCCGAACCCTTAAACTTCTCGGGTTTCTCCACATGACTTTTCAACAACTGTGATTGATCAATCGCTCCACAACAAATTTTTGTCTTAGATATCAAAATGGATGTTTTGAAACTTCACATCTTAGGTATCAAAACGGATGTTTTGAAAGTGGTTACCCAAAATAGGAATCAACGCAAATTATGTTATTTTTTCATTCAATTTGCCCTATTTAAAAAAAAGATAAAAAGATGATATTTGGCCGGCTATAAATTCTACAAGAATATCAAGGTTTTTATAAGACATTTCACTTTGTGTGATACCAGTGTTAAGTTTTTTATTTACGAAAATAATATTCCTTTTAAATTCATCTTTATTGTTTTTGATATTTTATTAGATGTAATGACTAATACAAACAAAATATAAATAAAATTGTTACAGGACTTGTAAAATTAAATTACTTTTATTATATATATATATATAATATAACGGAAATATCCTTTAATAATAATGTAAAAAGAACACCTGATTATGAAGTGAGAACGCTGTTTCTGTTAGATTCGGTTAACCGAATACGTTCTCCTATGTATAGCATATACGATTTTAAAAAAACGAATCACAATGGTTAAAATTATCAATAATTGAACTGAAATTGATGCCATCAGAAAACCGAACCCTCTTAAATCAAGTGCTTTTTATGGAGTGGTTCATATGGTTTGGCAACTTCTGTGTATCCATCAAATTTAGTTTTGAAAACGACATAATTGAGTTTATCACACATGGGTATTTTCGTTTCATGTGAGAATTCATATGGTTTTTGTTTCTTTAAACGTTGTCTAATTTGGACTAAACAATGCATTTTAATAAACTCATTTTTGTTCTTCCTTAAACCGAAAATAACCAGAAAAGATAAAGTGGGTATACATATTATTTTGTTGCGTCTAAAACTTTTATCACGCTCATAAGATTCTTTTTAAAAAGTATGGGAAACCGCAATCGACAATGAATTTTTTGACGTGTATTAAATATTAACCGACGTATTTCTAGTAGTTTACTGATTTACACAGAAGTAACAGGGTATCCGTTAGGTGACATACATACATACATATATAAAGGTGGGTTTATACATAAGTAACAGGGTATTCATATATGATTCACGCGACTTAAGTCGCGGCCAAAGTCGCCCGCATCCAGTTTTAGCCGGTTAATATAAAATCACATATGATTTTGTACATGATTTGTTGTTTTCTTGTTTTCTTAAATGGTTAGCATTATCGTTTGAACATTCCTCTCTCTCTCTCTCTATATATATATATACATCGTATTAGTAAGATTGTACAAGAGTTGGGCCGATGGCCGGTTTTTGGTAGTGCTTGAACAACCCAATCCATACAGTTGTCACATAATAGCATAATTGTGCTAGCATACGTCCTTACTACCCGTTACTATTGGGGGTAGAGGCTTACTCCCAAGGGACGTCCCCTACAAGCATCCAGTCTCCATCTTTGTCTTCGTATATTGGGATGTACTCGCATTCACCTATTTTTCATCAACATCTATTAATTATTATCATATCGTTTACTATAATTAAAGGGCTTGTCGGAAACATCACGAATTTGTATGAAAAGTACATCAAAACGGCTTCATTTTCATCTTCATTCTCATTTTTATTTTCATAAATTTTTAACATAATTTAAGCCAAAATAATCATAATTAACTTAGAAATTAGAATCTATCTTTTTCCCAATAGTACATAAAACTAGGGTATTTTCAAGATAGGCGATGGATCATGTGAGAGGTTGAGTTAATGGTGAGAAACGTGAGATATAGATCTGAATCGTTGATCTCTTTTAATCTCAAGCCCTCCCATGAATTGCGCCTTAGAAGGGAATTGATCTGGTGCATCTTATCTCGTTGCATCTCATCTAATGTGCGTCCATTTCTCATCCAACGGTTGATAACCACTTCTCACACTTCTCACAAAACCTTAACTTCTCACCGAAACTCAACCCTATATATATGTGTGTGTGTATGTATGTATGTATAGACCAAACACACTAAAAGGGAGGCAAAGATAAATAAAAGAGGCTTATAAATTATAGAATTGTGGAGAGTTCTTATAAGAACCTAAAGCTCTCTAGGTTCTTAAATAAGAACCTTGGTTCTTACCATGAAGTTTGTGTGAAATGACAATTTCCTCTTTTTATTGGTAGTTAAATTAAATATTTGATATTTATTTATTAATATATAATTATTATTGATGTTGACATGAGGTTCTTTTAAGAACTACTATTGTAGATTTTTATATAAATTTTTAAATTGATAGGTTGAAAATTAGATGACACCAAAAAGTATAAAAAGGAGATTATTGTAAGAACATCCATTGGAGATACTCTTAGGGCTAATTAAAGATTGAGTTGATGGTTTGATAGTGGCCGTGTGATGTGGGTTGGTTTGTAGGGAGAAACCATGTGGTTTTTGCCTTGCCAAATAGGGAATACACTTGGACCAAATTATACATATTATTAACTAACAAGAAGTGTACTCGTGCAATGCAGCGAGATACATCATGATTTTAATGTTTCATTTTATTTTTTGTTTTTTTGTCGATTTACAGTACGATTTTGGATGGTTTTGAGAAAGTGATAATGTTTTTTTTATAAATTTGTTTAATTTATGCTTAATAATATAATGTTTTTTATATAAAAAATTAAGTATTTTATTAGAATTCAATGATTCTTTTATATATTTTAATGATATCTAAAAAAAATAACCAATTACATATTTAATAATATAATTAAAACAAATTTATAGTAATATAATATATTAATTAATAGTGATACATGAAAATGTCTGTATAAAAGGAAGGTTTTACACATACCAAATTGGTGAGTGTTAGAAGCATGCAGTAGTAATATGTATCTTGTGTTTTGATACTTGTAAATTAAGAGTTTTTAAAATCTTGCATAAAATGATGGTACCTTATGCCTAATAATTTGTATTTAAGAGATTTTTATCCGTGCTTTATAATATAGTATAGGTAATAATTTACTCCCAAATCCCAATTATATATATCTTTTTGTCAGAAAACACATATATTAGGACACATTTGGAATAAAAAATCATATTAATTTTTTATATGTTATTATTTTTAAAAAAATGTCTTACAAAATTAACTATTTTATAAAAAGATGTGTGTAACTGTGTATGAGACAATTCTCAAAAGTCTCGTATAAAATAATTAATACGACATTTTATCTTAAAAGTAATCTAAAAAACTTTTACATAGGTTGTATAATTTTTTGATCGTATAAACTTAATTTTTATAAAAAATCTGTTAGGATACTTCAATATTATAAATTTTTAACGTTTTATAAACCTAATTTTGTTATAGTGTAGAATTTGCATCGTATAATAGTCAACGAGAAGTTTGACCGAAAATGCAAGGTTGAAATTATGATAAATGTGTATGAAGGTGAGATCCAATTTTCACGTTGCGTTTGGTGACCTTCGTCTTCTAGAGTCAACCGACAACTTCAATTTATGTGGGGGAGACATTGAATTTTTATGTCTTTTATTTATTTATTTATTTGAATTTTGATTTTATAATTCAAAAATATACTATGTTTGGCAAAAATAGTTAGCTTATAAGCTATCTTTTTTTTTCTGGTACATGTTTGGATGACCATAAGCTAGCTTATTGAAAAGTTACTCATAGTAGCGTTTTGGCAAACTAGCTATAAGCTAGTTTATGGTCATCCAAACATATATCAGAAAAAAAACAAGCTGATAAGCTAGCTTTTTTTTGCCAAACATAGCCTTAGTAAGCCGAGTCGAATAATAGGTTATTCGAGCTCAGCTTTAAAACTAATATCAGGCTCGAACTCGAATAATTTTTTTTAAGGTAGGGCTCGAGCTCAAGCTCGAATATTTTTAAATTATCGAGCTCGATGCTTGTTTATGGTTCGAACTCGTGATCAGTTAACTCATTTATTGGCTTGAGTTCAATAATTTTTATATGCTTATTGTATGATTAATGAACATATATATATGAGCGTGTTTGGAGTGAAAAAGTGTATGCTCGAATGGCTCGGCTCAGTTCGAAAATTTTAATCAAGGTTTCAGACGAGCCGAGTCAAACATTGGTGTTATGGAGCTCGACTCATTAAGTTAAACGAGTTTTATGTTCGATATCGATTCGAGCTCAAGTAACTCGTTAAAAAGCTCGAATCTTTACACCCCTAGTTGAAACTTTGATTTTGAAATAATACATTTGTTGACACATAATCATTTACAAATCTAATAAATCATATAAACTCACAAACCGGTTTCATATATTGTTTCATATATGATACAACACGTGTAAAAGTATAGTATTTATATAGTGTTTCACAAACGTTCATTACTATTTCATATATGAAACAACAAATTAAACTTGTTTTTAAGTTTGTACGAATTATTGAGATTGTAAAAGAAAGAAAACTCTACAGTTGTCAAACACTATAAAACATTCAGTGAGATTTAGGGCACAACAAAACCACGGGCGATGTATTTGTCAATTAATTCTAGAAGGAAAATATAAATAATTTACAACTTATAGCTTATATCGGTAGTATATTGATTTTAGCTTTATTAATAAGTAATAACTACCGAGCTTAAATAGTATTTGTTTTTAGTTTTACTAGAAGTGTATTCGCTCAATGCAGCACGATTTAATGTTTCATTTTATTTTTTGTTTTTTTGTCGACTTACAGTACGATTTTGGATGATTTTGAGAAATTGATAATGTTTTTTTTTTTATAAATTTGTTTAATTTAGGCTTAATAATATAATGTTTTTTATATAAAAAAGTTAAGTATTTTATTAGAATTCAATGGTTATCTTATATATTTTAATGACATCTAGAAAAAATAAAGTTTAATTAATTTCCCAAAGAAATAACCCCATTAATCAATCTAGCACATGGTATTTAGCCTACAAAATAATGTTTTATTAATAAACTAGACTTAAAACTTTACAAAATGCATGATACAAGATATATATAGGTCTTTTCTTTATATTTAGATGTTATTACTGTTCAGTTTCTTTAAAACCATTGAAATTTTTGTTTAACTGTTAATTTAAGATCCATAAAATTAATCAACATAGAATAAAATATTCAAGCCAATAATGTCATAACATGATCTCAATTATTTAGCACATGAATGTGGAAACATATATTCGTACTTATAGACAAAATTAAATACAAGTAAAATATGCATTAATGAATTATATATATATATATAGGGAGAGGTTCATTTGAGAAATGGTAAATATATGAGAAATAGAGAAGTAATCTTAGTAAACAATAGAAGTAGGAAATTATCTATTAATTGCGTTGGTTGGCTTACTAATCCTTCATGTGCCATTAATTCTATGTAAAATTCCGTCGTTCAAAAAAAATCTTAGTCATTCATCTGGTCAACATTTGCGGTTTTGACCGCGAAGCACCGGATAATTCCTTGCATGGTCTATAGAAGGTAGGGGGTAGTTTCGTAAAATACGCGAGATTAGTTCATATATGAACCTATATGATTCACATATGAACTATACGTTCATATGTGAAACAATTAATTAGTTCATATGAGAATCAGTTAATTAGTTCATATATGAATCTGTTAATTAGTTCAACTGATTCATATATGAACTTACAGTTAATGAGTTCATATATGAATTACAAATGTTCATATATGAATCAGTTAAAAGAGTTCAGATGTGAATTACACTGATTCATATATGAACATATAGTTCATATGTGAATTATACATGTTCATATATGAACACAGTCCGTGTATTTTGTAAAAATTACGAAAGTGTCCTTCTATTTTTGGAATAACCGCGATTTTTGACTAGTCAAAGCCCGCAACTTTTGACCAGTCAAAGCCGAAATATTTGACCAGTCAAATCCGATCTTTACCGTATGAATGGTTAGAATTACTTCTCTATTTCTCATATATTTATCATTTCTCAAATGAACCTAAGGCTATATATATATATATAATAGTTTATATTTTAGGGTATATTTTGTAGCATTAATGTCTTATTAAATTACAATTTTTATTATTATTTTAGTGTCCCACAAAAAGTGTTCACTTTCAAAATTAAATATGTACTTTACTATTATACTCTTAGGTTTGGCAAAAAAAGCTAGCTTATTGAATAGCTACTACTAGTAATGTTTTGAAAAGCTAGCAAACTAGTTTGCCAAACATAACCTTAATTATGTAATAGAGAAATTTTCTATCTCTATTATTAATGGTAAAAGTGTAATTTAGTTAGTTAAAAATATGTAATAAACTACACACTTAAGAAACTATGTCGTTTTCGTTGTGAATAGTTATTTGGAGATGGAGGGAAATTAATAGGAAAAAAAATTAACCGTAGTATTTTTATTTTAGCCAAAATGATATGTTTTTTTTATTGATTACTGGTTTCGATTTGAAACCTCGAATCAAAGATCGTGATGGGTTTAGGTAAGATTGTCGATGGAGAAAGAAACACACAAGAAAGCAAATGTCGGAAATCAAAGGATGGAGTAGTTAGCCAAACTCACCAACCCTTTTCAGATTTATCAGAATTCAACACGAAATTAATTTGGATAATATTGCTTGTCAGTTGTTGCTACTAAAAAATTTAATGAAAAATTGCATCTAAGTAGACTCAAACATGCAACATTGCATATAAACTTAGATGACTTTGCCATTCAATTAAAATTGTTTTCAATTACATTTTGTTCATATTTTACTTTTATAATTTAATTCCTATTTTATTTGTGATTCATTTTCCACTTAGTTTTAATGCAAAAACATATTCTTATATGAAATAAAAATAAAAAATGAATAAAGTTGATTAGACTAATATTTGTATGAGTTTTTGTTTCAGAAAATCTTATAATAATTTATTAAAAAACTTATTACTTTATTTAAAAAATTGGCTTAAAAAACTCCTTTAACCTTTGTTTGAAAATTGGCTTAAAAAATCGAAGGGTTGAATGCTTATTACACCAAACTAGTGATGGCCATCTTGGTCCGGCTCGATCGGTTAACCAAGCCCGACCCGCCTGAAAGCCCGGCCCAGCCCGATGCCAAACCGGTTTGAAGCCCGAAATCATGGACCGGTTTGGGTTTTTGGCGTTTTTGGCGGCCCGGCCCGGCTTGGCCCGAGCCCAGTTCACGGCCCGGTTTTTGGCCCGGTCCGATTCGTACTTAAAAAAAAAAGTCGTTATGTTACCGTTTATATACGTTTTTTTGAACTTTTTTTGTATTTTTTACCACTCAAACCCCTATAAATACTTGTATTGTAAGTTTGTAACTTAAAATTATATATAAAAGTGTATTTAAGTGATTTATTATAAATAAAACGTATTTTTAAAGCGTATTTTAGTGATTCATTATATAAATAAATTATCTTTAAAAAAATACGAAAAAATATCGGCCCGATCACGGCCCGGCCCGGCCCGGTTTTTATATAACCGGTTTACTCTCACCTTAAACGGGCCGAACATTTTTGGGTGAGGCCCGGCCCGGCCCGAAGCCCGATTTGCCCGGTTTTTAAAATCACTGTTTGGACCCGAAGCCCGTTCTGGGCCGGCCCGAGCCCGATTTTTGGCCATCACTACACCAAACTACTCTAGAAGCAATCGATACAAAATGTTATTTTGACATAAACATTTACAAGATTCTACAATATGCTAAATATAGTTTTCTTAATTTATTTTGAATGGTTTATTGGCAATATTGTTTTTACCTTTGAATTTATATTAAGTTTCAATAATTAGAAATTATATTGCACAAACATCTTTATGTTATTGTAAGTGTACATTTTGTGTAGATTTATTGTTTGGTAACATCATGTTTAACATTGTTATAAACCCCAAAATTTTGATTTTTTTTAAGAGGTCGTTTTAGATGTCTTCATCCAGGGGATCAAAATCCTTAACGTTGTGTTCTCGAAACTCATTTAAAGGAAAGTGTGAGAAAGAGAAGGAAAGTAAAAAAAAACTCTTATTCTCGAAACTCTTTTAGGAAAAAAAGGAAAGGAAACGGAAAGAAAGAATTGATAACTTTCCTCCCAAATGTGAGAGGAAAGGGAAGGAAAAGAAATAAATTAAAATCATTTAAAAATATTACTGAAATTATTAAAATTATAAAACTACCCAATCTTTCATTATAAAGAATAAATTTTATTAAGGGTATATTTGTAAGAATGACATCTTTCCTACCCTTTCTCTCCTGTTCAAGAACATGAAAAATTATTTTCTTTTCTTTCATTCCATTCGAGAACACAAATAAAAAAATTATTTTCCTTTCCTTTCTCCTCTCTCCCTTTCTTTTCCGTCCATTTCTTTTCTTTTCTTTTCTTTTCTTTTCTCTCCTGATTAGAGGACACAGTGTAAGAAAAGATTCATATGTGAATTGTTGAAAAAATCTATTTGAAGATACATATATGAACTAACATTACAGATTATCCATATGAGTTAACATATCTTTTACCACTAATTATTTTTCTAAAAACCCATTATAATAAAAGACAATCCAAAGTAAAAAACACTAGGTTTTTTAAATGAAAAATGTATTCATGGTAATAATAGCAATTAACAGAGGGGTAAAATCACTCTAAAAAGATTTAAATGCCAAAATTTTTGCAAATTAAATATAGCATTTATACAACATAAATTTAAAAAAAAGGATCAAACCAGAATCACCAGTACAACATACTCTCCAGATTCTCGACTACCATCGATCGATCAAAAGCGGGTCGGTTTAACTCTAACCCGAAAACCGCTTTAAAGTTGCTTCCGACTTCCATATTTCGCAAAAACTTCACTCGCCAGAAAGTGCGACTAGAAGCAACTCGAGTAAATTATACACATTTTTTTCAAAGGAATCATCATCCCATGAACAAAAGAAGTCGGCTTTGAAGATATAGAAATAAATAGTACGCACTCCGGGATCTATAGTTCTCGATCTTTGTTCATGGGCTATAATTTAATCCTACACCTTCTGATTTAAGTGTCGGTTTTAGATGGCTAGATTCTTGATGGCGTCTAGCTTTTCTACTTTACCGTTTGATGGAAGGAATTCAATACCTCCGTTTTCAGCATTCTCGTGTACCTGTTTTGAAGCGGCGTTTTTTGCGATTAGAGTAGAGCAGAGGCGGCCTTCGAAGTAGGTTGAGTATGGAAATTCTTCTGCACATCGGTTTTTCCATCCTACAAAAAGAATAAACAATTTCAGAAATAAAGTTGCATAGAAGCAAATCTATAATAAGTTGGGGGTCTTCACAGAAACATCTGCTTTACTTTTTTTTAGTAGAGGTCATATCTGCGTACATCTTACTCTCCACGTACCCGTTGGAATATACTGGGTTCGTTTGGTTAGGTTAGAAGTAACTATCTGCTAAAAAACAAAGTAATTCACTACCAACAGATGAGGTGTTTGTTTCTTGTTTTCTCTCCTATTACTCCATTCCATCAAAGTTAGAATTTACTACGGTTTTTCACTATTGGTTCGTAATAATGATGGATGTAAGGATGCCAACTTCCGTGTTATTTGGTACAATTATACCGCATTTTATATAAGAATAGGCAGCCAAGGGTGCGTTTGGTGCGCAGGCAGGACTAGACTCGCGAGAGTGACTTGTAAGGTTTTAATTTGACATGGATTATGGGTAGTTTAGTAATTTACTTATTCTGTTCCACCTATTTTGAGGGGACGAAAAAACTGCATTTTTGTCCCACTCGGTCCGGTCCTGTCCTAGTCTAATTGTTGCGCCAAACGTTAAGCAACAAGTTTTTTGTTTTGTCATGTCACGCATAACAAACGCACCCTAATTGATAGAAAATTGAAGAAAAAGACGGAAAAAGGCTTACTCAGTGCAGCATCCCGATCATCAAAAGTAGCCACCAAAATTTTGTGAACCGCAACACAGTCTTTCAGCTTCCATTCTTTCACAGATCTAAGCAATCCATTACTAGTTAGTGATAAACCAAACATTTAAGCATCCGTAATCGCTAAGCTTTTGTGCAAGAGGGAAGACAACCTCTGTGTCATGAAAAAGGCGCAGTTTTAATGTGTAATTATTACACTTTTTAATTAAATAAATGACAGATTTACCCTTGATAAAAGAGGGAGAAATGAATTTCTCCATCTCAGAATTAAGGGTAGAATTGGAAAGTATGCACTTACATTTGAAAGTAGACGCTTATTTTGGGACAAATTAAAATAGAATTTTGGACACTTATTTTGGGAGCCCCCCAGCGGCCAACCATTGCATTGATCAAGTGCACACCATTATCTTACGGTTTCAAGTCGGATCACACACAAACTCTCCAGATAAATCTCACCCAAATAATAATAGAACTCATTTTTATCAGGCAGGCTTACCTCGAATCGGCATTATTGAGCGATTCTTCGATCAATTTGATTGCCTCTGCCTTCTTATTTGGTTCTAAACAATAGATCATCTCGGCGGCCGCTGCTCTGTGCATCAAGGAATCTACAAGATTGCCAGAACGGTGTCTTAAAGGTGTACAGAGGATATAAATCGTGCACATAGAAGCATGTATCACAAGCGCTAGAAAGAAGCTGGATCACCTTTATGTAGTTCGAGGAAAACAGCATTTGCCTCCATCAGAGATTTACCATGGAGCTGACTATAAAAGAGAAGACGACAGTTTAATAAGAAACGACTTGTAGAAACAGGCGAGCATGCACTAAAAACACAAAAGATAACATGAAATAACCTGAAAGTTGGTCGTTCTGCTTCCAATACGCCACAAACAAGTTTTTCAGCATCAGTCGTTGGAGTAGATCTTGAAGCCACTTTATGGAAGAATCTTATCTGTGAAACCAACACTTGCAATTAACATTACTTCCTTTGCACTTCTTTTTGAATAGAGATATGAAAGATAATAACAATCGAGTATACACATATGTACGACCAAACAAATTCGGTTTTATAGGACGTCATATATGTCTAAATGTCCTAAAAGACTGTTTTATAGGACCAAACAATTGTCTTATATAAAGGAGTTACAATAGGATGTTAAAATGTAGGTTTTTTAGTAACACTTTTGAAATGAAGTGTCATACTAGCATTTTTATACGACACTTTTGACAAGTGTCTTACGAACACTTTTTATAGGACGCTTGTTTTTATAAGATTTTCAGAATGTCATATTAGAAAACTAATAGAACGTTTTATTTCAAAAGTGCCCTAAAAACTTGTTAGGACGCCCAAAGGTGTCCTATCAACTTATTGTAACACCTTTGCACTGTTTGGTCCTATAAACAGTAAGTCCTATAAAGCAGTCTATCAGAACATTTAGACATATTTGGCATCCAATAAAGCCGATTTTGTTGTAGTGTCTGATGCAAATCATTATTTCATTTACTTGGTAAGGTAGGAATGACGTACCAAGCAGCGATGAGAATCTGGGTTTTCAGCATCCAGTTGTACCAGGTGCTTCAAAGCCTTGACGAAATAGAAAAGCAGTATAAGGGTTAGCATCTAAAGCTACCCCATGGTACTATATGGTCCTAAAGTTATCACAAGTATTATATTATACGAAGCCATGTTTACCAACAAAATTAACCCAGCAGGATACAATGGAAAGAAGGTTGTAGAACACAAATAAAAAGAAGAAATTTTTAACCGAAGTGGAGTCCAAAGACTACCACTTCTGGGGTCTTTCGGCTGAACATATTACTGCAAGTAATTGTTTGCCTAAACATAGTGCAATAATAAAATGGAGAAAGAAAGGTGCCGTCTAAATTCCTTGACAAAATTACCTGCAAGGCAAGCAAGATCTTCTGCTTTCTCATATTTACTTCGAAAGAAAGCAAATGTGTCTCCAAGTAATCAGATGAATGCTTCTGAAGCAGTTTCAGGTACTTTCCGGCTTCAATCAAAGGATCTTCAATCTAGATCAAAGAGAAAATATTACTTGGCATACTGACCAAAAAAAACTGTTTTCCAACATGTACGCATGCACATATACAATATATATATAGGGGTTGTTTTATTTGCAACCCTTAAAAAGATTGCAACCCTTGCAACCCACATCTTAACCGTCGGATTCATGATCGGCGGTTACAATAGATATGGGGCCCAATATTTTTAATTAAAAAAAACAGAAAAATAAAAATAAAATAACCGTCGATCATGAATCCAACGGTTAAGATGTGGGTTGCAAAGGTTGCAACCTTTTTCAGGGTTGCAAAATATCCTTCCACTATATATATATATATATAGACTCAGAGGAAAAACCTGCAATAACTTCTCTCCATGTGGATCTGGATCAACTGTCTTGACATTTCGTTTCCCGTACTTCGAAACACCACTGACATTAGCTTCCTCGTTCTTCACTTCTGCTTCCTGAAGAAACATCAAAAATACATGTCATGCAGATGGGGGTAAACCGTCAAACTTAAATCTATTGGAAAGAAACAAAGTAAGTCGGCATACTTTTTTCGCCCGTGCTTCAGCTTTTCTCTGCTTTTGCCTCATTTTCTTCTTTTGAGAAGCAGGCAATTTTGCTAGTTCATCATCTTCTTCGGTTGATGATTTTGGAGGAGAATCATACAGCTTGATGTAGCATCTGCATCAGGCAATGGAGCACAAAAATACCGATAGTCAGATTAAGAAATCAAATGTCAAAAGGGACATCTAGCCAATTTGTCAAGAACTTGTCCTTTACTTGTTAACGATACAAATTACACGATGGTTTTAAAAATTGCCAAACTGTCACTAGTCACAGAAGCTTCACCTTATAGCTCCGATTGCTGCCTTCCGAAAGTAAGCATGAGCATGAAGCCGATCCTGGAATCTTAACATTTCAATATAGGCACGTAGAGTCATTTTCCTTAAACAATAAGAATGGAAATCAAATTGGTCTTCGGTTATATCTGCATAATGCTTCTCAACAGCCAAGAATTTTTTCAACGCATGTCCAAGGTCACCCTGGCGAAAATAACTTTCCCCAGAAGCAAGTTCATACCTTCAAATGAAAACATCTCAAACATATTCAGTAGATATTACAGATATAGCAGTTTTCGCATACATTAGCTCAAGTTTGTAAAAAAGACTCACCACATGCACTGCATGTCATGCAGGTTATTATGTTGATCACCATCTTTTGTGAACAATACAGCGGTCTTTTCAGCAAGTGGGACCTATCAAAAATCATATACCATGTGAAAGCAAGATTAGAAAAGAACAAAGACTAGAACCAAAATTCAAAATCAAGAATCATAAACAAACATGTAACTTCAGTAAGTGAAGAACAAAACATATTTGAAGATTTGTACCTGATCAGCCTGCAGCATTCTCTTAACACATTGACTATTTACATATCGATCTGCAAGATCCATGCATCTAGATTCGTCCGCCAATGCAGCTGCTGCTGCAAAGTCCCCAGCATGTTTTAGTATCTTGCTCTGCGAAGGGGAAAAAAACCACTCCATCAAGATCTAAAGGAAACCATCACAGTAACCGAGGATTCACACAAAACATAATCTGCAACGTGTAGCAGCAAAACACCATTTCAAGCATCTACATGCATATTAGTAAGAAAATATCATTCGAGTCCAAAAACAAAAGAATCAAAATATGGAAGCTTTTATGCAGCTCAACTAGATTGCGGAAATATGAAGCCCTCGGATCATTTTAAGGGCTACGCAAAAGGTTTTAATTCTTTTATATATGTTGCTATAAAATTGTTCAAGAGCTTTTGAGCAACTGTTAAAGTTACTTCCTTCTGATTCCAAGTCTGTAAATCATGCAGAAAAACTTGTAAATCATGCACGTTAGAAAATCTAAATGCCAGCAGATAATAGACGACGTTTTTATGAAAAAAGAAAAATAAGATTCCGCAGATACGATTATACTTGATAAACAAAGAGAAAAAAAAAGATGGTGTAAGCAGACCTTGACAGAGTATAAATCAATAACAGTTGGAGTATGTTGCATAGCTTCATCGATTTTAGCGAGAGCCATATCATACTGGGCACGTCTGTCATAATGCTGCAGAAGCCAACTCCATAAGAATGAGAATATACAAATTAATTGAGGCCCAAGCAATTTATGAAGCAAGAACAAACCTGAGCCAAATAAAACAAGGTCCACATAAGTGTTGAAGGTGGCTCTTTTTCTGATCTGGACATAATATGTAACACAAGAAGTTAGTGCTAAAAACCAGGGAACAAAAGAGTAGAAACTTCAGCTACCAGACACAACAGCATCCACAAGATGGGGCTGCAATGAAGTTATAGTTTCTGATGCAACAGAAATCGATGATATTGGAAAATTGCTTAGACACTTGATACAACAGTCTGCTCAGGGGACAATTTTGTAATATTTGGAATACTGACTAGACAGGAAGATAAATATCAATTAAAACAACATGGGCTCAATTTGCAGATCATCACATTGACATTATAAAAAGGTTAAGACTTAAGAGTAGATTAAAATAATGCAATATTACCTTCCAGGGTATCCACCAGTCTTTTTAAGTGATTCCTCCAAGTCAAGGACCAACTTTTCAAGAATATTGGCCTGTGGACAAAGGTTAAGAGTAAGTCACAGACTCACAGTAATGCAAAAAAGCACTAAAACAAGTCTACAATCTTCAATGGGTAGCTGGGACGAACCTTGCCAGTATGATCATACAGAGGAGAAAGGTCAGAGAACAGCGACGGGACTCCCTGCCATTGCCATTAATATAAGTATGACTTTGCACGCAAAAGAAAGGTCAGCAAAGGAATAAACACTTAAATGACGAGTACCTTTGTTAGAAGAGGCCTAATGTAATCATCTGCTGCATCTCGAAACTTTTCAGCTACCAGAAAATCTAGCGGGATCCTCTGAAAAAAGTGTTGTGATTTAGATAGAGGAAATAAAGAAAGATAATCTTGTTAGCTTTAAAGTTCCACCACATAGCTAGAGAAAAAAATTTGGTGACTGCCTCATTGGGTAAACAAGCATCACATTCCACTGAGTTGAGGAGGCCTTGCAGGATTAAACTAATGAAATAAATCAGAGTGACAGGAAACCCACCCCACAAATATTAAATTTAAGTTCACTACCTTCAATCACTTAATTTGACAATTAATACCTAGAATATCAACCTTTAGACTAAAGCAATGACTAGTACTATTTGCAAAAAGAAAAAAAAAACAGAAAAAAGGTTTTACTTCGCTTGTCATGGTGAAGGGAGGTTCTTGTATCTAAAAAGTACAAGTGTATGATGTATGCAAATGCAACAATTTCAAATGGCCATTATCTGAGATGAATCTACAGGCTGTAAATGCAACATATTACAAGTACATCCCAACTTCAAAAAGAACCAAAGGATATATCTAGACCAACAATAAGATATACCACACATGCACACACAAAAATTGACACAGTGACCACCCGACTATCCTCCAAACGAGATACACATCCAGACGCAAAATTAGCATAGAACCCACCTAGGGATTCCTTCGAAGAGTCAGAATTTAACATTATTCCATTTTACCAATTAACGTTTATAATCCAATCTGAGACTTGTTTCAGTAGTTCCAAGATGAAATATTCTTTATAACAATTGAGTGAGAAATTGGCATTAACACAGAGATTTAATCACCTTAACGGCAGACGACCAGGTATATTGCTGCCCAAGAGATTTGTACAGAGCATCCAACTTATCTATTTCATCAGAGGAATATTGGCCAGTCTCTGAATGCAGTCCCACACACTTTTGCAATCCTTCATAGTATCTAAATAGAGGAAGGGATCGATTAATATCATATTTTATAATGAAAATTCTACAAACTAGATAGAATATTTCTATATACAAAAGTGCAACTTTCTTTGGGTGCCTAGGTGCGCAAAAAAGATAAATAACTGCTTTCCACAATCATATTGAGTTAGTGAAGCCTTTGAAGACAAAGTTATAACTGGTCATCTCACAAAAGAAATCACTTGGATCTTATATCATTGAGATGAAGAAAAGCATTTTTATTAGTTGTATTCAGAAGTAAACTAAGGGGGCGTTTACCCAAATGCTTACCCAGTGGCGGTAAGTGCTTACCGGTAAAAATTAACACTTCCACTTACCTTCTCGCGTAAGATTCTAGTTCATTTAAACAGCATCGTATGCAACAATACACCTTGTAAGTGCTTACCCGGTAAGACTTGTCACCCACACTTACCGGGTAAGACTTTCGGCCCTTGCCATCGTTCTTACCAGGTAAGATTCTCGGTACTTGTAATGTTCATCCGGTAAGGTAAGTGACTTGGTAAGAGCTTACCAGGTAAGCGTTTGTTAAACGGTCCCTAAATATAAGTTTCTTGACCATTCTAGATAAAACTAGGTGGCAGGGAGTGTGAATAATTGGATGAAAACTTTCAAATGAATAGTATGCTTTAAATACATGTAAAGTTTTGACCTTTCCAACTTCTTCAGTTGTTACTGGACACAACAATTTACGTTGTCCTTAATATGCAATCACTCTGGCAATTAAGATTTAACAAGAAGGCAACACAACTTTGTTAATGCCAAGTAATACAATTCAATGGGCATATATGACATGCCAACCCCCAACCCCTCTTAATTCGTCTATGAATTTAATAAAGCAATTCTCATGGTTGAGCAGACCACAGTTTAATACCAGATGCTGCACTAGTCATTGAACACGTTATAAGCTGAGTATTAAATTTAATAGGCCGTCTAGACAATTCTCCTAGCTTCAGACATACAAATGTTAATCTGATATGATATAGTACTCATTACAGTATCATCAACAGACTGTTCTCATCTCACCTGTAATTGTCAGGATTCATTGTAAGTAGCACCCTGTACAATTTTTCACCTTCCTTAAGACAATTAAGCTTCAAAAGAAGAGAAACCTCCTCTTCCTTGTAGGATAATTTATCAACCTATTAACACAATTGGAATAGGTTATCAAATGAAGCCAAATGTTCTTATCTTAAAATTTATGCAAAGTAAAAGGAAGATAAACTTACAATCTTGAACTCTTTTCTGCGCAGCTCCTTGAGAGCTTTCTCAAGCAAGCCACATTCCTCCAATAAAGATATCTGGAACAACCACATTGTGTAAAAAACAATTAAAAGTGAGTGTTACTTGTATCATATGCATATCAAACCAAAAAAAGTTTGATATGCCCAAAATTCTAAAAGTTCTAAATGAAGAATTGATGCAAAAAGAAGCAAAGCACAGGTTTGCGTAGGGGTGTAATGATGTGAGTCGAGCTCGAGTATCAGTAAACTCGAACTCGAAAAAAAATCTCAAGCTCGAACTCGACTCGAAAGCTCGCGAGTATTGAAAATCCAAGCTCGAACTCAACTCGATAACCAATTTCCAAGCTCGATCTCGAACTCGAACTCGTTTCAAGCTCGCTCAAGCTCAAACTCATTTCAAGCTCAAACTCAAACTAATTTTAAGCTCAAACTCGAACTAGTGTTTGTATTCAATCATTTAAAAATTCAATGTTTTCTTATTTGTTTATGTTTGTTTGATTAAAATTGTAAACAAACATAACAAACTAGTTGCACCCACTTCCATAGGTACCAACAATTTTTTTGCCTAACTTCAAGCCAATGGGCTCAAGCCAATGGGCTCAAGCCAAAGGGCTCAAACCACTAGGCACAATAAAAAGGCTATGCCACAAAGGCTATGGAATGACAAGGGAAAGGAAGAGGGTGAGTCCTATTTATAGTTGAATGCAAAAGTCTTGGATGGATTGTCCCACCAATGTGGGATGAGTTTTTAAGCAAAAGGAGGACAATTCTTATTTAAATAATGATACCCACAAGTCATATAGATGTTATTACTTTTTTTTTTAAGAAAATGCTAGTAATTCTTTAATAATAATTATAATTATAATAAATATATATATAACAATTATATTATTATTTTAATGTTTATTTCTTTAATATATGTTCTTTAGATTCTTTAGATTACTATAATAAGTAAACGAACGTAAACGAACATTAATGAACGTATATATATATATAATATTTGAGTATCTCACGAGCTTATCGAGTCGAGTATCAGGTCGCTCGACTCGACTCGTTAGTATGTCGAGTCGAGCTTGAGTTCGAGTCGAGCCTATTCGAGTCGAGTGTTGACCGAGTTTTGACCGAGTCGATCTCGAGTAGCTCGCGAGTTGTCTCGTCTCATTTACACCCGTTTGCGTACATCCTACCCTCAAACCCTACCCCGAATGGGAGATAGTGGGAAAAGTTGGTTGGTTTGGTTATGCAAAAAGAAGCCTTTTGCAATTGCACACAATTACACAAGCAATAGAGCATAGGCTATAATAACAATACATTAGTGTTCAACTATGTTACACGACAATCAATGTAATGCAAATTTATAAGGAAGACACAGATTACATACACGAGCATAATGGATGGTGAACTACATACATAAACCCACACATTTATATATGACAAATTCCAATCTGCTTTGTTGTAGAGTAAATGAAAGATGTACAGACATTCAGATCCAATTTAATCACAGTACCAAAATTTTCCTTCATACCTAGCATTCTTTTCCAGAAAGAACCACTATAACAAGTACAACAACAGCTTTCAGGGAGAGGTCGTATCAAAGCCAAACTTCAAGGAGCATCTACTATAAGGTATAAAACAAAGCAAGGACTTAAAGAAAAGAAAGTTTCAGGGGTGAGAAAATAAGGGCCATGTGAACAAATCAACAAATTATTATATGTTTATGAGTTCTCTAAATCTACTAACAATTGTGTCAACATACATAATGGTTTCAACTAAATCGACAAAAAAAATTCACCTAGATAGCATTATTACCTATCACAACTATTACCTTGTATAGCAGCATTTCCCCATGCTCACAACGTTCGCTATCCGGAGGATAATCATCCTCGAGAGTTCCTTCATATGCTTCCAGAATATCAATAGCTTTTGATGCACTTGTAAAACAACATCCATAGAGAAGTTACAGACAGCCAAAAAACGGATGAAGTTACTACCATAACCATTGATTTGCATGACCAAAACAAAAGTTTACTGATGCCAGGGAATAAAGACATGGAGAAAAAATCTGCAATTAACTTCCCAAAAATGTAGAGATAGATGCGAGCACATGTATATGCATAGATCAAGTACTTCAATGAAAAATGGAACTTGAATGTTAAAAACAATTGTCATGAAGAACATATGTATCCCATGTGGATATGTGATGTACGCAAGCTCTATGGATGACCAACAGAAACTTCACACTCAGGCTCAGGCAGACATCATTGCATGCAATGATCTAGACAGCATAGGCTATTGACCTCGCATAATGAAGATATACCATGTAGGTGACATCGCCATACCCTGTATCTATGTGCCACAGCAAGCATGCATCAAGTATGACAATCAGATAATGGTATCTGACAGGCACAAACATCAAAAATCTCCACAGCTAATAAAGTCTACATACTTGTAGAGGAAACAGGAAATAAATGGTCTTCCTTTTCGTCCCTGAAGCAAGCAGAGAGATTACTCAACTACTTATGAAATTGATGATATTTATAGAACAAACTTATAGATGTGAATCTATGCATATTCTTGTTGCACATTTGGTTTAAAATAAAATGCCTTTTGGAATACTTTTAAGGTGTGAATTACTGGTAGCACTGGCAAAATTCGAATAAAAATATACCAAGCCGTATACAGGAGCATTATGAGTGTGAGACAACAAGGACATCTACATAACATTTGAAGTATAATTCTGAAAGTTTCGGTAAGCAGGTCAAATTCTGTTAAGGTGGGAGTGAGGATGGGGACAAACACAGGGCATGGACAGAAATATTATACACGCGTGCATGCAATGCTGAGCCTCACTTCTACGGTTAGTACGAGTGTCTTTCAAGTTTCAACCAATCAACTAACCAACTCATGCATCTCAGGTCCTTTAACAAGCATACAACCTTTCTAACCAAAGAATTCAGAAAACTATGATTACTAATAAGCAAAAGCCAGTTTCGTTTTGTTTTCTGGAGGACAGTGTTGGTACAATAATTTTTCATATAATTTCATACATCCATTTAGCAAATGGTGATGGTACTGAGTATGGCCTTGTACAACGATAATATAAAAAATAAAAAGAGAAGAGAAGAGAAGAAACATTTGAATTACGTTAATTTGAAAAATGACAAAAGACCACAACTTACTTTGAGTTTAGGTGATGAGAAACCGCAAAACCAATCCAATTCATCCGATGATTAGGTTTTAGTGTCAGCAATTGTTGTCTAGTTTCAACAAAACCTGCCAAGTCACGCATTTGTGCCTACAATCAGATGGGAAAAAGCACCATTAGCTACCCAAAAAAACAAAAACAAGGGAATGAACTACCCTGTACAAATTGTAGAGTAAATGAAAGATGTTACCCTGTAGACTGAAAAAGGAATGAACTACCTGTACAAATTGTAAGGATATCTACCTGTAAAAGCGACAAGTCCCTAAGTATTTCAATGTTGTCAGGATCTATCCTCAGAGCATTCCTATAACATTTTATTGCCTCCCTGTACTCTCTGTCCGACCGGTAGAGAAGACCATAGACGTGCCAACAAACATGGCTTTTCAGGTCATTCTACAATTGAATACATTAATTAGAAAATGTAAAAATGTACTGATGTGAAAATTTTTAAATAAGAAAGCTTCAATGTATGAACTTTGAAAGTAACACAACCTTCAATCCTAGACGTACAAGCTCATACGCTTCTGGTTTACGATCCATGCAATTCAATGTTAATCCCTTCATTGAAAGAGTTTCTAGTGACAAGAAAAGTGTGACAGATAAGAACAATTTTACAAGTCAAGACTCAAGAGCATATGTCCAAAAGATAAAACAGACTTTAGATATGAGAAATTTTTATAACCATACTATGTGGAAACTTACAACCCATATACAACAATGATCAATCCTTACAAGTCTTATGGAGCCTATCTATTAGCAAAGAACTAGCCAACTAAGAGTCCTATGAACAATTTAAGAGCCAACCTAACCTTTGGCCAAAGGGCACCCCATCCATCACATATATTGCACGATTTAGAATTATTTCTAATGGAAAGTGTCCATATAATATAAGTTGACAGTTTTTTCTTCTCATGTTTACAAGTATGTGTAACTGTACTAGTATAACAAGACACACATGCCTACTTTACTCTAAAACAATATCTCGTCTAATATGCAATTTATAGGGGGGAAATGTTGATGATTGCAGCAATGTTTCACAACAGCCGAATAAAAACTACTAGACAATTAGCTTTGCCTAATACCCTAGTTTTCTAAGCATCAAGGGTACAAGAAAGTTGCATTAGATAATAAACTCTTCACAAACCTCCATGGTCTGGGAACTTCTTCAATATAGCATCCGCAGCCTTGAGCCCCTTTTTATACTGTTTTGTTTCATAAGATTTCTGCCAAAGAGACAATCAAGAGAACATGCATCATTTCCTCAATAAACTTAATAGAGAGCAAATATTTCTGTCTTCAAAAGGATAGCAGCATCAAAACAATGCAATATATAAGATTAACTGTCGTTAATCCTTGTGATAGGGTCAATTATTATCTGGAAAAAATACCAAAATATACTTGCATCAACTAGAACTACAGGAGTGGGTTACTGAGCATAGCTCAAGGGTTGAAACTACGGTGCATGGGTATTGATTTGGTTTTATACTAGAGAGATCGTCTATAAAAAAAAACCACTTTGTTGATCAATAACTTGCAAAGAGAACAGATGGGCGTGAAAATGACTTGAACATGAATTTCATTGATCTACGGAAGATAAGGGAGGTGTGCATTCAGGCTCGTCTTTTTTTAAGAAATTGTTTTCTTCTTTTTACTATTTTAGCAACTATGCTAGAGTGCAGCTTCCCGAGGCAGAGGTCAAAAAACTTGACATCAGAACAGTATCGGAAGGAGGTTTAGGCAAGTTGAATATATTAAGTAAGTTGATTTCGGATAGAAATACATGATGTTCTCAATGACATAATGCACATCCCAGAAACATTGGAGGTTCACCTCTTAGGCTGTGTTTGGTACTTGGGACTCGACAGGACAGAACTCATTGCCCCACGTTTGGTGCGACATGGGACAGAACAAAAACTCCATGATCCATGTTTGGAACAACATGGGACAGGGACAAAAAGACTTATTTGTTCCACCAGAATAGGTGGAACAAGATGGGACAAAGATGAGGCAGAAACTAAAAACTCTACCCCCATTTGATATAACCCTAATATGGTATTTGTTTTAATGGTCACAGTCGCATATCGCCGTCACCACCAGCAGCCGCCTCTTTTAAAGTTTACTGCTTTATCATCTCTTCCTATGGTCATGTTTAGCCTACTGCCAACTAGTTTGAAAGAAAGGCTTGTTCTTGAATGGTGCACACCCACATTTTACATACATGATGCATTGAGATTTTGAGGTTTAGTAGGCTGCTGAAACCACTTTAACTAACTACAAACCTTAGTCCAAAAAGAGTTATTACAAAAGCAATTAGATGAAGAACGGTTTTAACCATCCTCGCTAACAGGGACTCGAATTGTAAAAAATAATGCAATTAGCTACACAACAAACTATTTCCAGTTAAATTGCAAGAAACTTGACCCCACTGATACTCCAGTTGTCATTTACACAATCTATGTGGATAAAGTGTAGAATCTTGATCCCAGCTCAGTTCTATTTCAACATAGTTGCAACTGACATCAACCTCAAGCTTCCATTGATAAAGAAGTACCAAAATTGTCCACACTTCATTCAATGCGATAAACCAAAATGCATTACTGATAATAAAAGCAACATGACGCCACTTCCCCGAGTGCAAAGCTCATCACGATTACATAAAAAGCCATATGTTCACGTTTAATTCAATAAACACACTTTCAGATTACAATTAACGATCCAAAATCTTCATAATCCAAGACTTAACAGTCAACAATATAGTTTCATTTAACGCAAACAACAATAACTAGGGTTTAAAACACTGTTGTAAAGATATGCCGATTTTGCAAACTGATTTAACTCATTGAGATTGTATAGCTTACGACGATGAGCTTGAAGAGGTTGGCCTCTTTAGGAGGAAGCGAAGCGCCCATTGTTTTGTGTTGCAAATTCAGACGATTTCTAGAGAGAGAAAGAGAGAGTGTATGTGTAGAATAATGGAGTCTAGAGAGAGAAAGAGAGATTTGATAGTTTTTGAGGGTTTATAAGGCGACGTGTGATGTGAAAGAGAAAGGGATGAAAGAGGTGAGTGGTGGCGTTTATCTTCTGCAACCCTACTGAGAAGAGAAAATTAACAAAGGGAGCGAATGAGGGGTCTGATTGTTATTTTCATATCTTAAAGGATGTGTTTGTAGTTTCTATATCTTAAAGGATGTGTTTGTAGTTTCTATATCTTAAAGGATGTGTTTGTAGTTTCTATATCTTAAAGGATGTTTTTGTAATTTATATATCTTAAAGGATGTTTTTGTAATTTATATATCTTCAAGGATGTGTTTGTAATTTATTTTTAAAGGAAGGGTTTTAATTTCTGAATCTTAAAGGATGTGGTTGCAATTTCTATTTTTTGTTTGAATCTTAAAGAATGTGTTTGCAGGGGGCATAAACTAGTTCTTGTCTTTGTTTTTTGACTCCATAATCGTACTATTTTTAGGACCGGTTGTTTTCAATTTCTCAACAGCTCAATTTGTTGTCAGTTCTGAACGATTTCTTTTCGTTTCTTTAGCTAAATGTAACATATGTAGTTTCGGGTAAGTATAAGGTTTCGTTAATCTTATGATTTCATGCTTAGCAAACACTACTACAGAAATAGGTATTTTAAACAGTTGTTTTGGACATTTTAAACGGTTATACAACCGTTTGAAAAAGTCAGGAGCTTTTTTAAAAGGTTTTTGAACTGTTTAAAAAAATCACATTTTTAAACGGTTTTTAACCCGTTTAAAAATTAAAAGAATTCTATCTGCTGCACGTAGGACTCGATTTCAAAACCACAATCATGCAAACCCACGACACTTACCATTCCACCACATTTTCTTCTATGTTTATAGGAGCACCTTTAATTCTTTTATTCATTTTCTGTCTAACTTTGTACTCCCAACTTCAACTTCATATTCGGCCCAGATTTACTCCAAATTACCAAAAACTCAAAACACGAACATTGTAGATCTGTGTGTTGGGTTTCCAGATCATCTTGAATCACTTAAATCGGAGATCGGACGAGTGAGATATGATCAAAACGCCACAGTTACGCAAATATGTCAAAAATTATCGTTTTGTTGTTTTTCGCTCCAAATTGCTCCGAACCTATCAAAATATAAAAACACATTATTGTAGTTTGGTTTTACCCTAAATTTTTAAAGTAATTTTTAAACGGTTTTGTGATAGTGAAAGCGTTTGAAAAAATGTTTGACCTTTTTAAACGGTTGTTTCTAGAGAACCGTTTAAAAATATGTATGTATTTTAAACGGTTGTATGAAAAAACCGTGTAAAAAAGTTAGACGGCTTTTTAAACAGTTTTGTTCCATTATCCGTGTGAAATACGTATCCCTTTTTAAATGGTTTTTTATAACAACCGTTTAAAAAGATCATATGACTTTTTTAAACGGTACCACAACCGCAGAACCGTTTAAAAAAAATCTTAAAAAAATGCGGTCACCTTTTTAAACGGTTTTTTCGAATTTTTTTAAAAACCGTTTAAAAAGGTGCGTTTAAAAAAGTCATTTATGTAGTAGTGAAAGTTGAAATTATATGCTTAAGTTTCTATATTTGGTTAAATGTTGTTGTTGTTGTTGTTGTTGTTGGTTATGGTTTGGAAAGTCTTAGGACAGCCTTGGAAAATTAGTGAGTCTCGCGACTTACCCCGCGGGTTTAAGTCACGGCATAAGTCGCGTAACCCACTGGAGTGCATCTCTCAGCGGAAACGGGCGACTTATGCCGCGGGTGCGAGTCGCGGCACAAGTCGCGGGGCGACCTGCAGGTCCCCAAAAACCCCATTTTGCTCGTTTCCTATCACAAAAATCATATCCAAACCGAGAGAGTTAGGGTTTTGGGCGATTTCCTTCTCCTCTAAACCCTCTTATCATTTATTGCAAAAGCTTGGTTGGTGGAATCATTATTGGGCTTCCATCTACCTCAATATCTCAAGATTTCCAAGTCTCCTTTCATCTAACTCAAAGTTCTAGGGTTTTCTTGATTCTAGGGTTTTACACTACAATCCTATTGGTGAGTCTCCCAAACCTTAAACCATTCTACTTGCATTGTTATTTGTTATATGAACAATCAAAGTATTCAAACAAACTAAATATAGGGTTTGGTGTATTTGTCATGTATAAAAGTTGACATGTTGAGGTTTCATTTAACGTGTTACGAGTCTTTGTTCGTGAAATAAATGTTATGATAAATACTTGTTTATGGATGGAAAAAATATGAATAGTTATTCTTATCAGCATTTGGGTTTATGTGTATCACTTAGTGTGGATACTATGATGGTTATTAAGATACTCTTGGTTTAAATATGACATTCGCATGAAATGTGTTAATTATCTATGTGTGTATGATTCAAATGCGGAGGTTACCTCTAATCCCTTGTGCATGAGGAATTAGATGGATTATGTACATAATGCAATTGTTAACCGTTGGGTCTCTAGCGAGTAGGCAATAGGTGACGCGAGTCTCCGAGTTGTAACTCGTCTACTTTGGATAGGCATCCATGTCCATAAGTCCTTGGAGCGTAACTCGACGGAGTAAGCGTTAGAGGCATAAACTGTCTTAGGATTGTGATATCCGGCGTGGCATGGGAACTAGGATCGGGATATGTGGTGAAATCCAATTCAACATCGCGGGTGACTCCACTCATGTGTTCTCGTCACCCAATATGGAACGGGTTTCCCGTTATTTGGAGACTGTATCTGGTAATTCCTACAAGTTGTATATGATTACCCCGGTTCGGGATGAGGGCACAAATTAAATCTAAAGGTGTATCGGTAACATTTACTTGCTTTACTTGTACTTCTTGTTAAAAGGGAACTTCTTATATATCCTTCTTGACTTCAACCTAACACTTGTGCATGTGTACTTGACTCACAGGTTCAGTCAGTGGTGTGTCTAGGGCACCTTGTGTAACACCCTAAAAATTTGGGTAAAATAAAACTTAAAATTTATGCAATATAACGCCTAAAATAAGACGAATCCAAAAACCTGTAAACATGACGACTAAAACCCGATAAAGTCGGGGTAGTTCTATAATGAAGTAGCGGAATAAATAAGGCATACACATGACAACCTATTCAATCCAGTACAATTAACAACTAGATTAAAGTGGGTGTCACTATGACTTCAAAACGCTCTTTCTCGACTTCCCAAAAAGCCCGGTCCACGGAGAAATCCTAAGTGTGATCCCGGCGAATCAAGGGGCCCTACTCGCACCACTAGTGAAACCTGTGAATCATTTAAACATGAACACAAGTGTTAGAACGAAGTCTAACGGTTATTGCGCCGATACTAGTTATAATGTAAATGAGAACAATAATTAAATGATACCGGCTCCCATGCATTGAAGCCAATGCCCAAAACTTCTCAATTGGAACATTTAAAACTCCTGTACATTTATAACATAGATATTTTCCAACAAAACGGGATAACCCGCGATGTAGATTGGATTTCACCGTCCAGCCCCGGTTCTAGTTCCCATGCCATGCCGGACATCACAATCCTCAAACCGTCTCTGCCTCTAGCGCTTACCCCGTCGGGTTACATCTCAAGGTCTTACAGGCAAGGGTGCCTATCCAATCTAGCTGAGTTCCAACTAAGGGACTTGCGTCCCCTATTGTCTACTCGCAATGCCCAAGGCAATAAACATGCAATAATATGCACACATTCTAAATCCTCGTGCACAAGAAAATAGATATAAGACTCCCAACAAACGTTAAGAACAATTATAGATGACAATCTTCATGCAAACATATTATTGGCTCAAATAGTATGAGCATGATTGATACATTATCACCATAAAGAACTACAACTCATTTAGCCACATATAAACCCCCAACTAGTATAGCAACTCCAACTGTTGATAAGAATTTAGGCATTTGACATTTCAACATATAGAGATGTAGACCTACACCATGATTCGTCCTTTTCTACAAGACTTGTAAGTAGCACTCTACCATACGTTTAAACACTTCCACCAACCCCGAAAATCTCATTTATTGAAGATAAGCAAAACCCTAGTTTTTAGGTCAATATCATGCATTTCATAAATTTCATATAAATAAATAATGTTGTAAGTATGGATGTTTATAAGTTAAAGAAACTTACCTATAGGTTAAATGAACAAACCCTATAAATGAGGAATGAATGGAATCGAGACTTCCACCCTTTGATCTTGAAAGAGAAACTCCTATGAACTCAAAACCCTAAGAATCACCAACCATTAATGTTTTACCAACCTATCAATTAATGAATAGAGAAAGGGAATAGCGTGTGTGAAAATCGCACCTTCAGTGTGTGAAAACGTCTTCAAGGAGATGCAACTTCATTTAATGATCTAAACCTCAAAAAATGGCATTAAATGAAAATTTGGTCCCTGGACACCACGCGCGATAGTGTCCTTGGCACAATCGCTGGAATTGTACCGTGGCCACTCCCCCTCTCGCGACCTTGCCCATGCGATAGTGACATTGTCACTATCGCGGGCACAATCGCCGACCCCCTTTCCAGCTGTTGAAATCCGACGATTCGACCCGTTTTCACCCAGATTCAAAAACCAAGAAGAAGAACTCTTAAACATAAACTTCAAGTAATTATTTTACAAGGAGGTCTAAAATTCGGGGTGTTGCAATCCTCCACCCCTTAGAATGGATTTCGTCCTCGAAATCCAATCTAACCAAATAAATGAGGGTATCGCCTCTTCATATCTTCCTCCGCTTCCCACGTTACATTGGTACCGTGATGATGCTTCCATTGGACTTTCACCGTAACCACTTATTTGTGCCGTAACTTCTTCGTCTTTCTTTCGAGAATAGACTCGGGTTCCTCTACACATCGATTGTTGTCCACTCTGATTTATGATAATGGAATGACACTCTCTTCCTCGGCTAGGCATTTCCACAAGTAGCACACATGAAAGATGGGGTGAATTTCGTCCATCTCCGGCGGAAGATCCAACTTGTAGGCTTGTAGACCAATACGTTACAGGATAGTGAAAGGCCCAAGGAAACGGGGACTGAGCTTCCCCCGCTTTCCAAACCTTATCAATCATTTCCATGGTGATACTTTCAGCATCACTCGTTCCCCCACTTGGAATTCGATCGGACTTCTCTTTTTGTCCGCTTAGCTCTTTTGCCTATCTTGTGCCGCTTTCAATCTCTCTCTGATGACCTTCACTTTGTCGGTCGTCTCTTGAACGATCTCCGGTCCAGCAAACTGTTTCTCACCCGCTTCCAACCAACACACGGGTGTCCTACACTTCCTTCCATACAATGCCTCGAATGGCGTCATACCAATACTCGAGTGATAACTGTTGTTGTAGGCGAATTCCACTAGTGGAAGGTGTGCATCCCAATTTCCCCCGAAAATCGATGACACACGATCTCAACATGTCTTCGAGGGTCTGGATGGTCCTCTCGCTCTGTCCTTCTGTCTGCGGGTGATATGCGGTACTCAACTTAACTCTTGTGCCCAACTCCTTCTGAAAAATATCCCAAAAGTGCGATGTGAAACGACTATCTCGGTCGGACACAATAGAAAGTGGCACTCCATGCCTCGAGACTACTTCATCTATGTATAGCTTGGCCAACTTGTCCATCGGTAGGGTCTCTCGCATAGGCAAGAAATGCGCGCTCTTGGTCAAACGATCCACTATTACCCAAATGGTGTCGTGGTTCTTTAAAGTCATCGGTAGCTTGGTTACAAAGTCCATGGTGATGTGCTCCCACTTCCACTCCGGTATTTCCAAGGATTGGAGACTACTGTATGGTCGTTGGTGCTCCGCCTTTATTTGTAGGCAAGTTATGCATTGCTCCACATAACTAGCCACATCTAGTTTCATCACTGACCACCAATAGTTGAGCTTTAAATCTCGATACATCTTAGTGCTCCCCGGATGAATCGAATACTTAGATTTGTGCACGTCTTCCAATAACAATTCTCGACATCTTGTAGTTAGGTTTCACATGTATAATTCTTTTAAATTCAACTTTGGGTTGTAAACAATTACAATATCTTATAAATTAGTTTTTGTTAAACATAAATAATTTATAAGAGTATTTTCAACAACTACGTTATGTTAACAATTTTGAAGATTTTGGAGTTTTTTTCTTCTCCAACAATTACGTTAAATTAGTTGCAGAATTCTGACGAGATCAAATCATTAGTGCTGGTATAATCGCACCTAATTATGCTAAACTATATGCTAAAATAAATATAAGAAAAGAGAAGATAAAAATCTTCACACATGAGAAAATTTTAAAACTTAATACTGATGAGAGATACATATTGTTTTAATTGTTTTCACCAATTAGGTTGAATGTGTTATAGTTTTCAAATAAAGTTTCTTTAAAAGTGTATCATGGTGATGAATTTATAAAATATTTTAATAATACAACCAATACAAAAATTGAGCAACTGTTGAAGTTGGATGCATTTTTTTTACAGTTTGAAATTTTGATGCTCTAATTTAAGAAAATATAAGATAGCCGTTTAAAATGGAGGTGTGCATTGGGCGGGTTTGGGTGGGCAAACCAAAAAACCCGACCAGATTTCGAATTGCTTCGGGTTGGGGTCAGTCGGGTTCAAGTATATATATGGTTTACATACAGTTTGAGTGGGCCAAAAATCAAAACCGACTCGAACCCAAATGTCCCTCAAAACGGGTTCAGGGGAACCTCAATAAAACGAAAAACTTATGAACACTGGTAGAGCAACGAGTTTATTCTTATTACTATTTTTTTCTTCCTATTTTTGCTAAAATCCGGTTCCCGCCTGGTAGAATTTACAAATTTTCTATCGCCTTCCCCTTTCATCGTCTTCTCTCTGGTTAGGGTTTCTGTCTGGAATGCAAAGATGAGTAAATCTATGGGATCCGATCTCGTGGATCCGTTTCAAGGTCTATCTATCATGTCTCTAAACCCTCGAACATTCAGAGATTTAACAAATGTTGAAAAACCGAAGGATCTCGAAGCAATTCACCAACACATGGTTTCAATGGTACATTTATCGCTTATTTTCTACAATTTTCTTCAATCTTCACAACTCTTGAGCTATATCTCGATGTAAAATCAGTGTGTAGAAGTAGTATTAACGTTTAGCTTTTTGTTCCTTATTCTCGATTTGTGAAGATTAGTTGCAGAGGATTTGATATTCAGATGAGTAATTGAGTATACTGTGGTATTCGATTTGAGCTTACGAAGAATTTTGTACAGATTTTCATCTGTGTGTTTATATATTTCCGGTTTTTAAATATAGCTAGAAGCATGGTTCAAGGTGAATATATTGTGTATATATGAACAAAATAGCAAAGTGGTGCCAAGCACTGCAATAGTCATCTTTAGCCACTTCTTTTTGAGGTTCTAGAAGGAATTTTAGTGGGAGAACTGGCATACGAGATAACGAGAACATGGTGCGTAATGATGGTGCTCAAGTATTGTAAAGCACATTCAAAATACATTTTGCCTTATGTTTTGACACGGAGAGAGCACAATCTACTGCACAAGCTGGACTTAAATTAAATATTAGAGATTACATCTATAATGCATGCAGCTTACTAATTGATAAAAATCTGATATAGTCTGTTAACTGCTTTTAGGTGTTAAGAAGCCCCTATACGAATTTGGAGAAAGCAAAACTAATTATAGATGGAGGTTCAGAGCTCCTGAACACCAAAGAGAACAATGCCAATGCAAATAACAAGGAAAACGTTCATGAGCGAAGGCCAGCTTTGGCACGAAAACGTGCTCAATTCTCTTTGAAGCCAGATACAAGGTAAAAGTTCTACATAATAGTGGTTTCATGTTTTCATGGAAGTATTTTAGTTGAAAATGTTGGTGTTTAGCTGACTTGCATAACTATTGACAGCCAGCCTTCTACGACCCTGGAACCAAGCTTTCAGATTGACCAGCTGCAGAACCCGGAGGATTTTTTTGCCGCATTTGAGAAGTTCGAAAGTAACATTTCTTGACTGATCTTTCGTCTTCTTACCTGGTGCTGTACAAATCACAAAATCATGTTTTCTAGAACTTTTTTATAAGCAGTCTTTACAGAACAGCTTCTCTACCCCTTGGGGTAGAGGTAAGGTTTGCATACATCTTATTACCCTCCCCAGACCCTATTATGCGTGGGACTCCCTGGGTTTGTTTAGTTTGGTTTACTTGATGCCGTGCAAAATAATTTATAGAGTGCTGATATTCATTTTAGACACCAGAAAAGAAATGAAGAGGCAGAGAGGTGGTGAAGACCTAAATGAGGTCAATATTTCTATGGATGCTAGACGCCGTCGTCCAGAAATATCACGGTAATTTTTCAGCAAACACTAATTTTTAAAAACTTATACCATTAGTTACTCATGGTGTAACCTCTGATTTCTCCAGGAGGAAAGTTAGCTACAAGCACCATGATTACTCCACAAACTCTGAAAGTGCTATCTTATCCTCCCAAGAGATATTGCAAGATGATATAAGAAACCCACCTACTCAAGACTCTGAACAAGAATCCGTCATTCTCAACGACGCACAGGATGAGAAATTAGCTGGTGAGTTGATTATGAGATAGGAATATATCAGGGATACCACTTCAAAGCACCTTTTCAGTTGCTCATCTAATTGGAGAAAGCATACATTAACAAATAAATTTTTAATCAAAAGTTATTTCAATTGCATCAATAACCGGCTCTATTGGTTTCTTTTGCTGCTAACATGGTAATTATTGTGTATAATTTGATACCCTCTTTTAACCTGTTCAGTATGCCTCGTAACTTGTTGGATTGTTTTTTGAGCAGGACCTGCAACTAAGACGGAGAACAGGCTTAATGAGCTCTTTGATGAACTAATATCCAGTGATATCCACAGATTAGATGGGAATGAGGCATTATCCCTTCTGAAAGATCGTTTGAATATCAAACCTGTTGATATAGACAATTTAGACTTACCTGATTTCCATGATGTTGGTAGACTTGATTTTGTTTCTCTTGGAAAGAACTTGTTAAAAGACCAGAACAGATTGTCAGGTATATGTACCCTGCCAGAGGGGTTAATAAACGAAACACCTGGAAAGCGAAAGGAGCCATCCACAAGCCCCCATCATCCTCTCAGTTCACCCACTCCACCTAGGAGTCCACTTTTGGCGACATCAACATTTGGCGAACGTTCGTTGAACTCAATTTCAGTGATTGATAAATTGCCAGCTTGTGACATCGATTCATCTCTGATCACCAGGTCTCTTGAAATTACCGGTGGACAGTTGGATCATGGCAGCACAGGCACTGAGTTTCCCGTTTCTGGCACATTGGACTTGTTGGCAAAAGACAAAATTATGAGCACTGCAGTTGGTGCGGTTTCACCTAAGACGTCAACAGGAGCTGCAGTGAATTCATCTCAAAAGTCCCCCAATAATAAAATACATGAACCGTTTGGTACAAGACTCGCAGAAGCTATGATTGGCTTGTTAGATCATGAACAATGTGATATGACTGAAGAAAAGGACATGGATGGCTACACAAACACCAGTATTCAACCAAACGAAGGCAGTTCAACGGAAGGAAATGTAAGATTTCTGAATTTTGATAGAAATTGGTTCACGTTATATTTAGAAAGGTTTCCAAATCTTGGCATTGATGCTATAGAATATGAAACATGCAGGTAGAAGATATTGTGCAAAAAGCAGCATCTTTCTCACAATCTAATCAAAATATGGAGGGTTTTACTGATAACGTTCAGCTGCATATCATTGGAGACATCGAGGAGAATGTAAATATATCAACTTGTTTTACAATAGTTTTGGTAAGGGTTCACAGAGTATGCTTGTTAAATGTCTCAGCTTTTGAATACTAGGTTGAAGATGGGCACCAAAAAGCACGATCATCCATGTCACCTGAAGTAAATACTGAGGTCTCCAAGGAAGAAAACTTGGAAAGAAACAGCAGCCAGCCTGGTAATTTCAGTAATCAGTAGTCACAATATTATCAGTTTTGAACCCTACTCTTGCTAGTAGCTTTTTTCTTCTTTTTCTATAAATCTGCAAGACTGCAACCACATCTATAAATCTACAAGGTATTATGGTAGTGCTGACCTTATTATGGTATATTTCATAAGTTTTTTTGATCATGTTCTATGTCAGCTAGTAAAGGTTGCCTCTATCAGTATGCTTTACTTTTTATATTTTGGTATTGGTAGTTGCATCCATACCCTTTGGACATCAAAAACTTGCCTTTTCTGCAGCCCTCCAAAGCTGAGTGCTATATAGTGAATCCCTTTTGAGCTAGAATTGAACACATAATTTCTCTATGGTTAGGTGTAGCCATTAAATGAATATTTTTAATGATATAAATTTCACTGGTGCATAGAGCGAGTGGGTTGTGATTGCCTAAAAGAAACTGTTGATAAGGTTCTTTCTTCCATATGAAGTATTTAGTGATGTATTGTTATAAAGAGTGACAAACAACACTTTTCATGAAGTTATTGAAGTGGCATGTTACCAACATCATAACACAATAGAAACATGACCCTGCATATCGAATGAGATTGTCATTGACCCCAAACATAATACCAGTCATCAGCTTAGTATACCCATTGGTTCCATGTTCATTTTGGGCGCAACCATGTATAGTAATGAGATTGTTGTTGATGCCTTCTCTAATATTTGCTAAAACTCTGGCATTATTTCACTGGCCCTGATACTCCTCTTCCATATACCATGACTTCAATAGGTGTTTGTATATTGTTCTCCGGGTAATGTTTGAGCGGTCCTGGAAGATTGTTTTCATCACATAGTTTTTATGTTGAACTGAAGCTGTTTTTTGATTGAACCACATCACACTTGATTTTATTTGTATTTAAGCCCATTCTACTCCTATATCCATTAAAACTTTATTATTAGCTGGCAATTAGTCCAATACTGCAATGACATGAAGCTAAGTTTCTTGTCATTTAAGAGGAAAAGTTACTTTTTATTCATCATAAGTTTTAATTTTAAGTCTGTGTATGATCTGTTCAGCTTGCGATTTCACATGGTAACTAGTAACTTCCAAAGATTACACCAATATAGCTCTGGGTGTTGCGTGATAGAGGATGTCAATCAATTATGTGAACCTGGGTCGTTCTCTGGCAAGTTGGAGGATGCCCTATTTATGAACAAAAATTGTTTTGGTTTATTTACTTTATATATCTATGTACGGAGGGGATTATGTGTGATATAATCAGCTGTTGCATTTCTGAGTTCTTTGTGTCTACTGGATGTTGATTCCTTGTCTGATTGTCTGGGTGTTTCAAGTCTCTTTGGTACCTTCACCTTTTGCTTTTCCAAAATTTTCTTTGGGGAAACTTTCTTTTTATTCTGCACACTTCTCACAAGCTCGGGTCTTCATAGAAACAACCGCTCTATTCTTTGAGAGTAGAGGTCAGGTCTACATACATCTCACAACCCCATCTTCGGATAGGATATGTTGGGCTCGTTTGGTTTGGATTGGTTTTCAGTTGTATAATGAAAACCATATTTCTGGTGATATTAAACTTCAGTCTTTCTATTGTTCTCTTCTTTTTTTGGTTTACCAAAATCTCATTTTGGACATAAAGATCTATGCTTGATTATTTTTTCACATTAAGCAGGTACTAAGTCTAAAGAGGACAAGGCTGCAATCACAGCCTCTCAAATTCCAGATATTGATCAAGAAAACCAACATGAGGTCAGCAGTTTGTTACATATGTCGTTGTTTCTATATTTTCGGCAAATCCTACCTTGCCAATAATAATGTATAACGTAGATTCAGACCCCTAATGCTAATCGTTTTGGTACACTACTACAACCAAGAGCATGTCCAACACTACAATACATCCAAAATGAGAAGCAAAAAGTTAAAATATCCAAAAGAAAATCCATCTAACTCCACCTGTTTCTCTATTGTTATATTATTAAAATATTCAATAGATTTAATATCCCAACAAATTTTATATGAAATGATACATATTCAACTTCATTGGCGGAACAATAAAAAAACCATTTCCCTCTCTTCACCTTTTACTCTCACCAACGTCTTTGTGGCCATCACATTTCCAACTACGTATGGCTGGCGTACAACCTACAGGCTTCTTAGCCAAAAGGAAAACAAGAAAAAGTCTTAATTTTGAAGAGTTCCAAATTTGGAGATTTTGTTCTCTCTTATACTTTTAAGTTTTAACCATTTTGGATCAACATTTAATCATGAAGAATTCTCCAAATTTGGATACTTTTATTCTCTCTGCTTTTTAACCATTTTGGAGAAAAAATGGGTTAAAAACAACAAAATCTTTATTTTTTCCATTTCGAAGAATCTGTTGGAGATGCTCTAAGAAGCTGAGACTTGTTGTGCTTGAAATTTCAGCACCAGCCGACGCCATTAATTAACAAGAGAAAGAAGACACGCAGACGTTCGCCTGATCCTAAAAAGAGGCGGCAGAGCCTTGCAGGTGTTTATTCATACATCTATTGTAAATGTAGTTTTTTTTTAATCTCCATTTGGTATTTGATTACCATTGCATATTGGCAGATGCTGGCACATCTTGGACATCTGGTGTAAGACGAAGCCAAAGAGTTAGAAGTAGACCTCTGGAATATTGGAAGGGCGAACGATTCTTATATGGGAGAGTGCATAACAGTAAGTATTTCGTTTTGTTACTTCATTTGTGGTTAGTGTTACACAACACAATAATACTAATTCCATTCCTAAAAGTTGCCATATTTTGTCTTTACAAGTCAAACAAGTTGCTTTTGTATTTGAAACAAAAAAAAACCCGATATCAATCTTCAATCCTTTTCTGAGATATTAGCTTTCATATAAAATAGCAAAAAACCAACGCTCATGAGAATATACTGTTTGTTTTTGTTCGGTCTTGCCAATTCATTTAGAGTGCGTTAAAACTTATTGTCTCACATTTGGTGTGACATTTAGGGGTCGTTTACTAAACGCTTACCCGGTAAGCGTGCTTACCGGCAAGAGACATCACCATCACTTACCTTATCGTATAACATACTCGGCCATCAAAATGGGATGTTGGTAAGCATCTTAAACCCGGTAAGAGCTTACTGGATAAGAGCTCTTTCTCTGTAAGGCTCTCGGTCCTTGTTATGCCTCTTACTCGTAAGATTATCAGTCTTGTCGAGCTCAATTGGTAAGGTAAATAATATGCGCTAACGGCCCCTTAGACCGGGACAAGACATGACTCAGCGAGACAAATGTCCTACCAAAATAAAAATTCAGGAAGTTGGAACAAGATTAAATTATCAAACTACATGTATCAAATTAAAACTCTAAAACCCTTTTCTTCCACCTGCCTATCTCATCCTTGCCGGTCCACTCTGGTCCAATCCCATATGTGTCTGCCTATCTCATTCTTGCCGGTCCACTCTTGTCCAGTCTCATTTGTGTACCAAACACATCCTGCCTATCTCATTCTTGCGGGTCCACTTTGGACTCCAGTCCCATCTATGTATCAAACGCACCTTGCCAATCTCATTCTTGCTGGTCCACTCTTTGTTCGGTCTCATTTCTGTACCAAACGCACCCTTCACATCTCATTCTTGCCGGTCCACTCTTGTCCAATCCCATCTATGAACCAAACACACCCTGCCTATCTCATATCTGTGTACCAAACGCATCCTGTTTAGCTCATTCTTGCTGGTTCACTCTTGTCCAGTCCCATCTGTGTACCAAACACACCTTGCCTATCTCATATCTGTGTACCACTCGTGTCCAGTCCCATGTGTCTGCCTATCTCATTCTTGCCGGTCCATTCTTGTCTAGTCCCATCTGTGTACCAAACGCATTCTGTCTATCTCATTCTTGCCGGTCAACTTTGGACTTCAGTCCCATCTGTGTACCAAACGCACCCTGCTTATCTCATTCTTGACGTTCCACTCTTGTCCAGTCCCATGTATGTACCAAACACACCCTGCTTATCTCATTCTTGCCGGTCCACTCTTGTCTAGTCCCATCTGTGTACCAAAACGCACCCTGCCTATCTCATTCTTGCCGCTCTACTCATCTGTGTACCAAACGCACCCTGTAAATGACATGTTATTACTTTTTATGGGTTGGTTTAATTTCTACATACTGGTTTGAGGATGTTGATATAAATTTCATGCAGGTCTGCCAACCGTGATAGGGCTGAAGTATATGCCGTCGTCGGCAGGAATCGAAAACGGGAAATCGGATTTCAAGGTGGAGTCATTCGTCTCGAATGAGCATAAAGAGCTCATTGATTTGGTCGCTCTACACTAACAGCATCCCATTCAACCATGAGTTATATGGGTTTGCTTTATTTCTCTCTCTTCTTGGTTGTTGCTTGCATGTCAATCAAAATGCTTTGTAATATATCAATGATCACGCATTACTGGATAAATTCTGAAAAAAATTTGCTTATTTGGGCAACAAAAGTTGATAACCGACCCCACACGAAACCTGGCTAAAAAATCCAATATGAGGGGGTATTTTTTTTTGGCTAAGCGGTGGATAAAACCTGGAATTTGTCTTGTATTTATGCAAAGATGCTCATCCTTTTGCCGATTGAGCTACATGCTAGGGGCGAAAAAAGTGCTTATTGTGATAGTTAACGTGCAGCTTAGAGTTCAACACTTCTGCTGCTTAGGTTTGAAGTGTGATTGGATGAGACGAGGGTAAGGTATGGTAGATGGAATAATTGTGCAAAATTCTCCAGTTTTGTTCTATCAGGCGTTTGGTTCGCATAATGGAATTTGAAGGAAAATTGATTGAATTTGACCACATGTTTGATTTGTAGGAATTGGATGGAATTCAATTCTTTAACTTTAGGCAAGGAATGATGAATTCCTTGATTTGTGGAAATTTAAAGGATTCCATGATGATCAATATGTGAACCAAACAAAGGAATTGGAATTTGATCAAAGGAATTATCCATTCCAATTCTTTCAAATCGATGAACCAAACACCCCTTTGTTTCACTATTTACAGAACAATGAAATATAAAACAAGTTTTTGTTTTGTCATACCTATTTTTAAAAATAGGTAACTATTACACTTTAATTAATAAAAAACATTTTTACCATTAATAATAGAGAAACAAAACTTCTATTTAATTAATAGTTGAATGAGAAAGTAGACATTTAGTTTAAAACGTAGAATAAAAATGTTGACACTTATTTTGAAATGGGAGGAAACATATTTTAGTTACACTTTTTTAATCAACTAAAAGATAATTCTACCTATAATATTTCTTAAAGCTAAAATTGAAAAGTAGACATTTACTTCTAAATACACTTATTTTAGAACAAACTAAAATAAAAATCTGAGTCATATAATACTATAAATCTTTTATGGCACCATTTATTTTACTGTAGAGAAAAATGACACACGATCACCACCATAATCGTCTATAGCACGCAATAATAAGATAAAATGAATATAAAACAAAGAAAGTCTTCAAACACGCTGCAAAATAGATGGCAGTAGTTACAACTCAAATCCTCAAAAGTCATAATAATAATAATAAAGAAAAGAAAAACAAATACACCATTTAGATATGAAAGGAAAGAAAAGGAAACACAGGTAGGAATAGGATGGATAAAAGGTTTTTGAGTACAACTTGACACAAAACCACCGCATGATATCTCTTGTTCTTGTACCATTTTCCCAAATATAATTTTTTGAGGAAGCCCACCAACAACTTTCGCAAGCTTCGCAAAAGAAAAAAGAAAAGAAACAAGCCACAATAAACCTGAAATCCATAACAACCATCTTAGTCAATCCATAAAATATCTGTTGTTATTTGTCCCAAAATAAGTGTCCACATTCCTATTTTAGTTGGTCCACAAAATGAGGTAGGCCATTTACCAAAGGTAACACGTAAGTGCTGCTTACCGACAAGAGTCACTGCTCTCACTTACCTTATCAGGTAAGTAACATTTCGGCCATCAAAAAATGAATTGTTGCTAAGCATTTATCACCTGGTAAGTGCTTATTATGGTAAAAAAGACACTCACTTACAGGGTAAGATTTTCGGTTAATGCTATGCCAACACTGTAAGGAAGTGACCCGATAAGCACTTACGCGATAAGCGTTTTGAAAACGACCTCAACCCATACCAAACGCTTACCACGAAGAGTAACTACTCTTAAGTGTCCATCTGTAAAACGGACCGTTTACCATACGCTTACCAAGTAAGCACTTTCCGGCAACGATCACCACCCTCCCCAACCTAATCGGGTTACATTTTCATCCATCAAGATGAATAGTTGGTAAGCGCATGAGATTCTCGCTCCTTGCCTCTCACCAGGTAAGATTCTCGGTCCTCATAATGCTACCCGGTAAGCAATGGACCCTAAATGGCTACTTCCTAGTTTTACCCCCTTCATTATGATGAGATGAAAAAATTCATTCCATTCCATCTAATTATTAAGGGTAAAATTGCCATTTAATTGATTACACAATTTAAAAACTATATGCCTATCTTTATTGTGGATACTTATTTTAGGACGGTGGGAGATTTAAATCGGTATGTGGTGTGTCGGGTTTTTCACATACCTCGCATCCGGAAAAAGTCCTGCCACCTGTCAGGCTGCATTCTTTTTTACATCAAGGACACAGCATGAGCCAGGCGTTTCAAACACATACCTGTAGAATGAAAAACATTAATACCAAGCTGTAGTAGAATGACAAACACTAGAATTGCATATAATAAACTCATTTTCCCACATACATTTGAAAAGAATGAACCGAAATTAACCCAACTAAACGAGCCAGTATATACAAACGGAAGGTTGGGAGAGGGGGATGGTGTACGTAGACCTGACTTCAACCTCAAAAAATAGAGCGGGTGTTCTGTGAAAACCACTAGCTTGTGAAACATGTGCAAGAGAGAGAAAGTTGGCCCAAAAAGGTTATAGATGCTACTTGCTAGTGAGAAATGCAACATATTGCACTCATGATCTTCAAACAAGATCTCAACACAAGTCTTACCATATCCAAATCAAATGAAACAATCCCACGTGAAGGTGGGGTTTGGGGGTATAATGTACGTAGACTTGACATCTGCCTCAAAGGGTAGAGCGGTTGTTCTTGTGAAGACCCTAGCTTGTGAAAGATGTGCAAAAGGGAGAGAGAGAGAGAGAGATAACCCAAAAAGGATATATTCCCTCCATCCCAAAATAAATGTCCCCAATGAAAATGGCCCACAATTTTAGGAATGTGCAACTATTACACTTTTTAATTAACCAAATGACCCTTTTATCCTTGATAATAGAGAAAGAAACTTTCTCCATTTCATAATTAAGGGTAGAATGGGAAATTGGAAACTTTCTTTTGAAAGTGAACGCATACTTTGAGACAAACTAAAATCGTAATGTGGACACTTAATTTGGGACAAACTAAAACAGTAATGTGGACACTTATTTTGGGACAAACTAAAACAGTAATGTGGACACTTAATTTGGGACAAACTAAAATAGTAATATGGACACTTAATTTGGGACGGAGGGGAGTAGATACTAGTGATAAATGCAACTTATTACACTAATGATATTCAAAACATTGTAGTTTAAGATCTCAACACAAGTCTTTCGCGTCATAATTAGCATATCCATGAGATGACTCAAATCTCACATTAGATATAACTAAGATCTAAGATCAAGGCAAATCTACTTAACAAAGTCGTATTGACATCATTTACACTTCAAATGCATTACTTAAATAAGTGTAAATCCACAATAAACCAACAAAGTAATGAAATTATTTGATGTAATGAGAAGAAGACGAACCATCAATGATTCCAATATTATTGTATGATGCTCTCAGTTCCATACATATGACTGCAGTTTTTGGTTCATTTAGTCGCTAAGAGCATCTTTTTGAGATTCTCCAAACTTTCTCCAAAATGGAGAATGAAACCTTAAAATCTTTAAAAGAAAAATACATGCAACTCTAAAAGATTCTCCATCTTGGAGATTACAACATTGGTTATACCATTAAAATGTTCCATTCATCTAAATATAAAACATTATTTCTCTCACCAAATATTTAATTTCAAAGTTTCCTATTGGTGGGAAGATATTAAAAAATATCTCTCATTGTAATCATTTTTGGGGAGTTCTCCAAATTTGGAGAATTTTACAGTCTCTCATACTTTCTCCATTTTGGAGTAAGGTTTTGGAGAATCTGTTGGAGCAAAAACATGCCAAATATCCCCAAAATCTCCATTTTGGAGAATCTGTTGGACAATTGGAGATACTCTAATTATTCGCTCACCACACATACACTTGCTATAAAACTCAGTCTCAGCAGATAATACATCATAATGATGTAAATCATTCTAAAAAATATTGAATCTATACATAATGGGCAGGTGGCAAAAGTTCAACAGGCTGGGTGTAGTTTCTCAGGTATTCCATGAAGAAAAAAATGAATTCTCATCATGTGACCCTTCAACCAACAAGTTTATCTGAATTTGATCATTTCCTCTTAATTAAGTACATTTCCATATCTTATTCCTTCTCTCTTAATTACTGCTCCATTTTCTATAAATATATCTAATTTCCTCCCATCTCTTAATTTACCTTTCCATATCTTGTTTCCTCTCTCTTAATTACCGCTCCATTAGTCCATTTCTCTAAATCTATCTACTCATTTCCAAATCTTTCATTAGCAAAGTATATAAATACTAAAACGTGTTTGTTGAATTGTTGTTTCAAGAAAAAAGTTTGGTGATATATCATATATTGTAAGGGGCAATATAGCAGTTTTTCAAAAGACTGTACATATGTGATTTTTTTTGGCATAAAAAAACTAAAGAGTAAACTACGATTTTCGTCCTTGTGGTTTGTTGTTTATAACCATTTTCGTCCCCGACTTTAAAAGTTGCTTTTTTGGTCATTGTGGTTTGCAATTCCTTTCCCTTTTCGTCCCTGAAACTAATATTCTCAGGGACTAAAAGCGAAAGGAGTTGCAAACCACAATGACCAAAAAAGTAATTTTTAAAGATCAGAGACGAAAATAGTTATAAACAACAAACCATAGGAACGAACATAATAATTTACTCAAAACTAAATTTTTTTTTTGGACAATGATTAGACAAGTCTAGAGGGATGAGCAATAGTTAAGAGGGAGAGGGCAAGATCTGAGAACATAATTAATTAAGAGATAGAAGTTTATTATCATTTCCACATTAAAATCTCCTTATCATGTGTCCTAAGGGCACATAATAGGAAACCATAATATTATTTTATGGCATCAAAATTATGATGCTCCCAAATAGCCATAAGAAGCTCAAACCCCAGCTTCTTAGTTAAGAGCTCCCGCTATTTAATACACTCATATTCAATTTAAAGACATTTAATCTCAGCTGAAACCATTAAGCCATGATCGAAATAGTTTAAAGAAAGGGTCATCACCTTAAATAATTGGGGAATACTGCAGCTGCTCAAAGTGCGCCACGAGTACACTGGAGTTCACAGACGGCCTAAGGCCTGCAGCACCACAAGTACCACTCAGAATTTCAGAACAAGGAACTGATCAGGAATTCAGTTGGAAAGTGATCTTTATCAGCTAATTTGAATAGGTTTGACCTATTTAATACTTCACTTATCAAACTTCATTTCAGTGTATCTGCACAGACAGCAAGAGAGCTAAAATGAATAATTTTCTGTACCAAATTAAAACCAAATGTAAAGCCAATTTGAGGAACCAAAAGTCAAACTTGCCTGCGAGCTTTATTTTGTCGTTGCCTCAACTCATCATTTGCAAGCTCTGCATAATCAAATTGAATTAATAGTTGTATTACAAATTTAATTTGACAAATCTATTTGGTTGAGATAGTGACATACTCTATTTGCTCGCTAATCAAAAGGAAAAAAAATATTTGTTACAAAATTAATATAACTTTAAACAGTTCGGTTCAAAAGTGCATGCAGGACTACAAGCCATCAATATTAAGTTCCAGAAACCAGCATGATGTCTTACCAGGCCTCTGAGAAGGCTTCACTTCACTGCCAGATTTATTTGTATTACTGTCTTTGCTGCAAAAAGACCAAAAAAAAGGTTTCGAGTCAATGAACCGCAAAAAAAATCTGCAATACTTTCAGCTATAACATTGTTGTAGCTACCAAGGGGTCATTGGCCCACTGGTATAGGGGTGTAAACGAGTCGAGCTTTTAACGAGCTACTCGAGCTCGAGCTTAATTATTCCCGAGCTCGAGTCAATTTCGAACAGAAAATAGAACTCGTTTAACTTATCGAGCCGAGCTTTATAGCACCAATGTTCGACTCGGCTCGTTCGACAACTCGATTCAATTTTTCGAGTCGAGTCAAGCCGAGCCGAGCTATTCGAGCATAAACGAGTTAATCGATCGCGAGTTCGAACCCATAAACGAGCATAGAGCTCGAGCTCGATAACTCAAAAAATATTCGAGCTCGAGCTCAGTATTAATATTTTGAGCCCGGCTCGATTAACCTACTACTGGTATCAGGGTTACCAGTAGAGCCCAACCTCCCTGAAGGTCAAAGGTTCAAGCCTCACCAAACGTGAGCAGTGTTTGTGAGTTCTGCCGTATATAAAATATTATATAATTCAAAAAAACAATTGTTGTAGCTAGGCTAGATACCGTCACATTCATGTCTCCCTAGAAAGATGGAAGATGTGTAGTGTGAGGGAATAATAACAAACCTTATGGAAGCTAATGAAGACGTCTGCCCAGATGGCCGAGCATGATAAGCACCATCCATTGTGATATATGGGGAACAATATGTCGCCCCTAGAGCTCCAGCAGCACCCAAAGCTCCAGCAGCACCAGCCAACACAGGTAACCTAGTATGACATAATTAACGATGTAGCTTAGGAAGGCAAAAAAAATCAGAAAGTAAAAAAAAATATTTTAGCCCCCACAGATTTTATTTTGCAATAATTCAAGGAAACTCAACATAAGTATCTCAGACCTCCCTACAAGTTTATTTCTGAGATTAAGGAAATGAAAGATTTGACCATAGAAGGATGATAAATTGGTCAGAGTAGTCGAAGATTTTTTCTCTTTTCCTGCACGGATCTCTTGTTGATCATTCAAAAAAAAAAACCCAACATGTTTCCTCAATTAATCTTTACTTTTTGATGCAAAATCCATGACCATTCCAATACACACAGTGAAGTGAAGTGTGCCATGCAACAAAGATGCATGACCTTGAAAAGGTATCTCAAGAATTTCAAAAATATACGAAAACAACTTCTAGATGTCCAGAAGCAAAATTTCTTGGTTTATAAGTGAACAAACCAGCAGAGTATCAAATGTGAAAAGCATAGTCTTAGTAAATGAAAGAAGTGTCTTATCAACCACTTTAAAAAACAGTTGTACATGTATGCTATTGACTGTATTAAAAGCAACAAAAAATAATATATTGGATATTGCTAAGAACAATTGGTAACTTGGCCTGGGTTGGAGTCACTAGGGGAAACCTATAAAAAATGCCAAAGACTAGAGCATGAACAGGGTAAAGCTTATTGATCAACAGGCAAACATAGAAGTATGAAGTATGTATAGCTGTACAAATTTGAAGAGCAAAACACTACACATAAAAATGTAAAGTTATAGTACCATGTCATCTCTGAATTTCCCATCCCATTCGGTTGCGCAACATAACCAGGGAATGCCATGCCAACAGCAGGAACTCCAAGACCACCAGGATGCTGGCCTGCAAATTGCATGACTACATGCCAATATAACAGATTAGAGACCATGATTGCATGTTCCAAAAAAGTTGACCAAGTAAATATCACTAGGGTGTGCAGAAAGTCAACCGATCCAATTTAAACCGACCAATCCAATTACAACCGATCGACCATAATTAGATATCCAATTGTAATTGGATTGGATCGGATCAAAAATATCAACATCCAATTTGGATCGGTGGGTTCTTGGATGGCAGTCCAGAATCCAATAAAACCGAACCGATCCAATCCAATCCAATTATCATCCAACTACCATCCAATTAATAACTATATATAATTATTGACATCTTACAATATTGTTTTCTAGTTGATATTTAAATGAAGTGTTTTTTCAATAAATTAAGTAAATATATGAATAATTGGTTGAAATGGTGGATTAATTGGTCGAGAATTGGTTCAAAATATTGGACGAAACCAATTTTATCCATTGGATAACCAATAATAATATCCAATGGATGGAACCGATCCGATCCAATCCAATCCAATCATCCATGGGATTTGATTGGATCGGATGACAAAATCCAACATCCAATGGATGATTGGATCAGATCGGATCCACCTAAATCCATTGGATTCCAACCGATGAACACCCCTATATCAGTTTAACACTGTTCCTGAATAAATGATATAAAATAGTCCTTTACCTGGCAAAAACGTTGGAGCACCAGGGAAATTTTGATCACCATGATTACCACCAAGTCCCCCCGAGGCACCGATAAGCTGTGCCCCAGCATAAGAAAACGAGCTCATTCCGCTGCTCTGAATACTCCCCTTCCCTTTTCCAACCAACGCTGTCTTAGAATCATTAGATTCTGTAAGAGATTCCACGTCTGTAGATTCAAGCAGATGTATGGGACCGGATGATTTGGGTGGGGAAGACGCTCGAGATCCACTAGCAGATTGAGGCCCGAACTGCTGACCAGAAGGTTGGGGATTGGAATGAAGCTGGTTAGAAACAGGAGCTCGCTGAAAGGAATGAACTTGGTTTGGCGAAGGAACTCTATTTACTTGGTTATGAGGTGGCACTGGTTGGTATGCCACTTGTCCAAACGATATTGGACCTCTCCCCTCAGCCCTTGTCTGCGAAGGTTGGGTAGAATTAACGAACGAGGGACCAGAAGCTGGCTGTGGCAAGTTGTTTACGGGTTTCCCAGCAAAGGACGAGACGGAATCATCTATATGAAGCTTGTCCATGCCTAAAGAATCGGAAACGTTTCTTCCACGCAGATTGTTGGACTGAGAAACTGGATAATTCTCCCCCATAACAGGAGGGCGTGGGCCCCTATGAAGTGGTCCGGTTTGAGAATCCTTTTTCTGAGTCACGTTGGTTTCTTTAGTTGAAGAACCAGAAGGATAAAATGGTGGAGATGCAGAATTCAAATTTGACGCAACAACATTTTTCCTAACTGGCACTTGAGAAGATTCTGACACCGATGCGGCTGCAGATGCTCTTCCTGAATTTGCATGGGAAGTTTTCTCCATCGACTTTGCAGGTCTAAAATAATTTTTAATCAGTTACCGAACAAAATCATACAAGTAAAAGTAGATAAACACAAATTATCATATTGTTGAATGGGATCACAAAAAATATATATATATATACACACACATGCAATTATAAATCATGGGTCAAGTTCAGGAGAAAACTCTAAATAAATAAAAAACCGAAAAACCACGAAAAAATGAATGAAAAATTATATGAATATGGATGTCAAATTAACGAGAAAAATACGATCGTTTATTTGGTATAATTTATTTTGCTCGAATTTTGTTCATTTTTCGTATTTTTTCGAATAAAAAATAGGGGGTTGAGGTTTTTTTAATTTAAAAAATATTGCTGTAACCGCCCGTTTAATCATATCCATCAGATCATCTAATCTAACGGTTGATAAAGTGCTTTTTAGTTTTTCATTTATTTGAGGTTTTCCCTTGAAGCTTCGTCTATAAATCATATGATTCATATCAATTAATAATAGCATATATATACACACACATTAAATATATATTTGTGATCACATCAACAGAAATTTCTACTCACTGTCTGCTTTGTGCAGGAGCATCGAAACTGTTCTGTGTAGAAGGTTGATATCTTCTAGGGCCTCGACCTCTCACAGACTTGGGTGCATTAGTTTGATTGTTATTGTTGTATGCTTTAGGCCTGTTTGCTCGTACATATCCATGATCTTCTCCTCGGTTTCTACCACGAGCTCGATTACGACCCCTGGAAACCCTCCTACCCTGATAATACAGGACATATTAGAACAAAAAATATTACGAAAAGGTAGCTTATGACACATATCGATCCTCAAAAGCAATCGTTCACCTCATCGTAATGCCTTTCCTGCATAGTCATTTCCTCAAACTTGTCATGCCCCCATTTTCTGTCATCTCTCAACTCCCACAACTTCCTCCCGCCAAGAGTTCGCCTAAACATCATATTAACAAAACCTTAATATTATTTAAAGTATCACCATCCAATGACATGAATGGTAGGAATTGTCATACATAAAATGCAACTGAAGAGGAAGAGACTAGATAGAAAATATAATCCACTTATACAGCTTAAAATAAACCCTTAAATGAAATAACCGTAGCAAAAGCAACATTTGTTCAACTTGCAATTTTGCAGTTTCAGATATAGGTTTGCAACACATACTAAAGAAAAACAATTCTCGTCAATAAGATACACCAGCAAAGAAATTTTGTTATGTCTAACAATATGCTAAATCTTTGAAAATTGAAGCATCGTTTTTATTCAGAAAAAAATGAAGTTAATAAAAAGCACCTTCATGTTTATCAACTATTTTGATGTCTCTCCTACTAAAGGTGTTGGAATTCCAAAAGTATCTAAACAAAAGGCTACTATAGCATAATGAAATAGTAATAGTTTGGATAAAAGGAAAAGTATATATAACATTGCATTGTTTAGTGAGTTTGACCAAACTTCTCATTTATAATGTTTATTCATTAGCATCTTGAACTAACCATAATAAAAAAAGGGGGAAAAAGAAGACTACAAGGGGTGTTGAAATTCCAGAAGTATCTAAGCAGCAGGCTACTATAGCATACGAAGGTAGGAATAGTTGGACAAAGAAAATAGTAAATATGCCTCATCTTAACTTTGCCTTGTATTGTGGATTTTGACCAAACTTCTCATTTATAGTGTTTATTCATCCGCATCTTGAAGCGAGCACTTGAGCACAATTAAAAGGGGAAATAAAGACAACAAATTGATGTCAAATGTTAAGTTTATCATCAATCCTATCTTTGCTGGCTTGCACATATCACGGAAGTCAGAATTGTATGGTTGTGCCCATGGTACAAAAGATGTGACCCCCATTAGCCAATTGAAATCATGTCTCATACATCATAGTATCAAAGAACAACCTTGTAGCATAACGTACACATACCACAAATTTTTACCAGATTTTTGTAGAATTAGTGTATGTTGGTATTTGGTAAAGTTGTAATGAATGAATGGTACATTCTGCTCTATTCATAAGAATGCTTACCTTTTGAAGTGAATCTACAATTCCAATCTATTCAATAAATTAGAGTAACTCTTGATCCAATTTACAAACCCATAACCATGACATGCCCGTATTAGTATCCTATTTTATCATTTCATTAAGATCTATTCATCAATTGATTTCGAATCTTGCTACTTCCTCCATCCCCCAAAAAATGAGTCACTACTCCACTTTCTGATTCTGAAAATTCAACATAACATTTTTATTAAACTAAAAAGTTGACAAAAACAATTTTAGTGATGGTCCAGTAAGAAATGTTCTTATTTTGTTGCTTTTACATAGCTTAGTGTAATTGTCAATTCATTATCTTAAAATATGGCAATGCTTATCAATTTTAATGGAATAGGTAACACACCCGCCACTAAAAGGTCAACTATGAAGTCCTTTTTGGGGACATATGAAGTATTGATCAACACATAAGTTAATAGGTGGGTGGTAACTTAAAGGCAAATGGGCAATTTTAAACAAATAAGAACAATATTTGCAAAAATAAAATAAAAAATAAAAGCCATGACAGAAATAGATTCAAATCTCCAAAGACAGAATATTATTGGTTTCAACACATGGGGCCAAGATGCAATTCAATAAAAGGTGGGTATCATTCAAAATTTCTTTTTTCGTCACATACCCTTGCAGAACATCTATCTAGATGATTCAGTTTGTTAACTGGTAATCAAGAGGGCATATCCAGACACCATTCTTCCACTAGATTGCAACTTACGGTAAAAATTATCTTCAGACCATTAGTATTTCAATCAAGTGTGGAAACGAGTAGAGATTATTCTCTATCAACACCAATGCACTAGTTATTCTCTTACTGTGTTATTTCTCCCCATTAATCCAAGTGTTTCTGAATCTTACTGGCTTACCCTATTATGAACATCCCATTCCTACACTACTCATTAGTCATTAGAGCCTTTCACAATTTCCAGGATCTCCAGCAATTTCCCTGCAAATGTTGATGCCCATAGAGAAAGACTAAAAAGAAGATGAATTACAGTATTACACAATCAAGTAACATTTCCCGATGCTGTTATAATTTAATCAGAGACGCTAGCAATTAACTATCTTGAGATCAGAACCCACAAAACCTATATTCAGAAACTAAAGTTAAGTATTTCCGAAGTAGCCAGCAATTCATGGTGAAATACTCAGTCAAACTTTGTGCCATTGCACCAGCATCTGAATGATTCAAATGCATTTTGCCTCCAACAGAAAGAGCACATCACTTCCACAGTGACACTAATTAAACTAACAGGAAAAAACCAAGGCTACAACATTCATTAAAGCTCAATCTTTCAATCATCACCATGCAACCATACATGCATAGAATCAAAATAACAACTATAAGAAACAATCAAACAAAAAATCAAGTACAAAATCACCTGTGTCTACCACCAGCACTGTCTCTAAACCGATCATCATGCATATAAAATGCCCCAGCCGTTGGCACAGCAAACGGCTCCGTTTCCTTCTTCTCCTCTTGTCCTCCTTCTCCATCTCCTTCTCCCACTCTTCCATTCCCATTCTCATCAAACTGATCACCACTTTCACCCACATAAAACTCATCCCCATCCACCTGATCATTCTCCCGTTTCACTCCCTTTTCACTCCCCTCAACAACACCATCCAAATCCTCCCGAACACCTTGAACTTCATCTTCAACTTCCTCAACCAGCTCCTCCTCTTCCTCCTCCTCCACTAAATCATATTCATCGTCATACTCCGCCGCCGCTCCCTGACCGTCAGATTCACAATCCGAAACCCTAGAATCAATCACCCCCTCCCTAACCCTACCCCTACCCCTCACATCACCATCATCATCATCTTCTTCTTCCTCCTCATCATCACTCGCCTCCCTCCTCCTTCGCATCTTCAGAGAAAGCTTCGCCTGCTCCGGATCACTCTCGTACTCTTCTTCTTCACCCACATCCGCCATGTCAACTCTCGAAAGCACAAAAACGAAAAACCCTAACCCCAATTTAACACCACACAGATCAAAACATCCAAAATTTTCACCGATTGATTAGAACAACACGAATGTGCGAATATTAGAAACAGGATTTGATGCGTTAGGGTTAATTTTGTGTACAAAGGAAGAAATCAAAAGTGTAAAACAAGTGTCGGGCTAGGGTGTAGAGTTGTAGGCAGAATATCTATATTTCTAGGGCACCTATTTGGGTGGAAATTTTGGGAGTAGAAGATAAGGGGGCGGTAGATATATAGAAAGAACACATAAAAGGCTAAAAACTACCCTCAACTTTTCGAAATTACCATATTACACCCTTCACAAATATTTATGGACAAACATGTATTTACCACCAGGGCGAAGGATCGTGTGAGAAGTTGAATTTAACGTGAGAAGCGTGAGAAGTGGATCTGAACCGTTGATCATTTTTAATCAAATGTCATCCCATGAATTTCGGTTTGGAAGGGAATTGATCTGGTGCATCTCGGTATATCTTATCTCGATGCATCTCTTCCTGATGTGCATTCATTTCTCATTCAACGGTTGATAATCATTTCTCATTTTAAACTCAATTTCTCACCGGAACGCAACCCATTACCACCAAGGGTTAGGTTTTGGTGAAAAGTTGAGTTAACATGAGAAGCATGAGACGTGGTGATCAACTGTTGGATTTACATTAGGATGAGATGCAACGAGATAAGATGTATCGAGATGCACCAGATACCCTTATGAATCGCGATTGATGGATGTGTTTTGAGATTACTGGTGTTCAATGGTTCATATCCACTTTCCACGATTCTTACGTTAACTCAACTTCTCACATGATTCTTCACCATCAAATCTAATGTTCCGTTATATAAGTTCATTTACATAAACAAATAGAGTAAATTACGATTTTTGTTCATGTGGTTTGTTGGTACTTTTGATTTTTGTCCATGTGATTTAAAAATTGTGATTTTCGTTCCTATGATTGTAATTTATTGTTATTTTTGTCTCTGAACTAATTCCTACCTTTAAGTATAAGGGACTAAAATAGTAAATGATTGTAAACCCCAGGGACTGAAACAACAATAAATTGTAAATCATAAGGACGAAAATAGTAATGAATTGCAAACCATAGGGAAGAAAACCGTAATTTCTAAACCACTGGGACGAATATCATAATCTTTAACAAACCATGAGAACAAAAACGTAATATACTCTGAAAAATGTGATGTATTTTATGAAAATGGTATCAGTAACATGAAGGCATTACTGATTTAGATGGTCCCATTATAACTCGCTTTAAGAATCAGCAAAGTGTTTCTTATAAAAAGCTAGTGTGGCCATAAAACAATAAATTTTATTGCCAATTCAATCAAAATATCTGGAAATTTGAGATCAACTGTTTTTACTGTATTTATAGAAGATACTGAATTACGTGTCATCAAAAGGTATATAGACGTAAGTTTTCTACAAGACATTGTATGTGTTATCGAGATCGCTCTGCTCTTGCATCCTTGCCTTTTTGTTATTTACCTAAAAGTATATTGATTTGAGTTATAATTTACATTTAGGCTATGTTTGATAAGCTAATTGGTAGCTGATAAGCTAGTTTTTAAAAATGCTACTATGAGTAGCTTTTTAATAAGCTAGCTTATAAGCTAGTTTATGATATCCAAACATGTTAAAAAAACTAGCTTATTTTTGCCAAACAATGCCTTAATAGGTAAAAGGGAAAAAGAAGCTAAAAATGAAAGTCATTTAAAATGAATTTAAACTACACACAATGTCTTAAATCGATTTAAAAAAAATATTATTTTAATAGTACAAATGTTGTCATCATATTTAATAGTTTAAATAAAAACAAAAATATGTTAATGGGTCAACCTAAACTTGCACAATGTAAAAATTTTAAGCAAACTACAAAGTTGGCTCATGTGGTTTGTCAAAAATAACATTTTTTGTCCTTACAGTTTGGAAATTATAAATGATCAGCATGATTTGCAAAATCGTTCAAAATTGGTCCCTCCTCTTAACGATCGTTAAAAAATTCCGTTAAAGAAAGAGCATTTTCTTTATTTATTGATTTTTTGTCTTCTAGGAAAAGTGTTATTCTCCATAAACCACATGTACCAAATTGTAGTTTAGTCTAATTTTAATTTCAACATGAACCTTATCAAAAGCTCGAAGCCAAAATAATTGATACGACTATGCAGATAAAGATACATAATTATACACAAATTGATTTTCTTGTAAGTCATAAAGGTTCGATAATTATTTCATATATATTAACTATACTCGATAATTATATTGTCATGTTGTCCATTCTCAAGAGCCAAAATGCATGAGTTGTACTTGATGACCCCTAGTTTCCTGAATCCAAACATGTATCCATCTAGGGCAGTTTCGGTCGAAAACTGTATTTTCCTTTGTGAATTGACGAGAGCGTACCACGTGTCCAAGACATTCATTATAAATGTTGTAAAAAATTCACATCCACTATTCACAATGAATATGGACACATGACACGCTCTTGATATTTTCCACGGTTCACAATGAAAATGTGGTTCTCAACTTCTCTCTCTCTCTCTCCACACACACACACACACACATATATATATATATATATATAAAACAAATTGAGACTTCGATTGCTTATGGCCAAAAAAACACTATTGGTGCCATCATCATTCCGATGGACTAATTACAAATTATTGGCCGAATGACATTACATATAAATTTGGGCACAACATAATTGGCATATGCTTCTCCCATTCATAGGAGAAAGTGACCATATAAGTGCTCTAGACATCATCAATACAAAAGACCCAGACACAAACACAAATCCAGGATCACCACAGTCGATCGACAGTACACATCGGGACTTCTAGAAGACCGATGAAAGCAATGATGTTTCTACATCAATAATTTTCGACAAGTTACTATTGATCTTTTTGACATTTTTGAAAAGAATCTTTCTTTTGTCTTTTCATTTTTACACGTATAGCATTTAGAGTTTATCTTTTGTAGTTAGGGTATCTAAATAGGGATCTAGGCTTTGCTTTTTCATGTTTTGATTGCACGGATAAATTGTCGTTTGTAATTATTAGTAGTATCAAAGGCCTATAAATACCGGCCTTCAATTCACTTGTAAATCATCGAAAACTCCCATTGAGAAATAAAAGAGTTCTCTTTGCCAATGGCTTGCTAAACCTCCCTTCCCTTCTTCCTATCCTCTTAAGTATAATCTCTAACTCCTTACACTCCTTTTAAGTGCTTCATATTATATCTCTTAGATATAATATATATATATATAGGGAGGATCAAACGAGAACAAGGTCAAAATAAAAGAACAAGAAAACAACCAAATCACATGTGATTTTACATGCGATTATGGAACACGGTCAAAGTTACATTAATCATACGTGCTGTAAAATCACATGTAATCTGGCGGTTTTATGTTCTCTCATTCTTTTATTTGGTTACTGTTCACGTATGAATATGATGATCAAATGAAATGACATTAATAAGAGACAAAAACCAGCTATGTTAAGTGCAAATGTGTCTTTTGAATGGAAGAGTGTTTGAAAAATAAACTTAATGAAGGGAAAATACATCAAAAAGCATAAGGTACATAAGATTGCAAAATTTGATATACTCATAGTACAAAAAGCCTCTTATCTAACTCTTTCTTTTCTTCCCCTTCGAATCGGCATTTCCATTAGCAGCAATCGCAGTCTTGTTATCTCCGTTTGTTGGATCCGCTTTCTTTTGCTTCACTCTTTTTGCATCAGCATTCTCGTTAGCAGCAATCAAAGTGTTATCTCCGTTTGCTGTATCTGCTTTCTTTCGCTTCACTCTTTTTGCATCCGCATTCCCGTTGGCAACAACCGGAGTGTTGTTATCTCCGTTTGTTGTATCTGCTTTCTTTCGATTCACTCTTTTTGCATCGGCATTCCCGTTGGCAACAACCGGAGTGCTGTTATCTCCGTTTGCTGTATCTGCTTTCTTTCGCTTCACTCTTTTTGGCTCCACGGGGCTGCAACGGTACAAAACGTTTATTGTGGCTTTCAAGAGAACATGAACTAGTGACATCTGGGAAGCAAACCTAATGTTTTACCAGTTGAGCTACCACTCTATGGTTTAACACCAATATGTTTATTGTGAAGTATAACACAAAGTTTACCATTAAGCAACATCAATATCCATGTTCTTGAACTTACATCAGGTACGAATTACCCCGTCCCAAAATAAGTGGTCCACCGTTTACCAAATGCTTACCGGGTATTACCAGCAAAAGAAATCACCTTTGCTTATTTTGTCGTGTAACATTCTCGGCCATCAAAATGGATCGTTGGTAAGCGTCTTCAACCCGGTAAGCGCTTTTATTGGGTAAGAGTCTTTTCCCTCACTTACCGGGTAAGACTCTTGGTCCTTGCTATTCCTCTTACCGGGTAAGATTTTTGGTCATTACCATGCTCAATCGGTAAGGTAAGCGATATCAGTAAGAGTAAGAGCTTAGCAGAGTGTCTACTTTTAAAAGTAAGGGGTCGTTTAAGCGCTTACCGGCAAGAGTCACCACTTTCACTTACCTTATAGGGTAACATTCCAGGCTATCAAAATGGATTGATGATAAGCGTTTATAACCCGGTAAGCACTTACCGGGTAAGAGTCATCACCCTCACTTACCAGATAAGACTCTCGATCCTTGCCTTCCCTCTTACCAGGTAAGACTCTTGGTCCTTGTTATGTTCACCCGGTAAGATAATTGAACCAATACCAATTCTACCCTTAACTATGAGATGGAGAAATGCATTACCTCCTCTATTAAAAAGTGTAATAACTAGAAATTTCTAAAACCGTGTGCCTTTTTTATTGTCGACATTTATACTGGGAACGACAGGTACTAGAAAAAGAAACAACAAACATTCAGTACGTAATTTTCACCTTGTGGACATCTTTGAAGCAGCCTTTTCTACAACACTTCTATAGTATTGCATAAATGGGGCATTCACAGTGCCTTTTTCAAACTGCACAAAAATTAAAACTTAGAAAGTTTCTTTCATCAAGCTCAAGAAAAGAACAACATTCAGGTGATAAGAGAGAAAGAGGACCTGCAAAAATTGATCAACAGACTCATGGTCTTTTGGTGAAAAGGCCACCTCATCCCTTTTCTTCTGCACAAACTCGACATTCTGTTCCACCTGCAATAAGGACAAAAGAAGCCCTCAAAAAGTGTTAATATTCTATTTAAGAGCATTCATTGAGCCAAGTCTCGGGATCAAGAAAATAGTCCTGAGTGCAAAGAAAACTAATGTTTAAACTTTAAACCATTAGAATAGTTAATAGGGTGTGTTCGGTATGCAGGACAAGATGGGACAGTACAAAAATGTATTTTCTCTGTCCGACCAAAATAGGTGGAAGAAAAATCGGGGAGATGAGATAAGATTGGTAAATTACTAAACTACCCATGTCAAATTAGATCCCAAAAACCTTCCACAATTCTTTCACCTGTCTACCTCACTCTTTCACTTCAATCATGTCCGCACAATAGCTAGGAAATGGCTCAACACAACAAATCAGCCTGCTTCTTCTCTTTTAATCTGTTTTATCTTGTTAATTTGAGTCCAGGTCTTAGCAAAAGAGTCATGAAAATTTAGATGTCTAGTATACACACCTACTGAATAGATTAACAAATTAGAAATATTAGTTGGAACAACTTTCAAGGAACTTCTGCAATACCTGGTCCATAAGTCGCTTCACGACACGCCGCAAACTTTCAACTGTTGTGTTTTCATGGAACTTTCTTAGTCTGATGAGAGAAGTAGTTCCTAGCTCGGGAAAGGAAATGTGGTAGCTCCACTGCATAAAGTGCACTGCAAGCAGCTCGACAGCTGAATAAACACATTGCTCCAAGAAGTTTTGCGATTTCAACCAAAATTTGGGGAGCTGCAAGGAACGCCAACATAAATTTGTTAGATGATAAAAGCATGACGAATTGAAGTTAATGCTGCCAGCTAAAGTAAGAACATATAAACTAGAGCAGAAGCCAACATAGAACAAATAAGCATCCCCTAACCTTTAAATTTGATGCTAACTTAGCAGATTTCCTAGATTTACCACCCTCCTTGCTGACTTTAAAATCGAGCATATCCAACACTAATGAAGCAACAGGAGTATAAACTCCACAAGAACTGGAGAGTTTGTTTAACCACTGAATGCACCTTATCCTCAAGGGGAGATATCTTGGCCCAGGAAAAAGGTGTGCCACTCCATTTATAAGTTGTATCGTGATATACAACAAAGGCTGGATATCACATTCATGTACATTTGCCGAAATGAAGAGGACCCAAATGTCAATGCATTGAGCATATTGCCAACTGTATATCTTCCTAATTGCTTCCTGCCCATAAACAGTAGGAACTTGAAATCCAACAAAAAAGATAGAAAGATGAAAGTTTATTTTCATGTCTTGCTTCTTATATCAAATGGAAGCGAGTCATACCTTATTATCTTTCTGCCTTGCATGACGTAATATATTAGCAAGTTGCTGAATGGAGACAAGTGCCTTATTACAAGATTTTTCCACATCAAGGGAGCATAAATTGACAAAGGAATCTCTAAGGAATTCAATATGTTTTGCGTCAACAGTTTCCATACTCCTGCATCGAGAAATATAGGCTCTGTATGTTTTGATAAAGCATGTGTCGAAGTAATTAGAGCCAAATACAGAAACCACATCTTGTATGACAAGTGCAGAACTAGCAGACAGAGTCCCTTCACCTGTTGCCCAAAAAGGAACTATAATCTGCATCATACATACCATATAAAATTCATAAGCTATTGAGTTGTTGGTTAAAGAAATAGGTAGTGAGCAAAGGGTATTTGGCCTAGCGGTATCCGGGCCTTTGGCCTTCCTGGAGGTCAGGCGACGAAACCTCATCAAAGGTGAGGAGGGTGTCTTAGTTTATTTATCACATTTGCCGTATATAAGTATATACTTCAGAAAAAGAGAGAAAAAAAAGAAAAGAAATAGGTAGTGTGTACACAAATCACATAAATAGTTTTGTCGAGTATAAAGTACCTGGATCAGTCTGCTTAGCAAAGACGGAAAAGCAGCAAAAAATACAATAGAGGCTCTCAAGCGGGTAATGGAGAAAGCCAAGATTTCGGAGTCAGTAACCTGCTTCAAAAGAAACAATGTACTCCTCAAATAAGACTTGATCATCGGTTTCACCTTTTTCCATCTTGGGGTATTCTTCAACTCCAATATGGACTCTTTTTTGCAAGTGGAGGAAGGAATCTTCAACAGACCCCTAAATATATTATCAGCTTCAGAAAGTATGAATGTATATATGTTGCAGAAGGTGTCACTGTCTTGAATTATTGGGCATGATGCAGCATCAATAAAGCCAGTTTCTTCAGGTCCAAGGTGACATGCAGCTCGATATGCATTTAAAAGACTGATTAAAGCAGGTTCGCTATGCTCTTCTATAACTAGTTTACTCCATAAATTGATAGATGAACATGTCAACACTTTGTGCTTAGTTGTAGCAGAATCATCATCTAACAGCATCAAATCTTCACCAGTGTCATCTTCATCGGAGTACTGTTAAAAAGGATATGTCACACATCATCTACCGGCTTATCAGTAATGGCCAAGTAGAGATACTAGATAGAGTGCTATAGCAAAAAAATTCCATCCACATGTAAAATGTTTTTGATATCAACAACTATACAGAAGGGCAAGAATTAGATTCTAGGTCCAAGTTAAATGTTACAGACAGCCAATTTTTCAGCATCAATATCATAGTGATGCTAGATACTTGTGAATATTTATTTCATCCATGCAAACATAATATAATTTCAGAAAAATCCATTTCTTGAAAGACAACAAACACATACATACGTAAACAATAAGTGGCTCAGACATAGCTTGCAATGCTTGGCTTCAACAGGGATAATTATTGTAGTACAGTGGGTGTCAATATTATCCAGCCAACAAACACATACATACGTAAAGAATGATCAAATCACATTTAAGGATTATCACAAGCAGTTATCAGGTACTTGGAATATATCCCTGGGGGCACCTACCACTTCTCGATCCACATATAGATCCCAATATAACAAGATTTAAACATTAGCACAGAAACAAAAACATTGAAGAACTTTGGACTTAGACCAACTGCAAGACATATATCTACATAAAAGTATGTTTTAAAACCATGGTCCAAATGGTACTTCTGAGGTACATGGAACCAAGACTGAGGAAAAGAAATAAGCATGCATATATTGTTGCTTAATAAAAAAAAATACACAAGTAATCAACAAATCAGAGTCTAGAAAAAGAAATGCAAAAAAAGAAAATTGACAAGTGAGAGAACCATATGAAACGGTATAGCTAACAACCAGTCAACCACACTGCATTCCATTCATCCATTGTTCTGTTAGTAAATAAGTAATCAACATAAAAAGCATCTTAAAGAATGATCTCTTACCATCTCCTGATTTTGAGATATCTCACCCTTATTGTAGCTTTCCAAAAACTTAACAAACTTCTTGTCCTGAAAAGTTTTCATATACAAATGATTTAGACCACAAACATCAAAACATTTGTACTTCTATTGACTGCAGCACAAAAGATCATAAGCAAGTCAACAAAATCTAGAATGATGATAAAACCTACGATAAGCCGTTAAGCTAATCTTACAAAATCAGAAACAACAGCTCGATCAACTACATGTAGATATGGTATATAATCTACATATAACATATGTCAGTGAAAGATAAACTCGGTAATTGTGTATTGTATTATTGTGTGTAAAACATGATTACAATCAAGGGTATATATAAGAGAAATATTTACACTCTAAACCCTCTAATATAAATATGTACATATATCACACTTAATTGTCTAACATTCCCCCGCAAGCTAAGGCCGGGAAGCGACCTGTAGCTTGGACCGTAATAGGAGAAACCGTTGTGAAGGTAGCGGCTTAATGAACACGTCTGCAATCTGATCATCTGTAGATATAAACTGAACTGAAAGCTTCCGTTGGGCAACCATTTCTCGAACAAAGTGAAAGTCCACTTCTACATGCTTGGTACGAGCATGAAATACAGGGTTAGCTGAAAGATACGTAGCTCCAAGATTATCACACCATAAAGTAGGAACCGACTTCACAGGAACCCGAAGTTCGCGCAACAATGTTTGGAGCCACGTAAGCTCAGCAACAGTATCGGCTAGAGCCTTGTATTCAGACTCTGTTGATGACCGAGAGACAGTCCGTTGTTTTCGTGCGGACCATGATACTAGATTTGAACCAAGATAGATAGCATATCCCCCGGTGGATCGACGGTTGTCGGGGCAACCAACCCAGTCTGAGAAGCCAGTCAGGGAGTTGTAAGCAAAATCAGTGTAGGCATGAAGGATTGTGCCGGAATCATGCATGATTCGTAAACCATAGTCAGCAGTGCCCTGCAAGTAACGAAGAATTCGTTTGACTGCAGTCCAATGATTTTCAGTTGGGGAGTGCATAAATTGGCAAACTTTGTTGACCGCGAAAGTGATATCCGGACGAGACAATGTGACATACTGAAGGGCACCCACAATTTGGCGGTATTTGACCGGATCAGCAAACGTAGCACTATCACCAAGAGCAAGATTAGCAGTAGTGGTCATAGGAGATGAAACCGGTTTAGCATTAGACAGGCCTGCGCGATGCAAGAGTTCAAGGATGTATTTCCTTTGTGATAGAAGCATATCATGACCCTGACTGGTTACTTCAATACCGAGAAAATAAGACAAGTGACCCATATCCTGAACAGCAAAGGATTGGCTAAGACGTTGTACCACTTTGTCAATAGCCTCCGGATTGTTTCCTGTCAAAAGAATGTCATCAACATAGACTAGCATGTACAAAATGGTGCCCCTGTGGGAGTAAATAAATAAGAAAGGGTCCGTTTTGGAGCCCTGAAAGCCAAGAGAATGAAGGACCGTAGAAAGACGATGAAACCACGCTCTAGGGGCCTGCTTTAATCCATATAAGAATTTGTGAAGTAGGCAAACATGATCGGGTTTGGCCGGGTCAACGAACCCTGGTGGTTGTTGCAGATAAACTGTCTCGTTGAGATCACCATGTAGGCATTTTGCACATCAAGTTGCCTTAGGAACCATTTCTGTGTTACGGCCAGGGATAGAACAACACGGATGGTGGTCGATTTGACCACAGGACTGAATGTCTCCTGATAATCAATGCCTGGTTGTTGTCGAAACCCTTTGGCGACTAGTCGTGCCTTGTAACGTTTTATTGCCCCTGTTTGGTCCCTTTTCAAATTGTATACCCACTTGCAATCAACGACGTTGGAATTCGGAACACGTGGCACTAGTGTCCATGTACCATTCCGCATCAGCGCCGAATACTCGTCAACCATGGCACTACGCCACTGAGGATACCTGTTAGCAATAGTAAAGGTGGCCGGTTCGGTATCAGGTGAAGGAAGTTGGGTATGGTATGAGGAGGCATTGTAGGGTTTGGTCGGTTTGGGATTGGGGCGTAGGTTGGGTGGTCGAGTACGGATGGGTTGTTCGGTGTTAGAGGAGGGAAGGGGGGTAGGGGTAGGCTGAGGTGGTGGTTCAGTAACTTTGGAACGACGGTGATAGGTCTGAATGATGGGGTGGACATTGGGAAGGGTGGTGGTAGGTGGTGTTTCGTGTGGGACAAATTGCACGGTGGGTATTGTTGAGGGTGTTGGTTCTGGTGGAGTAGGATGTGTATTAGGTTCAGTGGAGGGTGGATCGGTGGGTGGTAGGTCAGAATTGGGATAGGTGGAGACGTAGGGATTTGGGGTGGTTGGAGTAGGGGTGAGTGTAGGAGATGTTTGGAAAGGAAAGGATTGTTCATTGAATCGAACATGTCGGGTCACGTCAAGGTTTTAAAAAACGGAAACGAGTCTCGAGGCGTTTTCCTGTTAGGTACGTGAGGCGTAAGCCTCAAGGCGGTCCGAGGCGTAAGTTCGAGGCGGAAAATAAATAAAATTCAAAATACTATATATGCACAAATTATAGTCACTAGACGGTAATACATAAACACTATATACAAATATATATATATATATATACATATATAGATTTTGACACTACCACTGTGCACTGTAAATACACACTCTGCTAGAAGTTGACACTACCACCAAACAACATATTTATATAGCAGGTTAGGTTGCCACTACCACCGGTGGAACTATGTGAGAGAGAGCTTGAACAACGAATATAATATACATATTACCACCATGCATTATGCTAAGCTGCCACTACCACCAACACATATATATTATCTTGAGCCTATATACACCAGGGCCCAGGCTAACAGCCTACCACCAGCCTATATACACACATATATATTATCCTGAGCCTATATACACCAGCCTACATGCACACATATATATTATCCTGAGCCTATATACTGCCACTACCACCAGCCTATATACACATATATATTATCTTGAGCTGCTATCACCGCCGAACAATATACACACAAATATATATTATACAAATTTAAAAATATATAAAAATTAAAAAACACAATAATTACTTACTCAATTTAATATTCTAAACTCAGTTTTAGAATTTTATCAATTTATTAATGGAAAAAGTCTACATCCACTCGGACGACTCACCAACGCCCACCGCCTCACCATTTTTGCCACATATCAATTAACCAAGGCGTACGCTTCCAACAGCCCCTAAGAGGCGCCGCCTCACAAATGTTTTTTGGACGCCTCGCCTTGAGGCGCGCCTCAAGGCGTACGCCTCCAACGTTTTTTAAAACCATGGGCCACGTAAATACGATCAGACTGTGGGTCGTAACACCGATAGCCATGATGAGTGGTGCTGTAACCAAGGAACACACAAGGTGTAGAACGAAAGTCCATTTTGTGTTTATTGTATGGACGGAGATGAGGGTAGCATTGGCATCCAAAAACCCGAAGAAAGGAAAAATCGGGTCGGTGCTTGAACACATGTTCAAAGGGTGAGGTGTTTGAATTGGTTCTGGATGGCATTCGATTAATGAGATAGACTGCGGTGTCAAAAGCAAAATGCCAAAACCATTGTGGAACATGGGATTGAGCGAGCAAAGTAAGGCCGGTTTCAACAACATGTCGATGTCGTCGTTCAACAAACCCATTTTGCTCGCTTGTATGCGGACATGAAAGGCGATGGGTGATGCCGAGAGGAGAGAAGAATTGAGAGAGATTCCGAAACTCGCCTCCCCAGTCGGTTTGGACAGATTTTAGTTTGGTTTGAAAATGCCTTTCAGCCAACGCAAGGAACCGTTTGAAAGTGGCATAAACATCATACTTTAATTTTAATGGAAAAATCCACATAAATCTGGAGTAATGATCAACACACAGCAGAAAATAATTGTGACCATCAAAAGAAGGAACAGGATCGGGGCCCCATACATCACAGAAAACTAAATCCAAAACGTGCAAACTCTTATAAGTAGATGGTAACAAATGAAGTTTGGACGATTTGCCAACAGAACATGAATCACAAAAAACACTAGCACACTTATTTTGTAAAGGTAAATTGTATTTAGACAACATGGACTTCAAAAGTTGTGGATGTGGATGTCCAAGTCTTTGGTGCCATGTAGTGGAAGAAGCACGAGCGGTGAAAAAGGTCATTTTATGAACAGGTTGAGTATGAGGAAGACGGAAGGAGTAGAGACCACCATTACTTGGACCCGTGAGGAGGATAGTGTGTGTAAACTTGTCCTTCACAGCAAAGAAAGTAGAGTGAAATTCAAAATACACATGATTATCAAGACAAAATTTTTGGACAGAAAGTAGTTTTGTTTTATGTCAGGTACGTGTAGTATGTCTTTAAGGGAAAAGGTTTTGTTTGGTTAAGAAAGATGTGAGGAACCAATGTGTAGGATGGGTAAACCCTTACCATTGCCAACGTGAAGGTTGTCCTCACCGTAGTAGGCCTCAGAGTTATCGAAGCTAGATAGGTCCGGTGCAACATGATGGCTAGAGCCAGTGTCCGGAAGCCAAGTTTGTGACCGGTACTCTGTAAAGTTGGTAGAAGGTGGCTGTCTCGTCCTCATAGTGGCAGGGTCGCGATTAGGGCAAAGAGACGGGATATGACCAATCCCACACCTGTTGCATGTGCCAAAAACAGTATTTTGATTAGAAGCCCAACTAAATTGATTACGGTTACCTCCTCCTTGACTTCTGTTGTTGTAGTTTCCTCGTCCACGTCTAGAATCACGTCCACGACCACGGTTATTCCCAGATCTGTTGGTGTAAAAGGCCTGTGCAAATTGTGCATTAACAGGCTGAACTTGAAGACCAAGTTGTGACAGAAGTTGTTGAATCGCTTGAAGCTGATCCGGTTGAGGAGTAGACGAGATGGCACCAGGAACCGCTGAGTTGCGGTTGTTCGTGACTGTCGTGAATGCTTGAGGCGGAGAGTGGTCAGTCGGAAACTTCTTGATCATGTAGTCATGGTCGGAAAGCAAGCCATGGAGTTCTGCAAAGGCAGTTGGAAACTGGCGACCAAGGAGTGATGACTTCAGCCCGTTGTATTCTTCTCTAAGGCCTGAGATAACTAGCATCACCAGATATTTTTCTTTCATTGGTTCGCCTATATTGGCGAGAGCATGAGCATATTCCTGAGCCCTAGTCAGGTATGCGGAGGAGGTTTCATCAGGTTTCATCTCTAGTTTAAGAAGCTGAGTTTTAAGGGTGTATTCCATGGATGACGTGTGAGGAGCGTAGTTAGGGTTTGGTTGTGGTGGCAGTACTGTGGTGTTTGCGGATTCTTTTCCGGATGATGACGATGTTGGGATAATCATCGGTGGACAGGAAATGGTGCCATCAACGTAGCCGAACAGATTGTTTGTGACAAGGAATGGTTGAACCATTGCCTTCCAATAGCCATAGTTGTTTAGCGATAAAGTGAAGCCAAACTTGTGGGAGTTGTGGGTGGTTTTCTCGGTTGGAGTGAAGGCTGCCACGGTTGTCATCGGTGTTCAGAACCGGAAATCACGGTTCACTGTTCACGGAAAACATTATTCACGTCGGAAAACACTGTTCACGTCGGAAAACACTATTCACGACGGTGGCTGTAAGGTTGCCTTGTGATGGCAGAAAGTGGGACAACTGCTATTAGGGTTTTTGGAGCGGCGGCTATTAGGGTTTTGAGAGCGGCGGCTATTAGGGTTTTAGGAGCGGTGGCTCTGATACCAAGATAAACTCGGTAATTGTGTATTGTATTATTGTGTGTAAAACATGATTACAATCAAGGCTATATATAAGAGAAATATTTACACTCTAAACCCTCTAATATAAATATGTACATATATCACACTTAATTGTCTAACAGTGAAGGACCAGAACAAGTACGTCTAAACAATTAAATAATTTAAACCACAGGCATGCAGAAAAAAGGCAAGCTACTCCAACTTTATGAACAAGTTTAATGCACAATAATATAATCTAGCATGTCTTCTCACATTAGTCATACAAGTTGCATGCACGTTAAAGAAAAAACATGACATTTGATAAATAAATAAAGTTGAAAACCATGCCTTCATTCAGAAAAGTTGGCAAGTGATGAATGTCAGGACTGCCATCGTTAGCATGATCTGTTTTAGACTTGGCACTAAGCATCCATAATGGTTGCTTTTTAAGGTTCTTGGAGAGTGACTAAGAACCTAAAACCATAGTGGACGGTTCTTGAAGAGTGACTTCTATGGACTTGGTTCTCAAATAAGAGCCCAAGTTCTTACCTTAAAAGTGTTATTTGTATGTTTTATATTAATGTATTGTAATTTATATAATTTCCTATTTTGTTTTAATAGGTTTAATTATAAAAAAATTAATAAAAGTTGATGATGTAAAGTATATGGGACCCACAAAGAAGTTGGAGTAGGTTCTTACTTCTTACTATAGTGGAGTTTTTTGTAGGCTCCTGTTTTGCCCACATGGCAATAAAAAGTGAAGTTTTGAGGTTCTTTGAAGTCACTCCAATGTGGATACAGATTTACGTTCATTAAATAGAACTTTTAAATAATTTGTTTTCTGTCTATGCTAAAATATGGCCAAGTTGAATAATAAGATAACTAGACATGAATGAGTGAAAATCAGAAGAAGAAACCAGAGAAAATTATCCATGTCCTCAAAGATGTTAGCAAAGCAACCATGTTTCATAACTTCCAACCATATTTGCCTTCTCCTTTGGACAGGAAAACAGGAAGTGGATTCCAAGGCCACTACCCTGTACTATTTTGGGTTCACTTCCTTACATACCTTTTTTTTATTTATCTAAAATGAGATATGGGCAAAGTCATTCCCCAATTAACATTTACAGCTAAAACATGAAAAAATGCAATGCTCAAAAGAAAGTCATTCAGAGTAGCTCCTGAGAACATTCCCAGTGCTTTATTTGGAAAAACAGACTTACTTTATTCTTCAACTTGTCCAATGATTTCTTATGCTTTGCAAGTTCTTCATAGATCTTTTGATTGTGAATAGACAAAGCACGTTCATCCCTGTCATCTACATAGATGTCAACCAGTTAAAAAACAGAATATAAAAGGTAAGGCGTTAGGTACGGGGAGAAAAGACGGCACTCAAGTGAGCAAGTAGATCATAGTGGCGAGGGGAGAAAAAAGAAACACTAGACTTGAAGAGATGATGAAAAGAAGAAGTGACTAACCTTCTACAGGAACACCATTGTCATTTCCCGAGAGATTTTCACAGCTTGGGTCCTAATTATTTTATATGATACAAAAAGTAAGCCTATAAAAGTTTTCAATATCAATTAAAAACACTGCATAGATAGTTAAGTCTTAAACCTCTGAAAGATACCCATCACTATCAGAATCATCTGAAACAATGACATTGTCATCCTCAGCAAATAGGGCATCAAGAGAAGTAGACATGGCGACTTCACTTTCAGAATCCCTGTAATTAAAACAAGGAGATTATTTAAGCACAAAGATAATATAACATCAAAATGCATCTATCTCCTCGTTGATCATAAGACTGCTTTATGTATTTTTATAACATCAAGGTATTGAGATTAGAGTAGAGGTACCAAAGGCTTTTGAGTAAAGCTTATGGGTGGTTGTTCTACATTGAACCTAGTTGCTAAGACCACTAAAAGAATTATCCAATTAACCAAAGAAGCAGTTACACCTTAAATAGTTAGAAAGTGAAAACCCCTACAATCAGATCAAGATAAGAAGTTTTAACAAGCAAAGAAATGGACCAAAACAGTAACAAAATTTTATAGGATGCTGTAGGCAAAAACAAAAGTATTATATGGCCTTGCAATTACTCATAACACGGATGGCTCCATTTTTGCCACTGATCATAAATTTTAACTTGGACTGCAAATGGACATAGAGAGAACTGAAGGGACAAAATGGTAAAGCCCGGTGAGTTGAAAGATGATGAAGTGATCGTTCATATAGAATAACTCAAGCAAGCAACAAGAAGATGAAGGAAAAATTCAAAAAACCAAGAAGTACACTTCTCAAGGAAAGATGAAAGGTAATCAAGGTTTTCATAAATACCATAAGTCCACCTTTTTACCTTCCATTAGACACCTCTGCTGTTTTCACTACTTCTTTTTCCACAACATCTTTTGCATCTTCTGCAGCAATACATTAAATCATGAGTTCCTGATGCCTAGCAGATGCTATTATAAGTTGAGAGTCTAATATCATTGTGCACAGAGTTATTACTTATTAATCCACAAGAAAGACAATCTAGTGCAGTACAAAATTTCAAGCTATCATGGCCATACAGATTAAAAAAAACACCATACAACTGCCATGTAGATAAAACACTCATGGAGTCCAACTGGAAGCAAACCGGACATAAATGAAAAACAGAAGAATAATCACTTCAGATTCATCTTCATTCTCACAAGTAATACATAATTACAGATTCATCAAATCACACAAACATGAAACATTACATTTATTGACTATTAAAGAAGAACCAACAAAACTACATTCTAATTGTGAATTCACTGAGAAATTAAAGAGAAGTTTTACTTTTTGAAGGTCTCTTCTTGAAGACGATCTTGTTTTTTCGTCTTTGTTTAAGCACAGACGGAAGATTCTTCTTCGCAAACTTACGAGCTTTCTTCCCAAGCTTCCCCATTACTCCTTTCAATCCGACAACTCGATTCTACAATCTAGAAATACAAAATTCACTAATCATATTATCGGATTACAGCCAAATTACAAACTTACCGAGATTTTTCTTCACCTGACGGAGATTGAATGCTCCGATTAGGGTTTTGGCAGCGTTTTTGGGGTGACCGATTGAAAGGGTTTTAGAGCCCCTAGTGTATTACATGTAAAACCCCTAAAGTTCATCCAATAGGGTAATGCCACGTCAATATGATTCAACTTCGGGTTTGTGTCTCAAAAGAAAGTTGGTTTCCGTAAGAAATTGAACTTAAAATATAAACTTGTTATCAACTTTTGGATTAGAAATGAATGTACGTTAAGATGAGATTTACCGTGACAAGATAAATCGGATTAATTTCCTTCTAAGCCGTAATTTATGAGAGGATATTTGATTAAAAGTGATCAACGATTTAGATCCACTTCTCATGTTAACCTAAACTTCTCCGATAAATTACGATTTTAGTCCCTATGGTTTGTTATATTGCTATTTTAGGTTCTTATACTTTTGAAATTATAATATTTATCCACATGGTTTGTAATATCTTGTTTTTTTGTCATTGGTATTTACAAATTATTGTTGTTTTTGTCTTTGCCGTTTACAATTTATATTGTTTTCTTAATTTACTCAAATTATTATTAAAGTTAATTGCATTTTTAGTCCAGTGTTTTACCGATTTTCTTGTATTAGGTCCTTCAAAGGTATGCAAAAATAGTTAGTTTTGATTTCTTCCACCAATGAGAGTTAAAAACTCCGTTAAATGAGGGGTATTTTAGACTTTTCTTAATTTTCTTTTATATTTTTTTAACAAAGTAAAAAACTTAATATATTTTATTAACACCCCTTTCCACGTCACTATTCATGACCCTTTCCCCATTCTCTCCCCCGAATTTCATTGGTTCTATGCTTCCCTTTCATTCGGTTGTTAGGATATCGTCTTCTAATATCGAAGATACGGGTTCGGTTGATAGGTACTCATTCCCGACCACTTTCACAGTTTCACTTATTCAATTTAGAGTAAACTACAATTTAGGTCCCTGGTTTGTCGAAAATAACAATTTTCATCCCTTTAACGGTCGTTAAAAATTCCGTCAAATGAGATACATTTTCGTCTTTTTATCGATTTTTTTTAGGTCTTTTTACCCAATCAAAAACCACACGAACCAATATCACAGAGTCAATATTGATTATGTAGAAGACAATTTTTTAATAAAATGACGAAAACGCCCCTCATTTAACAAAACTTTTTAACGACCATTAAAGAGAAGGACCAAATCCTGATGTTTTCACAAATCACAATGACCATCTTGTAATTTCGAAACCGCATAGACAAAAAAAATGTTATTTTCAACAAACCATAGGCACCAAAATTATAGTGTTACTCTTGAAGAGGGAGGTTCAAGGAAGACCTCAAAAAAATGGAAAACTGAATAACACTCTGGTAGTCATTCATCTGGACGGTATGTACTTGTGCATACAAGTAATTTGTAACATGCACATGTGCATAAAAACCAAAAAACTAATTAATTATTTGTATGCAAAAGTGCATACCGTCCAGATGGAAGACTACCAGGGTATTCCTCAGTTTTTCGTTTTTTTTAGGTTTTCCCTTAAACCTGACCCTACTCTTGAATTTATATTAAGAAGTTTTAAAAGAAGACAAATAATATAGATAACTTAGATTATTACTTAAACTTATTGTTAAGTTCACCCGTGAACTTTGTAGAATCATATATATATATATACACACCAAGCTTGTGTTTGGAAAATAGGAGAGAAAATGGAGGTGAAGGGTTTATTGGTGTTTACAGTGATGATGGTGATGGTGGTGAGTGGTTGCAAGGGTGATGTGAATTCCTTCAGGGATTGTTATGCAAAATGCTTTATTTTTTGTATGATTGAACCCAATAAAAGTCTATGTACATGTACCACTCAATGCCTCAAAGAATGCATCTTTCCATCTCTTCCTTCTGCCATTGATGAACACTCACAAAACCTTGGTTATTGCAAGCTTGGATGTGCCACTTCTATGTGTTCCAATATCAGCAAAACACACAATCCAGGTATACATTCAAACTATATATATATATACTCTTATATATATATTTTGTGAACTGTGAGAACCATACATAGATCAGGTTTAGAGGAACACTGTAAAAATATGTATATATATATATATAGTGGCGGACCCAGAATTTTAGGTGAGCGGGTGCACAAACGAAAAACTTAAGAAATTGTTGTCGATGTGTTTTTAGCCAAATTCCCCTATTGGGGGACTTTTTATGTTTTTGGTTGATTTCGAGGGATTTTTTAAGCTCCTGTGTTGATTCGAGGGATTTTTTTGGTTTTTTTTTATTGATTTCAATAGATTTTTTCGATTTTTTGGTTGATTTCGAGAGTAAATTTTGTTTTTTTGGGACTTGTGCACCTTTCACCGCTCAAAAACATATATATCACGGAGCACCCCCTTGTAGTTGAGTGGGTGCACATTACGTACCGAATTTTTTTTCGTCCTTACGAAACGAACTTGAGCGGGTGCACGGGACCCCCCTGGGAAGGGTAGGTCCGCCCCTATATATATATATATATATATATATATAACTGGGGATTATGGTATTCACATATGGCTAACATACACAGGCGCATAGAAACCGAAACATCTTTAATTATTTGCATGCACATGTACATAATTTACATATGAATGACTGCTGGAATGTTCTTTAATTAGTTTTTCCCTTGAATTTCTCTCTCTCTCTCTCTCTCTCTCTCTATATATATATATATGATGCATGTGTATTGTATAGTTTTGATGAATAAATGCATTAATGCATATGTACTTGCATATATACTAGATATACATTGATAAATATACTCATTGACCGTAAAATTTTGATAGCCTATATGCATATATAAGAAGGGGGGGGGGGGGGGAGGTTCAAATAAGAAAAACAAAAAGGATTGAAAATGATAAATGATTCATATGTGAATGGAAACGTAGGTTCATATGTGCATCTTCATATGTGAATAATTGATAATAATAATAAAAAAAAGTAAGTGAACGTGGGTTCATATATGCATCTTCAAATGAATATTTTTTTTTATCGGATTTACCAATGATTCACATACGAATAATGAGGTTGAGAAAGTAAGAATAAATGATTCACATACGAATAATTTATTCTTTAGGTTGATATGTATACATTTTTGTGTACAGATGGAAAGAACATGGAGAATTGTGTGGGATCATGTTCAAACAAGTGCACAATGAGCTACTCAACTTCATCACCTTGACGTGAAATTGATTTCTTGTTTAAAAAATGTATTGTTTTAAGTCGTTATTTTCGTATTATTCAGTATTTAAGATTCAACTTTGACGTTTTATTTGTACCCAATTTGAACTATGTTAGATTGACTAATTTAATGCATGAGTACAAATATTTCTCTTAAAAAAAATAATAATTACAGCATATTTCATTCCCCCCAATTTAGTCAGGAATGAAAATTAATGAGTTTGGGGTAATGGACCCATTATATTATGTCAAACCAAACAGCATATTTTATTATCATTCTCATTTCTGACCCCTCAATACCTCCAACCAAACACCCCCTAAATCTTACCTGTTTGAAATATACTCGTTACTTTGGCATGTTAACCCAAAAAATTGAACTTAAAAATGAGCGCTTAAATTAAAGGCTGGAGCTTATTGGGTAGTCTAAAGGTTATTTAGGCTATGTTTGGCAAACTAGCTGATAAGCTAACTGGTAGTTGATAAGCTAGCTTTTTAAAACGCTATTATGAGTAGTTTTTTAATAAGCTATTTTTTTTTTTTGCCAAACAATGCCTTAGAAAGTCATGATATATATATATATATATATATATATATATATATATATATATATATTTAGAGAGAGAGAGAGAGCGTGTCTCAGGTTTATATGCAAACGGTAACCAAATAAGGGAACATAGCCTTTGTTTTCCTAGGAGGTCAAGGGTTCAAACCTCACCCAAAGATGAGAAGGGTGTGTGAGTTTATTTGTTACATTTGTCGTATATAAATATTATATACTTAAAAAAATGGCCGAATCACATGTGATATTACATTAAAATCACGTATAAAATCACTTCTGATTAACGCAACTTTGGCCACGACCTCACTTCGCCCGCTCACCTTTGCATTGACCTCGTTCCATAATCGCATGTAAAGTCACCATGTTCTCATTTGGTCACCCATCTCTCTCTCTCTCTCTCTCTCTATATATATATATATATATAAAAACGAAGGATTGTTGAGAAATTGAGTTAACTTGAGAAGCGTGAGAAGTGGATCTGAACTCTTGATCACTTTTAATCTCAAGTCTAACCAAGAATCGTGCTTGATACGGGGATTGATCCGATACATCTCTGTACATCTCATTCTAATTGCATTCAACAGTTGATAACTACTTCTCACGTCAACTCAACTTCTCATCGAAACCAACCCTATATATATATATATATATATGTATATATAATATGTGTATATATTATGTTATATTGTCGTTATTTGACCCGTGAAGCCTACAAAATGACAGCATGTGATGAAAACCAGAGGTCCCAAGAACACACGGACCTTGATTCTACCCAATCCAATTTTTCCTTTTTAAACTAAGAGTAAATTACCTTTTTCGTCCCTGTGGTTTGTTGAAAATTTCGGATTTCATCCCTATATTTTAAAATTTCAGTTTTCGTCCCTATGGTTTGCAATTTATTTCTATTTTCGTCCCTGAAGCCTTTTAAGTATGAAAGACTAAAATAGAAATGAATTTTAACCATAGGAATGAAAAAAACAATAATATTTATATCATAAGGACGAAAAAATTAATGAATAAAAAACCATAAGGATGAAAGTAGAAAAGTTCAACAAACCACAGGGACTAAAAACGTAATTTACTCTTAAACTTAAGTAATGACGTGACATGAAAATGGGTTATATCAATTTCGACATATTCTTAAAAAGAAAAAAGAAAAAAAAGTGGAGAAAGTAGGTAATATTGGAGAATTTTCTAAACTCTTTTTAAAATAATTGTTTAGGTAAAAAAAGTAAATCTTTTAATTATTCTCGTTGATAAAAATCGATGATATATAAATGTTTTAGAAAAATATAGTATGTATGGAATATTATTAATATTATAATTTTCCAGCTTTTTAGAGTGAATGTAACTTTAAAAATCTATTGAAGATGCTTTTAATCCATACACCTCTCACTGCTTGGCATTTAGAGATGATCAAAATGGACCGGTTATTGATCGGGACCGAAACCGGTGCGGTTAGAAAGGCCCAAGAGCAGTGATGCCACGGTTAGAGCAAGTTTTGGACAACCGGTTATGAAGACCAGATTAAAAATCGGGCAACGACTACTCGGCCTTTTTCCGACTCCTTTAAGCATCCGTGACCGTGAGTATAAATAAGTGATATGGAGCGTCGGAAAAATTATCAAACCCCTCGAATACAAAAACCACTCTCCATATCCAATATAATTCGTGATCCCGGTTCGTTTTTTCATCTACATTCACTCTCTTAGTCTCATATTTGTCATCATCGAATGACATTAGAGCCGATCCCATTTTGGAAGTCGTCGCCAAGAACAATCTTTCGGAAGAATTCAAACCCAACATAAATGTAAAAACGACGATAGACCCAATGTAATCACAAATTAACAAACACAACGCAATTTGGCATCACGATACGCAGTTGAACCAGATAACGACCACCCGATACATCATCCCAAAAAACAACCCCTTAGTCAACCAAGTCGATCCAACAAACATTTTCTAAACCAAAACCGAAAAATCCAACCCGGTGATCGCTTTTTACGCCTTCGAATAAGACCAACTAGATTTCTCTTCAATAAAAATGACATTTCTGTCCCCTATTCATCTAATCCTTTTGGAGAATTTTCTGGGGTCTTCAATGGCACATTATTATTATTACCTTTATGTTCTGCAACCATACCACAAAACTCTTCAACAATGGCTGCATCTTTAAACTTCAAAGCAAATGTTGAAAGACCATCTTGCCCTTCACCATTGCTGTTCAAACAAGCAAATGTGATCCCTTTTTTCTCCATTTTTGTCAGTTTCATATCAGCAAAAAGATTGGCATTCAATATCAGTCTGTAATTCCCTTTAGATCTCATCACAAGTCTACCTTTTCCAGTGCCGGTTCTCGAAACGTTAACTTTGACTTCCCCTTTTCCGCGCTCTTTCCACCCGTTGTCGAGAAACTCGAAAAGCACGGAATCCGCTGTGAAGACAGTCTTTTCGTTCTCCTCGCCTGTTTCTACTTGAACTTCTTCCGTTGTTGGTATTTTGCTTCTTCCCTTGGGTGCTCCGGAGTTGAGTAACAGAGACGGGTTTCCGTTGGAGCTGAAACTGAAAGAAGGGAAAGCGGGCTGGTCGTTTTTCGTTATTGAACCAAATGAAGACGTTGAATTTGAAAATCCCGTCCCGATAAGCCCAGTAAACGCATTTTGGCTACTCGAAAGCTGTTGGAAAGAACTAATCGATACAGATTCGGGGATCTTGTTTTCATCATTCTCGATTCCGTTGCTTTCGGTCTCTTTTTTGGGATCAGCTGATTCGGGTTTTCTCGCATCACTGTCAACTTCATCATGCTTTTCCTCATCCGCAGGTTGTTGATTACCATCATCTTCTTCCTTTCCACTTTCCTTTTTTGCATCATCTTGTGACTCCACCGTTTCACGAGCTGTTTCCGTAGTTTCTTGAACGTTAGTAACCGTTGCAGGATTGGAAGCGGAATTTGTAGGAGGTATTAAGCAAATTGATGCAAAAAGATTAGAAGAAGGTGCAGATGGGGCTGATGGCATTCGATTGCGGCGGACTTTTACGATTTTTCTATTGGCCAGCACCTCTTCGCTCGCTCTCTTGAATGTACCGGCTTCTTGGTCGAAAACGTCTTCGTCTTCATCATCAAGACCAGGGTTATCTCGAGATAATTCCCTCCCGGCAGCCCGTTTCTTGGAAGGTGGAAGCGTGTTCTCTGCATCTCCCATCACGGAAAAGATGGAGGAAACTCAAAACCAACAATGGCGCTCACAAACTGAAGGAAGATGTTCGATTCTGCATGATATAAAAACACAAACGGTTAGTCTATAAGGGTTTGTAATGACATGAAGATAAGATAGATCATTCTTCAAAGCTTATTAGATCTCATTAGATATACAAAGGCCAGGTGGCTAAGGTGGAGAGCTGCCAAGGGATGTTGTGTGACAAGAAGGTCCCGCTAAAACTGAAGGGCAAATTTTACAGGTAACCATCAGACCAACTATATTGTACGGGTCAGAATGTCGGGCGACAAGGAAGGCACATAAGAGAAAGATTGAGGTGGTAGAAATGAGGATGCTTAGATGGACCTGTGGTGGAACCATGATTTGTATACAAGATGCCGAATGAGGTCTTGCGGGAAGTGTTGGGAGTTGCACCTATCGTGTACAAGTTGAGGGAGGGGCGATTGTGGTGGTTTGGTCACATTCGTAGGAGACAACTAGCTCCTAGGAGGATGTGGGATGAGAAATTGAGGTTAGACCTGACGGCTTTAGACATTTCCGAGGACATTACCTCTGATAGGAGATGAGACGTAAGACTAGGATAACATACTAGGGGCGGGGATCCGTAGTTAGAGTAGATGGGAGACAGGGAGGTGGATAGGTAGAAGGTAAGAGATATAGTGGTATGCTAGACTAAGGGTGTGTAGTTTTTTTTTTTTTTTTTTTTTTTTTTTGGGGGGGTGGGGAGGGTGTCCTAGGCTATGCCTAGACTAATCCCATGGCAAATTATGACCCTAAGACATCAGTCGTGATTAAACCTCAGTGGCCACAATTGTTGTGTACGCCCGGATTCCCTGGGTAGATGGGATATTCCACCACATCCCTCAGGGCCTTAACCAGTACGCCATTACCCTTGTGGTTAGGGGTGTGTAGTTTCCTCAAGTTGGTTATGCTTTTTTGGTACGTGGAACAGTACGAAACAGGCAAAAACAAAAGCTTGGTGCGACAACTAGACTGGGACAGGACCGGACTGAGTGGGACAAAAATGCATGTTCTCTATCCCACCAAAATAGGTGGAACGAAAATCAGGGAGACAAACAAGTTTGGTAAATTACTAAATCACTAATGTCAAATTAAAATCCTAAAACCTTCCATAAGACTAGGGAATGGGAATGGAATGGTAATTGCACAATGTACAATTACTCACTATCTATGCTCCTTCCATTCGATAATAAAATCAAAACATAGGCCAGCGCTGATGAAAAATAAGAAATTTTCACAAAACTAAATGAGATATAAGGTGTAAAATCAAGATCTACAAGTGGATTTTCAACAAAATCCATAGACTGGATCGAGGTACTTCCTTGATGAATTCGGGCCGACTCAATCTTCTATTTTCTACATAATTATTATTTTATTCAAGGGAGCAGTGGCATCTCATTGTGATTGAATGCTGGACATATAAGACGGTGCATATTAAAAGCTAAACAGATCAAGGCTTATTGTCCGGTAAACCACATCGAATAAAAAACCGAAAGACATAAGGCTCAATACCCTATTAAATACCAACAAAAAACGAAAAATAGCTTAACAATTGAAAGTTTCATCCAATACATAACGTATAAGCATATCGAGTTTCTCAAAGTTTAGCATATTTGTCTCTCTTTTTTCTATTTGTATTGTTATTGCTTATTCATATCTATCTGTCCAAACTTTAGCATATCTGTATTTCTCCCTTTCACACACTTTTCACTAGCCGGGTGTGTTCAAATAAACAACCGCTCTACTCTTTAAGACAAAGGTCAGCTCTGTGTACATGTTACCCCAAAACCAACCTCCGGGTGGGATATATTGGGCTCGTTTAGTTTGGATTTTTCAAAACTGGAATCATAGTAGAGGATAAAAAGGCACTAAAACAAACCCAAAAACAAAATGAATGCCCACCAATAATACAAAAAGAATCCAGGCGTACTGAGGTTTAATCAGAGCTGATGTCTTACCGTCATAATTTGCCAAGGGATTAATCTAGGCTATGCCGAGGACACCCTTCCCAAAAAACAATACGAAATGAAAGAAATTTCTTCAGTGCCTACTATAAGAAAATTGGAAACACAAAATCTACAGCTCTACACCATGTTTGTTTTATAAACCTGATTAGATAACCAAATTAGTAATGTTAACTTGTTAAGAACGTAATGGAACATTGCAACACGCCAATCAAAATTCTTAAAACCATAAACGATTTTTTTTGTGTGTGTGTGGACAAAATCAAGTTAGGCAAAATTTTAAGGATTTTAACCTAATCGTAATCATCTTTGACACCTTTTCAGTTAAGTATCAGATAAATTTAAGCCCTAGATAACATCCAAAAGACAAAAATAAGGATCACATTTGTGCGAAATGTTAAGAACATAGCATCAAAACCTGCAACAACCAGAGGTGAAACTACGAACACTAAATTGAAACAAAGTTTCAACAAAATTGATAAATCAATGAAAATACACAGACATCGAACGATTAAATGAATCAGGCAAGGAGATGAGTTAGAGTAAAATTGATACCTTAAAAGTGGTGGAAATGTAGAGCTTCTTCTATGGCTGTGTGCTGCTGTTGTTTCAAGCGGGTGGCGGGAGGTTTATATGAACCCTAGAGAATCATGAGAGCATAAATACGAAGACAAAAATATCATGGTTTTGAAGGCAATTATTGAGAGAATAAATACGAGGGAATCTGTTGGAATGGTAAATTTTGTCGATGAAAATCGATTTGTATGTGCTTCAAACGGAGGATTTATTACAGGTGTTATGCAATAGATTAGGTGAATTTGGTCTGAACCAATCATCCATATTAGATTTTGTAATTAAAACATTTGATTAATGATGGGTTAGAATAATACACCCCCTTTACTTGTTAAATGCACCATACTCTACTAATTTCCTTCGCATACCTATCAACATCAAGCTATCTTTTTACAATTTCAATGATTTTTTTACATTTTCAATGCATGATTTAACCTCATTTTCACCTAAAGAATGTGCATATAAGAGCATCTCCAATGGAGGTTCTTATAAGAACCTCATTTTTGTACTTTTTAATGTCACATCATTTCCACCTCATTAAATTAAAAATTCACATAAAAACCCACAATGATAGTTCTTATAAGAACCTCTTTTTGTGGGTCTCATACATTTTTTACAACTTCAATAATAACAATTATTTATAAATGAATATTTGATTTCAATAAATTATTATTTATAAATGAATATATAATTTACATAATAATTTATTAAATGTTAAATTATAATATCAAAATAATTATATAATAATTTATTAAATATCAAATTATAATATCAACGTTGATATTATAAAATGATTATATATATATATATTAAAATTAACTAAAACATAAACATAAATTTTCTTTACGATCATAGAAGTGCAATATAACAAACATATTAATCTTAATAAGTAGATAGATCACTCGTAATCACGATTGAGCCAAATATGTTCAACCAAGTCAGCACGAAGTTGATGATGCATTTCATTTGATCGCATCTCATAATTTCGTTGAAGATATTCTTGGATTTCGTGGGTGGAGCCTTGAAATGCTTGTGTAGAGTTATCTGTTTCATCGTCGACCCAATTAATCAACACGTCACCCTCGTCCTCGACAATCATATTATGCAAAATTATGCATGTATGCATGATGTCCCTTAATTGTTCTTTATACAACATTCGTGACGGTCCTTTGATAATAGACCAACGAGATTGAAGCACACCAAATGCACGCTCAACATCTTTTCTTGCACTCTCTTGTCGTTGCTTAAACAATTTTCTTTTTGCATCTTGTGGGCAAGGAAAGCTCTTCACGAACGTCGCCCATTCTGGATATATACCATCAGTAAGATAATATCCCTTCGTATAGTGCGTACCGTTTATCGTGAAATCAACTGGTGGTGCCTCCCCTCGTAAGACATTATTAAATAAATTTGATTCGTTGAGTACGTTGATATCATTACGTTTGGAAATGTTTGAGAGTATTGTGAAATGTAAAATGGGTTTGGAAAATTTGTTTCCGAAGACAAGTATGAAAATTGTTGAGGATATAGAAAACTAGGAGGAGATTGAGAGCTTTGAGAATTTGGAACATCATTCCCATTGTTATCCGTGTTAGCAAATTTGCTTGATAATGAGAAAATGAATCTCACAAATACTTGTAGAGAATGAAACAATAAGATGTGTAACTCCACACATACACATACACATACACATATATATAGACTAATAATTATATAATTTAAATATATACAATATATATATATATGTGTTAATAATTACATATATCATTTATATATATATGTATATATATATTATAATATTAACAATTAGATATATCCATTCACGTAATATATATATGATATTATATATACGATATTAATATATATATATATATATATATATTCACGTAATATATATATATGGTATTATATATACGATATTATATATATATGTATATATATAATAAATAAATAAATATATTGTAATATTTATATAAATAATTATTATAATATTAATAATTATTATAAAGTCAAGAAAAAAAAAATAAAAAAATAAACATGATGTCAAATCTCACACATTTCATGGTAAGAACTAAGGTTCTTGTTTAAACACCTAGAAGATTTTAGGTTCTTATAAGAACTCTCCACAATGCTAGTTCTTATAAGCTATTGCACTTTTTGCTTATAAGAACCTTGCATTGGAGATGCTCTAACAACCCCCATTTTGAAAAATGTTTATCAACTTATGTGGTGTCAAATAGGAGTTTTTAAAAAAGTGTTTGGATTACCTTATTGTGGTACCAAAACGTAATAAGTTAATAAGTTGTTATTTAAAAGTGTTTGGAGTTGTTTATACATATAAAATAACCAAAAAAGTCATAAACACTTTTCAAATAAGTTGATAAGTTAGAACAAAATGACTTATGAAAAAGTGTTTATCTCCGGCTTGACACCACTTTATTTTTTCTCCATTCAAACACTAGAAAGTGCTTATCTCCAGTACTACACTGCAATAAGCCAAAAAACACCTCAAATAAGCAATCCCAGACACCCCCTAATATTTGGATACAATTTAACTGGATGATAGTTGGATGATAATTGGAACGATTTGGTTTTATTGGATTATGGACTGCGATCCAAACACCAACTGATCCAGTTTGGATATTGAAAATTTTGATTCAATCTGATCCAATTACAATTGGATATCCGATTATAATCAATTGAATCAATCGGTTTAAATTGAATCGATGGTTTTATGCATACCCTCATGATTTAAGACAGATTCTCCAAATTTTCTTCAAACAATTTAGATATTACAACATTAATTATATTATTAAAATATTATATACGTTTGATAAAGTATTATTTGTTCTCTCATAAAAATTCACTTTCAAGGCTTCTTATTGGTGGAGTATAATAAAAAATTTATTTCTCTCATAGTAATCATTCGTGGAGGGTTTCCAAATTTGGAGAATTCACATTCTTTCTTTAACTTTTCTCCATTTTGGAGAAAGTTTTGACAAGTTTGTTGGAGCAAAAACTATGCCAAAATCTTCATTTTCTCCATTTTGGAGAATCTGTTGGAGATGCTCTAACATGCCAAAATCTTCATTTTCTAGAAGAGTTAAGCAAATGAAGCATGTCCAAAAGTAAGCCAACCCCTTAGACTACTACTAAAAACACCATCAGATAAAAACAAATATTGTGTTGTTGCTTCCTGTTGTTAAAAAAAAGACTGTTTAGGCCCTAACAAGCAACAATGACAGAACAAGAACACAAGGACACTTGTTATCCCCAGGCGGAACACAAACCTAATCGGCTAAAGAACGAGGGTCTACCCTCACTCACTTCACCTCCACTGTTCTTTACTTTTAAGTGACAAGAAGGTGCCAGAGACGCCTTGACGTTGGGTAGCTAAACTGCTACCTCATGCTGTTAAAAAAACCCTCCCTCCCTCATCTCGACCTTCACATTTTCTACTATCCTCATTGACGAACATGTCCCAACAACCACATTTTCCCCTCTCAACTTATCCATGAAAAACGCAACTCCCAACTCTACTTAGAAGACCTCGTTCAGTATCCTCTCTGACATGGTTCAACCACGAGTCTAAGCATCCTCATTTCAGCAACTTCCACTCCTCATGTCTTTATATAAGAAATAACTTCTCACGAGTCTTTCTTGTCACCGAACACTCCCACCCATACAACATGGTTGATCCAATAGCTACCCTCTTGAACATGTCTTTCAGTTTTAGTGAAACCTTTTTCTTTTTAAGTATATAATATTTATATATGGCAAATCCAACAAATAAACTCACACACCCTCCTCACATTTGGTTAGGTTTGAACCCCTGACCTCCTGGAGGCCAAAGGCTCCGATACCATTAGACCAAAGGCCCTTTGGTGGTTTTAGTGAAACCTTGTCATAAAGCAAATGTCCACTTTAACCACCACGCCATGAAACCTAAATACTTGAAACTGTCCTTTTTGAAACAGTAAACAATAAGCAAACTTTCAAATATAAAACATGAAAGAGCCTAATCCAATGCAAATACAACTTTCAATGCTTGATGTTACTAGAGCAAAACATTATTGCTTTGTACTTTGACCATTTTACCCCTTACAAAAAGGATTTAGCAAAAAAAAGAAAAGGCTGATAACACCACCATTACAAACAAAAACAAAAAACTATATGATTTATGTCATCTCACACCCATACCATAAAAAATGTCACAATAAAAATCACCTCAAAAAGAATGTGATAAAACACCTACAGAGTAGTAGTAACTCACTACCAAACTCAACTGAAGCTCAAATCTGTATCAGATGTTCCCAACCACAAAATCCGAATCGCTACAAAATTACACCATGCTCGTATCAAACAGTCGATCCTGGAAAGAAAGCTTTCGATTAGGAGTAGTAAACATAATAACAAGAAAAGGGCACACGTTTTTTTTGGAAGTATGTGTGTGTATATATACACACACACATAGTGAGGTTCACGAGAAAACGCCTCAAAAAAATGAAAAACTGAGGAACACTTTAATAACCATTTATATTTATCTTTATGGTATGCACGTGTGCATACAAGTAATAACATATATAGTTTTTGCACAACGTGTTTGCTTCACATGCATTCAGTTCACAATGTGAATTTTTTTACGTGCAACTTTTGTTTCAAAAACAAGCTAAAAATGTTTGCATTGTGAAACAAACACATTGTAAAATAAATACATGTTAATCAATATTCCAAATCCTAGTCTTTGATGGAAAAAAATCATATAAAATAGCACATGATGCAGTAGTTCTCAAGGTTATCACAATTTTATGGGTTCTTAAAAGAAGCCCCCCCCCCCCTACATAGGCGAAGGATCGTATGAGAACAAGAGTTAAGGTGAGAAGTGTAAGAAGGGATTTCGACCCTTGATCACTTTTAATTAGTGCTAATATAATGACTCAGATTAAGTCCCAAATTAACTCATGAATTAGCTTAGAAGGGACTTTTCAATTGATCTTCAATTAGGAGTGATCCAAGGGTGGAGATCCCATTTTACCCTTCTCAGTTCTCACGATAACTACTATTCTTACTGGAAACCATCTCTCTCTCTCTCTATATATATATATATATATATTTATAGAGAGAGTTTTATTTAGGAACCCGGGAATCACCCTTATTTTGGAAAAGAGGGAGTACTTTGAGCAATAACGAGGGATTTTTTTAGATCAATTCACATTAGACACATCATATAGAATCTTTCATGAATCCCTAGCTTGGTTCCTGGGATATCTTGATTCTCTTTAGAATCACCCCATTTGGGCAAAAAGTTGATTACTGTCAACCCCAACCGGCCCCACACGGAACCCGCCTCTAAGGACACCAATGTAAGGGGGGCATTTTTTTGCTTACTTAGCAGCTGAGGCTAGCGGGGGGACCTAGGATTTATCCCGGGACCTTTCTTGTATTTGGGCAAAGTCGCCCCGGTCATTTGCTAACTAAGCTACACACCAGAGGATCACCTCATTGGGCAGAGGTCCAAGGAGTCCATAGAATAAATGGATTCTTTTTTCTAGGTGAAACAAAGCTTCAAACAAAGAGGTTGGGCTATTCACTTCATTGATTCGACTTGAACAGTTGAACCAGTACTTTCTTTCTGCCGTTCCTAGAAACAACCCACTCCCTTGTGCAGAATTGTTTATTAATCTACTATAACTATAGCATACCCCCCTTTAAATAAAGGAATTTTGGACTGGGTCGGGAATCCAATCTTGTATTTGGTATGGATAAAAAGCCAAGCACATAAACTCATTGCCACGAGGAGCAACTCTAATATGAACGGTTGAAATAATCACCAGCAAATTGCTCTTAGGCTGATGGAGTTCCAGCATTATTACGTACCTCACTCTTCGTCCGCCTCATTACCGTTAACGAGTACAGCACCATCTGTAGAATCATTATCCATTGCAACATCTGTTTGGCCTTCGTTTTGAATCACTTCTTGACTGTCAACAAATTCCCCCACCTTTCCATTCTGTTCCACATCCTGTGCAAGAAAAGCAATGAGAAGAATTAAGAAAACAGAGATGGTAGGGAAAATTAAAACTCAAGGATAGCTAACTTGCAAGGACATTCCAAAAATGGAAGGAGCGTGTTTTGTAATTTGGAGGGGCAGGTTTGGAAATCAATTGGCTTTCTGCATTAGGCTCCCCCCTAAAAGCCTACTTAATAAGTCATGTATTAATTAAGCCACTACCAAACAGTTAAGCCACTACCAAACAGTCATGTATAGTTGACCGAATAAGTTGTGTCTCACTAAGCTCATTAAGCTGCTAACAAACAGGCCCTAAGTCCAGTATGGCAGTATTTATAATGTTGTCTGTGTGGATTAATCTGTTTGTATATATTGGGAAGATTTTTGTTTGGGAGGGTTTTTTCATTGATGGAAGGAGCGTGTTTTTTAATTCGGAGGGGCAAGTTTGGAAAAAACTTGACTTTCTGCATAAAGCTCCCCACTAGAAGCTTACTGAATAAGCCACTTTCTATATCATTAAGCCACTACCAAATAGTCATTTGACCAAAAAAGTTGTGAGTCCCATTAAGCTCATAGGTGTCCACTTTCAAAAGTATGAGATGGAGAAATTCATTAGCCCCTCTATTATTAAGGGTAAAATTGTCATTCAATAATTAAAAAGTGTAATAATTACATATTTCTAAAACTGTGCCTTTTTCATTGTGGACATTTATTTAGGGACAAGGGGAGTAAATGTCAAGATCAAGTGGAATTCAATTGTCGAGGCCAGATCCTTGGTCAGCAGAAGGATATGAGCATAATGTTGCATTTTCTTTACATAAAAATGACTAAATATAAGATGTATTAAGAATATCAAGAAAGCACAATTAGATGTCATTAGTAGGACAGAAATTACCTCATGATCCAACCCTCCATTTTCCAGTGGTTCCTCAACATCCAATTGCATCTGTTTGAAAGCCTCCACTAGGTTGACATGCGGTCTATCAACATAGCTCACATACTCAGCTGCTGGAGGATAACTACCCCTACAGAACATTTGGAGGAATGTTATTTGTCAATATAGCATCCGATTCATGACTATCATATTAATGATTCACTTGTTCTTCAGCGTAGGAAAACATGAGAACCCTAGAAATACTAATATGTACAAAGTTCATATACTAGGCCGCCATACTCTAAAAGCTTCTAAAAACCCAACTGGACGATTGTTAGTCACCCAATTCGGAAAGAAATATAACACTAAACTCATCCTTCAACGCAGCTAATCCTGCCTTGGAGATATTATCATTAAACTTACGTTCATAAGAGCAGCATGAAAAAGTGTATTCTACAGGAGAAAGAGAAGAGTATTATAATTATAACAAGGACAACAATTAAACCTTGTCTCTGCTGCCCTTGCTTCAACCTCAAGTGCAACTTGCCAGTCCTCGAACATATTTGGATACTCTTCAGGATCTGCTAAAGAGTCGGCGGCTTTCTGGTTAACCTGCAGTTAAAGAATGTCAAACCACTTGCCCAATATTATCATAATTTTGATATACAAGTAATCTGAATAGAAGTTGAAAATAATTGGTGGGAATCCATGATGAACAAATAATATGAAAAACTAGAATTGATACCACAACAGGCACGATATACAAGGCTTTTGGAAATTTGCGTAAAGTTGATATTAAAACCTGCCTAGTGCCTATGTTAGTCTCATGAATGCGATATTGAAAAGTTCTAAAATAATTTATTCAATTGACTGATAAATATGATTATGTAAGTTAAACAAAAATCTCAAATCATCCGCCCTTCAAAGAACCATAACGCATTGGGATTACAGACCAAATAATGTTCGAAGACTTATGCACTACACGACTTCTGTCAGCTTCTATGTGTGAACAAAACAAGTGGACAGGAAAATGGATGTAAAAGAACACATGATTAAAATACTAGGGTTTCAAAATTAACCTTGTTAAGGTCTTTTCTCCAAATGGCAACTATTTCTGAAACCTTGCTGGGAAGATAAGACCGTGCCATTAGAGCAGCTTCAGGTATCCGGTTGCTGCAAAGACCATGAGCTTCAGAAATTGTATATTATGGCCAACAACATATGGCTCTTGGATCTATTTATGGAATGCCATGACTAACCTGTCAACCAACAACTGCAGGCAGTCTTCCAATTTACCCAGCATAAACAGACAAGCAAATGCAACATTGTTCTTTCCATTCTCTTTTGCGAGAGATGCAAGCTTTGCTATCTCTTCAGCATCTCCTAAAGAAGAATACAGGAGTAACAAACCACTCAAATCGTTTGCATGCTTCAAACAATCCTCTGCCATGTCCAACTGCAAGTGCCAAAAGTTGTTAAAATTGATCACATACAAAATGTGTAAAAAAAAGGGCATGAAAGATTAAAAAGTGGCATGACTCTAACATACACATGCAGATCCAATATACATCATTTTGATCTATGATTTGTAGGGGGTTTTATGTGTTCTAAAGATATATATATAAGAAAAGAAAAAGAATCATCTTGACCAAGAAAGATAATTCAATCTCAAACAAAGAATATCTACTAGATAATCCCGATAGGTTAATTGCAGGTTGTCCCAGATTCATTTATGGGAAGAATTTATATCCAAGTTAGGAAATACCAGTCCAGCAGACATGGCTAATTCACCCAATTGCTTCCATTTTGACTCATTCTCTGCTACTAGGGCAATATCCTGCATGCACGAATAAAAGAACGTTGCAATCAACTCATCATGATGGCAAATGGATCAGGAAGTACAAATATATCTTGATAAATAATGGGAGAACAATCCCATTGAGAGGGTGCTAGAATTCTCTATTCAATCATAAGTTAGCACCCATCTTTCTTATCTAATTAAAGGAGCAAAGGGCTATTACCTTGGCGATGTCAAGTTTACCAAGCTGAATGGCCAACTCAAATCTATAATCAGGATCTGTAGCAACTTCCAAGGCCTCTTCAATCATACCTCGTGATTCCAGAAAACGAGCAACACTGTCAAAACAACCATACATCAAACTTAGATCCAATTTTTGCTACCAGAATATCTAAGATGCCTCCATGTCCCAGAATACTTCTTAAACTAGGAAAATGAATGAACATCAAAGAGAGTATGAAAGCAGGGTGATCATGGGACATGATGTTTTTGGTAATGCAATCTTGACATGTGACGAACATGCAAAAGCTTAGTACACATAAATCTAATGCAGGTACAAGCATTTATCACGCATAAGACATAAGATTCCATTAGGTTTCTGTTGGATGAGTAACTGAAATTTTCCATATGGACATAGAAGATCGTCCACAACCTAGAAGGGTATGAGAGGTTATGGTGCATAATCAGGAATCAATGCTCCAATACCAAAACATCATCATAGGATGTAAATCTTACAAGTTATGTAAAGGTCATAACACAAATAAATTTCAACTTGGTAGGCTACAGGCCCTGTAGCTATCATTATACATAAAGTATTGGCAACACCTTCAGCAATACATCGAAACACTCCGCAAATACTCGCAATAAAATTTACAAGGGAGTGGTGGATTCATGTCTCTTAGTTACAATGTTTGCTACGCCAGATGCAACCACAATACCACATCTAGTTTAGTATCTGAGACTCGTGCTTCTATATTTCTATCTAGTAATTACCTGATATATACATAATATACATTTACACTCACACACATTGAAATAAGACGAGATAGTTATACCATGTCAATAAAGACAACAACCAACTAAAAGGATGAGTTGATATCATCGATATGAATTATAAGCTCCCACACTGAGAGTCAAGGTTTAAACAAACTAATCACCCAATAAATGGAATTTTCAAATTACAGAGAAACACTTGAACTCTACTCATATACATTTATACACACATCCAATGGAAGCATATGAGACATGGTTATATACAGCAATTACCTGATATCTACATTTATACACACACACACACTGAAAAAAGACAAATAGATATACAATGTGAATAAAGATGATGCCCAACCAAAAGGATGACCAGATGGCAGTATATGAATTATAAGCTAAGACACCGAGGGGCAAGGTACAAACAAACTAATCACCTAAACATGGAATATACAAATTACACAGAAGAAGATGCTTGAACTTTACCTATTAAGATGCTCCTTTGGAATTGAGGGTAAAACTCCATTAGCTCGTTCTATGTCCCCACGCATCACAAGGGTCTTATACTCGATTAAGGTGAGAAGCAAAGTGTATCCAATGACACTAAAATGTGAAGATCCAAAAGAAAATATCAGCAATAATGTTTATGCCAGTTCTTTATCCAAAGTTAGCACCCTAAAACCCACTCACTTGAATTCTTTGTCAATGAGATAAACCCTGCTCTGATTAGCCATATAGCCTAGAAGATACATAGGTCGATCCAAATGAAACATTGTGGTTACCTGAAAAAGATGTCACATCAAGTACTGATTTATAATATTGGACAAACCATGAAATTATAAAATTTCATGACAGTCAAAAACTCTACCTCGCCACCAACACAATAGTTGAGTCTCCATGAAGCATTAGTGTATATAAAACAGTCCCCAACCCACAATCCAGATCTAACTCTTTCGTTTACTTCATACAGAAGTTCAAAGGACTCTTCAACACCTTGCTCATCTACAGGTCTACCACTATCCAGATGTGCTGACACTACATCACGCTGCAACATGACCACACCTATTATATTAATCACACTTTTGCACAAGTATAAATAGAGAAGAAATACAATCAGAGTTGGACAGGTTGTAGGATCAAGGTAAGCATGTGTAGATAAGGATCTTACATTGTATTTTAGTACGTAGAATGATGAATCACTGGAAATTGCCACCAAATCACCACTATCTGCCCAGTATAGGTTCTGGAAATGAAAAAAATTAAAGAAAAACAAAAAAGGGTAAATTGTCTCATGCACTTATGCCGAACTGGTAAGAGACAAGGTGATACAGTGACATATAACTAAAAAAAGATAAGAGCAATAATTTATTACTTTGACAGTAACATCAATACGTTGAATCAATCTGCACTCGGCCCAATCATAGAAACAAATAAAATCATTCGAGCACATTGCTAGCAAAGATCCTCCACACATGTGCTCAACTGTAAATGTTGGCCGGATACTCTTCTTTTCCTGATTAACAAGACCCAAACAAAAAAAACGGCAGTCCGGTTAGAAAATAGAAGTTGCATTCCACAGAAATAAATAGAAAACTGTCAATCAGAAGCAGAACTCCCTTTCAAAAAAATGGTATATAGTTTCCCAACATGGTTATGACATTTTCAAAATCAAGACTGGATAGAAAAGCAGGAAGATAGGCACATTGCTCATTGATTGAACTATTAGGCATAGGGTGTGCACAAACCTGAAAAGATTTATTAAAAATCTTGACCTTCGACGTGCTCTCTCTAACAGCATATTCACCATCTGTGGACCAAACAAACTCCAATGCAGAGCCAAATGATCTATTTCTCCATGCTAAAGCTGTATATATGATGTATTCACCGTCACCACAGACAACGACAAACCTCCCATTTGGGTTGTGTTTCAAGCTCTGAACAGAAGGGCAAGAACAAGAAAGACATAACCAACATTGCAACGAATTAGAACTTTTATCACTGAATCTGATATTCTTTTAACCATTTACTGGTACAACTACAAAATATAGCCCTTCGGTGTCATGTATACATGGGAGCTCAATCAGCACCATGACCATCATAAATTAGTGTATTAATGTATCTACTTTGGTTTAGAGTTTCAGACTTCAGAGGAGACTATATGACAAAACAAGCACAGCTTACTTGTGGATATAGATCACATGTTCCCAACTCTTTGACTGCTAAAGGCAATCTCTCTCCATCAGAAACCTGAGAAGCAAAGGGGACAAAAAGGTCACCTTCACAAAAGAGAACCAAAAAAGAACCACTGTTTTCCATTTCTTTCGTAGCACAACCAAGCCCAAACCTCATAATCTGCTCCCACACTCTTGATGTTAACAGTCTGAATCTCATTATGCTTAGACCATATAACTTTCCCACTATTATCCATACTAGCTACAGGCTCCTCCCGACCAATTTTCACCATTATGGTCCCTTCATCATATCCAAAGACGACCCTGTACATTCGATCGATCTATTTAAAATGAGTTGGTTATGATAAACAAAGAAGTGTCAGGTATAGTATACTCTCACGATAGATATAGTAGCATCGACAATGCTATAGTATTTTGAACTTTTTACTCCAAATAATCCAATGATGCAAGCAATGAATGAAGCATGTTTATGAAAGATAAAGGAACCAGGAAACACCTTGAGCAAGTGAATAACAAGGAAGAATGTTTTAGATGCAATAACACAAGTGCTAAAAGATGCACAAAATATGAATTACAAAACGTACTTACCGACGTGAACCTTTCATGTATGCAACAGCCCAGACCCTTTCAAGTCCATAATTCAAGGTATTCTCTAGTCTGCACCAGAAAATGTGAAAAACTGAGGAACATTGAAACAGCCAGCAAATTAACTCAACATGATGGAAATAAGTTCATAATTCAATAACGGTTGCAACTTATATGTCAGCAATATGTTCTATATTTGGGAGTAATAGTACAATTTGAACTAAAATTAGCAAACACATCGCATAGGATCAACCAAACCAAGCCAACCCAGTAAACCCCACTCAAAATATGGTATGGACGGTGAGAGGTATGCAAACCTCTACCACAAAAGGGTAGAGTGGTTATTTCCATAAAAACCCCTGGCTTGTGCACGAGTGTGAGCAAACAAGTATAAGGAATAAGGGCTAAATATGGTGCACGAAGCACGGGAAAAAAAAGTAACGAGGAGGTACATAGCGCATAGAATCAAGAGAGAAAAATAAGATGGCACCATAATACACAGCTAACCAGAGGTTGGACCATGTTGGTGCTTAGTAGGCTTCAACATAGCATCCTTACTTGGCCTCATCCCCTCCCTTCCTTCTCTAAGGAACTCTCCATCCTTTGTATATATTTCCTATAGATATTCCATTATGTAATCATCTTTAGGACTTGCTAGATACTTTTATCATAGCCATCCATTTAGTATAACCTCAACGGTTCATCGGGTAGTTGAGTACTATAAATAGGGAAAACCATGTCATTTGTCACCACCAAACGTTGAATGCAATAGAGATTTCATTCAAGCTACATACTTTTGTTCTTTCATCTCTAGTTCCCTAGGCCAAGTAAAGTACCGTTTAGTGATCTTGAAGCAGCTTCAAGTGCCAAGGTCACATAGATAATTAGGGAAATCAATAACCTCATGACAATAAGCTCACAACTTAAGTTGTCTAACTCAATAGCCATGAATGACCAGATCCTCTCTATGGCTGCATAATTATCAACGTATATTTCCAGTCATAAAATTATGGAATGCAGAAACTAGGTGATTAGAACCATGCAAGTATGTACATATAAGGCAAGATAAATAACAAGATGGGGATAGGGTGACAATAGGCAAATGCATAGAATATATATTGGTAACTAATCGGCTGTCTACAGCCTGAGAAACACTTTATATCTAATGATGAACAAATACAAAGATTTGTATGGAGATGGTGCAATCAAACTTTACCAGCACCACAATTTGATAGTGTTCTAAATACTTAAAACAATAGGTTCAGATAAACTTTTCTCTCAGTGAAGAAGAAACAAGACCTTGCACAGGAAAGATTCGAAGGTCATATATAAGAACCTACCTATAAGTGGTTGAGTGCCATATACGTACAGTACCATCCTCAGAGCCTGTAATAATTATTGGGAGCTCAGGATGAAAGCATACAGCAGAAACATTGTGTGTGTGACCTTCTAAAGTCTGGACACAAGTTTTGGTTTGATAATCCCACACCTGTTTCAAATGTTTATTAACATACATACAAATGCAGATGTCTATAGAACATAATAATTGGGAAAAACATAATGAGCATAAGCACGAACCTTAGCAGTGTGATCATCTGATCCAGTAATTAGATAAGGTTTATCACCACCCGTGAAATAATCTACACAATTCACTCCTTTGAGATGGGCATCAAGTGTGAAGTTAGGATCAGGTGAGCCAAGATTCCAAATCTAGAATAGGGATAGTGGGCCATAAACAACCTTTAGAACATGTTAGGCTGATAGATACCAATCATACCACAAGTATTCTTAAAATTACCTTTATAGTACGATCCAGTGACGCAGTTGCAAAAGTATTGGTGTCTTTTGGATTGATTGTCACTTGCATCACATAATGGGAATGACCCTCAAAAATTTGAGTACAATACCAGTTCTTCTCCCAATCCCAGAGCTTTATAAGCATGTCATCAGATGATGACAATACATATGGGAGGGTGGGATGGACAGCCACACACCGAATATAATCTGTATGTGCTTCATATACCTTGACTTTATCCATTGTATTGTAATTGTATACCCGGATAAACATGTCATCTGCACCGGCAACAACCCACTGCTTGCGTGCTATGAACTTTGCTGATCTGACTGCAAAAGGATTAAGTTAGCATCATATATCAGATCCAAGTTACATCAGGGTAGAACCAAGTGTTGGAAAACATATTAGATGACAGAAATATCAATCACAAACCTGGTAACTCGGTAACTTCAAAGGACTTTGCCATAGTCTACAATAACAGAGAATAATATAAGAAAATATCAGGCTTGCATCAGACAACTTTATAAATTTCTAATATAAGAAAATAAAGGTAAAAATCGTCAACTGATGTAGAAAAAGTCCGATCAAAGCATGCTATTCCAACATATCTTTTACTGGATTAAAGTATCCTTACATGGCTAATTTTACCATGAATCCCTCAAACATAAAATGTTTGAATTAGTTTGGGGAGCTGATGATTTAAGCATGCTTCTAAGGAGCTGGCAAGATCACTGTATAATTTAGGATGTATTGTTTGCTAATTAACTTTAATTAATTCAAAAAAATGGGCACAACATCCAACTTCTCTGCAAGTAACAATTAACCAAGCTGCTGTCTAAGTAAAGTAACAATATATCGTCTGCTTAGTTACTAGTCAGTTTATATGAAAAGGTCAACTTAGAAAGATCAATGATCAAATTATTTTATTGACTTGTCATAAATGTTACGGCACTTTGTCAGAAAGAAGCAGTTTGCATACTGTCCACAGGCAACAAATATGTCTTAAAGTTCATTCCATATTAATTAAAAGTATTTCCCTAGTCACCACTTCTAATATTTATTTTCCATTCGGAATAAAAAAAATAAGACCACCCCAAGTCCCAACCACTTTGGGATAGAAGGCTTGTTGATGTTGATATTGGGATGACCCAATAGCCGACATGTGTGCTCCATATCAATAGGAATCGAATTGTTCTACATCAAATGTCTTCCTACATAACTGTTTACCAATCCTCTTTGAGAATTCCAGGTGCAGATTTCGTTTTACCATATTCTTTGGTTTGTATTCACTGAAGTATATGGAAAGAAACATAGCAGAAAGTCAACATGCACTCCTTTTCCTTACATACCCTTTATTGAAAACCAATTTACATAGTTTCCATAATGGGAAGCAGAAAGTCATAAGAATACGAAGTCAGAGTGTCAGACCATTCACACAACTCCATAAAAGATACAAGTGAACAGTAACATTGAAGCCTCTACTTGTTTGTCTCAATTATCATTTTCCTTCTACAATTTATTATAACATTCTCAAGAAACGAATGATGGTAAATTTTTTACACTGATACATCCAAGTGGCCCACCAATTTTAAACAAAAAGTAAAGAAAGGGCTACAAACAAAAATTGACAATGATGTAGATAAACCTACTCTTAACATCTTACAACATATGTTGTTTACATTCGTTGATGAGGAGTGAACTAAGATTCAAGTTAGCCGCTTTCTCACCAATTTGATCTTCTTTCCATTAGCTAGGCTTCATTATAAATCTATTTACAGTTATTTTTGTCACCAACAATTTTGATCATCTTTCCCAATAAGTTTTGTTAGCTAGGCTTCACTATACCAGGCTATGAATTTAGCTCCACACTCTATACCAGACTATGAATTTAGCTCCATATATAATGAGTGAGGACATAATTCCAATTTATAATACAAAAAAATTTGATCCCTGAATTCTGTGTTCCTTGACTATATCCATCTGCATTTCCACATTACAGAAAAAGAAAATAGCATTGGAAAAACATGATACGTTTACTTGAAATAATGCCTGCTGAACTTCAAAAAAAGTATATCCCAAACATGTGCATTTTAAATAGAGCTCACTCCTACTTTGAATCATTAAAATAATTTTATACCTGAGACTGATAATCCCATATGCAGACTGTCCCCGAATACAAACTCGTGAGGATCCTGTGAGAAGACAAAAAGTACCCATGTTCGTAATAAGTAAATGTACAATTACTTCCTCACGTGTTTACTTCCACGCACAATTACAATTGACACTCTGGGTTAAGCTATTTAAGCAAAATGTAAGCCATATCAATATCGGACAATTTCAAACGAAAAGACACCAGTCACCAACATACTACTAAACAAGATGTACATCATTACCATGGTTCTGTTGGATGCAGGTCCACAGACTTTACTCTTTCCGATCTTTGAGCAAGCTTCCTCTGTCACACACACACACACACGAATTCTCATCATTATCAAACAAACATCTTGAAACAAACATAAACACAAATCACATAACTAACAGTACCTTGATATCGAGCCTGAGAGGCTGTCCCAAAGCAAAAAAAAAACACCAAAAATCGAAAGTTTCAGTTAGTACATAATCAAATCGAGTTTCAACATTAGTAATGTGATTAAACAATGATCAAAAATTTCAATTCATCATAGATTCAAAACCGGATCTAAATTTACAACACCGGAAATCAGAATCAAGTAAAATACAAAAAACAAAAGCGAAAGCTCACCATTGTTAGAGAAGAATAAAACTAATAATTAAGGTTTGAATCGGTGATTTATTTCTGAACCCTAACGTCGGAGTGACAGATCCGCAAATTGAAATCGAAGGATTTGAGATCGAGAGGTTTGTTTCTGGTTTGTGTAACAGTACCCCCTCTGTGATTCGTGAGCGAGGGATTGAAAGGAAAGAGGGTGGGGTTTGAAGATACAAAGAAATGATTGTATTTTTTTAATTTAATTTTATTTATTTATTACGTCATCTTTGGTTTGAACCACCGTCGGTTAAGTAATCAAACCTGTCGATTCTTTTTTTTTTAACCATGGTAGAGATGGAAATTTTAACCATAGGGACAGTCATATTTTAACAGGATGGGATGGGGATGGGGATTGACAGTTGCTGAATGGTTTAGTGCAGAATGATTAAGTGGTCTGAATGATTAAGAGGTTTATATGATATAGTGTAAAATGAAATATGGTTGTTTGTTAATTGTTCATAATGAAATCAGGACTTTTAATGGTTAAGGGAGAGTCAGAATACAAAATCATTAAGATGATTTTGGAACCATTAAGAGGCAACCATTTTTTTTGCCAAACAAGATTTACCTCTTAGTGATTCAGAGGTTGTCTCTTAATGGAACCATTAAGAGGTAAACAAACAGCCATTTTTGTACCAGAAGCGGGGTTGGGGATGGCATTACCGGCCCATAATTTGATCCCGAATAAACCTTTTGATTTCTTTAATATATGTAAAGTGTGTGTGTGTGTATGGATAAAACGAATGATCGTGTGAGAAGAAGAGTTAAGGTGAAAAATGAAGAGAGGATCTGGACCCTTCATCACTTTTAATTTCAAACTCACTCATGAATCGCGCTTAATACGAGGATTGATTTGGTGCATCTCGGAGCATCTTATCTCAATGCATTTAATCCTAATGTTCATCCAATGGTGGAAATCTCTTCTTATCCTTCTCACCATAACTTTCTTTCTCAGCGTAACACATCCCGTATGGATAAATATGTAAACTTGTATACATTTGTTATTAATGCGTTGTAATTTTAATTTTAAAATTCAATTTTTTATACTAAACGGGTACCCAACGGATTCCCGAACCCCTCGATAATTATTTCCCCCTGAACCCATTGGGATTAGTCGAGGCGAGGCCGGGGGGAGGGGGGGCTTAAACGGTTTTCGGGGATGGGAATGCATTACCACCCAATACCCACCTCGTTTTCCATCCCTAAATGTCGTTGTTCGTGTTAGCTTGTGTGCATCTACACTAATTTCAGGGGCTCTAGAGAACATTCAGAAAAATTCCTAATGGTCTTACAGGACTCGAATCAGTGACCTCCAAAGAGAATCCCCCAACGACCCAAACCTTATTGTCAGTTGAGTTAACCTCACAATATTTAAAGTTGTCGGTTTGTACGACAGATAACAAAACCTGTTTTAATAGTAGATCACAAGTTTCGTCCTTTTTTTTTAAATATATTTCTCATGAAATATGTTTCTCAAACGAAATAATTACATGTATAATTATTGTGGTTTCACTTTTGTTACGAATTGCATTTCTTGACCTAACTCTATTTGATTATACATTGTTTACCCCTTTCGCATGAGGGGCAATTCTGTCACTTTTACCATTTTATGTAATAGTTTCCTTAAATTTACCCCTTCTTCAGACACTGCCTCATCTCCGCCTTCCACACACTAGAATACACACACTCTGCACATACACCCACATACACTAAATCAATTAAAATCCAAACTCTAATAATCAAATCTCGTTATAAGAAATTTAATTGCAAACGAATCCAACCCAAGTCAGTTTCAAACAAAATCTAATAATTGTAATAAACAATGTGATGGAATATCTCATCTACCCATGGTTCAAATCCAGGCGTTGTCAAATCTCTTGTGGCCATGGAGGTTCACCTGCGATGACTCCAGACCATTCGTGGTCGCCCGGGGATTAGTCTGTAACACCCTCAAATCTGAAAATAGCAACTTATTTAAAATCTTCTAAATACATCAATAAAAGAATCATCTACAACCACGAATTCAGATTTAGCTACAAAGCACACCTTCTATCTATACATACAGTAAACCATAAGGACGGGTGCTACTAAAACCCAAAACATGTCACTATCTCCAACTCGCGAAAGACGTCACCAATTACTTACTTTTGCAAGACTAAGGCTCAACTCTTCATAGCACCGCTAGAACTGAACCCCCCGCTAGGAACCTGATGCACATGTCGACAAATAAAAAGGTTAGGCTTAACGCCTAGTGAGCTCAATAGTGTTAACATGAACGAATATATCTTTAAAAGAAAGGAAATCAGTTTAAGTCAAGATCCTTCGAAATTATTATACTTAAAAATGGAAACGACACATTTTTCCCATATTATACACTTTTAAAGATAATGCTCCAAAAACACACGTTTCTTATAAAATGGTGCAACGCATAACTCACCAAAACGGGATCATAGTTCAACACTTAATTGGTAAAACATGAATGACAATTCATAACCCAAAGCACCCAAAACGCGGGCGGGACAAAATGTTCGACCCATGAATCGTTATCAAAACCACATATACCGTACGTCCGAAAACATGGACACTTGGTCCAATACTCACGCGACCGTAAGGAACCAATGACAATAAAATAAGACGTTCTTATATTTAAAATACTGATAGCCAACAACGGGGGAAACCCGTATCCGTTGAAGGTTGAGGGAACACAAAAGTATACCACCCAAACAACGTTAATCGCATGACACCTCCCGACATCCCAGCTCGGTGTCCCTACGACTTCTTTACAAGTGTCACCCCAAGTCAGTTGACCTTGATGGATCATTCCGAAGAACTCCATCCCGAAGGCCCGGCACACTTAAAGACTACCTCCCAGGCATTACTTCAAGCGCCGGAGGTCCTAGCGCCTACTACTCTGGTAGCACTAGCCGATTCAACCCTCCTAGCGATCACTTGTAAAGTTTCCGGTCATAAAACATGGGTACCGAAGTTCAACCCCGCAATACCCAATTGACCATCCCAAAACAGACTGACTCACGTGCCTATGGATCTATTACACATTGTCTAACGTTACCGGACTACACACGAATTACCAAAGCACCCGAGCCCGTAACCAACCTCAATACGCAACACAGCGCATTAGTACGTACGTCATAAACGGACTCTACATTGAGCCATATAAAACCGGACAAGTGTCCTCAAAACTTCTTTAAACGATATCGAGCCAAAATGCTCAAAGCCTCTTTTGACCCACGATCACATTTTTCAATATAATAAACACACTCGACCCATACCGTGAAATTACACGCTCCCAAAATGCTTGGATGGATTCCAACACAGTTTAAGTCGGGACAAAAAGGTTTTCCAAACTAGACTTGTGAACCCAAATACACCAATTTACATATGTCATGAATAAGACCTCATTTGTACAAAATCACCAAGAATGCATAAGTCATGAAATGGACTCTATTTGTACCAAATCCCCAAAATGCACAAATCATGCTATTACTCATCAAGATGTCCAAATCCCAAATATGAGCATTTTATGGAACTAAAATAAACCAAGTTCATCAAATATGAAAACTCATTAAAATACTTACACTTTGACAAATACCAAGTAAAATACGTTTTTACTTCAAAATACTCCAAACTTATCAGCAGTTAACCATTTCATGTAAAACACTTTAAAATAACCATTTTGGCATGTACACCGTTTTCACAAATCAACTTGAACTCACCTTGCTAGATTTAGGCTAAATCTATATTTCACCCAACGAGATCTTTTGAAGACCACTTGAATCCTCAAGCCGAAATCTTCCAAAAAAACCTAGATCCGAACATTTCAACCCATAAGTAACTATATCCAACCATATAGAAACATCCTCCAACCAAATAAATACCATAATCACAAACAAGATCAAAACCCTAATTTTTCCAAAACCATCAAATCCGAGATTTGAGATATCAAACCTTAAGAAACCACTAATGGAGTATTTATTATAATACTAACACAAGAAAACTTACCCTTAAAGACAATGAGACTTCTGAGAGCACCTAATCCAACACTTCGACCCGAGTTCCCAACCGTTGAACCTGATGGGGAAGATGAGGATGAGGGTTTTGTGGTTTAAGCTCCCAACTAATTAGATGATTAAGAATCATGTGGTAAGAAGAGGAAAAAACCCCAAAATAGGTTAGGGTTCGGTTTTAGGGTTTGGGAGAGAAAAGGGAAGAAGAAGATAAGTGAGAAATGAGAAATGGGCTGATTTTCGCGACTTAACAGCCTCTCAGCTCCCCGCGCGTGACAATGACACGGCGACTATGCCCTTGGCATAGTCGCGGGGCATAGTCGCCCGCTGCTAAGAGATCGCGGTACACTGCTCGCGATTGTGACACGGCGACAGTGACACTTGTCACTGTCGCGGGCATTGTCGCCTAGACCTCCACGAATCCCAAAACTCGACTTCTTTCAACGCCAACAACCCCGATACTATAAGGGACTTTAAACAAGACATTTCCCAACAAATCCCCACTGATTACAAGTCACGGAAATGTCCGATTGACATTTACTTACCGAAAATCACGGGTGTTACATAGTCGGTGCGCGTAAGCTGGTCCGGAAACCCACAATTACCAAAAAAAAATGTGATGGAAACACTGATTTCCCATCATTTTCATTTCTTGAAGCGAACCAAGCGTCGCTTCCTTTTTTTCTTTATATGCCAACAACCTCTCCTTTTGCTTACCATGTCGCGACCCTTCCTTATCGCTCTGCCATCCCTGCCTCCCTAACAATTTCTTGAAACCCATCTAGAATCATTTCTTCATTGACCTTTCTATAAATATCTCACTTTATCGATCTCAGAGAAAGTCACGACTCTCATATTTTCACATTTTTTTAGTCATCTTATACTTCATTAAATTAGTTGTTTTCTCTTTTGTTTTTGAAACATAGATTTTTAAGTCCCGATTTGTAGGAATGGACTGGATTTTGAGAGATTTAAAATTTAATTTAATTTCATTCCAATTTCATGTTTGGTTTGATGGATTTTTAGGATTTGAAATATCGAGATTTCATTGAAATGCCACAAACATAGGATTTTAATGTGATTTCGTAGAATCCGTATTTAATAATGTTTTAAAATATGTTAAAAACACTTGTTTTATAATAATAAGTTATTATAAAGGTAATTTAACTATTTTCATAATTGTTTATTATTTATTTATAAAAAAATTAATTTCATTACAAATCCTATAAATCAAACACATAAAATATTACAAATCATTACATGAAATCCAAATCCCTTCAAAACCATTATATAAAATCAAACGGCCCCTTAGGATTTGTGTTAGTGCATAAATATGTTGGATCCAATATCATAAAGATAAAAGTTAAAGTCAATGCTCATGTAACACCCTTAATTCTGAAGATAGCAACTTATTAAAAATTTCTAAATACATAAATAAATGAATCATCTACAACCACAATTAGATTAAACTTCAAAACACATGAATAATCTATACAACAATCTATGGTAAGGACGAGTGCTACTAAAACCCATGCATAGTCACTATCTCCAACTTGCGGAAGACTTCACCGAAGACTTACTTTCGAACCTAGCTAAGGCTCAACTCTTCATAGCACTGCTAGAACCGAAACCCCCGGTCGGGACCTGATGCACATGCCGACAAATAAAAATGGTTAGGCTTAACGCCTAGTGAGCTCAAGAGTTTTAATATGAAAGAATATATCTTTAAAAGAGAGAAATTCAGTTAAAAATCAAGATCTTTCGAAATGATTCACTTTAAAATGGGAACAACACATTTCCCCCAAAATATGCATATTTAAAGACGATACTCCAAAGTGAATATCATTTATAAAACTATGCAAACCATAGATCACCCCAAACGGGATTATAATTTCGACACTCAATTTGTGAAAATGTAAATAGTACGTCATATCCCAAAACACCCAAAACACGGGTGGGGCATAATAATCGACCCTTAAATAACGGAGGACAAATCATAAAGATATGGTCCGTCATGGAAACCACGTAACTCAAAATAATACCCACACAACCATAAAATAGAATGAACTCCAAATATTAAAACGTGGACAATTAAATATCCAAAATACGACGGGCCGACGACGGGGGCTACCCGTATCCGTTGAGAGTGGAGGAACACAAAAGTATGTCACTCATACAACGTTAATCGTATGACACTTCACGACACACAAGCCCAAGTGTCCCTACAACTCCCTTCAAGCTACACCAAAGAGACAACTGACCTTAGCGAAATATTAACGAGAATACCGCTCAAAGGCCCGGCATAAGGGGGATACAACCATGGCATTGCCCCACATGGCGGAGGTCCCAAAACGCCCATCAAATGACTACTCTGTAACACCCTGAATTTTGGGATTGGGTGAGAAGTTGACCTTTACCCAAAGTTCAAGGGGGTGAAATATAACTTGGGCTATATAAATATAAATCAAATCTGAGATATTTTCTAAATATCTCATTTGATCAGTTTTGGTTTTGAGAAGTCAGAGAGAAAGAAGGAGCAGGAGAATAAGCTTTGTAAAGGGTCGATCATTTCAGGCAAATCGAGGTACGAATCTAGCTTAATGCTTTGATCTAAAAGCTTTTAGCCGTGTAGAATCTCGTTGTGAAGGTTTTAAACCGTTCCATTTTGAGATCTGAGTATTTCTCATTTTTTTTGGATCTGGGTTCTGCGTCGATCTGTTCTTGATGAACAAGACGACGACCGGATGAGCGAAGGACCGGACGAATGCTTTCGACCGGTGACCTTCGACCGGAGCCTGTTCGACCGGAGGTCGTTCGACCGGTGTTGTCGTTCGACCGGAGGTCGTTCGACCGGTGTTGTCGTTCGACCGGAGGTCGTTCGACCGGAGGTCGTTCGACCGGAAGTTTTTCGACCGGTGTTGTAGTTAGACCGATGTTGTCCTTTGACCGGTTTAGGTTCTGTTAAGTTGTTAGCTTCTGTGTCTTTGAATTCTAGTCAAGTAGCGAGAGGTTTGTCTGTATTTCGACTTACCGATTCTTTCGGTGTTATCTTAGGTAACGCTCGTTAAGAATAAGGAAACAGAGGTGAGTTCCTACTATCATTTTAAACTGTATACATATCAAAAGTTACCTTTTTAGACCTTATCTTATTAAAAGTAAAATGATGTTTTACTTATGCGTTTATGCGAAAAGAATATTTAAAGGTTCCCTTCTAAACGATTTTCATTCTTACCAGCGGTTGAACTGGAAATAGCATTTTGTTTATAAAATGTATTTATGTCATATACTTATTTATGGTTGGTCACATATGTTGTTGTGACGAGTCCTTACCATTACTAGTGGATCCCTAGGTTTTGGAGTAGACTGTTTTGTTGGGAGGTTATATTCCCCAAACTTGTAGCTATGGATCACATGTTCCTCGGGGGCAACTTGGTACGGTTATGTGAGGCCGGAAACTAGCCATGGTTCATGGTGATCCTAGTGAAGGAGTATACATTGGTTTCCCTTGGAGCGCGATCTCACCTCGTAGCACGAACTCTGGGTTCATTGCTGAGGACTCCAAGTGTTTAGCTCATAACTCGGATTTGTGGTCTACTTTGTGTTACACCACTATCCTTGGTAAAATGGTTCTTTTGTCATCGTATGATGAGTTTTGGACCGAAAAGGCCCGGTTGTGGCAAAATGTTATCTTTTATAAATTAAACCTTTATGAAAAGATTTTCCTTATGATACTGACGTCTATATCTCTGATTTTGAGCTTTATAAACTGTATGTTCTCACCAGGCTTTAAGTCTGACATTTTTTCTCAAATGGTATGTGTAACAGGTTCCCTTTAGCGGTGGGTTGCCGGGGTTTTTGGAGAGACGAGTTTTGAGTCTCGGGGTTTTTGGAGATGTTTTAGTATTGTTGCTGGGCATTGTTAAATCCCATTCTTTTGATAAAATCCTTGTATAGGATTATATAGTCTTAAGGACTGATCCCATTTATGGGAAGTTAATAGATTTACTTTCGTCATTTTGTCAGGTTTCCAGGTTTTATTTTACAATGGTTTTTGAGGTGTTACAAGTTGGTATCAGAGCTCGTGTTTAAGCGAACTAGGCATGAATGTAAGATGTCTAGACTTAGACTGAGTATATTAAGAATTGATCCGCGAGAATGGGGTAGAGCTCCTAAGTTGGGTTAGTCTTAGAGTCAACGGAAAGTACGTTTATCAGGCGTTGTAGTAATGGTGACAAGAACCGTTATGTGTTGTATGTTCATAATTTCACTTAGCTAATGTTATTATGAGGATATTGTACGTAAGAGTGCTTGATTTGCTGTTAATATGACAATTGGTAATGTGGTAGTACGTTTTCTTTTCGTGTTTCCTATCTCTCTCTTATCTCTTCCTCTGCTCTGTGTAGCAGTTCAGAATGGTAGGTACGCGTGGAAGACCGCGTGCTCGTGTTGATGGTCTTGAAGCGACAGCCTCTACAGCGGGTCAACCGGAAGGAGTTGAGGTTGTTGTACGACCACCCGTTCAGCAAAGGCTAGGTGGGGGGCCAGAGGTCATTCCGCGAGTAGACCTGGCTTCGTCTCATCCAGTTATCGGGGATGCTAATCCCCAATCCGAGTTGTTGGCCAGCGTGATGTTGGCGATGAGGGAAGAGATGGCTAAGCAGCAAGAGTTTCTGCTGAAAGCGATGGAGGATCGCGATGTAAACCATCGGAGAAGTGAGACGGTGGTGGAGAACGTCGTAGCAGGTTCTGGTGATGATGGTATAAGGGTCGTGACGGTTGAGCGCGGGATTTCTGGTGCTCCGGGGAATAGGAAAAGTTGTTCCTATAAGTCCTTTCTGGGCTGCGGACCGCCAGAATTCTTCGGTTCAGATGACCCGGCAGTGTGTGTAAAGTGGATCCGAGCGGTTGAGCAAGCTTTTGGCTCTTCCGAATGTGGTGATGATCAGAGGGTGAGGTTCGGTACCCAACTGCTGAGGGACACCACACTCATCTGGTGGAATATCATCCAATCCACTCTATCTCCTGAAGTGTTGGCTCAGTTGTCTTGGGCCGAGTTCAAGAAGAAGTTGCTAGAGGAATTCTGCAACGAAAGGACGATGGACCGAATTGAGAAAGAATTCCGGTCCTTGGTGAAGGGAAGCCTGACGGTGAGGGAATACACCCGTCAGTTTATGGAAAAGTTTGGTCTGGTGGGGCACGCTGCCCCAACAGAGAAAGACAAAATGAAAGCTTATCTCAACGGCTTGCCAGCGGACATGCAATCGATGGTCCATAATTTCAAGGCTTCTAACCTCCGAGAGATGGTGGAGGAAGCTCAATTCATGGAAGAGATGTTCGCGAAGAGCAAATCTGAGAATTCTGTGGTGGTGTATGATAAAAGAAAGTGGGAGAGCAGTTCAGTACCTCCCAAGCGGACCCGACCTTTTGTTGGAAACCTCAACTTCAACAGTTATCAGGAAGCAAAGTAGTGCCCGAAGTGTAGAACCAAGCATCACGGTAACTGTTACAACAATTCTCAAACTTGCTATAAGTGTGGGAAGCCTGGTCATACTGTCAGAGATTGCCCGGTCAGGGGAATCATCTGTTTTGAGTGCAAGGCACCGGGGCACGCGAAGAAAGATTGCCCGAAGCTTGTGTCGGGTAGCGCGCCAGCAAGGAAGGAGAACCCTCCTAAGGTTCAGGGTCGAGCTTTTCAGATGACGGCCGAAGAGGCCAGGGCATCCGCTGATGTGGTATCGGGTACTTTTCTTATAAACTCTGTACCTGCTCGTATTTTATTCGATACGGGTGCTAGTTTCTCTTTCGTATCTGATTTGTTCCGTCAGAAAATTGCTATGCCCACTACTAGTCTTGAGGATGCGTTAGTAGTAGAAATAGCTGATGGTAGACGAGTTCTGATCCGCGAGGTTCTGAAGCAGTGTGCTCTTAGCATCGAAGGAAGAGAATTCCCGATCGATCTTCTACCAATGTCAATCGGGGGTTTTGATGTTGTAATCGGTATGGATTGGTTGTCAAACAATCAGGCCGAGATCGTGTGTTCCAAGAAGTTGATTCGACTTCCCAACTCCTCTGGTGAGGTCGTGGTCATCTATGGCGAAAAGAGAAAGGGGGAAGTGGCAATAATCACAATGGCAAGAGCACGCAAGTGTTTAGTAAAAGGATGTTCGTCTTTCCTAGCCTATGTGATCGATGCCAGGTTAAAAAAGTCAAAGCTGGAAGATGTGAAGATCGTGCGTGAGTATCCAGATGTCTTTCCGGACGACTTGCCCGGGTTGCCGCCCGATCGTCAGGTAGAGTTTCGGATTGATCTTGTGCCTGGCGCTGCACCGATCGCTAAAGCACCTTATCGTTTAGCGCCATCGGAGATGCAAGAAATGGTAGCACAACTCCAAGAGCTATTGGAGAAGGGATTTATAAGACCGAGTTCGTCACCTTGGGGAGCTCCGGTCTTATTTGTCAAGAAGAAGGATGGCACAATGAGAATGTGCATTGACTATCGTGAGTTGAACAAAGCTACAGTGAAGAACAGGTATCCGCTTCCAAGAATAGACGACTTGTTTGATCAACTTCAAGGAGCGGGTTGTTTCTCCAAAATCGACTTACGTTCAGGTTATCACCAAGTGAAGGTAAGAGAAGAAGATGTTCCGAAGACGGCTTTCAGAACGCGTTACGGCCATTATGAGTTCCTGGTAATGCCTTTTGGCCTGACGAACGCACCAGCAGTGTTTATGGACTTGATGAATAGAGTGTGCCGACCTTTCCTCAACAAGTCGGTCATTGTATTCATTGATGACATACTCGTGTACTCCAAGAGTGAGACAGAGCACGAACAACATCTACGAGAAGTTCTGAAAGTGTTGAGAAAAGAGAAATTGTACGCCAAGTTTTCCAAATGCGACTTTTGGCTTAAAGAAGTACAATTTCTGGGGCACGTAGTCACTCGCGACGGAGTGAAAGTAGATCCCTCCAAGATTGAAGCTATGATGAATTGGGAGCCTCCTAAGAGTCCGTCAGAGATCCGAAGTTTCTTGGGTCTGACGGGATACTACAGGAGATTCATTCAAGACTTTTCTAAGATCGCTTCTTCCTTGACAGTTCTGACTCGGAAGAATGTGAAGTTTGAATGGGCAGAAACCCAAGAGAAGGCGTTCCGGATTCTTCAGAAGAAGTTGTGTGAAGCTCCGATCTTATCTTTGCCTGAAGGGTCGGAAGATTTCGTGGTTTACAGCGACGCTTCAAAAATGGGGTTGGGTTGTGTGTTGATGCAACGAGGCAAGGTAATCGCTTATGCCTCGAGGCAGCTTAAAATACACGAGCAGAATTATCCAACTCATGATTTGGAGTTAGCGGCAGTGGTGTTCGCTCTGAAGCTTTGGCGACACTACCTCTATGGCACGGAATGTACTCTTTACACGGATCACAAGAGCCTGAAGTATGTCTTTGATCAGAAAGATCTGAATATGAGGCAAAGGCGGTGGCTCGAGTTGCTGAAAGATTACGACTGTGAATTGCTTTACCATCCAGGTAAGGCGAACGTGGTGGCCGATGCGCTAAGTCGGAAGGACTATAGCGGGAGTATTCGGGTTACCCATTCAAGAATTGAGCTAGTGTCTAGTCTTGTTGAGAATATCAAGACATCTCAGATGAAAGCATTGTTGGAAGAGAATCTCAAAGAGGAAGTCATGACAAAACAGCGATTGCTCTTGACGGATGATAGTCGTGGAGTGAAACTGTTCAGCGGTCGTGTGTGGGTGCCCAAGGTTGGGGGAAACCGGGAGCTGTTGCTAGAAGATGCACACAAGTCCAAGTATTTCATTCATCCGGGAAGTACAAAGATGTACAGGGACTTGAAGTTGCACTATTGGTAGGGCTGTAAACGAACCGAACGTTCAGCGAACCGTTCGTGAACTGTTCGGCGGGAAGTTCATTTATGTTCGTTTATTTAATAAATGAACGAACATGAACACATTTTTTTGTTCGTTTAGTTAAATGAACGAACATGAACAATGGTCTCGTTCGTTCATTTACGTTCGTGAACATTCGTTCATTTATGTTCGTTAATGTTCGTTCAATTATGTTCGTTTACGTTCGTTTATGTTCGTTCATTTATGTTCGTTTACGTTCGTTTATGTTCGTTTGTATTTGTTTATATATATATAAATATATTTATATATATTATGACATTAATGTGTCAAAGCATTAATTAAATTAATTTTTTAAAATTCTTTTTTTATACCTCCTAAGTTTATCCGTTTTTATTTTATTTTGTTATGTTATTTTTTACGAACGAAATGATGAGTAATGGTGGTTGTTTTTTATTCATTTGTGTTCGTTTATGTTCATTTATGTTCGTTTACGTTCGTATATGTTCATTTATGTTCGTTCGTTTACGTTCGTTTATGTTCATTTATGTTCGTTCGTTTACGTTCGTTTAGCTCTTAATGAACGAACATAAACGAACACGAACAAACATATTTTCTTAACGAACGAACATGAACAAAAAAAATTTCGTTCGTTTACCGTTCGTGTTCGTTCGTTTGTTCGGTTAAGTTAAACGAACGAACACGAACAAGCCTCCGTTCGTGTTCGTTCGGTTCGTTTACAGCCCTAACTATTGGTGACCGGTGATGAAACTTGACGTGGCACGTTACGTTGAGCGTTGTGTGACGTGTTCGCAAGTTGAAGCCGAACATCAGCGACCGTATGGGAGTCTTCAGTCCTTAGAGATTCCCGAGTGGAAATGGGAGCATATCGCCATGGACTTCGTGACGAAGTTGCCTAAAACTCTTCGGGGACACGATACCATCTGGGTGATAGTGGATAGGTTGACAAAGAGCGCTCACTTTTTGCCTATGCGCGAGACTTTACCGATGGATAAGTTGGCGAAGCTTTATATCGATGAGGTGGTCGCGAGGCATGGAATACCTTTGTCGATCGTGTCGGATCGCGACAGTCGGTTCACTTCGAACTTCTGGGATGGGTTTCAGAAAGAGCTTGGTACGCGAGTTAAGTTGAGTATGGCTTACCATCCGCAGACCGACGGACAGAGCGAACGAACGATCCAAACCTTGGAAGACATGTTGAGGTCTTGTGTCATTGATTTCGGGGGTGGTTGGGACTCTCACCTGCCTTTGGTGGAGTTTGCTTACAACAATAGCTACCACTCGAGTATTGGGATGGCACATTTTGAAGCACTGTATGGGCGAAAGTGTCGGACTCCCGTGTGTTGGCTAGAAGCGGGAGAGAAGCAGTTCGCCGGGCCGGAGATCGTGCAAGAGACTGCCGATAAGGTTAAGTGCATTCGAGAGAGGATGAAAGCGGCTCAAGATCGTCAGAAAAGCTATGCCGATAAGAAGAGGCGACCGATGGAATTCCAAGTAGGCGACCGCGTTATGCTTAAGGTATCGCCATGGAAGGGCATTATACGGTTCGGAAAACGTGGGAAGCTGAGTCCTCGTTTCCTCGGACCATTCAAAGTGCTTAAGCGAGTGGGTTTGCAAGCCTACCAGTTGGAACTGCCACCGGAGTTGAGCAGAATACACAACACGTTTCATGTTTGCTACCTCCGGAAATTTTTGGCGGTAGAAGACAACGTCATTCCCCTTTCAGAGTTAAGGGTAGACGAAGGAAAACGTTGTGTGGAGGAACCCGACGCCATCTTAGAGAGAAAGACTAAGAAGTTGCGTCACAAAGAAGTCAATTTGGTCAAGGTGCAGTGGAAGCATCACCGGGGAGCAAACGTGACTTGGGAAGCTGAAGAGGATATGAAGCGTAGATATCCTCATCTCGTTGTATAGTTGGATTTCGGGGACGAAATCATTCCCAAGTTGGGGAGGATTGTAACACCCTGAATTTTGGGATTGGGTGAGAAGTTGACCTTTACCCAAAGTTCAAGGGGGTGAAATGTAACTTGGGCTATATAAATATAAATCAAATCTGAGATATTTTCTAAATATCTCATTTGATCAGTTTTGGTTTTGAGAAGTCAGAGAGAAAGAAGGAGCAGGAGAAGAAGCTTTGTAAAGGGTCGATCGTTTCAGGCAAATCGAGGTACGAATCTAGCTTAATGCTTTGATCTAAAAGCTTTTAGCCGTGTAGAATCTCGTTGTGAAGGTTTTAAACCGTTCCATTTTGAGATCTGAGTATTTCTCATTTTTTTTGGATCTGGGTTCTGCGTCGATCTGTTCTTGATGAACAAGACGACGACCGGATGAGCGAAGGACCGGACGAATGCTTTCGACCGGTGACCTTCGACCGGAGCCTGTTCGACCGGAGGTCGTTCGACCGGTGTTGTCGTTCGACCGGAGGTCGTTCGACCGGTGTTGTCGTTCGACCGGAGGTCGTTCGACCGGAAGTTTTTCGACCGGTGTTGTAGTTAGACCGATGTTGTCCTTTGACCGGTTTAGGTTCTGTTAAGTTGTTAGCTTCTGTGTCTTTGAATTCTAGTCAAGTAGCGAGAGGTTTGTCTGTATTTCGACTTACCGATTCTTTCGGTGTTATCTTAGGTAACGCTCGTTAAGAAGAAGGAAACAAAGGTGAGTTCCTACTATCATTTTAAATTGTATACATATCAAAAGTTACATTTTTAGACCTTATCTTATTAAAAGTAAAATGATGTTTTACTTATGTGTTTATGCGAAAAGAATATTTAAAGGTTCCCTTGTAAACGATTTTCATTCTTACCAGCGGTTGAACTGGAAATAGCATTTTGTTTATAAAATGTATTTATGCCATATACTTATTTATGGTTGGTCACATATGTTGTTGTGACGAGTCCTTACCATTACTAGTGGATCCCTAGGTTTTGGAGTAGACTGTTTTGTTGGGAGATTATATTCCCCAAACTTGTAGCTATGGATCACATGTTCCTCGGGGGCAACTTGGTACGGTTATGTGAGGCCGGATACTAGCCATGGTTCATGGTGATCCTAGTGAAGGAGTATACATTGGTTTCCCTTGGGAGCACGATCTCACCTCGTAGCACGGACTCTGGGTTCATTGCTGAGGACTCCAAGTGTTTAGCTCATAACTCGGATTTGTGGTCTACTTTGTGTTACACCACTATCCTTGGTAAAATGGTTCTTTTGTCATCGTATGATGAGTTTTGGACCGAAAATGCCCGGTTGTGGCGAAATGTTATCTTTTATAAATTAAACCTTTATGAAAAGATTTTCCTTATGATACTGACGTCTATATCTCTGATTTTGAGTTTTATAAACTGTATGTTCTCACCAGGCTTTAAGTCTGACACTTTTTCTCAAATGGTATGTGTAACAGGTTCCCTTTAGCGGTGGGTTGCCGGGGTTTTTGGAGAGACGAGTTTTGAGTCTCGGGGTTTTTGGAGATGTTTTAGTATTGTTGCTGGGCATTGTTAAGTCTCATTCTTTTGATGAAATCCTTGTATAGGATTGTATAGTCTTAAGGACTGATCCCATTTATGGGAAGTTAATAGATTTACTTTCGTCATTTTTTCAGGTTTCCAGGTTTTATTTTACAATGGTTTTTGAGGTGTTACATACTCCAACGCCATGATAGCACAACCCGGACTCAACTCTCCTAGTGTACACCTTGAAAGGACAAGGTCATAAAATATGAGTCCCGGAGTCCAACCCCGTACCACCCAATTGACCATCAAATAAGACTGACTTACGTGCCTATAGATCCAATGCAACACAGTCTAAAATTACACGACTACCCACGAATGACTAAACACTCGAGTCTGTAATTATAATAAATATGTAATAAATGCATTAAGATGTAAATCGTACATCGGACTCTAAACCGAGCCATTAAAACCGGACAAGTGTCCTCAATACTCTTTTACGTTAACATCGAGCTAAAATGCTCTAAAATTCTTTTGACCGTCAAATAACGTCCCCACCATTAATGAATGACCTTGAACAACGTTTATGAAGACACATACCTCAAAGACGTGATTTACTCAAAACTCAATACGTATTGGGACCAAAGATTTCCCAAAGGGTTTTATGAATGCAATTACCCCAAAATGCCTATAACACGAAAATAGACATTGTTTGTACAAAAATCACCAATGATGCATAAGTCATGAAAGGGACTCTATTTGTACAAAATCACTATGAATATGTAAAACATGTTATTTGCTTGTTAAAAACATTAAAACCCAAATATGAGCATTTTATGGAATTAAACAACCCAAGTTTACCGTATATGAAAACTTATCAAAATACTCACACTTTGACAAATACCAAGTAACACATTTTTGACTTCAAAATACACATTTTTGGCATGTACACCGTTTTAACAAATCAACTTGAACTCACCTTGCTAGATTTAGGCTAAATCTAGATTTCACCCAACGAGCTCTTTTGAAGGCCACTTGAATCCTCAAGCCGAAACCTTCCAAAACCTAGATCCAAATATTTCAAACCATAAATACCCATATTTAACCATTTAGAAAACATTCTCCAAACATTATATATCAAAATCCCAAACAAGGTCCAAACTCTAATTTCTCCAAGATCATCAAATCCGAGATTTGAGATACCAAACACTAAGAAACCACCAATGGAACATTTATAACATTATTTCAAGAAAGCTTACCACTTAAGATGATGAGACTTTCCGAGAACACCCAATCCAACACTTCAACCGAGCTCCCAACCGTTGAACTTGATGAGGAAGATGAAGATGGAGGTTTTGTGATTCAAGATCCCAAGTAGCTAGATGGTGAATAATCATGTGGTTTGAGGAGGAAAAAACCCCCAAAATAGGTTAGGGTTCGGTTTTGGTGTTTGGGAGAGAAAAGGGGAGAAGATAGAAGTGAGAAATGAGGAGAATGGTGAAAATTCAGACATTTAGAGGACCAGACGCCGCGCACGACCTTGCCACGCGATAGTGACATTGTCACTATCGCGAGGGCACTATCGCGGAGAATGTACTGCGAGTGGTACACCCCCGACGATTGTGCCACGCGATAGTGACACATGTCACTATCGCGAGTCACAATCGCACCACTCGTACCGAAGCCAGAAAAAGGTCAAAACTCGAGATTCTCGCATGGGTCGACTCAAGGTTCGAAAGCACAACATTTTCCACTCAAAATATAGGCGGAAAGCGGAGAGACTACCAACGGAGGACGGAAACTTGCTCACGAGAAACCGGTGTTACAGCTCAAGTCAAAACCTCTTATCGCAAAAGTCAAAGTCTTTGTAATAAGTCAAAGTCAAGAGTCGGAATGGTCGGGCATAATGAGTGTAGCTCAGTGTTCCCTCTCCTTAACAGTCGAGTTATTTCTTTCCTTTCTAGTCTAGTGTAGTTTAGTTTTGTCTTGTATTTGTTATAGGTATAAATAGTTTTCTTTTCCCTTATAAGTGTGTGACACTTAGAATATTGTGATAGAGCTTAGTGAGAGAAATATCAGAGTTGAGAGAGAGAATTTCATACTGTTGTATTCTGTAAACTTCAAGATCAATACATATGACATTTGGAATTGAATCTTGTTGTTCATCTTGATTTGATTGCACGTATTTGGGACACACAATTTGAATAACGTGGGATTTGAGAACGGTAAAAATGATTTATGTTTATTTTTAGAACATTACTAGCCAGTTTTAGGTAACTTTTATGGGTTAAAATGATGTATGTAACTAATTTTTAAAAGTTCAACAATTTATTTATTCAAAGATTTAATCATTTAGAATAAGAAAATTTAACGGTTTTTAATTCAAAAAAAAAGTTTAGGAAGTTAATCAATCAAAATAGAAAAGTTCATTTTTATGTAATTTTTATTTAAAATTAATTAAAATCGCAGAAGTTACGTATAAATAAATAATCCTGGACTTACGTTCAACAGCAGACCGCATAGCGCAGTGGATTAGCGCGTTTGACTTCGGATCAAAAGGTCGTGGGTTCGACTCCCACTGTGGTCGATGTTTTTGTGTAATCTTTTTAGAGTTAATTATGGATTTGGTCCCTATACTTTGATGATGGTTACAAATTTGATCCATAAACTTCATCTATTACTGGATTTGGTCCCTATACTTTTGATGAAAATTATGAAATTCATTAACAAAAACACCCTTAATGCTTGCACCTTGCTTTGGATTTATTCCCTTTTGTGTAATCTTTTTAGAGTTAATTATGGATTTGGTCCCTATACTTTTGATGAAAATTATGAAATTCATTAACAAAAACACCCTTAATGCTTGCATCTTGCTTTGGATTTATTCCCTGACCCTAACGCCCGTCTATTATCCATACTATATTATAAAGATGACATAAAAAACTCTTAATTACAACCCGTAAAACTCATAGTACTATCATTTTATGCATAGATTTAAAAAAACTCTTAATTTACAACATTTGAGGCATAGGATACAAGTTATTGTAGCATCAAGTTTTATCCTCCATACCACCAAATGGGAAAGTACTAAACTTTCTTTCTTACTGAAATGTTTCTTTCCTACTCTTTTCTCGATTTTCTCTTTTCTGGTCTTCCCAATTTGGTGAGTTTAATAGTTTCCTTTCTTTCCTACATTTTTTCAACCTTCTTCCAGCTTTAACGTGAAATCGGTTTACCAGGAACACCCAATTTCAAATTCAAAATTTGAAAATCAGGGTTTATCTCTTCAAAGAACAATGCTACTGCTCCTTCTTGAAACTTCATAAGTTCTTAAATCTTTTCTCCCCTTCTTGAAAAAGAATAAGGCGATGATGAGTTATGGATGTGTGGGTCTGATTTGGAATCACATGTACGATCAGACAATGATACACAAATGACAGGTATGTATAATTCAATAAAACCCTGATTTTTGATATGTCATCCCTTCTAGGAGTTAAAAATGGTGGAACATCTTCTCCTAAGAGTTTACAAAGATTGGTGAAGTATGAGTAGATTATTGTAGTATTTGTAGTAGAAGTGTTCGATGAAATGTCTGAATGAATCTATGTTTTAATCTTAGCAGATATTGCTTTTACTTCTCTCAAATGAGCAAAATATGGCTGCACTTTCACCCCATTGCATTGTTGAATCTATGCCAATTTTGAAGTTGAAAGTAATTTATTTCATAATCATAGTTAATGTGATTTTTTAGGTTTTTTAAATCGCAGCAGTGATGTTGATTTGATGAATCAATATTCTACAGTGAAGTATGTAATAAAGATGTAGTTGTGGCTTTGATTAGCCTGCACGATTGTGGTCTTGATGCCAAAATCAAGATGAACTTAGGTATGATCTTAGTTTTCTTCTGTTTGTTTTTGTGTTTCTTTATAATGTATGAATTTTTGTGCAGGAAGAAGCCATCAACAGGAAAGGAGCAATCTGCAAAGAGAGCGAAGAGAAGAAACAGAAAGATCCAAGCAAACCTACCAACTGCATTCTTTCTCTTCATGTAATGCCATGCTTTTTATTCAAATCATGACCATGCTTATTTATGCTATTTACATGTGATTGATGGGAATAATTACTTGTTTTGGTGTAGGAAGGAATTTAGGATAACATTCAAGGCATCGTCAAACCCAGAAAACAAGAAAGTTTTTGTGGCAAGTTTTGTACCTTAAATCCGTTTGACTGCAAATTAATTAAATCAGTTGTAGCTTCTTGGGCTTTTCAAAAACCTTTTTGTTTCTTATTTGTTCTTCCTCACATCTAGATTGCGAAGGAAGGAGGTGAGACATGGAGCTCCATGACAGAGGAAGTGAGTAGCAAGTTTCATCCTTTTCTTTGTTCTTGTTCTTGTTCTTGTGTTTGATTTTATCTTTTATTTATGTTATCTAATAATAGGTTGTTTATTTTTCAAATTCATTGTTCTTGTGAAGTCTGTTTCCGCTGTTCCTCATCTGGTGGTTGATGCTTTCTTGTGTTTATAGTAGAATTAGATGATACCTTCAAGATTGATTTTTGGTTTTTAGACGTTGCTGTCAATAGAGACTTCCATGTTTTGGGTTTAGCAGAATTAGCCAATTGCTTTTATAAATTTCCTTTTTTGAGTCCAGGTTTCCAAGATCAGCTTTGTCTTCCCAAAATTCAAATTAACAAAATCTCTCGTATATAGTGAAATCCCTTGCCACTGTTTCAATTTGGGTTTTGATTTGATTCGTTGATAGGAAGAAGGTGATGGGTTTCACGGCTTCACGGTTTCTTCTCAGGGTTTCACCATCTCAGGTACCTTTGTGTTTAGGGTTTATTCCATTTGGGTTCTGTTTGCACGAAATTTATTTTTGCACATCGATTTGTTTTTGTTTGCACGAAATTTATTTTTGCACATCGATTTTGTTTTTGTTTGCACGAAATTTCTTTCTCACGTTGATTCAAGTTCAGCTCAGGGTTTCACGGCTTCACAGTTTCTTCTCTCAGGTACGTTGATTTGAGTTTCTGTTTGCACACAGTTCGTCACTTCTTTGTTTCTGTTTGGGTTATGTTTCACAGTTTCAAATTTCTTTCTCACATCGAATCAAATCACGAAATCGATTTGGGTTTTGTTTTCTCTACTGTTTTATACCTCATTGTGGGGTTTGTTGGTCTTTGGAAATTTGGTGTGCCTTTTTGTAACCAAACGCAGAGTTTGGAAAACCAGGTAATGCAATCCATTTGAAATATTTTATTGATTTTGTTTTTTCAAATCATTTTGTATGCAAGAAAAAAGACAACATTTTTTCCATCAAGAATCCATTAAATGCCTTTGAAAACCTTATATTCTTTGATAATGTTCTAAAAATTCTATCAAAATCTCTGCCATTCAATTCCATTTTTTTTGTTTCTGTTTGCTCAATTTCTTTGAAAACCTTATTAGTTTTGTATAGATTGTGACTCTTATAATACCATCTTGATGGTTGAGAATCTTACTCGGTAAGGTAAGCAAAATGGATTGTAAAGGGTTAATTACAGGATTAATGTATAAATAGGTCTGTTTGCAATTTAATGTTGTTTTGAGAGCATCTCCAACCTTCAATATTTGAATTCAACCACCTTCTTCATATCTACAAACAATTTACAGAAGAATGGATGTCTTCACAATCATCTGCTACTATTTCTTTTGGTCATCACCACCATAACCATACATATAAATGGAAATACTATTAAAATAGTGGTGTGATTCTGGATACAGAATCCATGGTTGGTAAGATAACCAACACTTGCATTTCCATTAATTAATACTATTAAAATAGTGGTGTGATTCTATTAATATGGCTCTTTGTCTATTATATCTTGATCCCAAAGAAAAAAAGGATCATCTATCTTTCTTTTGATAGCAGACATCAATAAGTTTCTTGTATATGGTTATTAACATGGTGATTCCTCACGGTTGAAAGCGAGATTGAAGATTTATGCATTCAACATGTGTCGCCTGTGTAAAGTTTACTCTTTCTTAAGATTTGCAAATGTGCAGGGCCTTTTATTTTTGTTTATCACAGCAGTTACTAAGATACAGGTGTCATTCTTAGAATCATTATTTTAATTATGCATTGTAGGTTTCTAATTTTTTCTCAAGTTAAAAAATATATTGTAGAATTATTCCGCATTAATTTCGTTGCATATGCATGGGTTTTTATCTAGAAGACCTTTTTCTTGGTAACTTACCTGATGACACACTCACATAATCGACACAATCATCATAGCACATAAAGAACACTGCTGATTTTTCCTGAAGGTTACCGCTGTCTGCTGATCAAGTGAAGCCTCTGAAAGTAGAATATCATGACATTGTGGTTCTTTCTGGTTAAATATCAAAACTATGTTGTATCTTTTGGTTAAGCACAAGTTAAATTTTGCAGCATTGTTAATGTAATGTAAGAGGCAGATTTCTAATTCACCTTATAGAGTGTTGTAAATAATTTGTCATCATGTGGCTATTGTTTTCTTCCAATAATTTATCTTCATCTGAGGTTCAGTTGATTATGTGTTGTTAATAATTACAAAAGTGAACCCTGAATTGTATCAGTCCTTGAGTTATTAATCTAAGTATCTAACCACTTTGTTTATTATTATTTCGTCTTTTCTTTTTACTCTCAGTCAAGTATACATGGCCAGAGAATTAAAAACAGGGAAAATTGTTGCTTTGAAGAAGATACGGATGGACAATGAAAAAGAAGGGGTGCGTTAGTTTTCCTTGGTTCTATTTGTTTTCTAAATAACACTTCTTAGATGTGGCTTCTTTTATGACAATCTAGGTGCAACTTGCAAGCACCACAGGTGTATTACTCTTTTAGTTTTCTTTCTCACTGTTATCTTCTTTCTACAGTCTCCTATAACTGTCATCCGTGAAATTAAAATTTTAAAGAAGCTACAGCATGAAAATGTTATCAAGCTAAAAGATATAGTGACCTCTCCAGGTACTTAAAGTTCTACTTATGTAGTTGCTTCAGAGTTCCAATTTTCATTGCAAGCTTAACAACTTTGATCAATGAATCTGATGTTTTTCAATACTTTCAATTCTGTTTAAAGGTCCAGAGATGGATGAACATGGGAAGTCAGGTGATTACTTCTATGTGACTTTTTTCAGTTGCTATTTTTTATTCTTATCTTAATGTTATGCTGGTTACTCTTCAGTTTTTGGATCTTGTTGCTTGACTCTTAGTTTTGTGTTGCACCAATAACATTTCACATGGATTATATATTCTTTTCGAGATTACAGGTGGCCACAAGTACAAGTGCAATATTTACATGGTTTTTGAATACATGGACCATGACTTAACTGGCCTAGTTGATCGCTAATTTGAATTCCATATTTTGAAATCCTCTTGTTTGGGACATAGAATAGAGAGAAGCAGGATCAAGATTATGGGTGTTAGTTGTCAACCTCATAATCAAGATGTATCCCGCCGTTTTGCGCGGGTACACAACGAGAAAAATAGTTGTATATATATTGATGTATTTTTTCAGATTGCTTATTTTTCCCTTTAAAGATTGATCTTAACTGGTAGAGAAATCATTTATACGATCATTAGTTTATTCGTATATCATATGCCTTTTTGGAAAGACCACCTTGGATTTTAAGTATTTTTTGTGTTTTGATTCTCCATGTGACTCTTTGTAATATAAATTTCTATCCTTTTTTTAGATCATTGTTGCATGTGTTGGTAAAGATCTCTTTGGAAGGGATGATGGTCACTCTTTTTTGATACATCTTTCATTTTATAGACCCCTTTAAGATCAATGCTGCTCTATTGAGGAGGGTGAATCAGTCATACATTATTGCCACATCAATGAAGGGTGAATTCTCTGGGGTAAATGTGGAGAAGTTCGATGACAAATACTTCGGAAAGAAAGACGACATGAACCCAAACTTGACATCAACCCAGATGGTTAAGTTTTTACCTCAAATTTTAAAGGATTTCTTTTGGTTGTAGTGAAAGATATGCTAGCTACATTAGTTTATGTATGTATGTGTCATTCTTGGTATAGAGTGAAATTGGTTTAAATCTTCGTAAAGGAATTTGGTCTTTACTGTTTAGCTTGTTTTTGTTGATTTATTTTAATGTGTGTGCATTTGATTCAGGAACTGGTGGTAAACTTATCCTAAGTGAGGAGTATGCTCATATGTTAGCACAAATTTGTTGGTGTTGATAGCCTGTTCTAATTGGTATTTGTTTAAAATTATATGCACCAGTGTCACAATGTTTATAGATGATGTTAGAGATCGTTTTTGTTGCAAACTTTGATTTGCCAGGAAAATGGAATGAAGGTTGGTACTTTCAATCGGCCTCCGAGAGGAACGGAGAAACATGATTAAAGGCTTAGTTATTGCTTCAGAGTTGTGATTCACCCGCGTCGCATCGTACGGGTACACAACTAGTCTACATTAAATTCGGGAGCAAGACGATTTTGACTAAAAGTTGAACTTCCTACATACACACACATATGATTTGATAACGATGATTGTCATTATATCCAAGCAAAACGGTCATATGAATTTGAAATTACAACATTCTCTACAAAACATATACAAATATATGAAACTTTACATTGGGAAATCTTCAAAAAACTTCAGTTAAAGCATACCCAATTGAAGAAGCAAGATTTTCAAGTTTCAACAACTTACGACTTCAAATTCAAGAACGGGAGAACATAATACAATGAACAGAGCCTCCCTTCTATGTCAAAAACATTGTGGTTTTGATCATGACGTTGTTTACAAGCAATACAATTCTTGTCTCTTATCATGTGCATAAAGTTTGTCGATATTCAATTTATCAATTAGTGTTATTTGTTCTCTTTCCCTAGTTATATATAGGTTAAATGGACAATAACGAGGCATCATGCTTGATTATCGTGGCGATGAAACTCTTAAAGTTTATTCAATGTGGTTTTTGGCAGGTATTATTAGATGATTTGTATGAATCTAGGCACATTTTTGTTTTAAAGGCCGACAAGGGTATAATTTATTCTCAAGATAGAATTATAGTTTTATGATTTAATATTCATGAACTACGAATCGTATCTTGGTGACATCTTCAGATAACGAGTACTTCAAGAATGACATATATGTTGTTAAACAATATGTTATCTTCAATGTTTTCTCTGGCATTCTATTTTCCGTGGTTATAACGTTTTAAGATAAACATTACTATTAACCAATTGCAACGAAAGAATTAAGAATGATATATACATATATGGAGATAGGTTCATACGAGAATGGTAACGATTTGAAGGAATAAAGGGACAATTCTGGACCAATCATAATTATTAAACAAATAATTAATTTTTTAAATAAAGAAATTTATAAAAGGGTATTTTGGTCTTTTTTACTCCTGATTATTTTAGGATAATCTTCAACTACTAAATATAATTGATTTCCTAATTATTAGTTTTCTCTCTCTCTCTCTCTCTCTCTCTCTCTCTCTCTCTCTCTCTCTCTCTCTCTCTCTCTCTCGATTTAAACCTAAAACAATCATGTTATTCTGATGAATCCTTCTTCTCTCGATTTAAACCTAAAACAATCACGTTCTTCTGATGAATCCTTCTTCACTATTTCATGGCGGAATCCACAACAGAGAAAATCAACGAAATCCTCGAAGGTGGTTCTGAAGGCAAAGGGCAAATAAACGATAACATCATTCAACACTTGTCAATTATTGTTGTGCCATCATAACGATGTTGATATTGTGGTTGGTTGATGGTATGTGCAGAAGCAGATATCTGGTTGCAGATCAACACTGGAGAGTGACAAGAGAGCACCATCAGAAAGACTAGTGATGGAAAGTAATACAAGTAATTGGAGAATGGATGGTGATCAAGGAATGGAAATCGCAGCAGTATAGTAAGCAAACTGGACGTGCAACAACTTGCCCAGAACAGATGTAACGCAATGTTACGTTACAAGGAGAAGAAGAAAACACAAAGTAAATTTATATGGATGAAATGTTACGTTATATGGATGTAACGCAATGTTACGTTAGATGTCACGCAATGTTACGTTATATGGATGAAGTTTTCAGGAAATTGTAGGAAATTAATCATGGTCATTTGTTTTTTAGTTTTGATTATTTATGATCTTATTTGGATGAGCACATATGATTTAAAGTTGCAAACCTAATAGAAACATTTTGTCTAAGTTATTTAGAACAAATTCACATATGATTTTGGTGTTAAGTATTATAGCCAAGTTATTTAGTACAAAATAACATATGATTTTTGGTGTTAGTATGAATTTGGTGTTAAATATTTAGAACAAAATCACATATGATTTTGGTGTTAAGTATTATAGCCAAGTTATTTAGTACAAAATCATATATGATTTTGGTGTAAGTATGAATTTGGTGTTAAAGATTTAGAACAAAATCACATGTGATTTTGGTATTAAGTATTATAGCCAAGTTATTTAGTACAAAATCACATATAATTTTGGTGTTAAGTATTTAGAACAAAATCACATGTGAATTAGGGTTGCAAACTAATAACATCATTTTATCTAAACTATTTATCATAAAATCATATATGATAAAGTGAAAGATATCAAATATAAGAATCTGTCCAATTACTATAAGGTATAATCACATGTGATGCATACTACACTTAAACAATCTGTCAAATTTATTTACAATATAATCATAAATGATTTTGGATTGCATATTGTACACCATATAGATATAATCATCTGTGATTTTGGGTTACATATTTGGGATTTGCTTGAAAAAACAAACAGACCAGGTGAACTACCAAAATGGATTAACTGGATTTGCTTTAATAAGGAAAAAAGATAAATACATTTTTGATTTGAATTAAATATTATAATCCCTGTTTTTTGGTAGTTAATATTATCCTAAATTATCCATAGCATAATATGACTTGATTGCCCTTTTACTCTTAATTTTAGAAACTATTAATTATTTTCGGAATTAATTTAAAAAATGATTGGCTAAGAATCGTCCCTTTATTCTTTTAAATACACTATGTTCTCGTTTGAACCCACTGTGTATATATATATATATATTCAATCTGTCATTTGTGAATATTTTATCAAAGATATAAAACAAAACCTTCATTGATATCAAAGCGGGTTGTTATTCGCATTCATACGTGCATGGTAAGAAGTAAGCTCCACGGAGCAACATTTGTTCATATTAATGACGATCTCTATATATATATATAGAGAGAGAGAGAGAGAGAGAGATTTTTTTGAAGAAAAGAGATAGAGAGATTTAGGGGTCGTTTGTTTTTTTTTTTAAAACCTCTTAATGTCTCTTAAGTCTGAATCATTCAAACATTTTTACACACCACCTCTTATTAATCATAACTAAAATAAAACTTTAGACTTTAGATCTCTTAAAAAACAAACGGCACCTTAGTCATTTGAGAACTCCATATATTTTGTTAATTGTGAGAACCGTTATTGTTTCATATGATTTTTTCCATTTAATGTTAATTCACAATGTGAAATTTTTTAGTTGTATTTTTTTTTTCACAAACACGATGCACCAGTTATCAAGATTATCACAATTTTATGATTCTCAAATAACTCACCCCCCTCCCCCCAATATTATATATATATAGAGAGAGATTCACAAAGGGTAGTTTCGTAAATTGTCAGTGTTGTAGTCTGTTAAAGTAACTAGGGTAAACTCAAAACCCTATTAATTAACAAGTAGAAAGGAAACCCTAGGTAAAGCAAAATGACATTTCTAACCTCTTTCGAATGTCTTGGCATATATATATAGAAGATAATTAAACAATGAAACCACAATGTTCATCAACATAAAGATACAATAAATAGAGATGATCAAGTAAACCCTAAATAAGCAAAATGACACTTCTACCCTCTTTGGCAATATTCTTATGAACGAAGTTCATCAACATAAATATACAATAAAGAGAGATGATCAAGTAAACCCTAAATAATCAAAATGACACTTCTACCCTTTTTGGCAAATTATATTCTTACGGAACGAATTATGGTCATCAACAATAACATAAACTTAAACGTTGTTTTCAAAACACATTAGTATATAAACCCGACATGAATTTAAATATATACGATAAACTAACAACTCGTCCCACATTATATCCATCGACACCAACATGAGTACATTGAATTTCGCATTAAAAAACGACCTCTCGTTCATGACCCGTTGGAGAAGAAGGATCCTTGTCGCTTCTCTTGTTTTTCTTCCTCTTTTTACGATTCTCTTCTTCCTCGATCTTTTTACGCTTCTCTTTTTCCTCACCGTCCTTATCTATATGAATCGCACGACATTTCTCACTACAATAACACATATCCCTTCGGGAAAAAATTAATAATTAATTTCAGTGATTTATTAACAAATCTATAAGCACTATACAAAAATATGCTCATTTAAGATGGAAAATTCTGTCGAAAATCAGTTGGTGGGTTTTCGATGGATTTTTGTCAGATTTTTTACGGCAAATTACAATCCGTCGAAGAATCCATGAAAATTGCAAGGGATTTTCGATAGAACTTGGTCAATTTTAGTTGACCATCTGGCAGGATTTTTCTTCAAGGGCATTTTTCGAGAGATTTTTGATGGATTTTCAGATCGATCAGTGTTGAACACGGATTTTCAATGGATTATACGATAAATTAATTAAAGATGGATTGAAGTATTACTTGTACATGTAGATCGGACATATTCTTCCTCGATTTCCTCTCCGCATAAGAAGCAAATTATACGCTTGTAGATGAACTGATTAATACTGGTCGTATAATTGTCGTGATCGTAAGGAGTTCCATGGACGACGAAGCAAATAGCGTGACCGGTGGTCATTGTGGTGGGTGTTGGCGGCGAAACAGCGGTGTTGAAGTCCACACCAGTGGGAAAACGAGCGTTTGTTGATGGCGGATTTGGCTCAGCACCAGCGTGCATGACGACCTCATTGACGGTGGGGATCGTGAGTCGAGCGATGGGCCGCCGATCGGCGAGAACTGGTTCGATCCCGTGAACAGAAGTTAGATTCTTATCGTTGATGGAACGAACATTCGCCATAGAGAAGATTGAAGGCAGTGAGATGAGGTGAAAAAAACACAATGACTTAATTATATATAATTTCTGTATGATATATTAATTATAATTGCAATCTTTTCTTATGAACAAATGGAATAATTATCTTACTTAATTATAAAGAGTAGTATCAATGTGATCGAATTGGGAAATTCGATTTTTAGATAAACATCAAATAGTTGTTATTATCTAAATTGATTTATCATCACCCTATAAATAAAAATAATAATATTATTGTTATTAAATATGAGTAAAATATAAAACAACTTTGAACACAAATTAAAAGTGTTTTCATTAATTTTTATATTAGTTAACTATGGTCTATGGAAATTAATGTTGAGTTCAATACAAATATTCAGAAGAGGCAATTTCGTAAGTGAAAGGAAACCCTAGGTAAACCCTAAGTAAGGAGAAATGACACTTCTACCCTCTTTTGGGAGTATTTTTACAAACAAAATTCATTAACGAGCATTTAAACGATGGTTTTAAGATATGTAAATATCTCTTTAACATATTAAATGTGTGATTATGAACAAGGTCCCCAAATTTTACATTGTTAGTACCTTTAATCAACGAATGTAAAACTATATCTTACCTTACTGCATCCCTAATTATTATCAGAAGACAAAAATAATAAGCCGCATCATCGCATCTATAATTTGTATATATGTATCTTTGTTATCTTATTTTACATTGTAATCAAAAGTTTTAGGTGTAACAGGGTCTCCAAAAAGATTGGAACGTCCCTGGTAAATATACATATATATAAACACATTGAATTTAAACACACACTTGACTTGTTTATAAACACGATATACATTAATTATTAACCGGACATATACGATACGATAGATAGACTCGATTTATATAAATATGATATATTTTAAATAGATACTCTAGATACGATTGTTTCGGTCATTTCCCTAAAAGGAAATGACCATAACTCAACGTATGAGGGCTTGCATGCACGACATTTATAAAAACAGACGTTTATATACTAGTGACAGATTCTAACTTATTTAGATCCTTCGAAACCACCAACACCAGTATCGGAATCAGTTATCACCAATGAAGAAGATGACCTTGCCGTCGTCCCCTTTCGATGGTGGATTCTTGCGGCTTCTCCTATTCTTCTTCATCTTTTCACGATTCTTCAGTTTTTCCTCAACGTCCTTAACCATTTCTTTGGCACGACAATCATCGCTACAAAAAGACATATCCCTGCAAAAACATCAAGAACAAATTAATTTCTCACTAACGAAAATTACCGACGACCAGATTCTATTGGTGATTTCCAAATGAATTACAAAAAGATTATTAAGTTTGCCAATAACTTGGACATGTATCGATAATCCGTCAGTGACTTAAAACATCACTGACAGGTTATCGATAACCAAAGTAAATAGTAATAAAACAATAATAAATTAATTATTAAAAGAACCATTAGTAATCCGTCTATGATCACCGATGGAGTACAAATGGTTCATTAAATAATTTAATTTCTTATTTTTTTAAATTAAATCTTTGGCAGTCCGACCGTGATCTGTACTAAATTATATACTTGTACATGAAGAGTAGGGATGTAAGTGAACTCAATGTTCAGCAAACCGTTCTATGAGAAGTTCGTCTACGTTCGTTTATTTAATAAATAAAGGAACATGAACAATTTTTTTTTCGTTTAGATAAATGAACAAACTTGATAGTTCATTTACGTTCACGAACATTCATTCATTTATGTCCGTTTACATTTGTTTATATATAAAAATATTTATATTAACTGACATCAATATACAAAATCATTAATTAAATCAAAATTTTAAAATTTCTTTCTTATCCCTAATAAATTTACCAGCTTTTTCATTTTGTTATCTTATTTTTCGGAACAAAATGATGATTAATGACTTTTTTTTGTTTATTTCTATTCGTTCGTTTATCATCTTAACAAACAAACATAAATGAATGAACAAATTTTCTTACCGAACATAAACATAAAATTTTCCGTTCATTTACCGTTCGTGTTCGTTCATTTGTTCGCTTAAGTTCAACGAAAGAACACAAACAAACCTCCATTCATGTAAGATCCCACATTGGTCGGGAGGAGAACAAAAGTTGCCTTATAAGAGACTTGATACCTCCTCTACTAGACGCGTTTTAAAAACCGTGAGTCCGGGTGTGTGACAAAGCGTGGTACGGTTAGCCTGAGATATTACAGATGGTATCAGAGTCGGGAACCGGACTGATGTGCCAGCGAGGACGCTGGGCTCCCAAGTGGGGGTGGATTGTAAGATCCTACATTGGTTGGGGAGGAGAACAAAATTTGTCTTATAAGGGACTGAATACCTCATCTACTAGATGCGTTTTAAAAACCGTGAGTCCGGGTGTGTGGACAAAACAGACAATATCTTGTATGGTTAGCCTGAGATGTTACAATTCATGTTTGTGCGTTCACACAACGAAAAGTAGGTGAGATTTATGATAAATTAATTAAGAGCGAGTGATCAATTACTTGTAGAAGAAGATCTCCACCATATTTTCCATCATCTTCCTGCATGTGAAGCAACGCTTCAGGAAGTCGGTGGTCATATAGTCATCGTCAACGTCTGCAGAAGGATTTCCATGGAAGACACCGCGAAAACCTCCACTACCGCTCCTCACCGCCGGTGTTGGCGGCGGAGCAGTAGTATCGAAGTCCGTACCGGTGGCAGCAGAACAGACTTTCGCCGCCAGATTTTGCTCAGCGCCACCGTCACCGTCCATTAACACCACCTCATCATCAACAATCGGAATCGTGAGCCTAGCTATTGGACGATTTGAAACAGGAACAACAACAACAACTGGTTCGATCTCAGAAACAGGAGTAATTACATTCTCGTTGATCGAACGAACGTTTGCCATGGCTTCTGGAACAGAATAAAAATCAATTTTCAAAACGGAGATCAGAAATAAGGCGGAATTCAGAAACACGATTGAATTTTGTTGATTTTTTTTTCGATCGATTGAAGATTTATGAGAAAGCGAAGCTCTGTATGGTGCTTTCATGGCGACTGAGTTAGGAACAGGAATGGAGGATTTCGATTCGAGTTAATTAACTCGGTTACTTTTCCTATTTCTCACTCAGTCACCTACAAATTCAAATTGAAACGAATTCGTGGATCAACTGATTCGATCTACTCATCTACATTACACAAAATTAACACCAAAACCATACCTGAAAGCGATCGATTCCAATTTTCTGCAACAAAATTAAACACCAACTGGATTAGTTGATAGAAATTTTCTGAAATTTGTAGCTGGAAATTGAAATTTATTGAATACATATGTATATATATATAATTATATATAGTAGGGAAGAAGCCATGGATTTGACTGTGGTCAGTCGGTGGTGCAACAAATTGATGATATCATCATCACCAAAACCTGGTGCTCATAATCTCTTTCTTTTTATCGTTCCTATTTTCGAATATTTGTTCTACGTATTCCATTCCAATTATGTCTGCGTACTAAACGTTATCTTATTGACGATGTTAATTTCTATTTATTACATTTATCGTATCGGATATAGTTTTATTAAGTGAAGTCGCTTAGTTGAGCTATATGTTCGAGTGATCAAATAAAGTTTTATTTTATTAGTATATGTTAGTAAAAATACAAAATCTATGTTATCTATCGAAAAAAGTTTGATAGAACAGATAAAGTTGTCGTTGAAGTTTAATGTTGTTTTAAGTACGTATAAAGAGATGATCAAAAGAGAACGTGGTTATAATAAGAAGACAAGAGAATGATCAGGTCACATGTGATTATTCTTGTACTGAAATCACATGCGGTTATACGAAACACAATAAAGACCATGGCGATCACACGCGTGATTTTACACGTGGTTTTAATATAAAATCATATGTGATTTTCGACCATTTTTATGTTTTCTTATTTGGTCATTATTAATTGTTCGCGTTTAAACTCCACTCTACATATTTTATTTAAAAAAATATCTTTATTATCAGTCATAATACAATCCCTTGAATCGTATTGAATGAATGAGTAGAGATAAATTTGTAAATGTAAATGCTTATTATGTGGTAACTTAATTATGTGTTATATATATATATATATATAGAGAGAGAGAGAGATTGGTTCATACGAGAACGATATATATTTAAAAAAACAAGAAAAAAGTCGAGTATGTACAAAATCATATGTGATTCACGTACAAAATCACATGTGATTTGATTGATTTCCCACGACTTTGCACGAAACTTGAAGTCGCAGGAAAAGTCGCCCGTGTCCCTTTTTCCGGATTAATGCCGAATCACATGTGATTTTATACATGATTTGTTGTTTTTCTTGTTTTCTTAAATAGTTAACGTTCTCGTTTATGTCAATGTTAATTTATTGTATAATGTTATTATGTTGATAGTATATATACTAACAAAAACAATCAAAATAGTACATAATAAATATTTTAATTCTATAGATTTCAACATTAATTGTTTTATTAAAATATTTTAGTACATTTAAGATCCCAACAAACTTTAAAGAGAATGCGTGAAACAATTAAAAACACACATATATCTCTCTTAGCATTAGATTTGGAGAATTTTATCTTTTTTTTCTTTCTTGTTTTTTATTTTTTATTTTAGAGAACTTTTTAGAAAATCTTTTGAAACAAAAAAAAACTATAAATTTTTTTAAAGGATCTGTTGAGAATTCCCCCACGAAAAACAACAATTATATTTAATACAGGTGGGGCCGTGTGAGGGTTGGAGTTGGAGAGTGAAAAAGAATCGTTAGTTCGTTACTAGACTATCAAAATGTCTTTAAAAAGTTTTTTTTATCGCAAGAGAAAAAAAAAAAAGGAAATAACAGATAAAAAGTTTTTTGATAATAGCTTGAGGAACACCAAATCGTTACAAAAAGCTTATATGAAAAAATTCTGTTTTCCACCGACAAAAAGCCATTATAAAGGGTTAAGCAAATAGTGAAAAGCTATTAATAGCTTTGTCATTGGAAATACTCTTAAGCAGTAAAACATGTGATCATATCTTCAGTTTTTTGCACGATGTCAATAGATTTCCGTTAAGGTCAAATCTTGAGGTTGATTCATTCTCTCGCCGCTAAATAGTTTTTAACTAAATAATATCACATATTAATGTGTATTCATAAATAAAAAAGTGTGAATGGATGATGTACATAGATTTATACCTATACTATATGTATACCAATAGATAGATAGATAGACAGACAAAATATAGAGTAAAAATTGTTCAAAATATTTTACTAAGAGTTATGGGAGACTTAATCAAATTGGGCCAACTTTTGGTATCTATTTGTTTAAAATATACAATAATTATTATGAAGAAAACGTGTTTTTGTAACACTGACATTGTTTATCAATTAACATAACAAATAAGTTACCAGATGTGACGCTTGATAGTTCAACTTTTATGATTTTCTCCTAACGTTGACAAATATAGCAATTGACTACTAATATTGAAGTTTACTGATAAATAACAACTTAGTCACTATGTCGTGTAGTGTCGTTGATTAATGAGTCAGAGTCGAAATGGATACCCTTATAACCTATTAGGGTTTTGGTATACTGTTCTAAAAGTGTGTGTGTATATATAAATATATATATATTGTTCGTAGCATTAGGGTAACATTTTAAATTTTGTCATAAATGTTGAAGACAGTACAAACCGTAAAAAAGCTCAAAAACCCTGCTCGAAACATATTTTGTGATATGTATTACTGATTACATCACATCAAGTTTTATGAGCAATCAAGTGTCTTAACATGTAAACAACATAACAAGACATATCATTAATTGCGTCTTATTTTCCATGTCACGTGCCAAGAGTACTCGTATTAACGTATGTGACAGATGTATCAACCCGAGTCAAGGCTGTAGGGTTTCAATTCAAGTACGAGCTAACATTAATGGTGAAAGTCATAACATTAGGTTACCAGATGAACGGATCCTCGGATACAAACCCATGTTTCAAAGATCTAATAGGGTTTCGAGTCAACGTTATAGGGTTTCAAGCACGAGACGTTAATGGTGAAAGTCGTGACATAAGGTTACAAGATGAATAAATCTGCATTCATATATATGTTTCTAAGAAACAATACCATGATTTCGATCCAATATCTTATAATACTTTGGTGTCAGTTTTAGATCATTATTCATAACGTATAATCTAAAATGCATTACTCTCATGTAGATCAAGGTCATATTCATTACATCGACTTTAATACTCCCTCCGTCCTAAAATAAGTGTCAAACTTCAAAAATAAATAACTAAATTCTCAAATCTATCCTTAATTGATTTGATGCACAAATATGTAAGAGTTGTGGCCATAAATAGATTATTTAAGAGTAAATCCATCTTTTGGTTAACTAAACAACATAATAATCATGTATTTCTAAAATTGTTTACCAATTCTATTGTGGATATTTATTTTTATTTTTAGAACGAAAGGGGTATTATTTTTAATCATGCAGAATAAGTTTAATACAATAAAAGTCTCACCCTTAGAAATCTCCATGCCCTCGCATAAATGTTTCATAAGAGGCCGTAGTAAAGGCTTACCCGGTAAACGCTTACTGGTAAAAATTTAACACGCTCACATACCTTACCCGATAATATTTTAGTCCATCAAAACGACATCGTATGCAACAATTTTATCCAGCAAGCGCTAACCGTTCAAGAGTCGCCTGCACACTTACCGAGGAAGACACTCGGTTGCTACAATTGGCTCTTACTATCAAAAAAAGGTAGTAATAAATATGCAAAACAATGTAATAAATCTTGTGAAAATAAGCATCAGAAGCAACATTTGTTGCAACCCGTAGTTCTTTCATAAGTGAGTAAATCAAATCGAATCAAACCAAACAAATTCAAGCATACTAATCTTCTACTTCATATGATAAGAATTTTTTTGTAAATACCATCGATTTACCAGAAGAAATAAGAATCTTAAGGGTTCGAAAAATACGAAACGAAGGTAAGAAAAGTTAACAAACTCTGTGAAACAGCAAAATTCATTGAGAAAATAGGTCCCGAAACACGGCAAATCCTGCTCTTTAACGAACCCGTAAGAGGATCTTCGAGATAACGAACGAATGGCAAATAATTTGTAACCAGAAGATGGATCTAACAAAATAGACCACACTACCTCCACCAAAATCTATATTCATGATTATACAAATCAAAGATATAATAAAAACAAGTACCCTGTCCTGCATAAAAACACACATTCAACAAAAAATAATGAAAAGATCTGGCCTTATGCAGCAGCAGTCTCGGGCTTCTCCGTTTCCATAGCATCGGAATTCTCATTCGGGCTTGTAGCGTTCTCCGCCCCTTGAGAAGAAGGCTCACCGGGAGCGGGTGAAGATGGTGCATCAGGAGTAGCTGCCTTTGGTGGGGCCGGCTTTGGTTTCGACATTATCGGCCTGCACACCCTGAAATGAACCATAAAAGAAACAACATTAGAGATGGCCAAAAAATGGTCCCGGGCCAGGCCGGTCGGTCTCGATCCCGACCAAAATCCTAGGACCAATACAGGCCCGGTTTACAAAAAATTTAAATCTTTTGTGTACACAAATGTTATACATGTTTTTATAATTACGATTTTTGAAATTTAACATTGAAATACACTTTAAATAATACATTTAAGTAGATAAAATCTAGAAAAACTTTAAAAAAATGCTTGGAAAAACTTAGAAACTTGAAAATGTGTACTATAATTTATAAAAACATATTTTTTTGAAAAATCGGGCCTATATATAACCAGTCCTCGGCCGGGACTTGAAATTCCATAAAAAGTGTAACCAGTCCCGGGCCGGCCGGGCACAATTTGGCCAACTCTACCCAACACTACCCGGTAATGGATAGAGGTCAAGGTTCATAAATCACCAAAGGCGAAGAGTGTGTGTCGGTATTTGCCGTGTATAAATATTATATACTTCCTAAAGAAAATGCCCGACACACCAAAGGGTCATTGGCACAACAGTACCCTAGTAACTGGCATAGCCGAACCTCCACAGAGGTCAAAGATTCAAATCTCCCCAAAAGAATGCGTGTATGTGTGAGTCTTCGTCGTATATAAATGTCCTATAGTAGTAAAAACATCAAAAGTTTGCTTCTATATGCTGAAAACTAAGATATACCTGTCTAGTGCCTCTGCCTTTTTCCTTATATCAGATGATAGAAGAACTGGATCAGCATGCTTCGGAAGCGACTCCTGAATTTGTTTTTTCTCTCTCAACCAATTTTCTGCTTCTGAACACTCATTCAAGACCTGAAGAGGGATAGCCGATGGGTGAGAAGAGAAAAGATGAACAACGGAAATCAACACAATTTTTTTTTTTTGCAATCGTTACCTTTTGTTTCTCACTTAAGTCAATGTGTTCATACTTCGGGTCAGCAGATGCTGCAGCCTGCCTGTACCAATTAACATGAGTGGCCAGTTGATCAACAAAGGATTCTCTTTCGGAGTGCTCCTTGTAACGTTGTTCGATCGGATCACCTTGCTGCGATTGTTAAATGTGCACATTCAATATTGGAAGCAGATAAATACTTACGGAAAAAACAGATTGTAGGGAGCAAACCTTTTTGAGCTCTTCAAGTTTGGCAATATATACACCTTTAGTTTCATCTTCACCATCTTCATACAACCAATCTTCGGTTTCTTGAAGCTTGGCGATAAATGCTTCTCTGTCTGCATCTGTGACAAATTCTTGCAATTTATCATGCAACTGGAAAACAAGGGAGCTTGTCAGTCAGTATGTTCAAATACATATATAAATATTACACATTTTAGATATGTATAATTGTTACGTTTTTTAATTAATTAAATGACAATCTTACCGTTACTTTTGGTAAGTGAGAGAGAGAGAGAAGGAAATAACTAAATTACCTTGTTCCTCATGTCATAGACATAGGCTTCCACAGCATTCTTTTTGTCCTTGGTTTCTTCCATAACGCGATCCTGCAAGGCCATTTCAAATTCCTTCTCTTTTGCTTTCTGCAAATCTGCAGGTAGCACTCCCCCGTAAACCAACTCCGAAACAGGTATGTTGGACTTCTTAACCTTCTTCTTTGTTGCTTCCACCTGCACACAAAAATAGCAAAAGTTTAATGATGCACTGTGGCAAGTGATGGTGGTAAGGACCACCAAGGCAGCATTTCGACCATAATAAGACAAGTTGTTCATTAAAAGAGACCCACTTTAATCGAATGCGATGTTTAACAATTTTAACAAAACTATGGAATATTGTCAAACACATATGTATACCATCATCTAACCATCAAACACAAGAAAACCAATATTAGAAACCTCGCTAAACAAATCTAACATTCAAATAAGACTACAACTCTGTTGTTCTGTTTTCTAAATCCAAAAAATGAACGCCATTTTTTTATTTGATAAAAGATAGTCCTATTTTAGTTGATCATCTTAACTTGCATTCACAAGCAATGAATCACAAGCCATCTTTTATGGAATACCAGGACGCCTAGAACATGCCATGATAAGTATGCTTCATTCAAGCAGATAAAATTGAAGATGCATGGAACAAGCTTCTATACTAATTTATATCCCTCATTTTAAAAATAACAATTTCTAGTCCAAGACATAATGATGTCGTTATGATGAACATTCTAGCATATGCTTTGGTTAAGATAATAAGCCACATCAAAGTTGCTAAAAGAGATAAAGAGTATATAATGCACAAGTTATATTGAGTCCACATATTAAGCTAACATAGGCCAATTGAAAAGAGTGTCAGTATATCACCAGCTCTATCCCACTGCAGGTAGAGAAAACACACACGAAAGATGGTCAAATAAAAATTAAAAATTTCCCACAAACATGACAAGCGTCTAAACTAAAAACATTAGGACTTAGAAACTCAGTTTCTCCATCATCAACCTTGATGTCTGCAAATTTGTTGTGCCAACTACATAACCTCAAGCAGCTGTCAGCAGCATGTATGAACACTTTATGTGCACTCATCCTCATTTCAAGCATGAAGCAACATAAACCTACTCAATATTTACCAATAGGTTTTTCTTACCCTAGACTAGCACACATTTACGACCCGAACTCTTGCCAACATTACATATCAAATTCATAACCAATCACTTCAATTGACTGATGGATAATTAATATTATCAAAGCTTTACCATCACAGCTAATAATGATAGAGAACTTCTTGCACCCAAAGTGCCTTTTACATTTATGCAGTACAGCAGTAGAAATAGTATAGTACGTGTTTACTAACCTTAGCATCAGTCTCCATCTGGGCAGGATTGTCTCCTGTTTCTGGAGCACCATTCTCAGCCCCAGAGGCATCCTGCATATTTACATCACTTTCATTGGTTGTAGGCACATCAGCTGGAGCCTTATCCAAGTCCATCTTTGCTGGTTCTTTTGCCACTGGAACATCAATTTCCTCTTCTTCAATAAGCTGGGATGACATAAAGCAATCAGAAAAGCTTGTTACAACTTACAATTTACACATTTATGAACAACAAAGCCAAAGATATTGATCAATTTGGGATCCAATATCCAACCTGTGCAGACTCCACAGAGACAATTCCATGCAAATTCAAACGGGCCTTCACCTTGACCTTGGAACGCTCACCTTTTGTAGATTGGAAGGGACCAATCTGCACATCATTGTCGACATGAAAGTGTAAGCAACAAACATAATTCATAAAATATTTGACAGACTTCAAAATCTTTTGAATCTGTGGGAAACTTTTACCGTGTAAGTACTGATCTTTGCTGGTGCCTGCAATCCACTGACATCCGCATATTGCACATCCACAGTAAATGTGCCAGATCTGTAGAAAGTCAGAGCTTTCACGCTGGGAATTGGATTTCCCTTGGGAAAAACAATAGTGCTTTGTTGATTCTCCGTGTTTCCATTCTGGGAATCATGGGCAGAACCTTTCCATGTCATAGCAATCGGAAAAGGGAAACTCTCTTGAACCTTCAAAAACAAAATACAATCCAAATTAGGGTCTTTAATACATCACAAATCAACAACTCAAATCAAAAGTCAATCACACATCTCAAAAAAATGCATAGAGAGAAACCAGATCTTACCTGGAACTCTCTAACTTTAAAGGTAGGACTTAGAATAGCACATTCCAACGCACAACCTTTGGAGACACATTCACTTGCATTCATTGTACGCCTTGGTTCTTTCCCAAAGAATTCTGTCAAAATCTTGATTACTGCAGGTACCCTAGAACCGGAACCAACAATCTCCACAGCATAAATATCAGCAACCGTGAGTTGAGCCTCTGAAAGAGCCTTCTCCAGAGGTTTCTTTACACGTTCTAATATCGGGGTGCTAATTTGTTCAAACTCATCTCTCTTTATAAAACCTCTAACATCCTTATCGTCCATCAAGCATTCTATGTTCAAAGGTGCCTCTGGATTTGCACTGAGTACCTTCTTCAGCTTTTCACATGCAGCACGAAGCCTAATGCAAGCCCTTGCATTCTGGAAGACATCGATTTTGTACTCTGCCTTGAATTTTTCAGCAAAGTGCTGGAACAAAACCTCGTCAAAATCTCTCCCTCCCAGGCAGCGGTCATAAGAGTGAGCCAATATCTTCAGTTGGCCTTTCTTGAAGCCTGCTATGCAGACCTGCATGCTAGCATGCCCTATGTCGACAAAGGCTACATTGAGCTGCTCATTCTCAGGCAAGTCGGTTTTGTATATACCATAGGCCAGAGCAGTTGCTGTTGTTTCATGCATCAATCGCAGAGGATGCAACCCTGCAATTGTAGCTGCATCCATAACAGCCCTTCTTTGAAGATCAGTGAAATAAATAGGTATCCCGATGCAGCAGTCTACAACAGCTGCATTCAAATTCTTCTCTGCTATTGTCTTCATATTTGAAAAAACCATTCCCATTACCTGGGTTGGGGTAAATGACTTTGTTTCCCCAAGATACCGTGCATGGATCAATGGGTAACCATCAGGTCCTTCAGTCACAGAAAACGGCAGCGCCTTGAGATCCTGTTGCAGCTCAGGATCAGAAAAGAAACGACCAATCAACCGCTTAATCTGAGAAATGGTATTTTTTGGGTTCATCATACTGGTTGCGGCACCAGCTGTTCCAAGAAAACGCTGTTTTTCACCAAAACACACGAGAGCAGGAGTCTCACGCTTTGACTCATCATTGAGAACAACATCAATTCCTCTTTGCCTGGCAACTGCCACAACACAACTCTCATTCCCAAGATCAAATCCCACTACGCTCATCTTTGCTGAGTAGTACCTTGTTTACCCGATGAGGTTACTCTATCCCCCAGGAATCAACCTGAACAACATGAAATAAGTACAAGTCATGCAATTACGAAGCAAACCTAAGGCCCATATATGGTATTCCTACATGTCATCAACCATGTCATTGTTCATTTATATAGCTTTTGAAGAAATCCTGCAAAATGCTTTTGCTTGAAATCTGAAGTTTCTTTACACACAAGCATTACATGGTATAGGACTAAAAAACATTTGGTATCAAATTTGTCGCTTTTACATTATTAACTCCTGAACTATAAACCTTCCTACTTTGATCTTTCTATCAAGACGGCAAACAAACTCGTCAAGCAGGCTTTACTTCAAACCTCTTAACAGGTACTAAGCCTATGATATATACGGTTCCAAATGTGTGAAACACGAAGCTGTTTTCCTTAACAATATGCAATTATATATTCATGTCAGAATCTGAAAAAAAAAATTGTTGTTGACCCCAAATAAATATCAAACTACTTCAAATCAACATTTGTAAAACAGGAAACAAAAACTCCTTTTTAGTTCCTTCAAACTAAAGCAACGTTATTTACACAATCAATCAATCATCTAGAGACTACATTGATCCGATTCAGTCAATACTCCTAACTAACACATCAAATACAACGACAACATTCACCGATTTAGAAACAAAAAGCAGATCTTTGTTTCATACCAAAAAACCCTGCTAAATCTATACGATTTGCAAAAACCGAAATACTACATATCAAATCAAATCAATCAGAACTAATTGAACAGTATAACATAGTTAGATTGAATCTAAGAACATAATGTTAACAACAACATGTAATGAAATCCGATCTGATTGATTATAGAACAGAGATCGTACCTCAGGAGAGCGGAGATCGAGTACGGCCGCGGCGTGAGAGAGGAAAAACCTTCTGGAATTCTCGAGATAGTTTGGTAAAAAGGCTTTTGCGGTGGACTGGTACAAAGATGGGGGGCGAGAGGGAGGGAGGGGTTTGTGTAGAATTTTTCAGAAGTGGTGGTTCGTAAACTATTGTGTGTGTCCCGAAATGACCTTCTAGAAAGATCTATAGGATTTGGGCTTCTTCGATTTTTGGCCCTAATTTTAATTGGGTGCTTTTTATTAGCCCATTAAATAAATATTGCATTGGTTATAGAGCAAGGTTATATTATTTTAAAATTTTGAAACTTTTTAAAAAGTTTGCTCCAAGAGCTATGCTAAAAAAAAAATAGAATTTTAGCATTTTTATTACTCCAACAGCTATATTATTCTCTATGCTAAAATAGAGAAAAGATGATAAAGATTGTAAAAATCTCTAAATTTAGAGAAATCTCTAAAAAAAAATTCTCCTAAACTAATTATCTATACTATATTATAAAGCACGGATAAAAAACTCTTAAATACAAATTATTGGGCACAAGGTACCATCATTTTATGCAAGATTTTAAAAATCTCTTAATTTACAAGTTTCAAAGCACACAAGATACATATTACTACTGCATGCTTCTAACACCCACCAATTTGGTATGTGCAGGACATTCTTTTATGCAGACATTTTCATGTATCACTATTAATTAATATATTATATTACTATAAATTTGTTTTAATTATATTATTAAATATGTAATTTGTTATTTTTTCTATATGTCATTAAAATATATAAGATAATCATTGAATTCTAACAAAATACTTAATTTTTTTATATAAGAACATTATATTATTAAGCCTAAATTAAACAAATTTATAAAAAAAACATTATCATTTTCTCAAAACCATCCAAAATCGTACTGTAAATCAACAAAAAAACAAAAAATAAAATTAATTTCGCTGCATTAAAATCGTGATATATCTCGCTGCATTGCGCGAATACGTTTCTAGTTACCCTTAAAAAGCAAAATTTTCATCTCCTACCTTTCCATATATTGAATATTTTAATAATATAATTATATAAATTTAATATTTTAATAAGATAATTAATACTAAAGTTGCTAAAATAGCATAGTTGTTGGACTTGGATTCAAATTTTTTTAGAGATTTTGATATTTTTTACTCTATTTTAAAAAAACTTTAACATAGCTGTTAGAGATGCTCTTAAGAATTTATCTAAAATAATGAAATAAAAAATAGTGAATGAAGAAATTTCTAAATTTAGAAGAAAATAGGAAAAATATAGTGTGCCTGTTAAATATGTTCTTATTATATATGTAATTTTGCATCTGCATGACTCTGTATGGTCGATTAGAATTGTTTTATAATAAAAGAAAATTAAAAATAAAGAACCAAATCGGGATTCATTCAATATAAGTTCTTTAATAACAATTAGTATGATGATAATATTAACGATTTGATGGGTATTTATTCTTATGATCATAACACATTCAATAGATACGTAAATTGGTGATCGTGTTACATAAAACTTTAAGTTTATGCTTGAGATATAGCCTTTTATTGTTACGTTCTTTCATGAACTCCTAATCAACGCTCCCTGAATTACGATTCAATTGCTTCTAAAATTTCTTGCATTGATATGTGAAATTATTGTATGGATTTAATGAGTATGTGATTAATAAGGTAATGAAATTACGAGGTTTAACCACTTTATTATTGAATTATTAGTTAATACTATTGAATGAGCATCGATATTAGAACTTGATGGGGAAGCGTTATTCTCAAATCTTGTAACAGACTAATCAGGGACTCTCATGCTCGATCCAGTAATCTTAGTTCTTGATAGATCATTAGATCATAATACGTTGTGTTTAATTGTGTCTCCTCAATGTCACTTTGTTACCTTCGTCAAAGTCATCTAGGTGTAACGACTTTAAATTTATCTGGATAAAGTGTTGTTGCTTCACTTGTTTTATCCTCAACAACAGATGGTGTCCTCGAGTGTTTGCAACGGAGCAACATCCGACTAGAGGACGAGGGCAAGTTGAGTTACAAGGTACGTCTTTTTTTTACCATGTCCTTCAGTGTTTGCAATGGAGCAACATCCGACTAGAGGATGAGGGCAAACTGAGTTACAAGCTACGTCTTTTTTTACCATGTCCTCCAGTGTTTGCAACGGAGCAACATCCAACTAGAGGACGATGGCAAACTGAGTTACAAGCTACGTCTTTTTTACCATGTCCTCCAGTGTTTGCAACGGAGCAACATCCAACTAGAGGACAAGGGCAAATTGAGTTACAAGCTACGTCCTTTTTTTACATTCACTCCTTCAGGATGTAATCTTTAACAGACTGTTGGAAATGGTTAACGTATTTTTTTCTCTTACAAAAGGTAATAGGTATGAAAAGTTTCGATAGATAAACATATACAATGTAACGTAGTATTTAACGACAAGGAAAACATGTTCCGCTTACAAAACGTATTAATTGTGAAAGTTGTTAGGCATGTGCTAATATATCCATCGGTTACACGTATCAAATACGCAAAAATACATGTCAACAAACATATCAACTAATATTGTTTCCAACAAAATAGGAGTGAAACGATCGTTTTGTTTTCAAGAGCTTTTGGCCATGTCGCTTCAACTATGACATACTTTTCCATCCGGGTACAAGTTATAATGCATAAATTGGGTTAAATAAATACCAGTAGGGTTGTTGACAACGCTTATCAACTTTTTTGTACCATTAAATAACCAAATTTTATATGGTTGCATTGTGTACTTTGTAAGTTCTTACATTACACTTATGTTTCAGCAATGAAAATTCAGTAAGATCGTTAAAAGGATATCAAAATCCGTCAATCATGTGTTTAGGTTTTCACATACGCCATCGAAATCATTACATATTAATTAGTTCGGATTAACATTGAAATCGATAGACGACGTAAACGTTAGTTGTAAGCATTTTTTATGATGTATTGTGTTTAAAATTCTTATAATTTTAGTTGATAATAACATTCATGAAATTAATAGTGGATTAAACAAGTATCTTATAAATTCCACATAAATTGGTTTGAACAAATATAATAAAGATTGACCTTTGTACGTCAAAGTCAGGATGGCCGAGTGGTCTAAGGCGCCAGACTCAAGTTCTGGTTCTCGCAAGAGAGCGTGGGTTCAAATCCCACTTCTGACATTTTTCTTATATTTTTTAGTTGGGCTTTAATTTTCTTTTTAGGGGCCGCCTTCTCAAAAAATTTCATCTGACTTATCGAGCAAGATTTTAGTGAATTAGAACGGCATCGTATGCAACATTGTTTTTATCAGGTAAACGTTTGCTGGTAAGAGATGAGCAAACCATACCGTTTTCTAGAATTGAACCGGTACCGTACCACTACCATATATTTGGTTCCAACTACTATGAAAATTCGGTATTCAGTACCGGGAATTTCCCGAAAATACCGAAACCGAACCGAGAATTTTAAAGGTTGTGTTTTAAGCTTATTTGATTATGCAATATTTTCCTAATACTATAAAGTTTATATTTTTCCTAATCAAATTAAATCATCTCATAAACAACCAAAAACGGAAAAGGAAAATAATAAAAGAATGTCGAAGATTGTTGAACTTTTGCTTGGTTTTGAACTTTTGATTGTTTGGGATTGATTTTGAAACACATTTGAATCATTATGAATATATTTTGGTTTGCGATTGATTTTGATATAAATTTGACACATTTTTTAATTTTCGGTCCTAAGTGGTACTAATACCGATTTTCACGTCCCGGTACCGAACCGGTACATACGGTTCGATATTCGGTACGGTCCCGATCTCATCCCTACTTACAGGTAAAACTATCGGTCATTGTCATCACTCTTACAGGGTAAGATTGTCAATCTTTATCAAGTTTATCCAATAAGGTAAGGTGAGTTGGTAAGCACTTACCCATTTAGTCCATTAAAACGACATCGTATGCAACATTTTTATCCTGTAACTCTGTAAGCGTTTACCAGGTAAGACTCTCGGTTATTGTCATCACTCTTATCGGGTAAGATTCTCAATTTTTGTCATGTTCATCCAATAAAATAAAATGAGATAGTAAACACTTTTTTTTTTTTTTTTTTAAACCTCTTAATAGCTCTTAAGTCTGAATCGTTCATACCTTTTTACACACGACCTCTTAAAAAACAAATGGCACCTTACCAAGTAAGGTAAAATGAGCTAGTAAACACTTACCAAGTAAGCGTTTTGATAAACGACACCTAAAGAAAAACTAAACAGCCCCTGATAATGCTAGAGCTCAATTCGATCCCGAACACAAAATAAAGTTCGTTTAACTTAGCGAGTCGAGCCCCATAACACTAATGTACGCCTCGACTCATTCAAAAGCTCGATTAAACTTTACTAGCCGAGTCATTCGAGCATACACTTTTTCAATCCAAACATATTTATATGTTTACAAATTATATAATCAAAATATAAAAATCATTAAGCTAGAGTAAATAAACGAGTTAATCGAGCTCAAACCTCATATTAGTTTTCCCAGCTGAGCTATTCAACTCATTTACACCCCTATATTTGTCCCATCTATAATTTATGTATTAAAAGTGCCGTTAATATACAAACAAAACATGTACCTATTTGAGCAAATTGCTTTAAAATAGAACTGTTTTCAGAACATTTAAAGCGTACGGGCAACGATTTCGGCTTTCAAAATGGATTGTTAGTAACCCTTTTTACCGGGGAGCTGAGAGAAGAGTCTTTTCCCTACCGCATAAGCATTTGATAAATGGCACGTAAGAGCAATTTGATTGGTAAATAACTAAATAAGAAGTTGTAAATGTAGATGTTTGTTCCAAAACAGATAGAAGTGTCATAATAATGGGTTAATAAGATCATGAAAGTTAACAGTAAATATCAGCTGGCATAGGTCTTAATAAGTCTTGTACTCTTACATTTTCATTTTCCAAAATGTGCATTCCTGCCAATGCTTGTTCTTCCCATAATCTTGCATATTTTCGGAAGAGTCAAACACTCGTAAACTTCCGCATCAGTTAGACCCTTTTCCATACCCATCTTTGTTGTTTCTTTCGATGGTTCGACTCTTCACACTGGAATTGGCATAACAATCCCCTCTTCTCCAAAAAGCTGAAACGACATAAAGGCAATCGATCAACAAAGTCTTGTTACAATTTACACATAAGAGTTGGTTTCCGGTAAAAATAGTAGTTATCGTGAGAAAGGATCCCCACCCTTGAATCAATCCTAATTGAAAATCAATTGAAAATTACTTCTTAAGCTAATTCATGGGTTATTTCGGGACTTAATTTGAACCATTAGATCAATACTAATTAAAAGTGATCAAGGGTCCAAATCCCTTCTTACACTTATCACCTTTAATTCCTATTCTCACATAATCCTTCGTCTTACACATAATGACCAACGAAGCCAAAAATATTCATTCATTCGGGACTTGATAACCAAGTAACTAACCTGTGCAGAGTTCACAGAGACACATCCATGCAGATTCAAACCAACTTCCACTTCCACGTCGTATCGCTTACCGTTTGCTGATCCAAAAGGGCCAATCTACACATCATTGTCATCGTAAAAGCTTAAATAACAAGCATAATTAAACTTCATAACTACTATTTGACAGAAAATTAAAGATCTTTTGAATATGCGAGCAACTTTTACCGTGAAAGTACTGATCTTTGCTGGTGCCTGCAATTCACTTGCATCCGCATATTGCACATCCAAGCTAAATGTGCCAGATTTGTAGAAAATCCAAGCTTTCACACTGAGAATTGGGGTTCCCCTGGGAAAAACAATACGACTTTGTAGATCCTCCGTTCCCCCAAAATGGCAATCTTGGATAGAAGAAAAATCTTTCGATTGCAAAGCGATCGGAAACGGGAAGATCTCTTGGACCTTAAAATGAAAAACAAAAACAATCCAAATTATGGGCCTTAATTCGATACAAATCAAAACCTCATAAAAAGCTAATCACTCGGAGCCTCTTTTGTTAGCAGCTTAATGAGCTTAATGGACACACTGCTAATTCGGTCACTGATTGGTAGGGGCTTAATGATATAGAAATTGGCTTATTCAGTAAGTTTCTAGAGAAACTTTATACAAAAAACTAAGTTTTTCCAAACATGTCCCTCCCAATTAAAAAAATACGTTACTTCCATCTATGAGAAAACTCTCGCAAACAGATTAATCCACACAAACATCTTTATACATGCAGGACTTAACGGAAAACCAACCAAACAACCCTTTGTCTGAACCATTTCTCCTGTATATATATGTTGGAGCCTCCCCTTTCTCCTCAAGTGCTCTTTTTCCACCTATTCCTACATGGTATCGGAGCCAAGGCCTGCCACTCTAGCCTCTAGGGACCCGACACTCTGGCTAGCCGACAATTTGTCCATCTAGCCTCAATTGGAGGGGGCGTGTTGGAGCCCCACATCTGCTAGACTTGACCATTTCTCCTATATATATATATATATATATATATATATATATAGGGACGGGTTCAAACGAGAAGCTAACCATTTTGCGAGAAGGCGAGAAGTGTTTAATCATATATGATACACAAGCTTAATCATATATGATTAAACACATGTTATATTGGAAATACATAGACGTTTAATCATATATGATTAAACACACCCACAAGTCTTGTAATCATATATGATATCACACTTCTCGCCTTCTCGCAAAATGTTTAACTTCTCGCATGATCCTTCCTCTATATATATATACATATATATATATATATATATATATATATATATATATTGAAGCCTCCTCTTTGCTCTTTGGGAGAGTGAGCTGGGGTTTCCACGTATTCTAACACACACAACACAGTAAGGATGCATAATGAGAAACCCGGATCATACCTGGAACTCTCTAACTTTATAATTAGGACTAAGAATAGCACATTCCAACGCACAACCTCTGGAGACACTCTCACTTGCATTCATCGTACGCCTTGGTTCTTTCCCAAAGAATTCTGTCAATATCTTGATCACCCAAGAGTCCGAACCAACAACCTCCATAACATAATTATCATCAACTGTGAGTTTAGCCTCTAAAAGAGCCTTCTCCAGAGGTTTCTTCATAGGTTCTAATATGCGGGTGCTAATTTGCTCAAACTCATCTCTCTTTATAAATCCTCTAACATACTTCCTGTCAATGAAACATTCTACGTACAAAGGAGCTTATGGATTTGATCTGAGTACTTCCTTCAGCTTTTCACAAGCAGCACGAAGCATGATGCAAGCAGATGCATTCTCGAATACATCAATCTCGTAATCGGCCTTGAATTGTCCAGCAAAATGATCGAACAAAAGCTCATCAAAAAGCTCATCAAAGTCTCTCTCTCCCAGAGATCGGTCAAAAGAATGAGCCAATATCTTCATTTCACCTTTCTTGAAGCATGCTATACAAACCTGCATACTACATTTCCCAATGTCAAAAAACACTACATTAAGCTGCTTATTCTCACACATCAGTTTTGTATAATCCATAAGCAAGAGCAGTTGCTGTTGTTTCATGCATCAATCGCAGAGGATTCAGCCCTGCAATTGCAGCTGCATCCATAACAGCCCTTCTTTGAAGATCAGTGAAATAAACAGGTATCCCAATGCAGCAGTCAACAACATTTGCATTCAAATTCTTCTCCGCTAGCTTCTTCATATTTGAAAAGACCATTCCCATTACCTGAATTGGGGTAAATGACTTTGGTTCCCCATGATAGCATCCATGAATCAATGGGAAACCATCAGGTCCATCTGTTACAGAAAAGGGAAACGTCTTGAGATCCTGTTGCAGGTCGGGATCAGAGAAAGGACGACCTACCAACCGCATGATCTGCGGTATAGAATTTTTAGGGTTCGTCATACTGGTTGCAGCACCGGCTATTCCAAGGAAACGTTGTTCTTCCTCAAAACACACGATTCCGGTCTGCTTGGCAACTGCCACAACACACCTCTCGCTCCTAATATCAAATCCGACTGCGCTCATTTTTGCTTGAGTAGTGCCTTGTTTACTCGATGAAGTTACTCTATCCCGCAGGAATGTTCATGAACAAAAACCAAATCAATCATAACTGATTAAACAGTACAACATACTTCGACTGAATTGAACAAAAACCAAATCAATCGTAACTGATTGAACAGTATAACATACTTCGCTTGAATTGAACAAAAACCAAATCGATCATGGTAACAACATGAAATGAAATTCGATCTGATAAATTATAGAACTGAAATCGTACCTCGGGAGGACAGAAATCGAGCACGGCCGCGGCGTGAGAGGAGAAAAACCTTCTGCAATTCTCCGAATACTTTGGTGAATCGTTTTGAGTTCGAGTGGTGAAAAGATGGTGGAGGGAAGAGGAAGCGGTGTGTTTCAAAAAAGAAAATCAGTATTTGGGATTGCCTATTTAAAACAACTTATTTTTATCATGAGAAGTGTTTATCAATTATTGCGGTGTTAAATCGAAGTTTTTAAACTTTATTGTGATACCAAAACGTAATAAGTTAATAAGTTGTTATTTAAAGATGTTTGTAATTGCTTATACATATAAAATAACCAAAAAAATAATAAGCACTTTTCAAATAAGTTGATAAGTTATAATAAAATGACTTATCAAAAATAGTTTTTCAACGGTTTGACACCGCTATAAGCTCTTTTCATTTTTCTCTATCCAAACACTTAAAAATGCTTATCTCTGATGTCAAATCGCAATAAGCTAAAAAACAATTCAAATAAGCAATCCCAAACACCAAGAGGTTTTGTTTACTGGTCATGTTACGTGTCCTAAACACTTTATAGAGTAAACTACGTTTTTGGTCCATGTAGTTTACATGATTTTTTGAAAGTGCTCCCTATATTTCAATAATTATAATTATAGTACCTATTGTTTACATAATCTTTTCTTACAAAATCATTTGAGCCACAGTAGGAACAACTAATTTTCTTTTGTGCTAACCTGATCAATTGATGGATTGTGTAAACCAGATCAGGTTTGCCAAAAGTTTTACCTTTTGTAGCATAGTTCCATTTAGCATTTGATGTATGCACAAATGATTCTTCTTTCTTCTTCTCCTCTGAGGATCCTTTAACTCTCCAGATCCAGTTTCCTCTTTCTTTCTCATCATGCCTTATCCAGAAGTTTTGCTTTTGAGACTTGTTCTTCTTTAAGTTACCTGAACCATCAACATTTTTGTCATAGAAAATGTTAGAAGGACGAATTTGATCAGTAGATTTAGAAGTAAGACTATCATCTGAATCACAAAAAGGATTATAAAAAACATTTGAAGCATGTGAACTTGAAATCTTTTTGAGTGAGCAATCTGAATCTGTTTGATCATCTTTCGGTGATTGAGCTATTGATGCTGGCGTCTTGTGCTCAGTCAGCTTCACCTTGAATACGATCTCTTCAAGTTCCTTTATATTTGAAGACAAAGCGTTTCTTTCCTTTTCAATCAGATCAAACTTCTTATGCAACTCAGATTTTGCATTCTTCTCCTTCATGATGTTTGTTGACAATTCAGATAGCTTTCCTGTCAGCTTAGCTATCTTGGTTTCAAATATTTTCTTTTCTTCAGAAAAGTCTGTATTTATATCTTTCAGCTCAACTTTCTTCTTTTCATTCTCAGCCTTTTCTCTCTCTAGAATGATAACCTTCTCAAAGTCTGAAACTTGTTGAGAAAGCTTAACACATCTGAGCTCTAATGATTTCTTTTCTTCAAAGGCTTTTCTGGAGAAATCAGAGAATTTCTTGGCAAATTATTTTCTCTCTTTCTCAATCTTCAACATCTCATCTTGCGCTATTGTATTGTCTCTGTCTTGGATTGCCTTTTCTTTCAGCTTTTCAATCTCAACCTTAAGACTAAGAACTTTATATTTAAACTTATCTCTGTCCGCACAGAGTTGAGAATTTATCTGTCTTAGTCTTGTACTAGTATCCTTTGCAACACTTGTACTTCTTCTAAGATCCTCAAGTTCTCTTTGCATTGCATCCTTTTTAGACCATGTAGAGCTTGACTCAGATCTTTTCAACTTTACTTGAAGATCGAATATCTCTTTTTCTTTAGACTCAATTATTCCTGCAAAGTCAATTAAAGAATCAGAATCTTTTGAATTTTCTTTTAAAGCATTGATCTGAATAAGAAGAGATGAGTTCTGAATCTGTAAAGCCTTGTTCTCAGCTTTGAGCATTTTGTCCTCTTTGTCATACTCATCAATCATGCGAGATGATGTTGATAACTGTCCAGCAAGATATTTAGCCTTTGCTTTTACTTCTGAAAGAGTCATGTTGTTAAAATCATGGCTATAACCTTCAGACATATTTAGCTGATTCGACATCCTGGCTGTATGGTTAGTAATCAAACTTTTCTGTATCAACACAATCAACTAGAAGAGATCGTTAGAATCAAAATGAAAACCACACTCAAAAATTTTCAGAAAAATAAATTCCCGAAAATAATTAAATACAGTCCTTTCAATCAGTATAAAGCTTCAAATAATACTAAACAAAAAGAAAATGTTGATCTCGAACAGAACTTTGTCCCCCTTCGCAGACTTAGCACGGGGGTCCCGCTACCCGGTTAGCGGGTGGGGTCAAGGGGCAACGCCCTTGCGGGGGTATGGAGGCAGCGCCCCTAGAGAAAAAATTTTGACATTTAGATGCCCTATTACAGTTTGCAAAAATCGACCGGGGATGTGCTTCGACCGGTATTGAGTCGACCGGAGACTTGTAAAGACCGGTAGAGAGTTCGACCGGGAACTTGTAAAGACCGGTAGAGAGTTCGACCGGGACCTTGTAAAGACCGGTATTACGTTCGACCGGGAAGATGCTTCGACCGGTATTATGTTCGATCGGACACTTGCTTAGACCGGGAAGAATTAGACCGATATAGTGTTCGACCGGGATTGTGCTTTGACCGATACAAAGGAATGGACCGATAAGATATTCAACCGATATTTAATTAGACCGATAGACTCTGTTCGACCGATATAATGCTATGACCGGTAAGACTAAGGACCGATAGGAATGCTTAGACCGATAGAATGTTCGACCGGTATGTTCTTAAGCAGCCCAGAAGACGATGAACAGACGCAATGATCAACCCAGAAAATCAGTACATACTCACAATTAGATGCAAAAATCAGTCCTTTGTACTCAGAAACATGAACCAATCAGAATACAATCAAACTCGGATATCAATTTCAACTTTTAAGCATTCGATTTGATAAGCATAGTAATGACCGATAGATAACTTATGTCGAACCCAGAAAACTCAAAATCACACAATTCAGTCACTTTGTTAATTCTCAATGCACTTAATCAATCAGATGGCATTTAGAAGCATAAACCTCAACTAATCAGATCAACTTTAAGCATAAAAGCACATAGATTCACGAAATCAGATGATCAAAAAAAAATTCGATGAACAGTAACTATCGATGAACAATAACTTTCGTGAATAGTAAAATCAAAAAAAAATTTGATCCTTTTGGCTTTGATACCAATTGTTATCCCAGTTTAATCTAGTTGATTAACAATCACATAACACAATAATAATCAAGAGATAATAAGATCAAGAATAACATACTAATCCCTTGAATAAACATTTAAATCTTGTGTGTTCTTGATACCCTTGAATACACAGAAAACGGATACCTCTCTCTAAACAATAATTATGATAATGATAATAATGAGAGGATTCGTCAAGGTTAACCCTAAATCTAAACTAAACAAAACTTTAAATACCTTGGCCATATGGGCTTTAACCTTAATAGGCTTTAGGCCCATTTACAAATAACTATTAACATATTACAGTTTAAACCCTGAACTATAAATATCAAACAAATAGAGTTTAGACCCTCTAATTTAACTTTAATCTTGAATACAATTATGATCCAACATCTTGCTCTCTATCCTAATTTACTGCATTTATATAATTTTCTGCATCCATTAGATTAGGTTAGATTAATTTCATGCACATGTTTGTTTATTAGTTTTATGTTTATTCCTAGTTTTCGTTAACGTTGATTGTTAATAGATTGCATCATATGTAGTATAGTCTAGGTTTCTTTTATCTTTAGTTTTGTTAGAGTTTAAATAAATAGTTTATTGCTTGGTCCCGAGTCAGTTTTCGTTTTATTGGGTAATCGTCTCTTAGGATTGAGGTTTTGGTATTGACCAATTGTTCTTAAAACGAATGTTGGGTTTTAACCCATTTTGATTCTAATGGAAGTTGGAGTTAATTTAATTGGGTTTTAACAAAGCATTTAGTCAATTCGATTGGTTTTTGACGAGACGAAAGTTTAGTCTTTTACTTGGGTTAAATTGGTCAATGACAACGGCTCTAACATGCAAATAGTTAGGAACGTTGATTGGGAAAAATTATTTGTTTTAAACCTTAATGTTTCTTTCCTATGTACATATATTGCGAGAGTAAATATGTGTCTTGGTTTAGAAAAGCTTTTCCACCTCGAAAGAGGGTTAAAGTAATTTTGCAAAACGAATTCTCACCATTACCAAAAATCCTAGGTTGACGTTACCCAGTACCCCTTTAGTTGTAGTTGTCTTTTATTTTCCTCTTTTTATCTTTCTTTCCTTTATTCTCTTTTATTTTATGTCACTTAGTTTAATCCTCAAATCGAATTATCTGATTCGCATAGCTAGACATGATTATTAAGTGATTAGTGTTTAGACCGTCACCTCCATGTGATCGACCCGTATGCTACAGAACCCGTACGCTTGCGGTATAAATTTAAAACACATCAGGATACATTGTGCAGTTGCCAGTTAGTGGGGGATGGCCCCCCATTAAATGGAAAAAAAGCTTTTCTTAGGTAAAAATATGTGTTTTTTTTAACTTTATACCTTCAGTCCCTCCAGTAATTTTTTGTCTAGGACCCCATCAACCAATAAAAATGCATCGAAACCAACCAAAAAACATTCTCGAAATCAACTAAAAAACCCGAAAAAGTCTCTCAAAAACGACAAAAAAAGCTTAAAAATCCCTTGAAATCAACCAAAAAAGAACTTTAAAAATTCCTCGAAAACGGTGGATATAGGCTAAAATGCATTGGACAACTTTACAGGCATTTAATCTATCTTAAAATGTGCCCCCACCAGGAAAAAATCCCGGATCCGCCAAATATCATGACTCCACGACATTTATGTTCACCCGAAGATTAATCGGTGCGTTTAAGCTGACGGGTTACCCTCTATTACCCACAAAAATTAAAATTCTTTTGAATTTGTAAACAACTGTTACCTTGTAAGTACTTATCTTTGGTGATGCATCTAAATCACTGGCATCCGCATATTGCACGTCTACAGTAAATGTGTCAGCTCTATAGAAAGTGAGAGCTTTCACACTGGGAATTGGATTTCCTTGGGGGAAGACAATGGACCTTTGTATATTCTCTGTTTTCCCATTATGGGAATCTTGGGCAAGACCTTTCCATTGGAAAGCAATCGGAAAAGGAAAGCTCTCTTGGAGCTTAAAAAACAAAAATACAACCCAAGTTAGGGTCTTTAATACCCTTACAAATCAACAAATCTAATCAAAAGTTAGGGGTTGTTTACCAAAATGCTTATCGGGTGTCACTTACTTTACCAGGTAAGTATGGTAAAAACCGAAATAAGTGAAGGAGAATACTCTTACCCGACAAGAGTTCACCAGATAAAAAAACTCTTAACAACAATCCATTTTGATTACTGAGAATGTTAGCATATAAGATAAGTGAGAGGCGATAAGCATTTGGTAAACATCCCCTTAATGAGAAATCACAAAAAATATGCATAAAGAGAAACCTGGATCATACCTGGAACTTTCTAACTTCAAATTTACGACTAAGAATAGAACATTCAAATGCACAACCTTCGGAGACACACTCACTTGCATTCATTGTACGCCTTGGTTCTTTCCCAAAGAATTCAGTTAAAATCTTGATCACGGTAGACACCCTATAATCTGAACCAACAACTTCCACATCATAAATATCATCAACTGTGAGTTGAGCTTCTAAAAGAGCCTTTTCCAGAAGTTTCTTTATACGTTCTAATATATGGGTTCTAATTTGTTCAAACTCATCTCTCTGTATAAAGCCTCTAACATACTTCTCATCAATCAAACATTCAACGTACAAAGAAGCTTCAGGATTTGATCTGAGTACTTGCTTCAGCTTTTCGCAAGCAGCATGAAGCTCGATCGAAGCACTTGCATTATGGAACACATCAATCTTGTGTTGGATTAATCGGTATGGTTTACGGGTTAGCGGGTTACGGTTCGGTAGTTTTCGGGTCAGTTTTAGTTTGCATGGACTTGGTCTTTAGTTGACCAAGTTTAGTGGGGAATAATGGGTAGTGGGTAGCTTTTATTTAGGAGTTCATGGGGTCTCTAATTTTTAGTTTTTGCTTTAAATAGGAGTAAATGGTTTTTCCTTTGTGGCAATATGTAACAAATAGCAGTTAGTTTACTGCATCAAAAATGAAATTGCTCAGTACGTAATTCATCTTTCTCTCTTCTCCAAGTTGGTTTTCCTCTTTTACTGTGTGTGAGTTCTTTTGAAGGTTTTTGATTTCCAACATCTTGTAATCGACCTTCAATATTTTAGCAAAGTGATGGAACAAAACCTCATCAAAATCTCTACCTCCCAGGCATCGGTCAAAAGAATGAGCCAATATCTTCATTTCGCCTTTCTTGAAGCCTGCTATACAAACCTGCATATTAAATTTCCCAATGTCGACAAATGCTACATTAATCTGCTTATTCTCACACAGACCGGTTTTGTATAATCCATAAGCCAGAACAGTTGCTGTTGTTTCATGCATCAATCGCAGAGGATTCAACCCTGCAATTGCAGCTACATCCATAACAACCCTTCTTTGAAGATCAGTGAAATAAACAGGTATCCTAATGCAGCAATCAACAACAGTTTCATTCAATTTCTTCTCCGCTAGTGTCTTCATATTCGAAAAGACCAATCCTATTACCTGAATTGGGGTAAATGACTTTGTTTCCCCACCATAGAGTGCATGAATCAATGGGAAACCATCAGGTCCTTCTGTCACAGGAAAGGGCAACGCCTTGAGATCTTGTTGCAGGTCACGATCAGAGAAAGGACGACCTATCAACCGCATGATCTGCGGTATAGAATTTTTAGGGTTCGTCATACTGGTTGTAGCACCAGCAATTCCAAGGAAACGTTGTTCTTCCTCAAAACACACAGTTACGGTGTGTTTGGAAACTTCCACAACACACCTCTCGTTCCTAATATCAATTCCGATTGCGCTCATTTTTTCTGGAGTAGTAGTTGTTTACTCGATTAAGTTACCCTATCCTGCGGGAATGTTCATGAACAAAAACCAAATCAATCATAAACAGTACAACATACTTAGACTGAATTGAACAAAAACCAAATCAATCGTAACTGAATAAACAATATAACATACTTCGATTGAAATGAACAAAAAACCAAATCGATCATGGTAACAACATGAAATGAAATTCGATCTGATAAATTATAGAACGGACATCGTACCTCGGGAAGACAAAAATCGAGTACGGCCGCGGCGTGAGAGGAGAAAAACATTCTGCAGTTCTCCAAACTCCTTTGATGAATCCTTTTAAGTTCGAGTGGTGAAAAGATGGTAGAGGGAAGAGGAAGCGGTTTGTTTGATAAAAGATATTCAGAATCTTATTTACTGGTCATGTTACGTGTCCCAAACTCTTTATAGAGTAAACTACAATTTTAGTACTTGTGGTTTACTTGAATCTTCGAAAGTGGTCCCTACACTTCAATAACTACAATTATCGTATCTATTGTTTACGCTTTGCTTTGAAAATCGTCCCTCTATGCTAACTCCGTGGAAAAAAAAAACTCGGTTAAGTGGGTGCTAATTTCCGTCTTTTTATATTTTTTTTCTTGATTTGTACTTTACTTGTTTTGTCATTCTCTTTGTCTTCTCTATAAACCCACCCTACCCATTTCTCTCTCTCCTAACACTCGTGACCATCTTCAACCTCCAACGACCAAGAACACTCTGCCACCCCACCACCGACGACCACGACCACCGTAACCAACCCTTGTGAGTGTCGTGAACCCCCTCTGTACCACGCCTTTAGCCGCCACCCCTGCAACACCACTATCTCATTATATCCCTCGTCCCTACTAACCTTCCACACACACACACACAACCCCTATCCACTACCCTACAAACCAACACAAGCACAGGAAAACAATTCCATCCGCCCCCATCTCCTTCATGGGCTATGTTGGGGATGGGGTTACAGATATCGATGGGTAGAGAGGGAGAGGAGTGATCGACTTGGATAGAATGTGAGATCGCGTGCGAGCTCGCTTTCCTTAAGTGATATTTCAACCCTATTCTGCCTGGGTATCACGAAATTCACTCAAGTATAATCTCAAATTCACCGGTATCGTTTTAGGCAGAAAACGATCCTATTTAAACACATAGAGAAATGTAACCGATGCTATAGTATTTATGATAATAATCACCCATTTAATGGTATTGATTGTTAATTGGTCAAATGGTGTAGGTTATAAATCAATTTGGGAGTTACAAAAGGGTTGATTGGGGGTTACAAACCGCACCTGCAACAGTGCATCACGCGGGTAGCCGTGCGGGTTAACCAGCGGCACAACCCGTGTGATCCTCTATTCGTCCCGAAACCAGTGCACCACGCGGGTAGCCGCGCGGGTTAAACCCGCGGCACAACTCGCGTGAGCCACTGTCTCCCACATGAAACATTGCACCACGCGGGTAGCCGCGCGGGTTAACCCGTGGCACAAACCGCGTGAGCCTCTGTTTTGTCCCACGCACACCAAATGACAGACCAACAATCCCGGGTCATAGTTAGCTTACACGAGTGTGCACTCCACACCTCCTAACTCGTGTTGTAACTTATCTACAAACCCCATTATTATCTTGTGAATCCAATTACACAAAATGACCGATGATTTCACTAAAATCACCAACATTCCTCCCCCATTTTAGTGCAATCCTTGATTCACAAACAAAACAAAACCAATATAGCAAACAAACTCATGCATAAATGAAAATATGTAAAAGATTGAATTTCCATCTTAGTACATTACACATTTCAAATACTCAAGAATCCGGGTGTCCTATGGATTGAACCCTTCAACCCATTTGAGTACCAGAAAATAACATACACATGAATTTAAAAGATTCTCTAAAGTTTAAACTTGACACTATATAGGCCATGTGTCCTTATCCATTCGTGAGTGCATTAAAGCTAAGTCTAAGCTTCTTGAAGCGGCCACACTTCACACTCATATAGGTAGTTATGTAACACCCCAGATTTCTGTTATGTAATCTTGTTACTCTTGTGTTTAAGAGTTGTCGTTAGCACCGCGTTTGGTTTGGAGTTTGAGGTTGGATTTTGGTGGTTTTGAGCAAAACACAGTGAACTGCGCGAGTTACTTGAAAGAATGTTTGGTGGACTTGAGGTCGCGGCACAACCCGCGAAACCCTCTGTATGGGTTTGGTTTCTGCAAGCGGGCGAGTTATGCCGCGACTTGAGGTCGCGACATAACCCGCGAAAGACCCTGGCCGACTTAGGCAAGTTTCAGCTTGAAATATCTCATTTGTGGAATCTCAAATATCTCAATCTCTTTTCTCTCTCTTCTTTTCTTTGGTTTTGTTTGGTTCATTAGACCTCGTAAGTTGCTAGTATTAAGTGCATCTAGCAAGGGTTCGGTATAGAAAGCTTCGTCTTCTCTCGGTGGTCGATATCTGGTTTTTCGGGTTTTCGTCTAAAACCTATTTGGTGAGTTCCTACTACCTTTTATAAACTTTATACATGTCAAAAGTTACATTTTGAACTCCTATATATCTCCATGGTCTTGGATCTACTTTTTCTACATTTTGACATAACTTGAGTTTTGGGAGATTTTAGGGTTCCCGATCATTTTCGACTAAAATGATGAGTTACATCTTATTTGAAGTAAAATGATGTTTTACTTACACATTTATATGGGTTACTTGTAAGAATGTTTATAAGTTCATTTTGATGATTTTCATTCTTACCAGAAGTTAAACTTGAAAATACATTTTGTTTATAAATGTTATTTTATACCATATGACTATATATGGTTGGTCACATATGTTGTTGTGACGAGTCTGCACCATTACTAGTGGATCCCTAGGTATTGAGTCGACTTATATTTGGGATGTATTTTCCCCTCTTTGTAGCTACGGATGTATATGATCCTCGGGGGCCATTTAGTACGGTTATGCGAGACCGATTACTAGCCATGGATCATATTTTCCCTCATATGTAGCTATGGATGCCTATGATCCTCGGGGGTCATTTGGTACGGTTATGTGAGACCGGTTACTAGCCATGGGTCATAGTGTAGTCCTAGCAAACGAGTTTTGACTTGGTTTCCTCGGGGGCCCACCCTCACATCGTAGTACGGACCTTTGTAGTTCGTGGTCATGGATTCCAAGTGTTTCGACTCTTAACTCGGATTGTGGCCTACTTTGTGTTACGCTACAATCCTTGGTAAAACTGGTTATCTTTGTCATCGTGTGATGAGTTTACATTGAAAAGGCCCGGTTGTGGCAAATGTTTCGTTTGAAAATTAAACCCTATTGAAAAGATTTCCTTATGATACAATTGTTTATATCTCATAAAATTTATAAACTGTATGTTCTCACTAGGCTTTAAGCCTAACACTTTTTTCTCAAATGATGTGTATAACAGGTTCCCATTAGCGGTGGGTTGCCAAGGGCTTGGGTGACGAGCTTGGTCTCGGGGATTTTTGAGATGACTAGTATTGATGTTAGGCAATTGTTTAAGTCCCATTCTTTTGGCGATATTGGATTAACAACTGATGTAATCTAGATAGGTTATGTTTAGAGTAGTTTGTTGTTGAATTCCATATTTGTATTCAGGTTTTGTAAAGGTTTAGTACATTTCCCCTTTTTGGGAGGTTTATACCAAGTGATGTTGTCTATTTGTCCAGTTTCCGCGTTTTAAATTCACTCTGGAATTTAGGGTGTTACAAGTTACTTTCATCATGCACCTGCACATGCACTTTTACAAAAGAACGATTACCTCCTCGCTTGCAGTACCGAGCACATACCTTGGGATGATCATCTTGTGCTTCAATCTCTTAGAGTGAGCTTTCCCATTGAATTCAACTTCTAACGTTGTATTAGAAGGGAATTGGGTATCTCACTGTTAGAGATTCAAATGGACTTTAAACCCATCCCGATCACCGACTTGTGAACCAAGTCCCTAGCTAACCCCTTCGTCAAGTGGTCCGCTAGATTTTGTTGCGACCGAACAAATTCAACCGAAATCACCCCATTCGTGATTAGCTCACGAATCATGCTATGTCTAACGCCTAAGTGTCTAGACTTGCCATTATATACTTGACTATAAGCTTTAGCCAAAGTAGCCGCACTATCACAACGGATAGAAATGGGTGATATTGGTTTCGGCCATAACGGAATTTCGTGGACTAAATTCCTTAGCCACTCCGCCTCTTTACCGGCAGCGGCTAATGCCACAAATTCCGACTCCATATTCGAACTCGTGATGCAAGTTTGCTTCTTGGAAGCCCATGAGATGGCACCTCCCCCAAGTAAGTATACCCAACCACTCGTAGAAGAGTGATCTTCTAAGTTGGTAATCCAACTTGCATCCGAATATCCCTCTAAAACCGAAGGAAACCCGACATATGACAAATCATAATCAATGGTTTTCTTCAAGTATTTAAATACTCGTCTTATCGCTTGCCAATGATGTATACTAGGATTATTAGTATACCTACTCAACTTGCCTATGGCAAATGCGATATCCGGCCTAGTGCTTGTCATGACATACATCAAGCATCCAATAGCCTTTGAGTACTCGAGTTGTGACACCGCTTCACCCGAATTGGGCATAAGCTACACACTAGGATCAAATGGAGTACTCACCGGAGAACAATCAAAGCAATTAAATTTCTTTAATACTTTCTCAATGTAATGAGATTGCGTAATTGCAATCCCTTTGTTCTCACACTTGATCCTTATTCCAAAGATCACCTATGCTTCTCACATATCTTTCATGGAGAATTTTGATGACAAAAACTACTTGGTTTTATCAACTTGATTTTGGTCGGTGCCAAAGATCAACATGTCATCAACATATAAGCAAATTATTACTCCGTTACCGGATGTGTCAAATTTGCTATATACACACTTATCCGCTTGGTTTAACATAAAACCATTGGACAAGATAACCTCATCAAATTTTTGATGCCATGGTTTGGGTGCTTGTTTAAGCCCATACAATGATTTTACAAGTTTACTGTAACACCCGTAAATTCCTGTCGGTGAAAGCCAACCCTTTTGAGAAATTCTTGTTTCTTATCGTAGAATTTCATCCCTTATATCTTACCTATTAAGCCTTATCGCGTCATGAGTGGAGAGTTAAGTGTACGCTCGGTTATGAGTATATTGTGCCCAAGAGGGGCAACAATGTTAGTATCGGTGTAAGGGACGTGTTGGTGGTGCTAGCAACGGGTTAAGGTCAATCTTCCTGCGGGCAAGATTTCATGGGAACCTAGATTTCGAGGACGAAATCATTCTAAGGTTGGGAGGATTGTAACACCCGTAAATTCCTGTCGGTGAAAGCCAACCCTTTTGAGAAATTCTTGTTTCTTATCGTAGAATTTCATCCCTTATATCTTACCTATTAAGCCTTATCACGTCATGAGTGGTCTGTGCGGAAAATGGGAAGAAACGAGCCTCGGTACACTCTGGGCGATAGTGCCCTGGGCACAATCGCCGGGCACAATCGCCAGCGGGGGTGTGCCCGCGGTACGTTTTGGGCGATAGTGCCCTGGCACAATCGCCGAGCACAATCGCGGTCGGCCCCAGGGTCTTTTAAGAGTCGCGATTCTCAACCATTTCCCTCACTCTCACTTCTATCTTCTTCCCTTTTCTCTCCCAAACACCAAAACCGAACCCTAACCTATTTTGGGGTTTTTTCCCTCCCCAAACCACATGATTCTTAATCATATAGCTAGTTGGGAGCTTAAACCACAAAACCTTCATCTTCCCCAAAGTTCGTGTTTGGGAGTTTGGGTTGAAGGATTGTTATGGGTGTCCTCGGAAGGTCTCATCGTCTCTAAGTGGTAAGCTTTCTTGATTTTAAAGGTTGAAATACTCCATTGTTGATCTCTTAGTGTTTGGTATACCAAATCTCGGATTTGGTGGTTTTGGAGAAATTAGGGTTTTGGATATTATTTGGGATTGTGATTTATAATGTTTGGAGAATGTTCCTTATAGTTGATTTATTGGTTGAAATGTTCGGATCTAGGTTTTGGAAGATTTCGGTTTGAGGATTCAAATGGCCGTCAAAAGAGCTCGTGGGGTAAAATCTAGATTTAGCCTAAATCTAGCAAGGTGAGTTCAAGTTGATTTGTGAAAACGGTGTACATGCCAAAATGTCCATTTTAAGTGTTTATGGTTTTACATGAAATTATCAAATGTTGGGTTATTTGTTAATCTTTGATTTGTTGAAGTATTTAACTTTATAAACTTTGTATAACACTACCATTGGGACTTTTGGGCATTTAATTTATGTGTCACAAATGAATGTGTTTTGAGGTCTTATTGCATGAATGGATCTTTGGTCAAGGAAATACGCTTTTAAATGTTTGTCGGGTTTTATGCATCATCATGAAATGGAGTGTTTTATAAAGTATCACTTGCATTTTTATGTGAAGTACTTGAAAAAGTATTTATAGTCTCATTTTATGGTTTTCATTCTTATCAGCAGTCAAAATTGGGAAAATGCATGTCATTTGTGTTACGAGGCATTTTGGAAAAATATAAGAGCATAAGTTCATTTGGGAAAATGGGTGCCTCGACTAATGTCGAGTTTTGAACTAATCTTACTTTTAGTCGTTGTGTTTGCATATCCGTTGGTCGAGTGCGTTTTATTGTATTTTATTTCATTTACCAATGAGTCTATGGGTTGCTAAGTCAGCAGCTCGGTATTTTTATTTTAATTGGGTTTTAGGACAATTGTCCAGTTTTGGTAGCTCGACTTCGAGCCTTGTTGGGCCTTATGCGTATTATTTGGATTATTTGATGCATTTGGGAGTCATGACCCCGTATTTGGTTCATTATTGTTCCGGCGTTGGGACGATTAGTTTTCCACGTCGAGGCACGTTAAGGTATCGGATTGAGATGTAAGTCCTTCGTGCTGCACGTTAAGGTACCATATTGAGGTATAAGTCATTCGTGCTCAAGTATTACGATATTGGATGAGGAGCTCGACATAGGAACCCGACGGGGTTGAACTCGAGTTTCCGTGGGTGTACGTTTAAAGCTACTGAGCCTGACATCCCTTGCGTGTACTTTTGTTTATATGACTAGTCATAACAACATAAAATGGACTTACTTTGTGGACCGTCACATTTTATGGAATCAGGAATCCCCCATCACCGAAAGGTGTTGTTCTTGGGTATTGAGTTTTATTATCCAAGTTTTCGGTGACGTTTTGTATATTTGGGTTTTACCCTTGATTTATGGGTTGAGTATTATGCCCCACCCGTGTTTTTGGGTGTTTTGGGATATAAGGTTTTACCGTATCTTCATAAATGGAGAGTTCAATTTATATTTACGCTTTGAGTGAGTTGTGGGTTAAAGCTAATTTATGAATGAGCGGTTTACATTAATATCATCATCTTTGTAGTGGTTTGGTTTGGAAAATGTTCAAATTGGTGTTCTTTGTCTAAAATGCATATTATTGGAAAACGAGTCGTTTGCATAATCAAAGCATACCTTTTGAAATATTATGAATTAAACTGCATTATCTATTTTCACAAACATCTTCATTCATATGGAAAACTCTTGAACTCACTAGGCGTTAAGCCTAACCTTTTTATTTGTCGGCATGTGCATCATGTTTCAAGGTTGGGAGTTGGTTCTAGCTGTCCTATGAAGAGTAGAGCCTTAGCTAGATCTGAAAGTAAGTATTCGACAAAGACTTCCGCTTTATGGAGATAGTGACTATGCATGGGGATTAGTAGCACCCGTACCTATCATGGTCTTTTGTATAGAATGAATATTTGTATTGAGGTTAAAACTTGAATTGTGGTTGTAGATGATTCTTTTATTGGTGTATTTAGAAAAATTTTAAATTAGTTGCTATTTCAGGTTTGAAGGGTGTTACAAGTTGGTATCAGAGCTTAAGTTTGAGAGAATTAGGTATTGATTGTAGGATGCCTAGACTCAAACTAGCGTTTTTATAAGTGATTGTAAGTGAAGTTGCACATTAGGAACCTTAAGATAAGATATTATGGAGTTGATCGAGTCACTAGAAATGGGAAATTGTCAAGGATCGCAAGGATGATCATGTATGGTACGTTCATAATGGCACCTGGCCAGTGTTATGGTGAACCTACATGTCACATGTGTATACTTGAGATACCTTAGTATGATGACCGTTGGGGTAGTGAGAAAGTTTCTAAGCGAGTAATCTAAGGAAAGACTGATGTCAATAACGATGTGACGTTGAAGTGATAGTTAAATACGTTGAATGCATTAAGTCGGTCATATTGAGTAAGAATTATTGGTTGGATTAGAACTATAAGTTCGTTAGACCAATTTTATTTCAAGGAGAAGTTGTAAGTTCACCCAATTAGTGGGTTCGTGACTCTAAGATGTTGATGTATCCGGATGACAATAGTATGTCGGGAAAATGGAGAAGTGTAGTCCTGAGATGCTGAGTGCCGACCAAATTCATGCACGAAATTTATTTCTAAAATAAGCTTGCATCAATTGTTTCTCATGTATTCGAAGCATAAAGTGTGTTATACTTTGAAGTTTTGGAAAAACAGTTTAGCACTCATCGGATTTTAAACTGTGAGCTTAATCTTGCATGAAATAGTTTTGTTGCACGTGGTTACAGTTTATATTGAAAATCTCTCCGTCCCTGTTTTGTGTTTAACGCTATCTTTGGACATCTTAAGGTCCGTATTTTAATACCACATGTGGTATTGGGTAAGCGACTGTGGAATTTTAACCTTGACATTGGATCTCCTCCACGTATGTTAAGGTTTTAAAGGAAGAGTTGTCCCGCTGTTCTCGAGTCGGGTTTTTCTATGAAATCTTAGTTTGTATGAGTCGTGTTTAATTTTATGGGGTATAGTTTTGCGATCTTTTTGGGTTCGTAAGTGTACTTTGAGATGTGTGAGTTTTAACTTTATGTCGTATAATTTCCGAGCTTTTGAGTGTCGTATCTCATGAGAGTTTTGTTGAAAATGGTCACTTTATCTTACGTGGTGGTTTTAAATTTTTTTTTAACCTTTTTAGACTTATAGTCGTTTTACGCTTTTGTGTTGGGAAACAGAGATTTTGTCACCGCTTGTTTTTACCGTCATTGAGTTTATGAAAGTCTAGTTGGGTTAATGGCATTCCATTTTATGACCATTCGAACCGCGTAATAAAAGGGAATTTTTGAGAACGTGTAGGCTTGCATTATTGTATGCGTTAATTTACGAGTTTTGGTTAATACTTTGTCTCATGCGAGTCTTGCATCTACATTTTTGCAACCGTAAGAGGCACCTTGAAAATCTTAATATCGCATGATTGCATCTTGAGTTTTACACGGGTATATGTGCATACTTTTGGGTTGAATTTGATTTTCACTCGCGTAAGTAAACATGTGAAATATTTATGTTGTCTCATACTAAACTTTTAATCTAAACGTGCTTCGATTGTTGACCTTGCTGTTATAAATTTTCTGCAATACATGAAATAAATTTTCGAAATGCATATCGTTGTAGTTACCATATTGGTCAAATGTGTTTTATCGAGGCGACTTAAAGTTTTAAACTCAATTTGAGAATTATTTGCATTCTTATCATCTCACCGAACTTTGGAGAATAAACTGTTGCATATGGAGTTGTTAATAATTTTATGTCGCAACGACTTTTGGGTTGGGAAGTCAGAACTTTAAAATTAATTTGTGAATGTCTCTTTTGGGAATTGTACAAACTTTCATTGCACATGTTATAGTGCGGAAAGTTATCTTTCATATGCATAGTATAAATGGATGCATTACTAGGACGATGGTAGTCCGTTTGAAAATTTTGTTGCGCATCTTTTGTTACCGTTTTTATTAACGTAATTACTAATCAAACGAATTTTTGGAAATGGTTTATATGCGTAGTGTTGGTAACCAGTTTTGAAAACCTATCAGATGGGCGATAGTGTGTTGTCACTGTACGATTAATCGTTATAAAACGTGTGTATTTGAAAGTTTTATAAAAAGTGTAAATTGACATATTCTCTGAAAACCTTGAACTCATAAGGCCTATAGGTGTAACCCCTGTCGTGGAAAGGAGTTGGAATTAAGGGACTAGGGGAGTCCTTGAGAATTGAAGCGTCGGATGATCCGACTTGCGGTCAGTCTTGGATTTTGGACTTGGGTTTTCGAATCTATGCGCGTTTGTATTATTGGAAATAGTAGATTTAAGTCTTCCCAGTTAATTAAGGAGCGATTTTATACTTCGGTAATCATGCGGGATAATGTCTTATGTGACTATCTGCGCTTCTTTTGGGATTCGTTGTGATGGATTACTAGTCGGTGTCACATCATGGGCTGTGTTGTCAGTATACCGTATTAGTGGGTTCCGCGATTAAAAGGAAATTTTGGGCAATCTGTTTGTTAGAAATGTAAGATTTGGGATTTTTAGCACTCGGTTAAGTGTCAAACTTAGTACGACAATCCGTCTGGAATGGAATTTTGGGCGGGATGTCCACGTTTTCGAGGTCACCGTTTAGTCCTAGGCGTCAACTTGTTTCTCTTGAGGTCGTTGGATCTTGGAATGTATGGATGTAACCCGGTTGGTTATGGAAAATATTGTCCTTTCAATGATGGAATTTGGAAGGAGTTTGGGTGTTAAGGATTAAGTATCGATGTGTTTAAGCATTTCCGTGGTGGTAAAGCTTGTGTTAAAGGATTGTTGTGAGAATTGGTGTTGGAACGGAGTTGAGTGTTGACCGAATCTGGTCTAAGTAGTATCTGAAGGACGCTTTGGTGCGCCTTAGAAGAATATCGTTATCGATATTAAGAATGGATCAGTTGAAATCTGAGGAACTTGGAAGTTTAGTTGCGATCTTTGACGTTGTGTTCGGAACCGTAGATCCGAAGGAAAGTTTGGTCAGCGAGAATTTGGGGTCACTAACTACCTGGAGGTAGTAATTGTCACCCAAGGTTGGGAGACGACCATAACCTTGTGAGTAAAAGGTTATTTTGGAGAGTTAAGTGTACGCTCGGTTATGAGTATATTGTGCCCAAGAGGGGCAACAATGTTAGTATAGGTGTAAGGGACGTGTTGGTGGTGCTAGCAACGGGTTAAGGTCAATCTTCCTGCGGGCAAGATTTCATGGGAACCTAGATTTCGAGGACGAAATCATTCTAAGGTTGGGAGGATTGTAACACCCGTAAATTCCTGTCGGTGAAAGCCAACCCTTTTGAGAAATTCTTGTTTCTTATCGTAGAATTTCATCCCTTATATCTTACCTATTAAGCCTTATCACGTCATGAGTGGTCTGTGCGGAAAATGGGAAGAAACGAGCCTCGGTACACTCTGGGCGATAGTGCCCTGGGCACAATCGCCGGGCACAATCGCCAGCGGGGGTGTGCCCGCGGTACGTTTTGGGCGATAGTGCCCTGGCACAATCGCCGAGCACAATCGCGGTCGGCCCCAGGGTCTTTTAAGAGTCGCGATTCTCAACCATTTCCCTCACTCTCACTTCTATCTTCTTCCCTTTTCTCTCCCAAACACCAAAACCGAACCCTAACCTATTTTGGGGTTTTTTCCCTCCCCAAACCACATGATTCTTAATCATATAGCTAGTTGGGAGCTTAAACCACAAAACCTTCATCTTCCCCAAAGTTCGTGTTTGGGAGTTTGGGTTGAAGGATTGTTATGGGTGTCCTCGGAAGGTCTCATCGTCTCTAAGTGGTAAGCTTTCTTGATTTTAAAGGTTGAAATACTCCATTGTTGATCTCTTAGTGTTTGGTATACCAAATCTCGGATTTGGTGGTTTTGGAGAAATTAGGGTTTTGGATATTATTTGGGATTGTGATTTATAATGTTTTGAGAATGTTCCTTATAGTTGATTTATGGGTTGAAATGTTCGGATCTAGGTTTTGGAAGATTTCGGTTTGAGGATTCAAATGGCCGTCAAAAGAGCTCGTGGGGTAAAATCTAGATTTAGCCTAAATCAATCAAGGTGAGTTCAAGTTGATTTGTGAAAACGGTGTACATGCCAAAATGTCCATTTTAAGTGTTTATGGGTTTACATGAAATTATCAAATGTTGGGTTATTTGTTAATCTTTGATTTGTTGAAGTATTTAACTTTATAAACTTTGTATAACACTACCATTGGGACTTTTGGGCATTTAATTTATGTGTCACAAATGAATGTGTTTTGAGGTCTTATTGCATGAATGGATCTTTGGTCAAGGAAATACGCTTTTAAATGTTTGTCGGGTTTTATGCATCATCATGAAATGGAGTGTTTTATAAAGTATCACTTGCATTTTTATGTGAAGTACTTGAAAAAGTATTTATAGTCTCATTTTATGGTTTTCATTCTTATCAGCAGTCAAAATTGGGAAAATGCATGTCATTTGTGTTACGAGGCATTTTGGAAAAATATAAGAGCATAAGTTCATTTGGGAAAATGGGTGCCTCGACTAATGTCGAGTTTTGAAATAATCTTACTTTTAGTCGTTGTGTTTGCATATCCGTTGGTCGAGTGCGTTTTATTGTATTTTATTTCATTTACCAATGAGTCTATGGGTTGCTAAGCCAGCAGCTCGGTATTTTTATTTTAATTGGGTTTTAGGACAATTGTCCAGTTTTGGTAGCTCGACTTCGAGCCTTGTTGGGCCTTATGCGTATTATTTGGCTTATTTGATGCATTTGGGAGTCATGACCCCGTATTTGGTTCATTATTGTTCCGGCGTTGGGACGATTAGTTTTCCACGTCGAGGCACGTTAAGGTATCGGATTGAGATGTAAGTCCTTCGTGCTGCACGTTAAGGTACCAGATTGAGGTATAAGTCATTCGTGCTCAAGTATTACGATATTGGATGAGGAGCTCGACATAGGAACCCGACGGGGTTGAACTCGAGTTTCCGTGGGTGTACGTTTAAAGCTACTGAGCCTGACATCCCTTGCGTGTACTTTTGTTTATATGACTAGTCATAACAACATAAAATGGACTTACTTTGTGGACCGTCACATTTTATGGAATCAGGAATCCCCCATCACCGAAAGGTGTTGTTTTTGGGTATTGAGTTTTATTATCCAAGTTTTCGGTGACGTTTTGTATATTTGGGTTTTACCCTTGATTTATGGGTTGAGTATTATGCCCCACCCGTGTTTTTGGGTGTTTTGGGATATAAGGTTTTACCGTATCTTCATAAATGGAGAGTTCAACTTATATTTACGCTTTGAGTGAGTTGTGGGTTAAAGCTAATTTATGAATGGGCGGTTTACATTAATATCATCATCTTTGTAGTGGTTTGGTTTGGAAAATGTTCAAATTGGTGTTCTTTGTCTAAAATGCATATTATTGAAAAACGAGTCGTTTGCATAATCAAAGCATACCTTTTGAAATATTATGAATTAAACTGCATTATCTATTTTCACAAACATCTTCATTCATATGGAAAACTCTTGAACTCACTAGGCGTTAAGCCTAACCTTTTTATTTGTCGGCATGTGCATCATGTTTCAAGGTTGGGAGTTGGTTCTAGCTGTCCTATGAAGAGTAGAGCCTTAGCTAGATCTGAAAGTAAGTATTCGACAAAGACTTCCGCTTTATGGAGATAGTGACTATGCATGGGGATTAGTAGCACCCGTACCTATCATGGTCTTTTGTATAGAATGAATATTTGTATTGAGGTTAAAACTTGAATTGTGGTTGTAGATGATTCTTTTATTGGTGTATTTAGAAAAATTTTAAATTAGTTGCTATTTCAGGCTTGAAGGGTGTTACATTTACATACCTTATGCTCCATACCAGGCATAATAAAACCTTTCGGTTGTTTCATGTAAACTTCTTCCTCCAAGTCACCATTTAAGAATGTCGTTTTGACATCCATTTGGTGAATCACTAAATTGTGGATAGCTCCTAAGGCTATCAACAATCTCATCGTGGAGATCCTTGCAACCGGGGCATAGGTATCAAAATAGTTGATGCCTTCCCGTTGCCTAAAGCCTTGGATTACCAATCGAGCTTTGAACTTGTCGATTGATCCATCGGCTTTCATCTTCCTTTTGAAGATCCACTTGCATCCCAAAGGTTTACAACCCGGTGGCATGTCCGATAATACCCAAGTATTATTCCCCATGATGGAATCCATCTCATCATTTATTGCTTCTTTCCAGAAAGCAATATCTTGAGACTTCATAGCCTCATCAAATGATTTTGGATCTTCCTCAATACTATAATAGTAAGAGAATTGTGACCCAATCTCATCTCTTGATCCTTCTACCAAGTATACTTGGAAATCGGGACCAAAGGATTTTTCAACCCTTCCTCTTTTGCTCCTTCGAAGCATCGGAGATTCGGTTGGAACAATTGCTTGTTCTTCAACCTCACTAGTTACACTAGTATTTGGAACAAGATCATTCGGCCTAGGTATTGAAGAGAATCTAGTCTCATCAAATAATGCATCTCTCGATTCCATAACGGTGTGAATCGCTATAGAATCATTAGGTTCAATAACATAGAACCTATATGCCTTGGAATGCTCGGCATATCCAACAAAGATGCATTCAATACCTTTTTCACCCAAGGTTTTCCTTTTGGGTTCGGGTAGTCGAACAATCGTTCGACAACCCGAAACTTGAATATAATTCAAGTTAGGCCTTTTCTTGAACCAAAGTTCATATGGGGCAATCTTGTTCCTTTTATTGGGAACTCGATTTAATAAATAACAAGCCGTTAACATGGCTTCACCCCAAAATCATCACTCAAACCCGAGTAGGATAACATAGAGTTCACCATTTCTTTGAGAACTCTATTTTTCCGTTCCGCCACACCATTTTGTTGAGGTGTATAAGGCGTCGTAGTTTCATGAATTATTCCTACGGATTGGAAAAACATGGGGTCGTAATATTCCCCACCACGATCGGTGCGTAAACATTTAATTAAACCGTTCATTTGCAATTCTACCTCCATTTTATAAATTTTAAATTTATCCAACACTTCATCTTTTGAGTGCAATAAATAAATATAACAAAACCGTGAAACATCGTAAATAAAAGTAACAACGTACTTTTTATTACCAAAAGACAGAGTTGAATGCAAATCACAAAGATCACTATGAATTAATTCAAGCACCGACGAATCCCTTTTAACATTGGGAAACGGTTGCCTAGTGATCTTCGTCAACATGCAAGTTTTACATTTTTTGGTTTTAACGTCAAAAGCCGGAATAAGACCGTCTTTTGACATTTCAACCATTCTTTTAAAATTAACATGACCAAGCCTTGCATGCCATAAAAAAGAATCAACACAATTCTCATTTGCAATATAAATAGAATTCGAAACAAAAATCTTTTTATTTAAACTCAACATAAACATATCATTATTCAAATAACCGAATCCTACAAAAGAGTCACCTTTTGACAAGGTAAACTTTCCGGATTCAAAAACTTGCCTATATCCTAACTTATTCAAGGTACTGCCGGAAACCAAATTCTTTCGAATTTGTGGTACAAACAAAACGTCAACAAGTTCAATAATTTTATTAGAGCTAAATTCTAGTCTAATTAAGCCACGTCCAAGAATGGGAGCATTTGACTCGTTCCCCATGTGTAGCACGGATCCGTCTTCAACCGGTTCCAAAGAGGAAAACCAACGTCGATCCTTGCACACATGACTCGATGCACCCGTGTCAATCCACCAAGCATCATCATCATCCTGCACATAAAATGATTCGGATATTAGTGGTACATAATTCAAATTTGAATTAACACCAAAGTCAAGAAACTGACCTTGCTGCGGGTTTTGATCATTGGATCTTAGCCCACCACCACTTGAGTTTGCTCCATTCTTATTCTTGACAACTCGACAATCCCTCTTGAGATGGCCGGTCATCCCACAAGGCCAACATGTTATTTTAACCTTTTTGTTGGGACCTTTCTTGGCTTCAATGAACTTACGTTTTCCCTTGAAATTGTTGGATCTTCCCTCTTCCACCATGTTCACCGAAGGTGCAGAAACCTCTTTCATCTTAGGTTTCTCAGCCTCTTGCGCCCGAAGAGATTCCTCTATGCGCAAGTGACTACTAAGTTGTACAAGAGACAACTCTTCCTTCTTGTGTTTCAACATGTGTTTGAAGTCTTTCCAAGAGGGAGGCAATTTATCAATAATGCTCGATACGGAGATGGATTCGTCCATCTTCATATCATGTTGAGCATATTGGCCTAGAATGCGTAGGAGCTCATTGTATTGCTCCATCACAGGCCTTGAATCCACCATTTTGTAATTATTAAAATTACTCACGAGGAACTTCTTACTAGAAGCATCCTCCGCCATGTATTTAGACTCAAGAGAGTCCCATATCTCTTTAGCGAATTCAACGTTTTTATAAATATCGAAGAGGGAGTCACACATACCGTTCAAGATGTGGTCGCGACATATGTAGTCGTCATTTTCCCATTTGCTGCGACGCCGGGTCATCTCCAACATCTCGTCCTCCATCACTTCCGGCATAGGCGTACTCAACATGTACACGACCTTCAACGTGGTCAATAAGAAGTGCATCTTCTTTTGCCATCGTCGAAAGTCAACGCCTTCGAACTTCTCCAGCTTCGTGAACTTGGTCGTCATGTCTCTCACGGATTGATCACTCGCCATCTCTCATGAACGGAATATCACTTAAGATTGTTGGGGATGGGGTTGCAGAAATCGATGAGTAGAGAGGGAGAGGAGTGATCGACTTGGATAGAATGTGAGATCGCGTGAGAGCTCGCTTTCCTTAAGTGATATTTCGACCCTATTCTGCCTAGGTATCACGAAATTCACTCGAGGATAATCTCAAATTCACCGGTATCGTTTTAGGCAGAAAACGATCCTATTTAAACACATAGAGAAATGCAACTGATGCTATATTATTAATGATAATAATCACCCATTTAATGGTATTGATTGTTAATTGGTCAAATGGTGTAGGTTATAAATCAATTTGGGAGTTACAAAAGGGATGATTGGGGGTTACAAACTGCATCTGCAACAGTGCATCACAGGGTACCCGCGCGGGTTAACCCGCGACACAACCCGCGTGATCCTCTGTTCGTCCCAAAACCAGTGCACCACGCGGGTAGTTGCGCGGGTTAAACCCGCGACACAGCTTGCGTGAGCCACTGTCTCCCACACGAAACAGTGCACCACGCGGGTAGCCGCGCGGGTTAACCCGCGACACAATCCGCGTGAGCCTCTGTTTTGTCCCACGCACACCAAATGGCAGACCAACAATCCCGGGTCATAGTTTGCTTACACGAGTGTGCACTCCACACCTCCTAACTCTTATGTAACTTATCTACAAACCCCATTATTATCTTGTGAATCCAATTACACAAAATAACCGATGATTTCACTAAAATCACCAACAGACCATACATCCTACCTTCGGTAGCCACCTCCAACTCCAAACAACCTTCTCACACCCCTCCCCCTTAGTTGGACAAGCCCCACTGCCACACGATTTTCCACGGCTTTCTTAACTTTAGAAAGTATGTTTGAGTTGAAGCAAGGATTGCAAATGATGTTTATTTCAAATGAGTGGTCGGACTGTGCATGGGGGAAAAATCCGAAGGAAAAGCAATCAAGAAGATTGTAATGGACGATCGCAATTTTTGGCCTAGTGTGGTTTATTCTATTAAAACCACAAAGCCCCTTGTACATGTCCTACGAGTTGTTGATGGTGAGACCCCCGTGATGGGATTTATCTATGGGGCAATGGATGAAGCAAAATAAAAAATTGCAAAAAACTTAGATGATGATGTTTCTTCCTATAAGGAGATTTGGGACATCATTGATACAAAGTGGGAGCATCAATTACACCGTGATTTACATGCATCCGGGTACTTTTTGAATCCTCGGTTTAGATGGTCTCCCGATTCTTCTAACCATCCGGAGATTACAAGAGGGTTGTTCGCTTGTATGGAGAGGTTCATCAAGGATGATGTGATGTATACGAAGATTGAACAACAAATTAATGAATACAAAAATAAACGAGGATTGTTTGGCTTAAGAGGATCTTTGTCAAGTTACATGACACGTTCATCGGGTAAATACTCATACTTTTAGAATTTTTATTTATAAATTTGTAGTTTTTTGTAAATATTCACTATCATTCTCTTTTTCATTGAAATATGTAGTTGAATGGTGGGATACTTATGGAGTTGAGGTGCCCGAGTTGAGGTCGTTTGCAATGAAAATTCTTGGTCTTACTTCTTCATCTTCTGCATGTGAACGCGAAGAGAAGAAACCGCCTAACTACGGATAGGATGAATAGCTTGGTGTATATCATGTACAACAAGAAGTTGAAACAACGATTTCAAAAGAAAAAGACACAAAAAGATGAAGAAGATCCTTTAAGTGTAGAAGACGTATCTTCCGGTGATGAGTGGGTAGCTAACCCAAATGACGATGAAGACGATGATGAGATAAGTAGGGGTGAAGGCGAGAGTTCGAGATCAAGAAAGAGGAAAAGTATTCTAGTTGATTTAGATGATGAAGAAGTTGAAGAAGATGATGAAGATGATGATAATAGACTTGATTATTGATACAGCTTGTCAACCTTATAATGTATTCAATATTTATGGATTACATTAGATATAAATATTTTAAACTTCACTTATATTTAATGATGATCAATTTTGAGTTTTTAATATTTTATACAACTCTATATGTTGATAAACCGACCCAGTAAATCCCACTCGAAAGTAGGGTCCCCCATGCGTGCGCGTGCGCGCAGGGGAGGGGGGAGGGGGAAGATTTACCATGTATGTGGTAGGAGTAATCAATCACTTGAACAAGATTGATATATATATATATATATATGGACACAAATTAAAGAATAAATAGAAATTCTTATATATAATATCTATGTAATTCACAAAGTACAACAACAATCAATCGTAAAAACACAAATTAAATCCTTACTTGAATAGAAGATTCGTGTAGGAATTGAAATCGATTGAGGCTTAGCAGTGTCCTAAGACAGAATTTCGCCCGTAAAGCGTCCGTCTAGAGGATACAACAATCGTATTCAAGTTAATATTTGAATCTATCGAATCATGTATGCAGGGTCGTGCATTGGGGTGTTCGAGGTGGTTCCGTCGCACGGGGCCTCCAAATACTTTTAGAAGTTTTTGGTATATAAGAGGGAAAATCCTATTTCTAACGCAAGTTGTTGTCAGCTTAATTGGAAAACGCTTCCTACTGTGTAGGAGGCATCTTGAGATCAACTCTTGAGATCAATTCCAGTAGTTGTGCATTGATTTAAAATATTTTTTTTCTAATTAAACTATTTTTTATTGTTATTACTTATCAAGAGCCCAATATTATACTATATAACATTTACGAACGATTTCACTGTAGATGAACAGTAAATTACATATTTGGTCCCTCAGGTTTTTAGTAAATTACAGATTTGGTCCTTGAGCTTTTATCTTTTTTTTTCTATGTTTGTAGAGTTACAGATTTGGTCCCTATAGTGAACAGTAAATTACATATTTGGTCCCTCAGGTTTTTAGTAAATTACAGATTTGGTCCTTGAGCTTTGATTTTTTTTCTATGTTTGTAGAGTTACAGATTTGGTCCCTATAGTTTTATTTTCCTCTTCGATTTAGTCCCCATAATTTGTTGATTCCAAAATAGACTTTCGATTTTGCATTTGCGTAACGTTTTGGTCCTCGAAGCTAAAAGTTGTTAGCTCCTGACCGTTAAGTAAATGACATTTCGATCATTTATAACTTTTTCATTTTCTAATTTAAATAAATAAAAGTTATATTATAAAAATTATTTTTATTATATAAGCATAAAATAAAGATCCCTTAACATGCATCGCATCTCAATAACTGTGTCTTCTCCAACCCAAAACCTTCCGCCTTCCCCATCAATCCAAGCACATAGTCGTAGGTGATTCACGCACCAATTTTTTATTTATTAATAAAGTAATTTATCATAATTTATTTTATGTTTAATAATGATGTAAAATTTGTTTAATTCATATTTTTATTATAATTTAATTTAGGTTTAATAACAATGTAACTTTTTTTAAGTTTAATGATGTAATGTACCATTTGCCAATTTATTTTCGCTTCTTATCATACACACACATCATCCTCATAGGGCATTTTGTAAATTATAGTCATGCTGTTAACAGACACAAAATGTTTTGTTCTCATAATTGGTGATACTCAAATTTATGGTTTTAATATTTCTTTCCATCTGCAGCAACGCGCGGGCATTAATCCCACCTCGTTTATTTACATTTACTTTTTAAGATAACTTAGTTATAAATTAAAAGAAAAAATAAATTAATTACTTAATAATTTCGTAAACCTTTAAGATATGTAAATTTTTTAATTACTTTTTCATTTATTTATCTTTTATGATTTGCTAATTTAATTTATCTTTTAAAAGGTCAAAATTTTCAATTTCTTCATCAAGTTTCTTTTATTGTCGTCATCATAAAATTTGCAATCCTCTTGTTAGGTTTTTCCATTTTTGAGGTACAAATTACAATCTTCACTATCAATCTTTATCAAGGTACAAATTTCAATCTATAAGTAAATATTAAAAAAAATTATTAATTTTATTTTTCAATAATTTTCTTTTATTAACTTTTTTTATTATTTAATGATATCTAGAATTTTTCATAATCAACATTGACTATTTCTATGTTTTTCTTAAGCATGTTAAAAAAAATTCAAAATTCATTTGCGATCAACTATGTCTCAAGAGAAACTAAGGGGTTGTTTGTTTTTTTAAAAAAACCTCTTAATAGCTCGTAAGTCTGAATCGTTCAGACCTTTTTACACATAACCTCTTATTAATCATAACTAAAATAAGACTTCAGACTTTAGACCTCTTAAAAAACAAACGGCACCTAAATGTTTTAAGTTTGATTTATGTTGAAGACGAGTTCCTAACAAACTTTAATTATGAAATTATAATAAATTATTTTGCTATAAATTATAGAAAATCTATGTTCAAAAAATAGTAATGCCTAGTTATTTGTTTTCTTTTTTGAAAAATGTACGAAATGATGTGAGTTTATTATTTTGAGTATTAAACTACATATTTTATATGTTGTAAGTTTTACTTATTATGTCATTATTTTTAGTTTTGTTACTATTTAACTTTTTACTCTTATCACTAGATTAATCGTAGGAGATTTATGAGTATTTTTGTTAAAGATATAAATGTCATTTTGATTTTTCTTTGAATCTTGTTTATAATTATTTTATACTTTCATTTATATTCTAAACAAAACATATTTTTTTTAATTTAGTAATATAAAAACTTAATAAATAATATAACTGAAAAAAATATAGGATAACATTTAGGTTTTTGCACAGAGCCTCTAAAATATCAGGAACGGCCCTACATGTATGTTTGGAGATGAATTAAGAGGAGAAACCCAGAAAATATTGAGAATGTGATTTTTTGTTTTAAGAAACTTACTTCCAAAAAAACATATTTAAAAGGTATGCCATAACTTTGTAACAAGAAAAGGAATCATGTTATTGACATAACGGGTAACCGATAACAAAACCCATGTTTGATTTTCTAAATTATACTTTATCTTCTTTTTCCTCTTTTTTGTTTTTTAATCAATAAAATACCAACCAAACACAATTACACAAGATAAGAGCAATTTGATTGGTAAAACAGAAGTTCTAATTGTGTTATCTAATTTGGAGAGAAAAGAAAAAGAAAAGAAAGGGATGGAAAATATATGAAAGAAAATAATTTTTTCATTTGTGTTCTCGAAACAGAAGGAAACGAAATAAAGAAAATAGTTTTTCATGTTCTTGAATAGAAGAGAAGGGAAAGAAAAGATGTCATTTTTACAAATATACATTTATAAAATTATATTCTTTATAATGTAAGATTGGGTAGTTTTTGTAATTTTAATAATTTTTTAAAATTGTTTTAATTTCTTTCATTTCCTTCCCTTTCCTGTTTCCTCCCATATTTGGGAGAAAATGTTTGAAAGGAAAGTTATTAATTCTTTCCTTTCGTTTCGTTTCCTTTCTCTCCTAAAAAAGTTTCAAGAACACAAGTTTTTTTTTACTTTCTTCCAATTTCCCTCCATTTCCTTCGTTAAATGAGTTTCGAGAATACAACATAAATGTAGTTGTTTGTTCCGAAACATAGGAAGTGTCATAATAATGGGTTATAATATCATGAAAGTTAATAATAAAATCATCATCAATATATCCTTTATAATTTCTTTCAAACAAAGAATTAAATATTAAAATCTTTAAAAAAATTACACTACACTCCCAACATATCCTTTTATTTAAGAGATTTTATCTTTTAATATATTATTAAAATACTTTATACTTTTATTATTCAATTACAATTTTCTGAAAAAAACTTTATATAAAATAATATTAATTCAATATCATTGGTGAATAAATAAAAAATAATCTCTCTTCAAACAAAGTTTTTAAAGAATTCTTTAAATTTGGAGTTTTTTTTCAATGTTTTCTGTTTTTAAAAGATAATACAAAGAATTTGTTGGAGCAAAATAACGAACAAAAACTTAGTTTTCCCTACTTTAGAGAATCCATAAGGAGTTTGCTAGAATTGCCACCCTCATTTAAAAAGAAAGGCTTTGTTAAAGTATAAATTAGTTAATTGCTGTCAAAGATTAGTTAACAGTTAGATGACAGTTATATAACTGTCATCATTTGAAAGGGTGTGTCTTGAAAGGGTGTGTCGTTTGACTGAAGGGTTGTAACCCTTGGAGTCTGTATATATGTATGTTGTATGTATCATTTATAACTACTGAATTAATAATATACAGTGGTATTATATGTGATTTATGTTCCAACATTGTGGTATCAGAGCCACATTCAAACATGGTTTCCACATCGAACAACTTACTGCAAATACAACTCCCAAAATTAAATGGGAGGAATTATTACCACTGGAGTATTCAGATGAAGGTATTGTTTGAGTCTCAAGAACTATGGGAAATTGTCGAACAAGGTTTCGATGAACCCATAGAGATCGATGAATTGACCATAGAACAAGAGGATGAATTAAGAGATTTAAGAAAAAAGGATAAGAAGGCACTGTACACGATATATCAGGCAGTCGATGAAATCATTTTCGAACGCATTTCCTCCACAAACTTAGCCAAGGATGCATGGGATATGTTATATAGAACATATCGTGGAGAAGACAAGGTTAAAGTGGTTAAGTTGCAGACTTTGAGATGTGAATTCGACTCACTCAAAATGAAAGATTCAGAAACCATTGAAGAATTTTACAATCGCGTAATCCTGGTACTCAATCAATTGAGGCTGAATGGAGAAACGATAGAGGACAGAAGGGTTGTTGAGAAGATTCTTAGGAGTCTGACAAGAAAATTCGAATATGTAGTAGTGGCTATAGAAGAATCGAAGGACTTGTCAGTATTATCTCTAGAAGGTTTGCTTGGCACACTACAGTCTCATGAATTAAGGATGAGGCAGTTCGATTCCTCACCTTTTGAACAAGTTTTTCAAACACAATCACTCAAAAAAGAAGCAGAATCCTCTAACACTCAAGAGAGAAATAGAAACATGGATCAACAGAGAGAATATAAAGGAAAATTCAGAGGGAAGAATGCATCCTCTACCTTACAATGCTATCATTGCCAAAAATTTGGCCATATAGCCAGATTTTGTAAGAAAAGGATGGCAGAGGAAAGAGGATCCACTTTCATAAATATGGAAAATGAAAGTGATGATGATACAATGTTCATGATTCTAAACACACAAGAGATAGTATTTGACGACACTTGGTATATAGACAGTGGTTGTAGCAACCACATGACAGGCAACAGGGATATTTTTTCTCAGATTGATGAGTCTCAAAGGAAAGAAGTACGAACTGGGGATGACAAAAGATTGGTGGTACAAGGTATTGGTGAAATCTTGGTCAACACCAAAATAGGACAAAAGAAGATTTCTCATGTGTATTTTGTCCCTGGATTGAAACACAATTTGTTGAGTGTGGGACAGTTGCTACAAAAAAGGTATGATCTTCATTTCAAGGATGGGGCTTGTGAAATAAAAGATCCTTTTGGAAGTATACTGGGCAGAGTACAAATGACAGGAAACAAAATGTTTCCACTCAATTTCAAAGAGAGTAATCTGTTTTGGGTTTTCACACAACTGCCAAACAAAATTCGTTGTTATGGCACAACAGATTTGGACATACGAATTTGGGTTATCTAAACTTTATGTATAGACACAACTTGGTCAGAGGTATTCCCAATATCAACAGCACTATGGAAGAAGTGTGTGAAGGTTGCATGATGGGCAAACAGACAAGAGAATCGTTTCCTCTGGAGAAGGCATGGAGGGCTACAAAACCACTAGAACTCATTCACACAGATGTGTGTGGTCCCATGAAAACACCATCTATAGCAGGAAACAAGTATTTACTAACTTTCATTGATGATTACAGTAGAAAGTTGTGGGTTTACTTCTTAAAGGAGAAATCAGAAGTATTTAATACATTTAGGACATTTAAATCCTTGGTTGAAAAGCAAAGTGGATATCAAATTAAAACCTTAAGGTCTGATGGGGGTGGGGAATATAATTCCACGTATTTTTCAGATTTCCTTAAAGAAAATGGCATACACCATCAGTTGGCAACAAGGTACACCCCTCAACAGAATGGGGTAGCAGAGAGAACCAATAGAACTATTATAGAAAAAGCCAGGAGTATGATGAAAAGTAAAAGGATAGACAATTGTTTTTGGGCAGAAGCTGTTGCTTGTGCCTGTTATTTGATGAATAGGACCTCCACTAAGAGTCTTACCAATATGACACCCCAAGAGGCCTGAAGTGGATTTAAACCCACCGTGGCTCATTTGAGGACTTTTGGATGCATAGCTTATTCTTTTATACCAGAACAAAAGAAGAGCAAATTAGAGAATAAGTCTGAAAAGACTATCTTTGTGGGATACAGTGAAAGGTCCAAAGCCTATAAGTTGTATAACCCTGTTACTAAAAAGACCATTATCAGTAGGGATGTGGTCTTTGAAGAAAACAAGGCTTGGGATGATGTTTCAAAGGCACAAGGTGATGGTAGTGGCACTCAGATTGTAAGTGATGAAGAACCTACAAGAACTACTGACTTTAATCAAGAAGATCATCGTGCGAGTCCATCAAACAACAGCACTCCCATAAGTCAGACTGGAACTCAAACCAATCAAGAGACAACACCATTATCATCGAGTCCAGAAAGTATACCAAAAAGGGGATTTAGAAGCCTGAATAGCATCTATGAAAATACAAGGAGAATTGATATGGATGAGGTGGCAGACTTTGCTTTATTTTCAGATGCAGATCCACTCACCTATGAAGAAGCAAGTCAAGAAGAAAAATGGAGAGTGGCTATGGATAAAGAGATAGAGGCTATTATGAAAAATAGCACTTGGGATTTGGTCGATCCTCCAAAGGATCACAAACCAATTGGAGTTAAATGGATCTACAAGACAAAATTAAACGAGAAAGGGGAAGTGGACAGATACAAAGCAATGTTAGTAGTTAAAGGGTACAAACAAAAATATGGTATTGATTATCAAGAAGTTTTTGCACCAGTGATAAGATTGGAAACTGTAAGATTAGTTTTAGCTATTGCTGCTCAACATGGTTGGAAGGTACATCAAATGGATGTACAATCTGCTTTCTTGAATGGAAGATTAGAAGAGGATGTATTTATAGAACAACCAGAAGGATATGTGAGAAAAGGAGAAGAACACAAAGTCTGTCACCTAAAGAAGGCACTATATGGGCTTAAACAAGCACCACGTGCTTGGTACAGCAGAATAGAAGGTTATTTCTTAGCTAATGGCTTCAAAAAGTGCCCACAGGAACATACCTTATTCACAAAGAAGAATGAAGGTATGATACTTACTGTGTGTATATATGTAGATGATTTGGTATTTACAGGAAACTCACAAGAAATGATTGATGAGTTCAAGGCATCAATGAAAGGAGAATTTGACATGACAGACATGGGTTTACTCCATTATTTTCTGGGTATTGAGGTCAAGCAAGAAAATGAAAGGATTAAAATCTCTCAACAAAGGTATGCTCATTGTCTATTGGATAAATTTAATATGTCTTTGTCCAATCCTGCTAGTACACCTATGGAGTTTGTATTAAAGTTGTCCAAAGACAGTAGGGAGAAGGACGTTGACTCTAGTTTGTATAGGAGTTTGATTGGAAGTCTAATGTACCTTACTGCTACAAGACCTGACATGGTATTTGCAGTAAGTATACTTAGCAGATTCATGGAATCACCCAAGATCAGTCATTGGGAAGCAGGAAAACGAATCTTGAAGTATGTCAAAGGTACACTAGATTATGGTATAGTCTATTCCAAAAGTAAAAACTTTAATCTGATTGGATATAGTGATAGTGACTTTGGTGGAAATATGGATGATGGGAAGAGTACAACAGGCTACCTTTTTAATCTAGGGAGTGGGGCTATATCATGGCAATCTAAAAAGCAAAGTGTAGTGGCTCTATCATCTGCAGAGGCAGAGTACATGTCTCTTTCCATAGCAGGCTGTCAAGCTTTGTGGTTGAGATCTCTACTGGAAGAATTGGAACATAAACAAGATGGTCCTACTACTATTTTCTGTGACAACAAGTCTGCGATTGCTTTGTCAAAGAATCTGGTATATCATGGGAAAAGCAAGCACATAAGAATAAAATTTCATTTTATACGAGAACTGGTAACAAATGAAGAAGTGAAGATTGAATTTTGTGGATCAAAACAGCAAACTGCAGACTGCTTCACAAAAGCTCTTCAAGCTGGAAATTTCGTGATCATGAGAGAAAGGTTGGGAGTTCATCAATTACTAACTTAAGGGGGTGTGTTAAAGTATAAATTAGTTAATTGCTGTCAAAGATTAGTTAACAGTTAGATGACAGTTATATAACTGTCATCATTTGAAAGGGTGTGTCTTGAAAGGGTGTGTCGTTTGACTGAAGGGTTGTAACCCTTGGAGTCTGTATATATGTATGTTGTATGTATCATTTGTAACTACTGAATTAATAATATACAGTGGTATTATATGTGATTTATGTTGCGTAGAGAGAAAGAGAGTAATACGTAAGTTCATCTTCCAAAAATACGCATTCTTGTCAACGGTGGGGATAAAAATCTGTTGTCCCAAAACCACACGTCTCATTTTTGTCCCATAATCTTGCATTCTCTTCATGCACCACAATGCCCTCTACCATCGCGAACAAAACAACCTCATCAGCCCCATAAGATGTTGTCGATACCCATCTTTGTTGTTTATTTCGATGGTTCTCTTGACACCGAAATTGGAACTGCAATTTGGACTTCTTGATAAAGCTGGAACTACATAAACGCAATCAACAAAGTCTTGTTACCATTTACACATAAGGACCAACAATACCACGTATAAAGAATCATGTGAGAAGTTGAGGTTAACGTGAGAAGCATGAGAAATAGTCTGAACCGTTGATCACTTTTAATCTCTTGCCCTCCCATGAATTGCGCCTTAGAAGAAAATAGATCCGGTGCATCTCATCCTAAAGTGCATCAATTTCTCATCCAACGGTTGATAACCACTTCTCACGTTAACTTCAACTTCTCACCGAAACCCAACCCTTCAGGCTTCAGTTAAGACTCTGATAACTAACCTGTGAAGCCTCCACAGAGACACATCCATGCAGATTCAAATGAGCTTTCACCTTCACCTTGCAACGCTCACCGTTTGTTGATCGAAAAGGGCCAATCTACACATCATTGTCATCATAAAGTTTAAGCAACAAGCATAATTCAAATTTCTGAAACTATTTGACAGAAGATTAAAAAAAAAATCTTTAACCACTTCGGAAATTGGTGCATCAGTTTAGACTAAGGGGATGCACCAAAAATCTAAATCATCCCCAGGTTTCAAATTCAGGCACTGCCAAACCTTGTGGCCCTTGAGATTCATCATGACTCCACGACATTAGTGCGTGTAAGCTGACCCGTTACCCTCTGTTACCCAAAAAAACTAAAAGTCTTTTGAATTTGTAAACAACTTTTACCGTGTAGGTACTTATCTTTGTTGGTGCCTGTAATTCACTGGCATCCGCATATAGCACGTCCACAGCAAATGTGCCAGCTGTATAGAGAGTGAGAGATTTCCCACTGGGAACTGGACTTCCTTTGGGGAAAACAATGCAACTTGGTAGATTCTCCGTTTTCCCAGTATGGGAATCTTGGGTAAGACTTTTCCTTTGGAAAGCAATCGAAAAAGGAAAGCTATCTTGGACCTTAAAAAACAAAATACAACCCAAGTTAAGGCCTTAAATACCCTTACAAATCAACAAATCTGATCAAAAGTTAGAGGTTATTTACCAAAATGCTTATTAGGTAGGGGTCGTTTACCAAATGCCTACCTGGGTAATCTCTTACCGGTAAAATTCAACACATCACTTACTCACTGGGTAAGATTTAAGTCCACCTAAAAGATATTGTATACAACAATTTTCCCGGTAAGCGCTAACTGTGATAAGAGTCTTCCCCATAAGTTACCGGGTAAGACTCTTGCTACTTACCTTAGCTCTTACAGGGTAAGATGCTCCGTCTCTACCATATTCATCCAGTAAGATAATGTGACTCGATATGCACTTACCCGGGTAAGCGTTTGGTAAAAAGACCCCTTACTTTACCGGGTGAGTATGGCAAAAACCGAAATAAGTGAAGAAGAATACTCTTACCCGGTAAGAGTTTACCGGGTAAAGACTCTTAACAACAATCCATTTTGATTACAAAGAATGTTACCATATAAGATAAGTGAGACTGTGAGAGTGGCGACGACTCTTGTTAATAAACCCTTACCCGATAAGCATTTCGTAAACTGCCCCTTAATCGGACATCACAAAAGATATGCATAAAGAGAAGCATGGATCATACCTGGAACTCTCTAACTTCAAATTTACGACTAAGCATAGAACATTCAAATGCACAACCTTTGGAAACACACTCACTTGCATTCATTGTACGCCTTGGTTCTTTCCCAAAGAATTCAGTTAAAATCTTGATCACGGCAGGCACCCTATAATATGAACCAACAACCTCCACATCATAAATATCATCAACTGTGAGTTGAGCTTCTAAAAGAGCCTTCTCCAGAGGTTTCTTTATACGTTCTAATATATGAGTGCTAATTTGTTCAAACTCATCTCTCTGTATAAAGCCTCTAACATACTTGTGACCAATCAAACATTCAACGTACAAAGAAGCTTCAGGGTTTGATCTGAGTACTTCCTTCAGCTTTTCACAAGCAGCGTGAAGCTTGATGCAAGCACTTGCATTATGGAACACATCAATCTTGTAATCGGCCTTCAATTTTTTTAGCAAATTGTCAGAACAAAACCTCATCAAAGTCTCTACCTCCCAGGCATCGGTCAAAAGAATGAGCCAATATCTTCAGTTGGCCTTTCTTAAAGCCTGCTATGCAAACCTGCATACTAAATTGCCCAATGTCGACAAATGCTACATTACGCTGCTTATTCACAGACAAGTCGGTTTCGTATAATCCATAAGCCAGAGCAGTTGCTGTTGTTTCATGCATCAATCGCAGAGGATTCAACCCTGCAATAGCCGCTGCATCCATAACAGCCCTTCTTTGAAGATCAGTGAAATAAACAGGTATCCCGATGCAGCAGTCAACAACATCTGCATTCAAATTCTTCTCCGCTAGCTTCTTCATATTTGAAAAGACCATTCCCATTACCTGAATTGGTGTAAATGACTTTGTTTCCCCATGATAGCGTGCATGAATCAATGGGAAACCATCAGGTCCTTCTGTCACAGAAAAGGGCAACGCCTTGAGATCCTGTTGCAGGTCGGGATCAGAGAAAGGACGACCTATCAACCGCATGATCTGCGGTATAGAACTTTTAAGGTTCGTCATACTTTTTGGAGCACCAACAATTCCAAGGAAACGCTGTTCTTCCTCAAAACACACAATTGCGGTGTGCTTGGCAACGCCAACTGCCACAACACAACTCTCGTTCCTAATATCAAATCTGACTGCGCTCATTTTTGCTGAGTAGTATTACTCAATGAGGTTACTCTATCCCGCATGAATCAACCTGAACAAAAACCTAATCAATCATAACTAAATGAATAGTATATACAACATACTTAAATTAAATCGAAGAAGATAACGGTGACAACATGAAATGAAATTCAATTTGATAAGTTATAGATCAGAAATTGTACATCCTGAAGTTAATCTATTCCCAAGGGAATCAACCTGAACAAAAAAACTAATCAATCATAACTAAATGAACAGCATATACAACATACTTAGATTGAATCGAAGAAGATAACCGTAATAACATGAAATGAAATTCCATTTGATAAGTTATAGATCAGAAATTGTACATCCTGAAGTTAATCTATTCCCAAGGGAATCAACCTGGATAAAAAACCTAATCAGTCATAACTAAACGAACAACATATACAACATACTTAGATTGAATCGAAGAAGATAACGGTAACAACATGAGATGAAATTCTATCTGATAAATTAGAACAGAAATCGTACATCCGGAAGTTAATCTATCCAAGGGAATCAACCTGAACAAAAAACCTAATCATTCATAACTAAATGAACATATATACAACATACTTAGCTTGAATCGAAGAAGATAACGGTAACAACATGAAATGAAATTCCACATGATAAATTATAGAACAGAAATCGTACATCCTGAAGTTAATCTATTCCCAAGGTAACAACATGAAATGAAACTCGATCTGATAAATTTTAGAACTGAAATCGTACCTCGGGAGGACAGAAATCGAGTACGGTCGCGGTGTGTGAGGAGAAAAACCTTCTGCAATTCTCCAAACTCCTTTGGTGAATCCTTTTGAGTTCGAGTGGTGAAAAGATGGTGGAGGGAAGAAGAAGCGGTTTATTTGAAAAAAAAATCAGAATCTTAAGAGGTTTTGTTTCTAAAAAAACCCAATGGATTTTACGAAAGAAGGTAAGGAAAGTAAATTTTTTTACGAAGGAAAAAAGGGGAAAAAAATATTGTGTTTTTGAGTTTTTGAAGGAGGAAAAAGTAAATAAAAGAAAAATATTGTTGAATTTCCTCCCAAATGGAAGGGAATGGAAGGAAAGAAAATAAAAGAAATTTAGAAAATAAAAATATTTATAAAATTACACATATACCCATTAGTTACATTCCACTATTGAATAAATAAGGGTATATTGGTAAACATTACATATTTTCTTTCATTTCTCTCCTACTCGAGAACATGGAAATTTATTCTCTTTCTTTTCATTTCCTTTCTTTTCCTTCAATCTCAATAACACAAATACAAATATTTATTTCTTTTTCTTCCCTTTCTTTTCTTTTCTTTACTTTCAAAACTCGAGAACACAACGTTAAGTTCTTGGACAATTTTTTGGAACAAGTAAGTCCTTAGACATTTCAAAACACTAAATAAATCCTTCGACTTTTGAAAATTTGTTAAATACATTCTTATTATTTAAAAATGTAACTTACAACCTATATAACAGGTAAAATTATAAATTGAAAAAAAAATGTCACCTACTTTATCACTCTACAAAAATAAATAGAAAATTAACTAAAATAACCAATCTTATCAACCAAATTCATTTTTTAAACATTTTTCAAAGTCTCTTTTTAAAATAGTCAAATTTTACGTATACTTTTTTTTTGCCTTAAGAATTGTTTTTGGCATAAAAAAAATAGAAATCATTTTTATAATTTGTTATTTAATTTACTTTAGAGCATCTTCAACAGCTTTGTTAAAATAGAAAAAGTTGGTTTTTTGTTCTCTAAACCTCTCCAACAGCTTTGCTATCTTGTTTGCTATAATAGAGAAAATTTGAAAATTTTCCAAGTTTAGAGAATTCTCTAAAACTTTATCGTATAAGATAGAAATGATTATTTTATTCAATCTCACCAATGACATTCAATTTTCATCATTTTATATTAAGTTTTTTTTAAAGTATATTGGTATGATAAATAAGGGGTTGTTTGGTAGTTGTTGAATGGTTTAGTGCAGAATGATTAAGTGGTCTGAATGATTAAGAGGTTTTTATGATATAGTGTAAAATGAAATATGGTTGTTTGCTAATTGTTCATAATGAAATCATGGTTCTTAATGGTTAAGGGAAGGTCAGGATACAAGATCATTAAGAGGATTTTGGAACCATTAAGAGGCAACCCTTTTTTTTGTCAAACAAGATTTACCTCTTAGAGATTCAGAGGTTGTCTCTTAATAGAACCATTAAGAGGTAAACAAACAACCCCTAAGATAATATTATAATAATATAAGTTGTTTTAAAATATCTAAAATAACAAATCTGTTGGAGTTGTATGTACTACTTTTTAAAGATTTTCATTTTTTGGTTCTCTATTCTAGAGAAATTATAGCAAAGTTGTTGGATATGCTCTTATAACTTCTATTTTTTTTTCATTTAAACATTTCATTATATTAACACACATAATCGTATATTACCTAAAATACATCAAAAAAAATATTTTTTTTTACAAATTACATCATTTTAATTGTCTCGTCAATACATTTAAAATGAGCCTAATGTTGATTTTTTTTTAAAATAAATTAAATAACTAATTATAACTCTATAATGATGCAAATTGTAATTTTTTTTTCTAAAACTATTAGCAGATATTGAATCTTTACACATAAAATCTTCGACGTAAGGATGTTTTTTAATTTTTAATTTTTTGGAATAAACCACCTTATGCAGAAAAAAAAAACATTTTGTGCAAATTTTGGCTAGTTTAGAAAAAAAAAACTTTGAAAAGTGGTTAAATATTAATTAGGTTGATGAGATTGACTATTTTAGTTCATTTCCTATTTTTAATTTGTAGGAGGATAAAGTATGTGACATTTTTTTTAATTTATAGTTTTACCTGCTATGTAGGTTGCAAATTACATTTTTAAGTAATAAAGATATATTCAACATGTTACCAAAAATCCAAAGATTTATTTAACAGGTTCTGAAATGTCGAAAGATTTATTTGTTCGAAAAAATTGTCCAGTGACTTAATCACTCAAAACACTAAGGCATTGTTTGGCAAACTAGCTTATAAGCTAGATGGTAGCTGATAAGCTAGCTTTTCAAAACGCTACTATGAGTAGTTTTTCAATAAGCTAGCTTATGGTCATCCAAACATATACTAGGATAAAAAACTAACTGATAAGCTAACTTTTTTTTTGCCAAACATAGCATAAAATCCATTGGGTTTTTCTGAACTTTTCCCTTTTGTTTACTTGTCATGTAACTACAATTTTGGTCCATATGGTTTACACAAATCTCTAAAAATGGTCCCTAGACTTCAATAACTATGATTACCGTCCCTATTGTTTACATTTTGCTCTGAAAATCGCCCCTCTAAACTAACTCGGTTAAGTGAGAGGTAATTTCGTCTTTTTATATATTTTCCTGTAACACCCCGAATTATGAGAACCCATGTATTATTCTTCTCGCTTTGGAAACTTATATATATTGGGATTTTAATAATTTAATATCAAGAAAGTCGGATTTAAGCATCGTGGGTTAAAAATCATCAAATTTGGGAAATTTGGGGTTGTTTGCGATTGTGCCCGCGAGAGTGACAATAGTCACAATCGCCGGGGCACTATCGCCCAATCTGTACCGTAGGTGGTGAGGAGCTCGCGACCTTGCCCGCGATAGTGACAGATGTCACTATCGCCGGGGCACTATCGCCGACGGATGTTTTGGGTATAAAAAGCTAAGTCGCGATTTTCAGTCATTTTATCAGAATTCTAGGGTTTGAGGTGCGATTCTCTCTGTCGAAATCAGTAAATATACTCTCCTTAAAATCTCTTTCATCATTTATGGTGGTTCTAGATCATCAATGGTGATCCTTAACACTTTTAGGAAGTGTTGGTAAGAAGCTCTCAAGTGGTTATTCATCTTCTCCATTTCTAGGGCTTAGTTTCCTTTAAGGAAACTACTAAGGTGAGTTCATCCACTTTTATAAAACATTATACATGCCAAATGTGGGTTTTAAATGCCTAAACATCTCCTTTTCATATACTTGATTTGTGGATTTTGTACCAAGTCTAACTTTTGGAGATTTTAGGGTTTTATGATGATTTTATGGAATATGATTATGTGGGCTTGTTGAGGTCACTATTAACCTACCTCTACTTGGGAAAATGTATTTCAAAGGATGTCTATATTCATGTGTCACTTATGGGTTTTAAAAATGATATTCTTGTGGTTAACCGCTGATAAGTTTGTATTTGGGAATTTATCATGTTTTAAAGAGTATGGCTTGTAATAGTCATTTATGTTTCAACCAACGTTGTTCGGTAAAGAATGGAAATCGTTTTGGGAAAAATTATCCTTTATGTCCTTTATGCATAATTGCACTTGTTGAAATATTTGTTGGGCACTGTGAGCATTATTTGGCTTATTTGATGCATTTGGGAGTCATGACCCCGTATTTGGTTTATTATTGTTCTGGCGTTGGGACGACTAGTTTTCCACGTCGAGGCACGTTAGGCATCGGATGTGGTATAAGTCCTTCGTGCTCAAGTACTACGATATTGGATGAAGAGCTCGACGTAGGAACCCCTTGGGGTTGAACTTGAGTTTCCGTGGGTGTATGTTTAAAGCCACTGAGCCTGACATCCCTTGCGTGTACTTTATTTGTGTATTGGTTTTACTAACTTATCGAATGGCTTACTTTTGTGTTCCGTCATTTGTGTTAGTAAGCGGTCCCCCGTTAACACAAGAGATACTTGCTACATTTCAAAGAGCATTATTGTATCATTCTATTATTATCATTGTACAAAAGAAATTATATTTCTCATATTTACGTTGATTACTTAAACTGCAAATGTTTGATCTCACTAGGCTTTAGCCTAACATTTTTTCTTAAAATGACATGTATAACAGGTCAGGTTTCCGGTGGGGTTCGTCGGGAATGAGTGGATGGCTTTGAGGCCAAGAGCGGTCTTTTTAGGAGATGTGTAGACCGACATTTTGGATAGTGGGCTTACTTTTGGAAGAATAGCAACACCCGATGTTAATCTTTCTTATTTAAGTTAGAGTATTAGGTTGTTAGTATATTCTTCATTTGATTCATTGTAATGGTTATAGTTTGTTCCCCATTTTATTGGGATGATACTTTGGGGTTGTCTACAACAGACTTTTATATTTCCAGGTTTACCAATTTATAACCGTCATATTGCAGAATTTTCGAATTTTTATTTCCGCTAAATTTAGGGTGTTACATTTCCTTTGTTTTGTAATTTACTTGTTTTGTCCTTCTGTAACACCCAGAAAATTGCCAATATGTACAATTTGGTAAATCCAACTCGAATCCTTGCATTAATGTTAATTAGGCTTAGTATTAGTTAATATAATCTCCCAAGTTCTTTGCTTGAATTCTAACCCGGTCGGTTTTAGAGGAACTATAGATTTTTGGCAGCAGCATGGCTGGTTGAGCGACTATGACACAGGTCACAGTCGTAGTGGCAATGTCGTCGTTAGAGTCGAGGCCACTGTGGGTGGACCGCGACTATGCCACGCGACAATGCCCCTGGGCAAAGTCGTGGTGGCAATGTCGCCCGCGTCGACCAGTTTGTTGTTTTAAATTATAATCTGACCCTCATTTCTACACATTACACTTTGAAAACGGGTGAAACCCTTTTGGGGCGATTTTTGGGTAGCTCAACACCCTCCTCACTTATTTTTAGGGTTTTGGTTGGTAAACCCCTTTAATGGTCATCCAATCTTCATTCAAGTTCATTTATTGAAGTGTCCATCAAGATCTTCACTTATTGCCATCAAGTCTACCACTATCTCCATCTAGGGTTTCCTATTTTATAGGTTTTAACCAAAACCTAGATAGTGAATTTCTAAACCTTTTGTCAAAACTAGATACATATCATGTTTATGTATTCCATTATTGCTATTCATCCTTACTTGATATATCCATTCGTAATACTTGGTTTCTTGTGAATTTCTTATTGTGTAAGGTTAAGTCTTCATTACTAAATTATATAAGTTCCTCCAAAATGATATTGGGACTCTTTGACCATAAAATAAATGAGAAACATGCTTATATGGGTTATTTGACCCAACTTTGGGTGTTTGGGCTATTTGAGGATTTCACCATAATAAGTGGCTTACTATTACTTGATGAAGTATGCACTATGTGTTATGGGAGGTTATATCAATTGAGTCAATATGAAGTGGAAATAAGATTATATTAATGCTAATTCAGTCATACTAGCCTTGTTATAGACCATGTGAAATGTGAGGACAATATGGTCAAATAAGTTACCCGTGGTTGGTATTGTGATTATTTATGTGCATTGTGTGCCTTAAGACCTACTATAATTCATGTTGGATGAACCAAGTAAGTGGACACTAGGAGGATGTAGTTTTGGGTGCCACCGTAATGGTATGTACCTAGACCTCCGTCATTCGGGGTAATGCCATGGTTGTAGTCATCGGATGTGTCGGGCCTTTCGGATGTCATTCATGGTAGTTGGCATCAAGGTATATCGACTCTTTGGGTGGAACTTTATTGGTGCTATAGGTCTCCCATATTGACTCCACATTTAACAAACTTTGGTTAACTGCTGATAAGAATTGTATCTAGAATTATGTGTTATTTATTGTACAAACTCACTAGGTTTTTTGGCCTAACACTTGCTAGTGTCGATGTGTATCTCAGGTTCTAGTGGTGCCGTACCAAAGCATATTTAGTTGCGCTTGGGTGAGAGTTTGGGGAAGGTGCTTTGGGGCGCACTTTTTGTGAAGACGTTACAGGTCTATAGATGACACCATTTTTGTAATATTCTTTCTAGTGCATAAGTTAGATTAGTTGGTTGTTGTCTATCTTCCTTTAAATTACAATTGTAATTAAACATGTTTATTACTTCCCCATTTTTTGGGAGGCTCGATTGCTTTGGCAAATTTATATACCACATTTCCTTTTTCGGAAATGTTTGTTATCCCTGTTTTTAGGGTGTTATGTAACACCCGTAATTTTCGGTAAGTAAATGTCACCTGGACATTTATGTGGCATGTAAACAGTGGGGTTCTGTTGGGAAATGTATTGTTTAAAGTCCCTCGGAGTATCAGGAGTTTGGGCGTTGAAAAGTCGGATTTTTGGAGTTCGGGGACACCCGGGCGACCATGCCAGCGATTGTGTCAGAGGGCACAATAGCCTGGCACTATCGCCGAAGCTGAGGAGCTCACGGTACATGCTTGGCAATTGTGCCAGCGATTGTGCCACTGACATAATCGCCTGGCACTATAGCCTGCGTGTACCAGTGGGTTAAATGTGCGATTTTTCACCCATTTCCCTCATTTCTCATTTCTATCTTCTCCCCTTTTCTCTCCCAAACCCCAAAACTGAACCCTAACCTATTTTGGGGGTTTTTCCTCCCCAAACCACATGTCTACTCACCATCTATCTAGTTGGAATCTTGAACCACAAAACCTCCATTTTCATCTCCCTCATCAAGTTCATCAGTTGGGAGCTCGGGTTGAAGAGTTGGATTGGGTGTCATCGGAAAGTCTCATCATCTTAATTGGTAAGCCTCCTTGAATAATGTTATAAATGCTCAATTGGTGGTTTCTTAGTGTTTGGTATCTCAAATCTCGGTTTGATGGTTTTGGAAAACTAGGGTTTTGATCTTGTTGAGGATTTTAGTATGTAAAGGTTGGGGAAATGTTTCTATATGATTATGTATGGGTATTTATGGTTTGGATTTGTATGGATCTAGGTTTTGGAAGTTTTCGGCTTGAGGATTCAAGCGGCCTTCAAAAGAGCTCGTTGGGTGAAATCTAGATTTAGCCTAAATCTAGCAAGGTGAGTTCAAGTTGATTTGTGAAAACGTTGTACATGCCAAAATGTCTATTTTAAAATGTTTATTGTTCTACATGAAATTATCAAATGTTGGGTTATTTGCTAATCTTTGATTATTTGAAGTATTAAACTTTACAAACTTTGTATAATACCTACATTTGGGATTTTTGGGCATTTAATATATGTGTCGCAAATGAATGTGTTTTGAGGTCTTATTGCATAAATAGATCTTTGGTCAAAGAAATACACTTTTAAATATATGTCGGGTTTTATGCATCATTCATGAAATGGAATGTTTTATAAAGTATTAATTGCACATTTATGTGAGGTACTTGAAAGAATGTTTATAGTCTCATTTTATGATTTTCATTCTTATCAGCAGTTAAAGTTGAAAAATGCATATTTTTGTGTTATGAGACATTTGGAAAAATATAAGGGTATAAGTTCATTTGGAAAATGGTTTGTCTCAACTAATGTTTGAACTAATCTTACTTTTAGTCGTTGTATTTGCATATCCGTTGGTCGAGGGCGTTTATCGTATTTTTATTACAATTATCAATGGGTCAATGGGTTGCTAAGCCTGCGACTTGGTATTTTTATTTGATTGGAGTCTTTGGACAGTTGTCCAGTTTTGGTAGCTCGACTTAGAGCCTTGGTTGCGATATTGGATGAGGCACGTTAGGTACCGGATGAGGTATAAGTCCTTCGTGCAACACGTTAGGTACCGGGTGAGGTATAAGTCCTTCGTGCTCAAATATTACGATATTGGATGAGGAGCTCGACGTAGGAACCTGACGGGGTTGAACTCGAGTTTCTGTGGGTGTATGTTTAAAGTCACTGAGTCTGACATCCCTTGCGTGTACTTTTGTTTATATGACTAGTTTTAACAACATAAAATTGGCTTACTTTGTGGACCGTCACATTTTATTGAATCGGGAATCCCCCGTCACCGAAAGGTGTTGTTTTTGGGTATTGGGTTTATTATCCAAGTTTTGGTGACGTTTTGTATAATTGGGTTTTACCCTTGAGTTATGGGTTGAGTATTATGCCCACCCGTGTTTTGGGTGTGTCGAGATATAAGGTTTAAACGTATCTTCATGAATGGAGAGTTCAATTTATGTTTACGCTTTGAGTGAGTTTTGAGTTAAAGCTAATTTATAAATGAGCGACTTTTGTTGGCATCATCATCTTTGAAGTAGCTTGGTTTGGAAAATGTTCAAGTTGGTGTCCTTGCCTAAAATGCATATTATTGGAAAACAAGTCGTTTGCATATTCAAAGCATATCTTTTGAAAAATTATGAATTAAACTGTATTATCTATCTTTACAGACATCTGTATTCATATGGAAAACTCTTGAGCTCACTAGGCGTTTAGCCTAACCTTTTTATTTGTCGGCATGTGCATCATGTTTCAAGGTTGGGAGTTGGTTCTAGCTACCCTATGAAGAGTAGAGCCTTAGCTAGATCCGAAAGTAAGTATTCGGTGAAGTCTTCCGCATTATGGAGATAGTGACTATGCATGGGTATGTGTAGCACCTGTCCTTTATAGTCCGTATGTATAAGATGGTATACATGTATTGTAGTCGAATCTAAATTTGTGGTTGTAGATGATTCGTTTATTGATGTATTTAGAAAATTTTAAATAAGTTGTTATTTCCATAATTCAGGGTGTTACATGTTACACCTTCTCTTTGTCTTCTCCACAAACCCACCATACCCACCCTACATGTTTCTCCCTCTCCTACTCTCCTAACACCCGTGACCATCTCCAACCTCCGACAACCAAGACGTCATCTCCGGTGACCAAGAACACTGCAGCAGCCACCACCGGCGACCTCAACCACCGTAACTTGTAACCTACTCCTTGTGAGCGTCGTGAACCCTTTTACACCACGCCTCCATCCACCCTGCAACATCACCATCTCCTTATCTCCCCCATCCCTACTCACATTCCACAACACACATACCCCCTCTTCATCACCCTACAACCCAACACAAGAAACAATTTCATCTGCCCCATCTTCTTCATCGACATATATCTTACCTCCGACAGACACCTTCAACTCCAACAACTCCCCCCTTAGTTGGCCAACGGTACATCGAGACCCACTCCGCCTCCAATCAAATTCTAGAATTACCTCCATCTTTAACTAACTTCGAGACCATATTGGTGTTTAAAGGTGGGAACAATAATGACATGTGAGGGTGGTGGTGCTTCGTGGTAGGCATCGTGGTGGTGATGTGCTTGTCGAGAAGAAAAAACGAAAGGGGAATGGGAGGGGAGGGTTGGGTGGTCGCAGGGAGTCAAAGGAGGGGTTGGTCGGAGTTGCAGGTTGAGACGATGTGCTCGTCGAAAAAAGAAAGTGGAGGGGGGAAGTGGAGGGCTGGATAGTGTGGGAGGTAGTGATGTGGTCGCGGGAGGAGTGTGCCGGAGATATGCATATATATATATATATATATATATATATATATATGCCGTGTGCGTATATATAAATATGCATATATACATGGAGGAAAGTTCAAACGAGAAAACTAAATATTTAAGAAAACAATAAAACAACAAATCATGTACAAAATCATATGTGATTTTTCATTAACCCGGAAAAACTGACGCAAGCGACTTTGGCTGCGACCTGAAGTCGCGGGCAAAGTCGCGTGAATCATATATGATTTTGTACGTGAATCATATACGATTTTGTATGTATTCGGTTGTTCTCGTGTTTTTCTAAATAGATGGTGTTTTCGTATGAACCCACCTCTCTCTCTCTCTCTCTATATATATATATATATATATAAGAGTAAATTACAATTTGGTCGCTCCGGTTTAAACAAAATTATACAAACTTGTCCTTGAAAAAGAAAAGGACGAAAATACCCCTAACATAACGGGGAAAAAATTAACAGAGTTGAGTCGAGGGACGATTTTCAAAGCAAAATATAAATAGTAGGGACAATATCTGTAGTTATTAAAGTCTACGCACCATTTTCAAAGATTTGTGTAAACCACATAGACGAAAAGTACACTTTACTTCTCTTTTGTATATCCACGTTTAATTTGCCTTGACACTTGCCCAACAAAATTTGTAAGGGAAGATTGGTTTGAAAAAATGATTTTAAACTATTTAGATGTTACGAAATATAATCTTTTGTATGTTTAAGGGTTGTTTGGTTCATGTAATTTGAATGACCTATTCTATTGACTAAATTTCAAGCTTATGTTTGGTTCACGGAATAAAAACGATAGAATCCTTCCAATTCCGAATTCATAATTTAAGTAATTCATCATTCCTTGGCTTAAGTGAAATAATTGAATTCATATCAACCAAACGCGTGGTCAAATTACATCAAATTTCATTACAATTCATTCGAAGTCAAATTCATTCAATGAATTTCAGTTCCATCAAATTCCATTATGTGAACCAAACGCCCCCTTAGTTTTGTAAGATTTTCAATGAAATTGAATTCCATTTTTTATAAATAATTTATAAAAACAAATTATAAATAATTATAAGAATAATTAAATTATCTTTTTATTAATTGATTATTATATATCAATTGTTTTCAATATATTTTAAAACATTAATGTACACAAATCTTACGAAATCCTAACAACCAAATGAGATTTCTAAATCCCATGTATATCAGTATATGGGATTTCTATGAAATCCCATAATTTGAAATCCAAGTAATTCTTCAAATCAAACATGAGATTGTAATGAAATTGAATTCTAAATCATATCCAATCTTATAAACCAAACGATTTTAGAAAAACCATCAATCCCCTCTTTAGTAGGGGTGTTTTTTTTTTTGAAAGGGTATCCTGGGCCTATGACTCAGACTAATATCTGACAATTAGGGCATTTGGTCCAGCTGCTAAAGCGTGCAGGTCTGAGTTTATCCTCAGCTACTTTAGTAGGGGTGTTAGCGGTGTGGTTTGGTGCGGTTTGAGGCCAAACCGTAAACCGCACCGCAAAATGCGGTGCGGTTTATGCGGTTTGTCCCTATCGCACTTTATGTTTACAATCCAAAAATTATAAGTTTAAAAATACATTATAAAAATCAAATGATAAAGTAACCGTAGTCCAAAAAAATAAAGCGTATCAATACATTTGATTTCAAATACATGTTGCATAATTAAAAATATTTTAAGAAGTAAAGAAAATAAACTTCAAAGTAAATTAGATGTGTGAGTTGTGAAGTGTTCAACCTTTTCTTTTATCTCGATCCTTAAGCCCGGACTCTCGATTGACCAATTGTTTATTTAAGATGAGACTTTGGACCAAAAAACGAAGTCCAAAATATTACATTAATATTAAATTATTCTATATATATGTATGTTATATATAAAAATAAAAAATATACAAAATATACGGTGCGGTTCGTTTTGAATCGCTATTTGATAACTCAAAACCGCACCACATAGTGCGGTTTGGTAAAAATACAAACCGCAAACCGCATCGCGAAAGTTCCAAACCACGCTTTACGATGCGGTTTGGACGGTTTGGATGAACACCCCTACTACTCTTTAGGTTATCACCTACACCATCGAAATTGTTACATATCAATTAAGATTAACATCAAAATAGATGGATACAATATAGTAGTCGTTATTTCAGAGCATTTTATGGCATAATTTGTTTATAAAACTTATAATTTGGTTTGATAATAACATTTTTCATATAAACAATTAGTGGATAAAAATACAATATGTTGTGAATTCGACACATAGATAAAGAATTAAAGATTATATGGTCAAGTTTACGTCAAAGTCAGGATGGCCGAGTGGTCTAAGGCGCCAGACTCAAGTTCTGGTTCTCGCAAGAGAGCGTGGGTTCAAATCCCACTTCTGACATTTGTTTTGAAGATTTTTAGCCTTCAATTCTTCTATAGTATATTACAGATTTGATCCCTATAATTTGCACTTTTTACATAAGTGTTGGGTTCCGTTGAAAGGTTGAGTTTAACGGGAAAAATGGTTATCAATCATTGGATGGAAAAAATAACATATGATATTACTCATATACCGGCTCCAAAATCAAAATAAGTACAAATATGCATTTGTTTTAAAGATCAGGTTCGATTATATTTGAAAGTTTGGGTAGTGATTTAATTTTAATAAGTTTTCAAAGAGTTCTAGTTTATTTCTTTACGTTGTTTTTCCTCCCATATTTAGAAGAAAGTTTGAGAGAAAATATATCAGTGTTTTCTTTAGCTGCTTAACAAGCTTAGTGAGATTACAACTTATTCGTTCAGATATACATGTTTATTTGGTAGTGACTTAATGATATAGAAATTGACTTAATCAGTGGACTTCTAGTAGGGAGCCTTATGCAAAATACTAAAATTCATCTAAACCTTTATATTCAACACAAATATATTAATCTAAACAAACAACTTTATTCATAATTGATATCATAAGAAACCGAAGGGAAAATTTCAAAAAAAAAAAAAAACACATGAACTATCTCATTTTGAATGATTAAGTCCTTAAACTATTGTTTTGAATAAAAAAACCATTAAACTTTCTCATTTTGAATGAGTAATCCCTTATTCTTTTTTTTGAAAGAAAAAACCCTTAAACTTAGAGCATCTCCAACCAGACGCTATATTTACGTTTTTGGCGGCTGTGGGTGTCCAACCGGCCGGCAATTCATTTATTTTTTTGCCGGTCACCCAAAAACTCCGGCAAATATGCCGGTCCATCTTTGGCCGCTAAAAATGTTTGGGCCCACTGCTTTCCAATTTTTTTTTGTTCTTCAATTATTTTAATTTAATTCTTGTTTTGATAATATATATGTAAATGTAATTATAGTATAATAGTAAATAAAATATGTTATTTTAATGTGGGGTCCACAAATTTGGTGTTTTTTTAGAGGATGGTTGGAGTTGAGTTTTTTTTTTGTGTTGATGGGCCCACCATGTTTGGTGTTTTTGGTGTGTTTTTTAGTGCTAAGGTTGGAGATGCTCTTAGGCATTGTTTGGCAAAAATAAGCTAGCTTATAAGCTAGTGTACATGTTTGGATGACCATAAGCTAACTTATTGAAACGCTACTCAAAGTAGCATTTTGAAAAACTAGCTTATCAGCTACAAACTAACTTATAAGTTAGCTTAACTTTTTTTTGCCAAACATAGCCTTACTCATTTTGAAGGATTAGGTTACTGAACATTTTTTCAATAAAATAAACTATCGAACTTTTAAAAATTGATTACCTACTTCTTAAAAAAAAACTACTTGTAACCGAGTAGAAATGTTTTAAAATAAAAAAGAAAACCTAATCAGCTTTACTGTTCCCAAACCATACGACATTCAAACCCTTCGCAAACAACGACATCACTTCCCCTTGCCACTCTATGTTGCCCCATAAATGATTAATTGTCCCTTCTTTATATCGCCTATCACACTGTTGACCTCTACAATCAATCTTCTTCTTTTTTATCTATTTCTTATCTATCAAAAGAGGAATAATCAAAAAAATAAAAAACAGATAAAAAAAGATCACAATTTATTCGGTCAACTATACATGCTTATTTGGTAGTGACTTAATAATACAAAAAATGGTTTATTCAGTAAGCTTCTAGTAGAGAGTTTTATGCATAAAAGACCAAAAGTTTCACATCTTAACGAGCTTACTTAGATTCCTATTAAGTCACTACCAAATAAGCATGTATAGATGACTCAATAAGTTGTATTGCCAGAGGTTTGAATGACGTAGGGTTTATGATCAGTAAAAATGATATTTAGGTTTCTTTTTACTTTAAAACATAAACATTTATAGTTATTTACAGTAATGGTTTATTTTATTGGAAAAAAAAAAGTTTAGTAACCTAACCATTCAGAAAAATAATTCAGGAACTTGTTCAAAATGAAAAAGTTTAATCCTTTTTTCATTCAAAAAAATAGTTTAGGGGCTTAATAATTCAAAATGAGACACTCTTTGGTAGGGGTGTTTACGAGTTGGATTGATCATGTTGAATATAATTGAACAACCAAACCCAATGTTGACGGTTTGAAAATTTTCAACCCGACTCAATTCAAACAAAAGTGCAACCCAACCTAACCCGTTCGGGTTGGTCGGGTTGTGTGTAAACTAAGTATAACCAACATAGATAACATAAAAATAAAGGAAATCTTCATTTGAAATACGATTAATCATTCAAAAGAATATACAAGTTCATCAAATATTTAAGTATTACAAATAATTTTCCAATAATGTTCTTTATGAGTTCCATTGATCGTCATTGCCGAGTTGTTGTTGGTAACTTATACATATTAAAGAGATACAAATAATTTTATAGAAGTCGCTAAAACTTTTCATCGGGTTAGCCGGGTTTCTTTGGGCTTAACCCAATAGATTCGGTTTGCACTAATTTTTGTATCGATTATGTTTCGGGTTACCTCGGGTTGATTTTTTTTTTTCAGGTTGAGTTAGGGGTGTCCACGGTTCGGTTCGGCTCGGTTAGTAAGAAAAATGTGAACCGAACCGCATGAGGCGGATACCTGGTTACCCGAACCGAAACCGAATCGCGGGATGAACCAAACCGAACCGAAATTAGTCGGTTACCCGCGGTTTGGTTCACGGTTACCCGAATTTATAGAAAAATATTATTTGCAATATAAAAATAATACCAAAATAGAAAATTTAAACCAATTACATAACAAATACATAAAAATAATCCAAGAAAAAAAGATTGAAATAAGTTTTATTGTTTAAAAATATCCACTATTTAGTTGATGATTATTTAAAAATTAAATAGTTGATATTAAATATAATATTATTAAGTGTTTTATATATACCGGTTCAGATCGGTTACCTGCGGATACCTACAATTTAAAACTAAAACTGACCCGTGAATACCCGGTTTTTCGGTTTTCGGTTTTCCCGGTTTTCGTTTTTTTTCGGTTTTGGAACAAACGGTTCGGCTCGGTTTCTCGGTTTTCCGGTTTTTTTGAACACCCCTAGGTTGAGTTGACCGACTTAGGGGTCGATTACCAAAATCTCACCGGGTAAGTGCTTACAGACAAGGATATTAGTCATATTACTCTCACTTATCTTATCGTATAACATCTCCGACCATCAAAATTGATTGTTGGTAAGCGTCTTAAACCCGATAAGCGCTTACCGGGTAAAAGTCATTTCCTCCTTACCGGGTAAGAATCTTGGCACTTGTTATGGCTTTTACCGGGTAAGATTCTAGATAGTTTTTATGTTCAATAGGTAAGAACTGTAAGGTAAATCATAAATGATACCAATAAAATTTAACCGGGTAAGTATTTATTAAAACGACGCCTGAGTTGGTCGGTTTTTTGAGCACCGTCCCTACTTCTTTTTAACTTATGCCAAAACCAAACAAACAATTTTGAAGTTTTTTTCACTTTCCCTCGCTTCCGATTCCTAATTTTCGTAGCAAAGGTTTCTAGAACAAAGCGTATATAATCATTTGCATGTAAATCGCTCAAAAAAAAGGAAGAAGTCCTTACTTTTTCTCCACGGCGTTTCCGTACAAACACCACAAGGCGGTGGTCGGAGATGGAGCGAAAGAGCGAACGGAGGAGGAGGATTGTTGAAAGAGGATTCGAACGAATCGCGTTCATTAATTCCGCTCATCTCGATAACGTAGAAGATTCCGCTTCATCTCATCTTTTGCACGCAAAATCATCGCCTAATAATCGACACGATACTGGTAATATAATTACATCCTATGTTTTTGTTTATTAAATCGTGATTTTGCTGATGATGCATTGAATTTGTGACAAAAATCGAATGGTTAACGATAGATAGGAGGTAAAGTTGTATGTATGGATGGTCAGTCATGATCTGATAGTCTCGTTTCTAGATGAAGAGCTGAATTTTGATTTTAAATATCGGATTCGTCAAAGGTCAAAACCGTTTGCGGATTCTATAATTTTGTGTGAATCAAATTGTTGGTAAATTACGAACAAAATCTGTGTGTATTTTGGGTTTAATTGGTTTCAGCTTTGAAATCGGAAATGTAGTTGTTTGTTCTAAAGTAGCAGAAGTGTCGTAATAATAGCTTATATGATCATGAATGTTGACTCTAAAGATCAGCTGGTTCCTGGTGGTTGATATGAGGATTATTTATGAGTTATATGGTTGATGTGGGCGGTTTATGTGAGAACTACAAAAAATTTGAGAACTGGAGAACCTGAACATTCGTTGATGCATATAACTAATTAATTTTTGTGAGTACATGCATATATATTTGCATACATAGTAGATATGCATCGATGAATATATTAATTGACAGAATACATATTTTGATGGTATATTCATGCATAAATGAATGAACAGGTTCTCATGTTTCAAATTTTATTGTGGTTCTCACATGAACCTGAACCTACCCTTGATTTGACAGTGGATAGAACAATGTTTATGTTTCTTCAAGCATGACTTTTCCATGAAAACGCGGAGTTTGAGTGCTTGTAGAATGGGGAACAAGGTAGAACAAGAGTAATAAGGGTACAATATAGCAGTAAGTGGATCATTTAGATATGACCTTAAATGAGTTTTAGTTAAATTCATGATTTCCTGGCCTATTAAAGAAAAAATGGTTTTATACTCATGAGAAGGTCATTAATTTAATTAAAATCTCATTTAAGGTTACATACCTAAAAATCCTGGAGTTTAAAATCTGTTTTATACTATATTACCATAATGCAATGGAAGTATGGAACATGCTATATACACAGAAAAAGTGGCTCCTATGCCTTGAGCGGTGATTGAGCTTGATTTCCTCTCCCGATATTGAGGGAGAGAGGCCATGCACATATGGTTCTCTTCTGAAACCATATATTGCCTTTTTAATGTGAGATTCTAGTATACCTAGTATATCAAATTGGTAATTATAGCGTCATTTTACTGATCAGAGCAGCACCCCGGTTACCGATAGATGCCTACCTCCTTGAAGGTCAAGGGTTCAAGCCTCACCAAAGGTGAGAGAACTAAGAAGTCTGTGTGAGTTTTGTTGTATATAATATCATATACTTCAAAACAAAAGTGTATGTTATACCTCCAATGCTTAACGGTAGATCCCAACCTCCTTGAAGGTAAAGAGTTCAAGTTCTCACCAAAAAGGTGAGAACTGTGTGAACCACAAGGGTTGTGGCGTACTGGTTAAGGCCCTGGGGATGTGGTGGAATATCCCATCCTCCCAGGGTTCGAATCCAGGCGTACACAACAATTGTGGCCACTGAGATAGGGCTGATGTCTTACGGTCATAATTTGCCAAAGGATTAGTCTAGGCATAGCCTAGAACACCCTTCTTAAAAAAAGAAAAGGTGAGAACTATGTGTGAGCTTTGCCGTATATAGTAATTAGTATCATATACTTTAAAACAAGAGTGTATGTTATACCTCCAACGGTTAATTATACGTTGCTGTTTTGACTGAATTAAGGAATGTATCACGACTCCACTCCCTGCGAATAGGCTAAACTTGATAGAGATTTTTATACAGTAAAAATCCAAATTTTTGGTGGGACTGTGTAGCTTAACATTAATAGAGTGTTTGACAGTCTGCATTTTGCTGGACTAGATTGAAGCACTTTTTATTGCCAAGCCTTGCACACCACTGGTCAAGGTGTTTCATCTACGTTGAACTCTTCTATTTTGATGTTAAGGATATTGGTATCTAGGGGCCGTTTCAAATAAGAAGGCTAAATATCGTGAGAAGGTAAGAAGGATCATTGAATAAATCCTGAAAAAATCTATTTGAAGATCCATATGTGAACCAATGTTATAGATTATTCATATAGGTTCACATAGGCATCTTTAAATGGAATTTTAAATGATTCACATATGAACTTTCTCTTTAACATTCCCTTCTTACCTTCTCACGATATTTAGCCTTCTTATTTGAATCTCCCACTCGGTATCTATTTTTGTTTTTCTTTGTCTTTTGGAAAAGAATGTTGATATTTGTACATATTATTTACAGATATCTTATTTTGGCTCCTTGTTTCAGTTGATGATGAACTCTTAAGAGAAACTACAAGTGACCTGGAAACCGAAGAAGTTCCAACATTGAGCAAATTTGTGACCGATACAGAAGCTCTACGTTTACCCTTATCCCCTATTTCGTCAAGAAAAAAGTTACCATTCTCTCATATTAAGTCTAGAATTCACAAAATATCAAGTGACAGAAAGTCTTCTCTTAAACAATATGGCATTCATCTGAACCTCTTCTCCCTCAAGGAATTGAATTTCTGCATAATTGCCTCAGAAACTACACGGGTTTCATGTTCTATCGTGATTTCTCTTTTAGTAGTTCTATCAAACATTAATCTTCATCGGAATATAGTCAAGTCAAGGAGTTTTATATCCTCAAATCCTCTTTACGTCCTACTGCTGACTGATGTTACAATTGTCATCGGATGGCTAACTGTCAACAGGTTTAGATTAACTGAGAAGATCGAGGAAGAAGTGAGGTTGAAGGAGGATAAAGACGTTTGGGGAGGGGCATTTAGGATTTTAGAGTTTGGTTTGGTGGCACATCAGACAATTCGCGCAGTTTTCATAGATTTAAGCTTTTATGCTGTGATTGTCGTTTGTGGCCTCTCTCTTTTGTAGCTTCGTTTTTGGTGGTGGTGATCCGGCTGCAGCTCCTTGGCTCTCGACACTCACGGTACCCTTTTTCTTCCATAAGCTTGCTATATATGCTAGTATGTATAAACTTATATTCTGTTTATTCATTAAAATTGTTGCCAAACGTAGCTACTTGTGCCGAGATTATGGTAAAAGCTTGTGTTTCTCATTCATTAGCCAAAGATTTATATGTACATATTTGGAACCTTATAAAATACAAAGGGAAACTAACTCTAACAAATATGCTTAGTTTAGGATAGTAAGAGCTTGTGTTTCTCATTCATTAGCCAAAGATATATGTACATATTTGAAACCTTAGGAAACCAAAATCGAAGGAAACTAAGCGGCTGTTTGGTTGGTTTTCCATTAAGGGGGTGTTTACTTGGGGCTTAATGAGTTTAATGACAAAACCGACTTATTCGCGCAGACGTTTGGAGTGTTTACTTGGGGCTTATTGACAAAACCAACTTATTCGTGCAGACATTTTTGGCTTAATCACTAAGTAGTGGAAAGATGTGTTGTCCCCATTAAGACACATCTTTGACATTTATACCCTTTAAAAATAAGGACATGCCTACCTTCCTACTTAATAATCACGCAATAAAAACCTAGGTGCTCGATTTCACCTTCACTACTTGCTCGATTTTGATTTCATCTTCACCGCTCGTTCGATTTTACTGCTTCGAGTTCATTGCTGGTTCGATTACACTATTTCAATTCACTGGTTCGATTTCAATCCTAGACAATAATTTCCTTTGGTCGATTTCTCCAAAGGTAATGATTTTACTGATTGTTCGATACTTGTTTCTTCTCCATACTTGATTGTTGTTCCATACTTATTTCTTTAGTCGATTGTTGTTCCTTACTTGTTTTTTCAGTCGATTGTTGTTCCTTACTTGTTTTTTCAGTCGATTTTTGTTCCATACTTGTTTTTTCTCCATGGCCGCTCGACATTTCTGCAATGTAGATTTTTGTAACCATGATTTCTACAATGTCGATTTCATACTTGCTATTTTTTGTTTGAACTTGGCTACATTGTGTTTGAACTTGGAAGTTTAAGTACTTAATGAATTTTTGTTTGATTTTTGGATTATATCAATGAATTTATGAATATATGGCTTAAAAATAAACAACAATTTATAAAACAGCTTAAAATTCATATTCAGGGGTAAATTGGTCATTTATGTTATTTAGACTGTTAATTCAGATAAAAAAGTAAACAACAACATCAATTTATCCAAACAGACAAATTTATCCAGACATACACATTTATCTATACAGGACTTAATGGAAAATTTGGTAAACAACCCCTAAATCCTGTATGGATAAAGTTGTCTGTGTGGATTAATTTGTCTGTATAAATTGGGAAGGTTTTGTTAGAGTTTTTTCATAGATGGAAGGAACGTGTTTTTTAATTGAGAAGAGTAGGTTTAGAAAAAACTTGGCTTTCTGCATAACACTCCTTTCTAGAAGCTTACTGAATAAGACACTTTCTATATCATTAAGCCACTACCAAACAGTCATGTATAGCTGACCGAATAAGTTGTAAGTCCTATTAAGCTATTAAGCCACGACCAAACAATCATGTATAGCTGACCGAATAAGTTGTAAGTCCTGTTAAACTCATTAAGCCACTAACAAACATGCGCTAACTCTAAAAGATATGCTTAGTTTAGGATAGTAAGAGCTCGTGTTTCTCATTCATTAGCCAAAGACATATATATATATATTTGGAACCTTAAAATACAAAGGGAAACTAACTCTAACAGATATGCTTAGTTTAGGATAGTAAGAGCTCGTGTTTCTCATTTTCATTAGCCAAATATATATGTACATATTTGGAACCTTACGAAACCAAAATACGAAGGGAAAATTAGAGTTAAGTTCCCTTGTGTAGACATATGTGTTGCATTTCAGTTTGGGAAATCACATGAAACTCATCTTTGTGTGTAGCGTGTAGGCACCCGAATCTGCTCGTAATCCTACATGCACATGTGTAAGATGTTTTTAAGTATTCTCATTACTATCTAATGATCACTAGATCAACAAGCTCACATTGAGCTATCTCGATCAAGTGTCTAACATCTAAAATTTAGGCCAAATCGTCATAACATAAACAAAGGTGGCGTTTGGTTCGCATAATGTTTTTGGATGAAATTGAATATGTCAAAGGAATTTGACTTTGAAGGAATTGGAATGGAATGTTGTCAGGTTTGACCACCTGTTTGGTTGACAGAATTGGAATGGAATTATTAAAGGAATTAGAATATGTCTGCTTGGTTCTCAGAATGTAGCTTTGGAATTGGTTCAGATCGGCGGTGATCGGTGGTCGGAGGTGGTTCAAATCGGCGATGGTTTAGATCGGTAGTGGTCGACGGTGGTCAGTGGTGGTCGCCGGTGGTTCAGAACGACAATCTACCGGCCTCAAACCTAGCTTGCTACTCTAGTATTCCGTCTTCAAGTACACCTATTAGAGGTCATTTACTCGTAAATGTCTAAGTGGTCGTTTGTTTTCTAAGAGATCTGAAGTCTTATTTCACTTTTGGTTAATAGGAGGTGGTGCTTTAAAAGGTTATAAGACATTAGGTTACCTCTTCTAATTTCAGACTTAAGAGCATCTGAAGTCTGGAAAAACAAATAGTCTGAGCGTACGTAAAAACGTCTGACTGATTCAGACTTCAGAGGTAAGAGTTTTTTTTTTAAAACAAACAACCCCTAACCATGTTTGGCCTCAAGTGCTCATCACATGTCCTCAACCTACTTCTCTTTCTCACCCCTCAGAGACCTTCCTTATTTTTTAACTCCTTGTTTCCACAACTTCCTTCTTTTCTCAATGACCTTCCTTTGTGGCCACTGAGATTTAATCAGGGTTGATGCCTTACAGTCATAATTTGTCAAGGGATTAATCTACACATAGCCTAGGACACCCTGCTTTTATACGTTACTTCTTCCTCTCCCTCTTACTTGACTTGTGAACTAAAGACTTAAATCGATAATAGACACCTCTCGATTCCTCATGTCAAAATTGATGTTTGGTAAGGCAAGAGAACAACAACCAAAAACCTCAAATCATGGTCCAAGATTTCATATTTTTATTGAAGTAGTTAATGAATGAAAAGAAATTACAAGAACAGTATATATATATATATATATATATATATATATGGGTTATTATGCAACCTTTTACATGATGCAATCCTTACAACCCCTTTATCCACCACACATTTTACTTTTATCTTTTTCCTTTTTTTTAATTACAAAAAATATGTAGTGGATAGAGGGTTTGTAAGGGGTTGCACCATGTAAATAAGTTGCATTTATATATATATATATATATATATATATATATATATATATGGGAGCGATCAAATGGAGATCACTCTAATTTTGAAAACCGTGGAAACCCTAGATTTCATTGGTTAAGTTAATGAAATTGTTTAATTTGATTAAATTGTTTCATATAATTCTTTTATTGATGAATTTGTTGCATATATTTGTGTTTTTATGTAAAAATGAAAAAGTTTCATCAGACTGCGAAAATACATGAAACAATTTCATCATAATGAGAAAAATAGATAAAACTACATAAAAAAACACAAATATATGAAACAATTTCAGTAATAAAAATATTATATAAAACAACTTGATCATATTAAACAACTTTATGAACCAAAGTCATTAATTTAACCAATGAAATTGACGGTTTCCAAAGTTTCCAATCTAATATGTTTCCAATTGAAACCACCTATCTCTTTCTATATATATATATATATATATATATATATATATATTGAGTATAATATTCTCTTAGAACCACTAGTTGTTTGGGTTGTATGGTTGCTTAATTTTCTATTAAGTCATGTATGAATAAAATTGTCTATAAATTGAGAATGTTTTTATTTGAAAAGGGTTCTTCCATAGCATGTTTAAGATTTATATATCTTGACTTTAATTTGCAAATTCGAATAACATTTGGACAAGAATATATGATTAATATAATTCCAATATATGTGTAATTGTTTTCATTGGTTAAGTTAATGAAATTGTTTAATTTGATTAAATTGTTTCATATAATTCTTTTATTGATGAATTTGTTGCATATATTTGTGTTTTTATGTAAAAATGAAAAAGTTTCATCAGACTGCGAAAATACATGAAACAATTTCATCATAATGAGAAAAATAGATAAAACTACATAAAAAAACACAAATATATGAAACAATTTCAGTAATAAAAATATTATATAAAACAACTTGATCATATTAAACAACTTTATGAACCAAAGTCATTAATTTAACCAATGAAATTGACGGTTTCCAAAGTTTCCAATCTAATATGTTTCCAATTGAAACCACCTATCTCTTTCTATATATATATATATATATATATATATATATATTGAGTATAATATTCTCTTAGAACCACTAGTTGTTTGGGTTGTATGGTTGCTTAATTTTCTATTAAGTCATGTATGAATAAAATTGTCTATAAATTGAGAATGTTTTTATTTGAAAAGGGTTCTTCCATAGCATGTTTAAGATTTATATATCTTGACTTTAATTTGCAAATTCGAATAACATTTGGACAAGAATATATGATTAATATAATTCCAATATATGTGTAATTGTTTTCTTTTAAAAAAACATGTATATAAACATAAGAATCATAAATATATTATCACAATTTTGTTTTGAACAACTTAATTCATAATTGATTATGACTTGTAATTTGGTTCAAATAATATAATAATAAAATTATTATGCGTATATAAAATACATGGATATAATTTGTTGAATTAATAAATATATAGATAATAATGTAAATCTATATAAATTAAAATAAAAAAGAATATACTTGAAATATTTTTTTGATATAAAATAAGAAGGAAAAAAAACATAATATAGTAATTAGTAAAGATGATTTATGGTTATTGTTATATGATACAAAATTTGATATTTTAAATAAAAAATTCCCCTAAAGAAATTATTCATAGGCATGTTACTTTTTCTTGAAATTGCAAAAATATAAGTCTTATATAATAATAATAATTTATACGTTTAATAGGTTTTGTTGATACTAAGGTGACGTTTGTTTTTTAAGAGGTCTGAAGTCTTACTTCATTTTTGATTAATAAGAGGTGGTGCTGAAATCTGAATCAATAAGACTGTTTGTTTTTGTAGCGTCTAGAGACGTCTTCAAAGAAAGTAGGACATATGAAATGAGGCAATGATAAGAGGTTTTAAGAAGTTAGGCCACCACTTCTTATTTCAGATGTATTTAAGAGTTAAGAGGTTCTGAAAACTGGAAAAAAACAAACAGTCTGAATGTAAAAAGGTCTGAACGATTCAGACTTAAGAGTCATTAAGAGGTATTTTTAAAAAAACAAACAACCCATAAGTAGTTTAATGTGGTTCACACACATAGGGAGAGACTTTTGTGGAGTCAAACGACAATTTTAACCCTTTTACCCATGCTCGCTTGTAGGCTACATGTGGATGTAACAATTTTCTATATTAAAGAGTAAACTATGATATCCGATATGTTATTTATAATTATTTTTGTTCTTAGTCTGTAAAATTATTTTTTAGTTATTATATTTTCTATTTTATTTTGTTTTTTTATAAGATTAACAAAGTTAGAAAAGTTTGTTAAATTAAGGGATAATATAGCCTTTTTTTCATTTTTATTAAATAATTATAACTGTTGGAACTGGGATTGATTACAAACGAGTAATTTCGATTAATTTTTAAAAATTGATAATTCTTGGTTTGAGAAAAAAGGAATCATTGTCATATTTGCAGTTAAATATTAAGCATTATTTGTAATTAAATATTGATAATTGCATCTATCTGCTAAAACATTTGAATAATTAATTGTTGATTTCGGAGTAGAATCTTAACCATGTTCATATATACTCTTGAGTATCCAATGTAACATTGAACCATTAATACTCTCTCAATCAAACATTGGAATGGTCACAATTAAATACTTAATTAATCTTTAAAAATTCAAATTATTCCTTGACTGGAAATAGTCAAAATGTAATAGATCTGTTTGATGATAACTATATTCTTATATAAATGATTTTGATACACAGATTTTGATCCATATTTATCTAAAGATGAATTTATTTGGTTTATTTTTATTCCATATAGGTGAGCCTACTCGAGTTTGGGCTTGATAATTCTCGAGCTTGAGTCAATCTTGAACACAAAGTGGAATTCATTTAACTTAATGACATGAGCTTCGTTATGCCAATATTTGACTCGGCTCGTTCAAAAACTCGATTAAAATTTTCGAGCCGAGCCGAGCCATTCGAGCATGACTTTTTCAAGTCAAACATGCTCATATATTCGTAAATCATACAATAAAAGTTATCAATCTCGAGCTAATAAACGAGTTAATCGATGCGAGTTCGAGCTTATAAATGAGCATCGAGCTCGAGAACTCAAAAACTATTCGAGCTCAAGTCCTACATTGAAAAAGTTACCAAGCTTAAGTCGAGCTTGAGTCTGGTATTATTTTCTCAAGGCGAGCTCAAATAACCGACTCCTTGACTTGGCTCAGTTCGTTTACACCCCTAGGTGAGCGTCGTTCCAATCATTTTGAATGTTTTATTACATTTTCATCAAAACTATAAATTAAAAGAAAAGTATATAGAAGTTCATACTATAAATCATATTAAAAGTATTATAAATTAAAAGAAAAAAGTCTTAAAATGGAAGAGTAAATTACAAAATTCATTTAAATATAAAATTATTATTCTCAAGTGGGAGAAATCACCAAATAGACTAAAAGAGCAAAAACTAAAACATTTTAATTGAGTATCGACTAAAACATGTAAATTTGGACCCAAAAAAGTTTGAATGTCTTGTTTCAAATCATACATTGAAACATTCTCAAGCACGACCCTATATAGGTCAAGCGAATGAAATTAAAAAACTTAAGTAGTAATGAGCTGAAGACCATCCAAAATATACTAGATGTTTATAACATTCTAAGGGTTTGTTTGTTGACAGCTTAATGAGTTTAGTGAGACTCACATCTTATTCCGTCATCTATACATGATTGTTTGGTAATAACATAATGATATAGAATGTGATTCATTCAATAAGTTTCTAGCAGGAGCTTTATGTAGAAAGTTGCGTTTCTTTTTCAAACTTGTCATTCCCAATTTAAAAAACACACTTATTTCATCTTTGCAAAAACTCTCCTAAACAAAACCTTCCCTATCTATACAGATAGAATAATCCATACAGACAATTTTAGGTTAGTGAGTGTCAAGAATAACCTGTTTTGATTTGTTATTTAATTTGTTCGGTCCGTCTATTTTTCTACATAAATAAGGTAAAAGGAAAAAAAGTAATACTCTATTATTTGAAAGAGAGGTACCAAAAATAGTTCAGAATCTTAACCATATTTATACAAGTATCCACAATTGTTAATAAAATAGAAAAGGAGGGAATATATATATAGAGAGAGAGATAGATAATTGTTCTACATAAGGGGAAAAAGCCATTGTAACGGCTTATGTAGTAGCCTAATTGGATTACATATGATCCCTTTTGATGAAAATAATAAAGAAATTCATATTATAGATTATTTCATAGTTTAATATGGTAATATGCTAACTTTCTTATAATTACAAAATTATTAGTTTTTTCGGCTTTTAGGAATGGAACATATTTCAATTGATTTAGGAATTGTTTGGTAAAAATAAGCTGCTTATTTTCTAGGCACATGTTTGGATGACCATAAGTTAGTTTATAAGCTAGTTTTTTGATAAGTTACTTAGAATAACTTATGAGGAGCTTTTTGTAACTATTCCAATTATGCCCTCATTAATATTCATTATTATATATTAACTTTTAATTATACATAAATAATTAATGTCCTTTTTGGTAATTTAAATGATTATAAACTAGTTTTTGCCAAACGTGACTTTTTCATCAGCTATCAGCTAGCTTATCAGTCACCAGCTAGCTTATCAGTCATAAGCTAGTTTATCAGCTAGTTTGCCAAACATAGCCTTAATGTTGTTGTCTAACCTTTTAGAGCATCATCTTTAATAAGAGATTTATTTATAAGAAAAATGTAGGTTCTTAACTACTATTGCTACTACTTTTGCAGAGAGTTCTTATAAGAATCTCATATCCTTTGAGTTTTTGTACAAAAGCCTTATATGAGACCCATAAAAGAGGTTCTTATAAGAACTACTATTGTAGACTTTTATGTAGGTTCTTAATTTGATGAGTTGAAAGTGATATAACAAGGAAAAAATTAGTACTAAAAGTAGGGGTGTGCAAAAATTCAACCGATCTAATAGGAACCGACCGATCATAATTGGATATCCAATTGTAATTGGATCGGATTGGATTGAAAATCTCAACATCCAATTTGGATCGGTCGGTTCTTGGATGGCAGTCCAGAACCGACCAAAACCGACCGAACCGAACCGACTAACATCCAATTACCCATCCAATTAACCATCCGATTATCATCCAGTTTTCCATCCAACTATCATCCAATTATTTTTTTTGCAATTTGCTTAAATCTATATTTATTTTGTGTTGGTTTTTGAATTCTTAGTCTCACTTATGTTGGTTTTAACACAAACTAAAAGTAATTAATTAGAAAATTGCATTAAATTAACACGTTGGATGGATTCGATTTGATCATCCATTGGATGTCGGATGGATCCAATCCGATCCAATAAGAATATCCAATGGATATCCAATCTGATCCAATGGATATCCAATAAGAAACATCCAATGGATGGAACCGAACCGATCCAATCATCCATTAGATTGAAAAAATCCAACATCCAATGGATGATTGGATCGGTTCGGTTCCCCTCATATCTATTGGATGTCAACCGATGAACACCCCTAACTAAAAGTAGGTTCTTATAAGAAACTCCACTGGAGATGCTCTTATAAGAACCTCCACAGGAGATGCCTAAAATCTCATATCAATTATTACATGAATGATAATAGGATAGGCTTTGTGAGCATCTCAAATGGAATGTTGGGGAGAGTTCTAATAGAAATCTCACATCTTTTGAATTCTTGTACAAGAACTTTAGTTTTACAGTAAGCCTAACATTTTGTTTGTTTTCTTTATATATATATATATATATATATAAATATATATATATATGCCAAGGATAATTTACAACCCATGTAAATCTTACAATCCATGCAACCCACATCTTAACCGTTGGATTCATGATAAACGGTTATTTTGTTTTTATTTTTTTAATTGAAAATATTGGACCCACAAAAGAGGTTTTTATAAGAAGTGAACTACTATTGTATGTTTTTAATTAAGTTCTTAATCTGCTAAGTTGGAAGTGATATGACAAGAAAAACATACAAAAAATAGGTACTTATAAGAATCTCCATGAAGTTGCTCTAATGATACCTGTATTCTTGTAGATGGATTTTGATAATGATACAAATGTTATAATCAGTTTTGTAAACCAAACAAAAACAGGGAAAAAAATCAACATGCTTTATTTGGAAGTAATGGTTTGAGAGATGCAAGATCACTAGGGTCCAGAGGTTGTTTTCATGAACATACCCGACTTATGCCCGAGAAGGTGTATGTAACAGGAAATCAAGAGATAGTAGATTATAATCAATTTTGTAGTATCCACAAATTGATTATGATTATGATTATGATTTTCTACTTATTTTTAAATAAAAAAACAAACAAATTTAAAGAAGCAATTGAAGAGGCTACTCCACAAAAACTAATTATTATAAATAAATATAAAATTACATAACTGTTTTTATTTTTATACAAATAATTATTTAATCATATGATTTTGATTTTAACAACTTTTAAAAACATTAATGCAAACATCCTTGGGATAGTTTACAAGAGCATCTCTAATAAAATTTGTCAAAATGAATGAAAATCCCGAAAATAGGGATTTTGATGTTTTTCTAAATTTTTCTTATTTTAATAAAATCTCCAAAATATTTTTTAAAACGAAAGTGAATCTTTTTCTCGAAAAAAAATATAAAAAAAAAATCTTTAAAGTTAAAATAGAGGAATCAAAAAATTAGTTAAATTGTTCGTAATAAATTTGTTTGTAAAGATGGGAGACAAATTGATTTGAGAGATGCAAATAGAGAGATGGTTAGATCATTTCTAGACATTTTTTATATTAATTTATTTGGGGTGTGTTGATGAGGACAAGCAAGGATTCTGGCTTATTTCATATAACATTTTAGCTTAATAATTTAACGATAAAATCATTAAGAGACTCTTATATGATACAGTGCAAAATGAAATATGGTTGTTTTGTAATTGTTTAGAATAAAATTAGAACGTTGAAATATGGTTGTTTTGTAATTGTTTAGAATAAAATTAGAACGTTGAATGGTTAAGAGAGACCCAAGATACAAACTCATTCAAAGGCTTTTAGAACAATTAAGACACATACATTTTTTTGCCAAACAAAATTTACCTTTTAACGATTTAGAGGTTGCCTCTTAATGGAATCATTAAAAGGTAAACAAACAACCCCTTATAACTGAACAATAAACCATCCAACTCATTAAGCTCACTAACTATAAGGTGCCGTTTGTTTTTTAAGAGGTCTAAAATCTGAAGTCTTATTTTAGTTAGGATTAATAAGAGGTGATGTGTAAAAATGTTTGAATGATTCAAACTTAAGAGTCATTAAGAGGTTTTTAAAAAAACAAACAACCGCCAAGTAAACGACTACTTTAACAGTGTAATTAACCTTAGAATCTTCAAATTAAGAAAAATTGCTAAACCGTAATTTTTTTCTCGACATTGTTTTTACCTATTTTGAACAAACTGTTAAAAATGCTTTATAGATGATCCTGTTATTTATGCTTATTGCACTTCATGAATCATGTGAATAAAGTAAGATTAGTTTTTTTGTTTCAAAAAAAGAAAAGTAAGATTAGTTTTTAATTTAGTAACAGATAAAGTAGGCCATGAGTCCATAACCGCATGAAGGCATGAATCAAGCATAGCATACCTTCTAGAATCTTCACCTGCTTGTGAATGAAGTGAGAAACAGAGATCAACGTCTTTCATCATCCATACGCTTGAAAAACATACAAATTACACAACTAATTACGATTAAAAACTAGGACGATTACATTCTGAATCGATCATTTTCTTCAAAAACGAAATCTGAATCTAAATCTTCAATCAAGCGATTAATCGCTTACGGTGAAAAATCGAAGAATTAGGAACAGCAAAACGAGCCGAAAACGATCTCGATAAATCATCAGAATCGTTCGACATTAATCCATGATCAAAGTTTTGTGCATACTCACAAGCTTCGTAACCGAATCGAGACGACGAATCTGAAAACTTGTACATGTTCTTCTTCGCCTTCTTAATTTTTCTCAACAGAATTCTCCAGATAATGCGTGCTTTTGAAGTCGAAACGGTAACTGTCACGAGCTCGTCGTAGTCCATGGCTTTCCGGCTCCAGCAGCAGCTCAGCCGGCCGGCGGAGTTGTACCAGCTCACGGTGGCGTCCATGGCGGAGAAAGGAAGAGAGAGAGGGAGAGAATATGGATTTTGAGAGGGATCTGAAACTTTGCGCTTTATGCTGAAAACAAGTGGAGGGACGTGGGCTTTTTATACTGAGTTGACGTGACCTCAACTTGATCGTTAGATGTCGTTTTCCATGGGTTTTTTTTTGGGATAAAATAATAATTAATTGATATTTTTAAAATATATATTTACCTAAAATGAAAGATATATTTTGGTTAAAATTATTAAAGAGAAACAATTACTAACTTGTTTTTATTACCAAATTGTAGTACAATACAACAAAAATAGATGCAACTTAATTGCTACTATCTATTTTTCTTAGAGTATCTATAATTATAAATCTTCTATATAAGTTCATGTCTTTTACATAGTAGTTTTTTTTTTCTTTCTATCATGTTAGTTTTATCTTTTCTGTATATTTTATAAATATTTCACCATTCCATGTTTATATAATAAAAAACTAAAATAATAAAAGTTATATAGATAAAAAGTATTTTATTATAATTCAAATACAATAATAATAATTAAAATTTACGAAGCTATATTGATAAAAGTTATAATAAATAAAAATGACAATAATAATAAGTCATTAGTTACAATAACTACAAATCAATTTCAATAAATCTGTTGTTTATTTGAAATTTTAAAATTACTTTTTGAAACAAAATTAAGTTATATGTTGAAAATTTTCAGCTTTTTTGTAATTTTTAAAAACCATTCAATAAATAAAATTTATAAAAACTTCAATTTAAATAGTAAAAATATACTTCATTTGTCCTAAAATGACACATAATTTAAAAATGTATAACTATTATATTTTATAAATAAGTAAATGACATATCTGCCCTTAATAATAGAGAAATAAATGTTTCTATCTCATATTCAATGTGTAATTTTCTCTATTTCATAATTATTTTTGAATGTCCGTAAATTTGAACAAACTAAAATAAAAATATGAACATTTAAAATTTCAACAATTAAAACTTGGATAAAATAATACTTCCTCCATCCCAAATTAAGTGTCCACATTACTATTTTAGTTTGACCCAAAATAAATGTCTCATTTCAAAAGTAAGTTTCCAATTTTCCATTTTACCCTTAATTATGAGGTGAATAAAATTTCTCTCTATTATCAAGGGTAAAAGTGTCATTTGGTTATTTAAAAATTGTAATAATTTCACATTCCTAAAACTGTATACCATTTTTATTGTAGACATTGATTTTGGGACAAAGAGATTACCAATTAAATGACATTGGTCCCACCTTTACATGCAATGGAATAGACTCCTCCAATCTGCAAGGAGTGGTTTGCTTTGTCACTACTTTTATCATGGGTATCTTTTTATATGGACCGGCTCATAGATTTTGGATGTGGTTTATGAACCCACCATTGAATATGGTCTTATACTCTTATGTACCAAAATAAACAGCTATAATAAAAATAACATCTAGTATTAAACATATATAATTATTACAACCTATGGCGTGTAGCTCAGTTGGCAATGGGACGGAAAGACTTGTCCAATAACTAACAGGTCCTGGATTCGAGCCTAGGCCCCCCGCTACCCACAGTCGCTGAGTGAGCCTCAAAATACCCCCTCATACGAATGTCCGAGTAGGCAGGGTCAGGTATGAGGCCGGTCAGGGTTGTCGGTATCAACCTTTTGCCCAATATATAATTATTACAGTTTTAGTTAATCTGATAACAATTTTACTCTTAACCAATCTATCTCTCTTCATAACACTTCAAAAGTTATTGATTAACTAAGGATAGATTTAATAATTTATTTATCTATTTTTTAAAATTGTACACTTATTTTGAGACACGTATAAATAGAAATATAGATACTTATTTTCAAACAGAGCGAGTATTACCTAAAGTGAAGAAATTTGTATATCAAATATTCAGTTCATTATTAAAAAGACATAAGTTATTTCTCATTAATAATATCAAGATTCATTAGCGAAAGATTATTGGTCAATAATGATTAGTATTTGAGAAAACTGCAAGAGACAGTCCCGAGAGCATCTCCAACAGCTTCTCCATTTTGGAGAAAATGAAGAAAATTGAGATTTTGGGTGTAAAATGAGCTCCAACAGCTTCCCCAAAACTTTCTCCAAAAATGAAGAAAGTAGGAGAGAGAATACATTTTTCTCCAAATTTGGAGATATCCCCAAAAATGATTACCAAGAGAGAGAAATTATTTTTTATTACATTCCACCAATGAGAAACTTTGAAATAAATTGTTTAGGTGAGAGAAATAATATTTTATTAAATATATAAAATATTTTAATAATATAATTAATGATTTATCTCTAAAATGAGGAAGCTGTTAGAGATGATTGTAATTTTTTTTGGATATTTTGACTTTTGGTTCTTTATTTTGAAGAAATTTTGGAGATGCTATGAAAAACCTCAAGAAATGAGTTTTGACTGTTATGATTATCTCGAGATATAATTTGTGATGAAGACCCCAACCACCAAGAAATAAATTGATATCACATAAGTGAGAGTAAATGTTCAAGTATTCGTGACCGACTTGTCAAAAACATAAGATGACACATAGAGATATGGTATGGCGTACATCATGAGTATGATGTTGAATACAAAACATAAATCTGTTTTGAACCGCAGCTTGAACCTGCCTTGCAGCTCAGCTCGACTTTCCCAATTTGATCCATCTGATCCATGGACGGACCTAGCTTTGTGGTAACGTGTCACCGTATTATTTCTCCGACGAAGGGTAAAAAATTTTAGGTTTGTGAAAGGTGCAACCGTATCTGGAAGGTGCTACCGTATTATTTCGGAAACTTCAAGAAGATGCAACCATACCTCGTAATCAACCAAAAAAAACCCTCGAAATCAACCAAAAACCCGAAAAAACTTTTGAAATCAACCAAAAAAAACTTAAAAATCCCTCGAATCAAGCAAAAAACTTTAAAAAAACCCTCGAAATGGTGGTATTAGGCTAAAAACACATCAGGAAATATTGAACGTTAAAAAGATGAAGACATGCCGATAAAAACCGTAACTTTTGTTATTATTTTTTGTTTATATAATATAGTGTCACCGTATGAAAAAAAAAATTATGGGTCCGTCCTTGATCTGATCCATCCTCGGAGTTTCTTGTAAAAATATGTTAAAATACTATAAGAACCTTCTAAAAAGTTGAGCCAAATGCCTTTATTGTGGACGCTTAACGATAAGTTTTAAGAAATTGTAAGTGTAAAGGTGTTGTTATCTCTACCACCTCATTACTCACAAAACCCCCCATATCCCCTCCTATTTCACTCACATATCCACTCCTACCTCACTCACTCACTCACATACCCTTATAGGAGGGGGTATGGATAGAATTCAGCTATCTAAATTATGTATGTATATGTGATGAGGAATGAGGATGGGATGGAATGTGTGGTGCACTAGTCTTCTAGTACTTTTAAGTGTGTGTGTTTATTGTTTTATAATTAAAAGAAGAATGACATAAAAAGTGAAGGGAAGTTTGAATTTGACAATTAAGTGGGTTGGCACGTGACTTGTTCGGTGGGCAAATCTTGCCACATGACGACTAGTCTCGATCTACTTTTCTGAAAAACAAGTCAAGAATTTCACTTATTATATATATATATATATATATATATATATATATATATATATATATATATATATATATATATATATAGTATTTGGTTCATTTGAGAAATGGTAAATATATGAGAAATAGAGAAGTAATCCTAGCCATTCATATGGTCAAGATCGGATTTGACTAGTCAAATATTGCGGCTTTGACCGGTCAAAAGTTGCGGCTATCCCAAAAATAGAAGGACAATTTCGTAAATTTTACAAAACACACGGGATTTGTTCATATATGAACATGTATAATTCACAACTAAACTCTTTTAAATTATTCATATATGAACCTTTGTGATTCATATATGAATCAGTTGAACTAACTAACAGATTCATATATAAACCTTTGTGATTCATATATGAATTTGTATGAATCACAAAGATTCATATATGAACTCATCCCGTGTATTTTACGAAATTACCCCTTTACCTTCTATAGACCACACAAGGAATTATCCGGTGTTTCGCGGTCAAAGCCGCAAATGTTGATCAGATGAATGGCTAAGATTACTTCTCTATTTCTCATATATTTACCATTTCTCAAATGAACCTCTCCCTATCTATCTATCTATCTATCTATCTATCTATTTATATATATATATATATATATATATATATATATATATATATATTAATTTGACGTAGTTAAAATTATTTAAAATGTGCTATAAATTGTACTTAATAAAATAAACCACTTGCAACAAATTTAACTTCAAGTTAGAGATGAGTTTACCCACTACAAAATGCAACATATTTAACCTTCTTTTATTGATTATAGATTAAACTACAAATTTGGTCCATATGGTTTGTTGAAAATAACATTTTTCATTCCTGTAAATTACAATATGATCATCGTGGCTTACAAAAGAAAATGTCCAAATTTGGCCCCTCCTAATAGTCGTAAAAAAGTTCAGCTATGAGCAACATTTTTGTCATTTTATCGATCTTTTTGTTGTTTTTAACCTAACCCAAATTGATTTTTGACTTTGGTCCTTGTGATTTTTAAATGGGTAAAAGACAAAAAATCAATAAAAGAACAAAAATGCCCCTCATTTAACGGAATTTTTTAATAGCCGTTACAAAAAGGGACTAAATTTAGACGTTTTACAAACTATAATAGTCATCTTATAATTTCAAAATTGCAGGACGAAGAAGTGTTATATTTTACAAACCATAGGAACCAAATTTGTAGTTTACTCTTGATCATATCTACACATTTTAAGTTTTTATATGCATAGTTTTACTTATAATACATGTTTTATTTTATTACATTGTACCCTTGTACAACATTAAATCATGCACGCATTATTAATTATCTGTTACATTACCTGTTTTATTGTCTATTCATACACACCCTGTATCATGCACAAGTCAGGTGATCTTCACGAAAACAATCTCGCGATCCTAATGGTTGAGGTATGTACATCTTACTCATCTGACACCCAACTTTCAAATAAGATTTATTGGGTTCAGTTAATTCGGTTAAATGGAGATGCATTTTTACATCAAACTTGGTTAGAACTGAAATTAGATAAAAATTGCCTGCGAAATTATTTTATTAAAAAATATATAAGGTTTTTAGTTTGGTTTTATAATGGCCATTGGATTGATTTTGAGTCCAAAACCCATGGACTATTAAATAAAATGGAATTCTAATTTCGGGCTATATCACTTACCAATGCCAATGGGTTGGCCAGCCCAAGAATGGACTAGTCATCCATTACTGTAGGAATCGTATACCAAACGTGATAACTTTTACCAGATAAGAGGCGTTTACCATTAATTTTAGTATGTCATTTTGATGGCCGATAATTATATATATCCGGTAAGGCAAGTACTAGTGATGATTCATATCTGATAAACGTTTAACCAGTTGGGGGTTGTTTGGCAGTGCAGAATGGTTTGGTGCAGAATGATTATGAAGCTCTTATGATATAGTACAAAATGGAATATGGTTGCTTGGTAATTGTTTAGGATGAAATTAGGGCTCTTAATGGTTAAGAGAGGCTCAAGATACAAAATCAATCAGAGGGTTTTAGAACCATAGACATGCTTTTTTTTGCCAAACAAGATTCACCTCTTAGCGATTCAGATATTGCCTCTTAGTGGTTGTTTGGCAGTTGTTGAAACCTTTCAGAATGATTAAGAGACCCTTATGATATAATTCAAAGTGAAATAGGGTTGTTTTGTAATTGTTCAGAATGAATTATTATGGCGCTTACACTGTGTTCTCGAGTTTTTGAAGGAAAGGAAAGAAAAGAAAGGGAATGAAAAGGAAAGAAAAGAAAGGGAAGGGAAAGAAAAAAACATTTGTATTTGTGTTCTTGAGATTGAAGGAAAAGAAAGGAAAGAAAATAAATTTTCATGTTCTCGAGTAGGGAGAGAAAGAAAAGGAAAGATGTTAGTTTTACCAATATACCCTTATTTATTTCGTAGTGGAATATAATTAATGGGCACATGCGTAATTTTATAAATATTTTTAATTTTTTTTAAATTCATTTCTTTCATTTCCTTTCATTTCGTCCCACATTTCGGAGGAAAGTTTTGGGAGAAAAATCAGCAAATTTTCCTTCCCCTTCCTTTCCTTTCCCTCCTTAAAACTCGAGAACACAACATTTTTTCTTTTCCACCTACTTTCCTTACCTTTCCCTTCCTAAAAAAAACTCGAGAACACAACGTTAACGGTTAAGGGATGTCCAGGATACAAAATCATTAAGAGTGTTTTGGAGCCATTAAGAGGCAAACTTTTTTTTTTGCCAAACAAGATTCACCTCTTAGTGATTCATATGTTGACTCTTAATGGAACCGTTAAGAGGTAAACAAACAGCCCCTAAATGGAACTATTAGTAAACAACCTCTTATTCTGTATAACCAACAACATACCCATTGCCCATTGTGTTCATCAAACTATAATATCTAGTAAGCATATGATTAAAGTCACATAACATACCTATTTCATAACACTTCCCTACACCATTTGTGTAGGGCAAAATAACAAGATTCAATCTCAATTCTAAAGAAAGTTAACGGGCTGTTTGGCAGTTGCTGAATGGTTTAGTGCATAATGATTAAGTGGTCAGAATGATTAAGAAACATTTATGATATAGTTCAAAGTGAAATAGGGTTGTTTTGTAATTGTTGAGAATGAAATTAGGGAGCTTAATGGTTAAGGGAGGTTCAGGATACAAAATCATTCAGAGGGTTTTAGAACCATTAAGAGGCAGATTGTTTGTTTTTTTGCCAAACAAGATTCACCTCTTAACGATTCAGAGATTGCCTCTAAATGGAACAATTAGGAGGTAAACAAACAACCCCTAAGATTTTGAATCCTTCATTAATTTTCACGCTTCTATCATCCGTCTCTCTTAATTTTATTTTTATGGTTTTGTACATGTGCTATAATAACTCGGAAACTTAAATTTTAAAATATCTATAGTAAATATCATACTCATGTGGAGAACTATCATATACACATAAATATTCATATATCATTGTTTTTAGGTGAGCTTCCAAACTTGATCCATGACTAGTATATTCACAAATCTTATTACGTTACTGGTTACTGGACAGGTGAGACTGAGGGAGGTGGGGCAAAAAAAAGAAAAGAAAAGTTTTAGAGTTTTAATTTGACATTGGTAATTTAGTAATTTAAATATCTTGTCTCATCTCCATGATTAAATATAAACCATAGTTATATTTACGTGGACAACAAGGTTTTTGTTCTATCATGTCCTGTCACACGTACCAAACACACCCTAAATGAATACCTATGAATGACAGTTATAGGTCTTTCGAATCACTAAGCCGTTAACCTAAAAATCAATAACAATTACATATAAACCAGAGCATACGATATTATATTTACAGTGGGGTTATTTTAGAAGCAGCTAGGATATAATAATCACCCGAGATCAGACAAAGACACGTGAGACTAACTTAAAGAAACATTTACCCGGACCGTTGCAGATAATGTAGCGTGATCTTTTTCCTCCTCGATAGTCTTTTATAGTTCTCATCCACCATGCATCACTGATCACAAACAAGACTATCATTAATTCATTTGTAAAGATAGAGGGATTCAGTAAGATGAAAGCAGGGAAAAGGGTTTCAATTTACCGCAGGATAACAATCTTGTCGTTCAATTGTTTGATTGTGTGTGTTCATGAGGATATCACATGATAACTTGGCCTGTGCAACAGCAGCAAGTGGGTATAACATTATCAGAAATAATATTTTACCAAATGGAATTTAAGATTGAAAACGAGCAGATATACACAACACATATATGAATCATCAAACTGACAAGTTTTTTTACCAAAAACATGAACATCCATGTTCATCTAAGCTTTAAAAGTGTGCAAACGAGGTTAAACAGGAAACTATTTTAATCACTTCATCAGAATGCATAACCTTATAATCCTCTTCTTGTTTCAACTTCATTGTAAAAGATGAAGACTTGAGGAACCAAATTTCACATATATAATCATGTATCATGTGACCACCTCCAATTCTAGTTCATAAGCTTGTGGGTTAGAGAGCAACGTAAGCAAAATTGTGTTCTTATTGGTTGGTTGACAACCAAATTTCGAATATCTAATAAAGAAGTCCTAGGACCAGATGGCTTTATATGCACCCAAAAATTTCTACAGATGGGTTCCCACTTGTTACCTTCAATCTTCAAAATTCATGTTTGCAAAATGCTTTATTTTCTGAAGTAAGAAAATACATCCATAAAGAATGCAATCATAGCTGATAACACCCAGAAAACAATCATCATCTAAAAAGAAACTCCATTGAACTGAAATTGTCAATTCATGAGTCTAAACCTGCATTTGTAGTTAGGTGAAACATAAACGGAATGGCCAATAGGTGACACCCTTATTATGCAGTAAATAGTCGAATGTGGAATGTTTTTTCAACCTCTAAGATATGGTCAGATCATCTTGATGGTCATATCAGGGGAGCAAATCTCCAAAAATCAAATAACACAGTCAATTTATCACATAGATCAAAGTATCAAACATTGTTAATTAGCCTCAAAACTAGAATACACTAAATAGGAATCACAGAAAAATCAACCAAAAGGAAAATACACGTCTGTTATGGTAACGTCACTTCGAAATAAACGAACTCATAAAACTACTAACTTGACATAATTGTCATATCAGGGAAGCAAATCTCCAAAAATCAAATAACACAGTCAATTTATCACATAGATCAAAGTATCAAACATTGTTAATTAGCCTCAAAACTAGAATACACTAAATAGGAATCACAGAAAAATCAACCAAAAGGAAAATACACGTCTGTTATGGTAACGTCACTTCGAAATAAACGAACTCATAAAACTACTAACTTGACATAATTGTCATATCAGGGAAGCAAATCTCCAAAAATCAAATAACACAGTCAATTTATCACATAGATCAAAGTATCAAACATTGTTAATTAGCCTCAAAACTAGAATACACTAAATAGGAATCACAGAAAAATCAACCAAAAGAAAAATACACATCTGTTATGGTAACGTCACTTCGAAATAAATGAACTCATAAAACTACTAATTTGACATAATTCCAAAACGTTAATCAAATAGGAAGACTTGCACGTTTGGAAGAGGTAGTAATGATTAGCCATAACTTGTAATTCATGAGGAATCAATACCAGAGAATTCCTTGTAAGATGATGCATCCACGAAACTCATAAAACTACTAATATGACATAATTCTAAAACATCAATCAAATAGGAAGCCTTGCACGTTTGTAATAGGTAGTAATTATCAGTCATAACTTACAATTCATGAATTAGAGGAATCAATACCAGAGAATTCCGTGTAAAATGGTGCATTCGTATAGTATTATAGAAATTCAACAAAAACATATGCATACCTTGATAGGAAAACTGAAGAAGAGAATTCCAAGTCCACCGCGAATCTCGGATGTCGTAGTAAACGGAATCGAACCTTTCACCAGATCTTCAATCAGAAAAATCGCCTCCGAGATAACTTCAGCTCCGTCAAGCACAAGCGTCGCATCGACGTACGACGTACCAAACGCTTTCACCTTTCCATCATCCGACGTCACAAACCCTAGCTGTTCTCCTCTGTACCCAACCGACACATTAAGAGACCGAAAATCGAGAGAGTAAACATCAGGATTACGAACCTTGATTCTCACAGCTAATGTGATATCAAGAGAGATCTTAGGTGATGCATGAATTTTCAGGCGATCGACGCGAAGATTAACGACTTTGAGGTAAGGATCAGATGGCCAGAGAAGGTATACAGCGACGGCGAGGAGGAGGACGGCGACGGTGCAAGAGACGTAGCGACGGCATATTCGAGCAAATCTGCGGTGGCCGGATGGAGAATAGAAGGGTAAAACGACGTAGTATTGAGTTTGTTGAGGAGTAGAAGGAAGGGGATCGTAGGGGTAGTTGGTGGTGCGCGGTGGTTCGGGTTTTCCGGACGCCATTTTTTTAGATGATAGTTGAGACCACGTCTCTATATATATTAAGTTTTTTTTATAGCTTGTGCTCTTTGGCCCTTCATCTTTCTCTCAATTTGTTATTTGGCCCTTCATATTTCTTTAAATTTACTGCTAGGCCCTTCATTCTAATTTTTTTTTAATTTAAGAATAAATTGTCTTTTTTGTCTATGTGGTTGGTTAAAAATTGTGAGTTTCATCTCATTGGTACAAGAATTATGGTTTTCGTTCCTATGGCTTGTAACTCATTTCTATTTTCGTTAGGTGTGGTCATCTAAATTGTCAAACCACATAAACCGCCCACACTGTACCGTAAAGCGCGGTTTAAAATTTCCACGGTGCGGTTTGCATTTTTACCAAACCGCACTATGTGTTGCGGTTTGCGGTTTTATATATTACACACATATATTTATATATATAGAATAATTGTAATATTTATGTAATATGTATTTAGGAATCAAACATGTTGAATACTTTTATTTTTTGCATTACGGTCATGTTATCGTTGGTTTCAAAATGAAACTTTGATTTATAATTATTGAATTGTAGGTGTAAAGTGTGTTAGATATAAACCGCATCGCATTTTGCGGTGTTGTTTGAGGTATATACGGTGCGGTTTACGGTTTGGGAAAATGCTCAAACCGTATATGGTGCGGTTTGCGGTTTTGTTTCAAACTGCACCACGGACACCCCTAATGGCCTAATTTTCATCCTTATGAATAATGATCTATAAATTATTATTGTTTCAGTCCCTGTGGTTTATTTTTTTCTACTATTTTAGTCTCTTATACTTGAAATGTAGGAATTAGTCTAGGGACAAAAATAACAATAAATTTTAAACTATAGAGACAAAAGGTGCAATTTTTAAACCACATGGACGAAAATCAAAATTATTAACAAATCACAGGGATAAAAATCATAGTTTACTCTAAATTTAAAGTACTATTTCTCCTATCTACCATGCTTACTATTTAAAATAATAAATAGAATACTTTTATCCAACGTTACCAAACATAACAGGTAACAGGCTCTTATCCATTATCGGCTTAGAGGTCATGTCCTTAGAAATATCTAAAGTCGCCATGTTCATCCTCAATTGCTCATTCCACGTCCACCTCCATCAATCTCTCACATTTTCTGTTCTCCTCTCAACGATATTGCAGTCTCCTACGAACTTGTCCAAACCACCGTAGTTTTCCATCTCTATCAATTTATTCGCGAAAATGACGACTCCCAACTCCGCTTGACAAAAACTCATTCGATATCAAATCTAACATGGTTGAATTAGATAAGAACCAAGGACATGTCTGTTAGCAGTTTAATGAGCTTAATGGGACTCGCAACTTATTCAGTCAGTTATATATAACTGTTTGATAGGGGATAAATGATATAAAAAATGGCTTATTCAGTAAGCTTCTACGGAGCAACTTTTTGCAAAAAACCAATTTTTTTTCCAAACCTATTCCTCCCAACTAAAAAACACACTCTTTCCATCTACAAAAAAACCCTTTCAGGCAAAAACCTTTCAAATCTATACAGACATACTAATCCACACAGACAGTTTTATCCATACAGGACTTGATAGAAAATCAACCAAACAACTCCTGAACCAAACTTCATTACATTTTGATACATTTCGACCTACAAAATCCCATTTAACATGGGCCTTTTGACGCACAAAATCGCAACCGATAACTTCAATCATACAAAATTCAATTAATATATTTGCTTAAACGTACAAGCAAATCATACATACAAACATGTAGTTTATGTTATATATATTATACCTCATGACAAACTTGTGTTCGAATATTGCGGCCTCGAGTGCGACTTCAAGTTTCTATACATATGCGAACAAACTCGAGAAAATTCCGCCATCGCCCTGAAAACCTCCGGTAAACCCGTCTTTAAATTCATCAAAGACTTATCCCTTACCTGAATACATTGCCTCTGATACGCTTCTTCTTCTTCCTCCAATCGATTCTTCAACGCTTCCACCGTGATCTGCTGATCGGCAATCACGTCCTTATCGTTTTCCATATCGTCCGACGTTCTTTTCTCCATATATTTGTTGTACCAATCTTCGAATTTCCGTGTTTTCCGTGTTAATTCCCTTCGTGTTTCCTCGCATCTTTCTTTCATCTTCATCTCCTCCGTTTGGTACTGAAATATGTTGTCCATGACGGCTGCAAAGTTGCTGATGGCAGTTCGAGCTCCTTCTTCCGGAAGCTTCTCGAGGAAATCGTGCCAGGTTCGAAGAAGGGATTGGATTGGTGGGTTTTGAGGTCGTTGGGGGGACGAGACTTTCTCCCTGAGGTTGTTGTCGATCGGGATAAGGTTGAGTTTTAGCCAGTTGTTGAGATATTTTACATATTCTTTCTGGTGTAACATGAGTTTTTCGAACTGGGAATGCCACATCTCGACATAAACGTGAAGTTGGCGTGTGTTTTTGTAGTGGTGCTCGCTCGTTTCTTTTGCCGAATGAGAGATATCGAGCATTCTTAAGGCCTGCACGATCTTTGATTGGCTGTCGTGTTGGATTCTCATACTTTCCCACATAACGGCCATCCTGTATGCAAGTATATATAGCACGTCAGATTACTTTTCAAAAGAACCCTCGAGAAGAGAGGGGGTTTCAACATAATATCGAAAAAGAAGTGCCCAAATCTGCCCGATGTGGGACTCCAAGAGCATCTCCAAAATGAAACATACCGACATTTTGGAGTTTTTAACGGCGTTTTTTCCTCCAACAGATCCTCCAAAATTGTTTACAAATTAGAATAAGAGAGATGATATAAATCTCCAGATTCGGAGAACTCTCTAAACTTAAATGCTAAAAGAGAGAAATGGTTTGTTTATTGTTCTATTTCATATAAATTTTATTTAAAAATTTGTTGGTATGTTAAATGTATTAAATATTTTAATAATATAATTAATATTGAAATCTTCAAAAAAGGAGAAAACTGTTGGATACAAATGTATTTTTTTCAAATTTTTAACTTTTGCTTCAACAGTTTGGAGAAATTATAGAGAATCTGTCGGAGATGGTCTAACACGCCCCGTCCACGGCAAAAATATCCCAAAGCGTCGAGATCCCGGCCATGATGTCCGGGATGGTAGACTTTTGCTCTGATACCATGTAAGATATGTGGAACCCGTCAGATTACTTTCTAAAAGAGCCCTTCGGGATATAACAGGGGTTCCAACATATATTGACGAGAAAGTGTCCAAATCTAGACGATGTGGGACTCTAACACGAAAAACCATTTTGAAGACGAATTATTCACATATCGGAAACTTACCCTTCAACAAGCTGAACGAGTTTTGGGTACAATTGTTCATCACGAAGCCGATTGATTTCTGAAACGGTGGAATCCATTGATTGCATGTCTACAATGTATCTTGTGTGCAGGTGACTTACGGTTGCTTTTGTCCGCTCCAAATGATCGGTGCTGGCACCGCGTTTCTTGAGTTTATTTAGTGAAGCAATCTTCTTCTGGTACTCCAGTTTCATCAATTCACCTGCCTGTTGACCATCAATCAATGTGTTCAACAACCAACACCCTGAGGCTATGTTTTGTAAACTAGTTGAAAAGCTACCTATTAGCTGATAAACTATTCATGTTTGGTAAAAGCTAGCCATAAGGGCGCGTTTGGTTTGTGGGATTGGAATGGATTTGGAGGGATTTGGATTTCAAATCCATTCCAATCCTGTGTTTGGTTTGCAGGAAAGGATTTCGTTGACCGGATTTCAAATCCGTTGACCATTTTAAAATCCCTCATATGATGGATTTGGAAATCCTTGGCATTGGGCCTGGATTTGAAATCCAAATCCGATGGATTCTAAAGCGTGATCCATAATTCAAAAATTGTATCGATCCAAATTCGACGTTTACCAATAAAATAAATTCTTTATAAAACAAATAAATAATAATAATAATAATAAAATCCAAATCCAAATCCAAATCCAAATCCAAATCCAAATCCTACACACCAAGCAAGGCTTGTAAAGGAATGGATTTGAAATCTATTCCAAATCCTACAAACCAAACACATGAAGGGATTTCAAATCCCTCCAAATCCAAATCCCTCCTTGAAATCCAATCCATTCCATTCCAATCCCGCAAACCAAACGCGCCCAAAAAGTCCGATGAAAATGTAAAATGACCTAAAAGAAAATACTGGAAAATTAATTGGAAAAAATATATATAGGCATAATGGGAACAAATTGGCACCCTTATAAGTTATAACCAAGTGGGTTGCCAGTTGCCTTCTTCCAGGTTGAAAAAGTTTGTTAGCTTGTTTTTTGAAGTTATTGATAAAGCCCGGTTTGGTTAGCCATAAACTAACTTATTGAAACGCTAATTTACTTTAAAGTAGCGGTTCAATAAGTTCCAGGGGCTTTATCCATTTTTTTCCAACATGTCCTAGATAATTTTACATCATCATCTAACTTATCGGCTAGTCTTTACCAAATATGACCAACTTATCAGCCAACAACCACCTTATCAGCAACAACCGGCTTTTCGGCCAACAGCTAGTTAGCTTTTCAGCCAACAGCCGGCTATAAGCCATCATCTGGCTTTTCAGCCAACAGCTAACTAGCTTATCTGCTAGTTTTTTACCAAATATGACCAGCTTATCAGCCAACGACTGACTTTTCAGCCAGCAACCAGCTTCAGCAGGTTTATAAGCCAACAGCCGGCTTATAAGCCAACCGCCAGCTGGCTTCTCAGCCAACAGCCGGCTTAACAGCTAGTTTGCAAAACATAGCCTTATACCCACACTCCAACTAGGTATCAACAATTCAAAATGTCAATGTAGACAAGCGTTAATGGAGATTAAAACTTCATTCCCAGATCACTCAACATCTTTAGATCGTTAAATTCATTAGTGCAGCAACATACCTTCACTTCGTCATAAAGCTTCTTCTCCCACGCTAGCATCTTGTCCAACACTGTAGCATGGGTTTCGTTCTCTTCGGAATCAAAGTCATCCTTATCATCAGCAGCCTCGGGGATTCCTTTAAACGACCTATTCCAGGTAATAACACGCATGACTCTTGCAGAATGATCTATATGACCTATAATCGAACATCCCATCCATAGATATCAGCCAAAGAAAACAAATCAAGATTTAAAATTCACATATGGGTAGTGCGACAAAGTTTTGAATCAAGGGTTGTAGATGAAACTAAAAGTAAATCTAGCAAACGATTAGACCGTCGTTCTTTATATCGCTTTAAAGCCAATGTAAACGTTTGTTGGTGATTTTAGTGTCATCAACATTTTTGGTGTAATTGTGATTTATAAGGGATTGACTAGGTGATAAGGCAAGCATAATGTGAACTGAGAGGAGCAAAGTGCACCCTCACAAATGTCGCCCCTAGTGTCAAAGGGGCGCACCCATGCGGGGTCCTAGGGGCGGCGCCCCTAGCAGGGTCCAAGACAGAAGGTTAGAAGCTTAGTCGCTTTTGAGACTAAGGGGCCATTTACTAAACACTTACCTTGGTAAGCGCTTACTAGGTCAATTACCTTACGGTGTGAACATAACAATGACCGAGAATCTTACCCGGTAAGAGGACGGCAAGGATCGAGAGTCTTACCTGGTAAGTGAGGGTGATGACTCTTACCTCGTAAGCGCTTACCAGGTGATAAACGCTTACCCATTTTGATGGCTGGGAATGTTACCCCATAAGGTAAATAAGAGCATTGACTCTTGCCGATAATCACTTTGGTGAATGACCCCTAAGTATGGACTATGGAATCAGAAGCCTCTGAGTTTGCATCAGAAGCTTCTGAGCCTTCTGACCCGGCTTCTGATCCGTTTCAACCTTATCCAGAAGGAGTTGTAACTCTTATGCTGTAGTAACTGTTTAACTACCCCGTAACCGGTCATCTCTCTTGTAAATATATAAAACGATTAATCTAGTGTATATATATACTCGAGTTTCCTGCCTAAGAACAAGAGTAACTTCTTGGATTATCCCAATACTAATTTCGTGAAACATGAGGCATTAAGGGTCAAGATATAATATTTGGAAAGTGCTATATATTCACGATCCGAAAACTATCCAAGTGATTGTAACCATGAAACCAAGATTCTCAGGGTTCCTTCCAAACCATACATCGTTCTAAAATCTTGTTAAGATCATGCATATATATATACATATAGGATGCATATATATATATATATATACATATAGGATGCATATATATATACACACATTCAGGGGCAGGTTCAAATGAGAAAGCTAAACATTTTGCTAGAAGGCGATAAGAGTGATATCATATATGATATGATACGCAAGCTTAATCATATATGATTAAACACATGTTACATTAATAATATATATGATTAAACACACCTGCAAGAAAATGTAATCATATATAATAACAAACTCCTCGCCTTCTCGCAAAATATTCAACTTCTGGAATGATCCTTCCTCTATATATATATATATGTGTGTGTGTGTGTATGTAAGAATGTTATACCTCGATTATCTGCAAAATTAGAGTGGTAATGCAATCTATTGGCTTCTAGCATCTTCGAAACTTCATTGGTACTCTCTGATGCTTTCAGAAAGAAATCATCAAGCTGTGTAAATATCTGCAACAGTGTCATATTCTGCACACCACCCTTCCCAGATGATCTCCTGACTTCTGCCGGAGCTGGCACCGGAATCCTCGCCTTCTTTACAACTTTAGGAGGCGGGGGCGGACTCTCCTCCACCACTTCCGCCGCCACATCCTCCACCACATTATCAACATTATCACCACCGTCGACACTTCTCCCATCGCCGCCGCCGTCCATGTGGTTGTGATTCGTAGACCTGTGTTTCTCCTCTTCCTCCACCTCTTTCCGATGGATCTCCTCTCTCTCGAATCTTCTACTCCGGTCGTCGACTTCCGCCAAACTAGGTCCGGTGACGTTCTCCATCGACGGGAAAAAGAAGTCCCATGAAGACATTCCGTGAGGCATGGGCGGTGGCGGTGCAGCACGGTTGAGATTACTCTCGGTCTGCCGCGGTGCCGGCTGCGGCGGAGACGGCGGAGGCAAATCCTCTTTCTCCATCTCTCGTTTCGAACCAACACTTTTGCCTCTAGTACTACTCCGATGCTTTAAGCTACGATCATCAATTTCATCGTCCTCGTCTACCTCCTCCTTGATCGCGTCAGGATGCGACTTGAATTCCGGTTCGATTGAGAATTCCGGCATAGTCGCGGCTCGTTCGAGCGGCGGTGGTGGCGGTGGAGGTAACGACTCGTACGGCGGTTGTGGTGGTGCGGGAGGGAGAATTGTCGTCGACGACGTAACCGCGTCGACGGACGACGCATGGTGGTGGTCGGAGAATTGAACCTCGCCTTGAGCGTAGTCACTGAGTGCAGCGCCGGTGTTCTTCAGCGCGGCGGCGTAGGAGAAGTGCGCGGCGGCGAAAGCGTTCCGAGAAGATACTGATTCTTTCATCACCGTCTTCCTTTCCTTACACCGATTCACAATTTCTTCATTCTCGATCTTCGATTGCGTACAGCCCATCGCTGCTGAGATCCAATCGATCTTCAATCGAATTTCTTAGCAGAAATTTTTCACAAATTTACAGCAAAATTTGAGTGGATTGGAGTGTGTTCGTGAAGGAAGAATAGAGTGATGAAATTTGGGGATAGAGAGAAAGGCGCATGTTAGCCAACGCGAACATCCATGTCGACTTGCAGATACGACGACGTATTACGAGACCGACAAACACCGGAAAGTTCTTTTGTACAGGGTTAAAGTCAAATGAATGGTGCGTATTTTCAGTTTAGACCTTCAAGTTTTAAAGTTTATGATTCCACCACTATAACTTTTTATTTTAAATTCATTTA